>OY856188.1:156109649-156169333 GCA_963693315.1 Diogma glabrata | reverse complement strand
GGTTTATTAAAAACCGAAACAATTGTTGGATAAACAATTTTTTAAAAATATTGTTTTATTTATTGGCTTTATCCCAAAAAATTTATTATTTAAAATATATATATATATATATATATATATATATATATATATATATATATATATATATATATATATATATATATATATATATATATATATATATATATATATATATATATATATATATATCTATATATATATATATATATATATATATATATATATATATATATATATATATATATATATATATATATATATATATATATATATATATATATATATATATATATATATATATATAAATATATATAATAAATATATATATAAATATATATATATATATATATATATATATATATATATATATATATATATATATATATATATATATATATATATATATATATATATATATATATATATATATATATATATATATATATATATATATATATATATATACATTTTTATATATATATATATATATATATATATATATATATATATATATATATATATATATATATATATATATAAATAAATATATATATATATATATATATATATATATATATATATATATATATATATATATATATATATATATATATATACATATATATATATATATATATATATATATATATACATATATATATATATATATATATATATATATATATATATATATATATATATATATATATATATATATATATATATATATATATATATATATATATATATATATATATATATATATATATATATATATATATATATATATATGTATGTATGTGTATATCTTTTGTTAAAATCATGGTCGCACAAAATTATAAAAACATAGCAAAGTATGTAAAACTTGATATTTTATCTATTCTCATGAGCTTTACACTTTCAACCAAAACATAAAATATCCCATATGAATTGTTGTCTGAATTGTGTATAATACTCATATATATATTTTAAACATATGACAAAACTTAAATGAAAAATACAATACTCAAGCTAATATTATGTTTTCTATATGTATACGAGGAAGAAAATCATTATAAAGATATTTTGACATGATTAGTTTGCTTGTTGCAAATAAAATGTAGAGTTTTTTTATAAAATCGTTACGCTTCGAAAACACAATTTATAATTCTCTGATCGACGGACGTAACAAAATGATAACATAATTAAGTTTGTAATATGACAAACAGAAAACAGATGAAACGTACAGTATATTCTGTGATAGGAAAAGTGACAATTTAAGTTCAATAAAGAAAGTGTGTTAACTAAAATAAACTCTTTGAATTGAGTAAAGTTAAAGTTTTTAAAATAATTATTTCTGTTTGACAGGTTTGTATTTCCCTATTCATGTCAAACTTTTCATACTATTAAATCTAATAAAACATGTTGTTTATGATAAGGATTGAAATGTGTGTAGACATTCTTCGTCCAAAAACAAAATTTTGTTTTTCATTTCAACAGAAGAAGGATTCTGAAATGCGATATAAAGAAAAATGGTTTTGTTATTTCTTTTTTCGACAGTGAAATAATTGGAACGGGAGGTTATTCATATTTGTTATTACCTTTAGGTAAAATGGGGTGGCTTCGTTTAAGCAAAATTAGTTTTCATATTGATTTAATATAAAAATTCATACATTCTTGTATCTGTGTAATTATACAGAATAGCAATTCATTTCTAACATTGTATATACGTTTGAGGTTGAGTGGGTATAACGTAAGCATGAAACTGATTTCAATTTGAAAAATTAACTTGTTTGAGAACATAAAAAAGTATATTTATTCTCTTCCATTTATTAAAATCTGTTTTATTTGTATGTTTTTTTCATAATAATAGTATGTGTTATTGTATTGTTTTCTCACCTATAGCCTAATGAACTTAACCTATTGTCTAATGAAAATTTTCGTATACAAAAATTATTATTATTCAATTGGTATGATACCAATTGGCCAAATTGTTTTAATTATATTAAAATTATTTTCAAATTATAATCACAAGAGCTTCGATACGTTTTGTTCAAAAATCAAATTTTAAGTTAAATTTTCTTATTTCGTTTAGTTGAACTTGGTTGATTGTATAGGATGGGGTTTTTTTATAATCAGGGGTTTTTTAATAAGAAATTTGATTTATCAATTAAAACAATAAAGGTTTATTGTTTTAATTGAAGAAAACGTTTTTATTTTATATAATAAATAATTCTTTGACAGAGAATAAAGTAGTGTAATCAATTCGTGTTTAATAAATTTTTTCTATGATAGCATATGAAAAGTCTATTTTCATCACGCTTAATCTCCTATGAAAAAGGTTTTTTTCACTAGTGTAAAATAAATAACAAAGCGTAGTTACCATAGCAACTATAATAATCTTCATATCCTTTTCCATAGTTTTTAAAATAAAGCAACCATGAAAAAATAGAATATGAATTTTGAATGTTATTTTGTCGATTTATAATTTAATAATGTCGAATAAATATTGTTTAAATATTAACTATCATTGAATAAATTGCATTTCCTACGCGAGATAAAAACGTTTTACGTTCGTGAAATTGCCCCTAAAGCTTCTCGTGAACAAAAGTTCACTCACGAAAAAGCAGCGTTTTCATATCTTTTAGGAAAGTATACACTATTTTATTACACACTTATTGATTAAATTACTATTCTTGTATAGAATATCATTTTGATAACTTTGTTGCTTTTTATGTGTGCTAAGTTGGTGTAAAATTAGTTGCGATCGGAAAATTTTTTTCTTTTCGTCATTAAAGATAAAAGAAAATCAAAAGTTCAGCAAACACAAGTTTACTTGGTTATTTTATTTTGGTTTATAAATGTGGGAGTTTATTATGTGGGGGGAGGGGGGAAGGGGTAAGTTATTATAAATTATAACATAATAACTAGTTTACATAGAACCAAAAATGATAATGTATTTCGTGCGGTGTATAACAAAAGAAAATTTGATCAATATGTACAGTAAAACGAAAAATTCAAAATTGAAAATTCGTAATAAATATTTTATTTTATTTATTTATTTAAGACTTTAGATGTGAACTTTTTATAAAGTTTGCTTCGACTTTTAGTTATAGACTGAACCTACCACAGTGTACAGGTTAAAGTTACCTCTATATATCGTTCTATAGTATGGTTAGTTCGTTTATGGTTTATTATTTTGATGGATTTGTAAAGGTGGATTTGTATTTTTCATTTAAAAACTGGATAAAATAGCGGAGGGCCCCTCGAACATCTGTAAGTTTGAATTTTCACTAACTTCTACTCATCTACGCTTCAGTTATTATTTTTTGAAGTCTCACTTCTGTCTTTGTCATTCTAAAAATGTTATTTAGCAATACGACTTCGGTTTTTATATTTTAAAGTTTCACTCTGTCATTCTGTTCTACGAAACGAAAAAAAACAAAAGCTTGTTTTTTTCATGTATATTTGATAAGTTTTCAAAAATTGTGAATTTATAAATTTTTGAAACGTCAAAATTTAATTCTTGTTTTAAATTTGAGAGGAATTTTTAAACAACACAAAAGAAACAAAATTACAATATTATGGAATTCGGAAACAGTCTTTATATTACTGTAATTTGCGATCGTAAAGTATCACTTTTTAACCCTATATTTAACTGTCATAGTTACGTCCAAAACAGAAAACCCTTTCAAATTTGTGTAAATTATATAGCAAATAAATTTTTTTATCAAAGCAACCTTTCTATTCAAAATTTCATAATCCAATCAAAATGTTTGTCATTTTTTGTTGTCATAGTAGTACCATTTGTTTGAAGAAATAAAAAATGTTTTGGTCAAAAGTTATTTGTTCAACAAGTTTTTATTAAAAAATTTATGCAGATTTTTAATTTTGATTTGAAACAAATTTTTTTAAAAATATTGCTTGCGGCGAATATTATGTGAAAATAGTATGTGATGCACGGACGTAAGCTATTTTGTACTTAATGTGGGTGCAAATTTCGGTTGGCGGCTTGATTTGCAAACTCGACATACGTCCAAAAACCTTAGCTTAACATCCTTGCATGATGCATCATAATCTTCTATTTTGTTTGTTTCTATGTACAAAATCTCCTACATATGTTTGACGGATACTAATATGATGTTTGGGTAATGGGTGATCCATTGTCTCCGATACTTTTGGATATAGTTTTAGAAGAGTTGTTTGAAACTACAAACTTAATGCATAATCCCCAATTTTATTTACAAATACGTGGATGATATAATTTACAGATATTCCGGTTGAATTAGTTCATCAAAATTTACATCAAATAAATAACTTTAATCCTAGAATACAATTTACAACAGAAATTAAAAGTAACAACTCGGTACCTTTTTTAGACTTACTTTTAACAAGAGTAAATCAAAAAATAATTACTTTTTTGTATTGTTAGCCAACAGCAAGTGTAAGAGTTTTAAACTTTAAATCTAAACATCCGTTTTCTATGAAAAAAATGTTGCAGTAAACTTTTTCAAAAGAATGTTAAGACTTAGCAATAAAAAACATCTTATTAAAAATATAAAAAAGCTACACATATATTAGGGAATAATAATTATCCTGTTAGTGGTATTAATAATGTAATCAAATTGGCATTACATGAAAAATTTTAATAGAAGAAACTTCTGAACAAAACCTTTAAAAAACAACAACACAATTATATTATGGATTTAAATATATTCAACATTTATCAGGAGAAATAAAATCTATTTCTAAAAATTATAATACTAATATTGCTTTGGAACCAATTAACAAATTAAAAAAAAATTTCACAAAAACAAAAGATGTTTTAGATGTTTGGGATAAATCTGACGTAATACATAAAATAAATTGTAATCCACCTTGCAATAATTGCTATATCAACCAAACAAGTAAGAAATTACTTGTAAGAAGCAAACAGCACATGATCCTAAACATGAACCGTCAAAATCCTAATCCCGTCATGAACCGTCAAAATCCTAATATTAAAAAACAAATTAAAAATAAAACAATAAATTTTAAACAATTGAAATATACGAAAAATACTAATGATATACATTATACATGGACAAACTTCTTTGGTTTCACATGATTTAGAAAAATTTAAGGAAGGTAAAAATGATCACTATAATTTCGATTCTGTAGAAGTTTTGTTAAATGAAAAAAACCAATTTAAAAGAGAATTTTTAGAATCAACCGAAATTTTAAAATATGATTAAAATAGTATCAATATCAAAACTGATTTAAGGAATATAAGTGATATATATTTCCAAATTGTGAAGAAGCATTTTGCTAATTCCTAAACTAATGTTTTATTATTACATCAACTTTTCTTTTAAACATGTTTTCTTCGACCAGGGGTTTTTTTTCGACCAGGGGTCTTCACAGGGTGCCCCTCAATTTTTTGTTATTATGTGATGTGAGTGCAATTTTAACGAGCGATTGTGGAGAAACTGCTGAATCGATTTTCATAAATGATATGTCGTTGAATAGGTATCAGAACAAAGTTTTTAAAAATTTACACTGTTAATTTTTTAAAAAAAATGGTGCAATTGAAAAAAAGATGGCATAGCCTTTTTTTTTAACCAAATTGAAGCTTATTTTATATCTAACCACTTGTGAAAGTTTAGGACACGCGTTATTTTTCGTTTTAAAGATAAAATTCGTTGTGCATATGACTGTCGGGAATCAGTTTTTTTTGTTCTGAAGGAAAATTTTAAAAATGGCGTTATAAACTAAGAGATTTTTTTTATGTTAAATTTCAAATATTTTATTATTAGATGAACTTTTTAAAATATTATAAAAATTATATATGTAGTACAATAAATAAAATAAATACAATTGTTAAAATGATTTACTTATTTTACAAACAGAAGTTTCTTTTGAATAGGAAAACACTTCTGCAATTATTTTCTTCGTATTAGATGGCATAAAAAAATGAAATGTTTGTTTATCACTTTTAGTAGTCACTTGTCACTCTTATAAAAAATAATTGAACAGTCTCGACTGCAAACAAAAAAGCCGTATAAATAACTATATCTATTTAGGAACTTTTGACTGGAGAAGTATTATGTTCGTATTATGGAATCATAAAGTAAAAGATTGTATTTTAACATTAAATTACAAATATTTTATTATTAAATAAATTTTTTAAAATATCATACAAATTATATATGTGAAAATAAATATAGTTATTAAAAATTATTTACTTATTTTACATTCAAAAGTTTCTTTTGAGTTGGAAAACATTTTTGCATTTATTGTCTTAGTATTCACTGGTACAAAAGAATGAAATTTTTGAGTTCCACTTATAGTAATCGCATTTTTATATAGATTTTGTAATTTTTTTTTGTTAATTGATATTCATTTTTATCGACGTATCCAAAGTTCATGGTAGATTCCCATTTTAAAGCCCATTCGAAAAGTTTTTTTGGTGTATCAATAATATCTTTGCTCCCTATAATATAACGGTGTGCAGCACGCTTTAGTGTACCACCAATTCCATCACAAGGTCCCTTTCCATGGCTGGTAGCATGAAAATGCCATTCAGCATCAACCTTAAAGTCTATTTATGGTGGCATAAGTTAATTAGGTTATGTTTATTTTTGTATTGAGAAGGTGCACCGTGCACCGTCAGCGTTATAAATTATTTTCGTAATATTAGAATTTATATGCGTTTTGATGAATTCAATAAGTTTTGTAATGAAAAGATGGACTGTAGTACTGTTGTGATCGTTTATATCCGAAATGAGTATAAAACTTCGGTGCTGTATATATCCACTTGCGTCACTTTTAAAATAAATGACAAATGGATGAATAGTAGCTTGTGAATTATTATAATAATAGCCTTGAACCGCATTCTGAATTATGAAGCCGTAGTTTTCAGAAAAATCCCCTTGAACGCAGCACTCTCCTGCTTCTAATTTTTTTTCTTCTCAATGAATGTAGATTGATAATTTGATATAAAGTTGTGTGGTATCAAAATTTGTAAACGGTAAATAAATTTTTTCATAAATTCTTCTACAGTTTCTATTAAAGTATCCAAATTGCATCGATCAGTGGTATTCCATTGTAGATATTTGACTTGAAGGATTCCTTTAACGTCAAAATCATTTAGTAATTTTTCTTCCAGTTGTTGAAGTTTTTCTAAACATTCATTGCACTTCAAATTATGATAATCTTCTGTTAATTTACCACATAAAACAAATTCATTAAATGTTTTATAATTTTGGAAAGCAGCATTAGTAATCCAAGACATCTTGGAGTGTTGAATCATTAGTTTTATATTTTGATGTATGGTACACTCGCACACATTATGAACTCCTTGGGATAATTTTATACATTCTTGTGGTCGAAGGGACGTGAATTTAGTAAATCCTATTTTCACATCAGGAAACTTATTTTTAAACTCCACATAAGTAAGCTTCATTTAATGTACATAGCAATAAGCGCTTTTGTGTTTTTATGCGCTCATCTCCTTTTTTAAAAGATATTGCATCTCGTTTGCTTGGCAATAATCTACTGATTTCATCACTTTTATAGAACTGCTCCACAACATTTATATCTGTTGTAGATACACCTCTTTTATCCGTCGCAGATGAATGCTGAAAATTATTTTTTCTATTTTGCGTCTAAAATAAAGTCATTTCGATACCCAAATGCGTATCGAAATGGCTTTCATTACGATACGCAAAGTTTTGTCTTTCAAAGTTGGTCACATTGGTCATACAAACGTCAGTGAACATTAAAACGAATAATTATGTAAATAAAATAAATAAGAATATCTAAATTAGTGTTAATTATTTTAATTAATTAAAATAATTAGTAATAATAACAAAATTTCAAATTGAATATTTTTTGATAAAATCCACATTTTTTTAAATTTCAAGACAAAAAATGCAAAATAGAAAAAATAGTATAAAAAACTCGTTTCATAAGACGTTTTATCGCACTTATCCTTTAGAAAACTCCCCGCTGCGCGGGTCGTTTTCTAAACAGATTGCGTGCGATAAAATCGTCGATTATGAAACTAGTTTCTTAATATACTATTTATGTAGAGTTTTACTTTTTTCAACCAAATGACGCATAGCATTACTTCCAAATATATCTTGAATCTCCTGCATTTTCATTTCTTGCGGTAAAATTGACAACATCTTTTGTTTTTCAGCATAATCCCCATTGTCGAAATGTATCTTTATGTTTCTAATAATTTCTTCATAACGTTGCCATATCTTTGTTGCCTTATTTATCGACCGTTTAAGGTTATTATGAATTTTCTTAAATCGAATGATTTAATGACTTATTCTTTCGGCTAATCGGTCTTAATTATGATCTGATAATCAATTATTTTATCATTTAATTAAAAGACGTCAGATATTTGGATATTTTATTTAATTTATTATAATTTCTCGACTATTCCGTGTTTTATATCACCATTTTCAAGAATAGTATTATCTAACAGTATAAAAATTGAGAAACAAGAAATTAAAACTTCAACACAGCTAAAAGATAATTAAAATTAATGCTAAAAACTTACTTATAAATATAAAAATTTTTTTAATCTAATTGTTTAACTGCATAAAATTACTAGCCACATATTTTAAAACTTAAAATATGAAGGGGCTGAAATCTCACAGCTCTGAGATATCAAGACTTCGGTCTGGGTTAAGGATTTTGATATAGTTTTCGGCAAAAAACTTTTATGTGGACATGGTTTTTAGTTTTGGGCAGCGATGTATTTCAAACATAACTCTTTGTTAAAGTACAAGTATTTTTTTATCTCTGTTTAGAAATTTATTACAAAACTAACACGAAACATCAATACGTGGCTGGAAAATTATAATCAAAATTCCAAAAATATTGTTAAAATCAAACTTTTTCAAAATTCCAAAAATATTCCAAAAATTAGAATAAAATCAAATATTTAAATTTTTTCTAAATTCCAATAATATTTCAAAAATTCTTAAAAATTCAAACTTTTTCCAAAATTCTAAAAATATTGCAAAAATTATTACAAAATCAAAAATTGAAAATTTTTTCAAAATTCTAAAAATTATAATAAAATCAAAAATTAAAAATTTTTCAGAATCCTAAAAATATTCCAAAAATTCTTACAAAATCAAAACTTAAAACCTTTTTCAAAATTCTAAAAATATTGCAAAAATATTATTACAAAATCAAAAATACAAACTTTTTTCAAAATTCCAAAAATATTTAAAAATCTAAAACAAATTCAAAAATTTTCATGTCCAATTTCATTTTCAATTACATATACGTCATAAAAACAGCTACGTTTTTTCCAAAAAATAAATGGCTAACAAAGTAAATGAAATTATTTTTTGACACACTTGACATTATTTTTTTGACAAACTCATAATGCCATAATTCTTAATAATAATAATAAAATTTCATTTCAAATAATTTTATTTTTTCCCAAAAATTGGGTAAAAAAATAAATAAAAATCTTTCTTTTGACACACTTGACAACATTTTTTTGACAAACTTATAATGCAATAATCTAGTTTTTGATCTCACATACCAATCCCTACCATCAAGATTTCTCCAAATTTAATGTTCCTACTCGTAATCACTTAAAATGAACGTTTTTTAAGCCAAAAATATGAAAATTTGCTATTTTTGATACACATAATGATTTTTTTGACACACTTCCGGTACAGTTATCGAACACAGCCTCCTTTCAAACCTGTCCCTTAAGTATACATATTTTTAGAAAAAAAAATTTTTGAAATCCCTCCAGCGGTTTTCCCTGCAGCGTAGGTAATGACGGCGGCCGGACGGCCGGCAGACAGACATGCATTTTTTTTTTTGCTTTTTTAGAATCAGGAGGTCCTAAAACGTCGAGAAATGTAAAAAAAAGTGGGGGTAAGAATTTCACTTTGAGCTCATGAATGTAATACTTAGGTCTTCAGACCGAAGTAATTGTTATTATCATATCAATTATTCAACCTATTTAATTTATGTAATGTATGGGTTACCAAAAATAATGGAAATCGTTCAGCGGTTGGAAATAATTTCATTTAATTTATTCTCCGTCTCTTGTTATCTATGGCAATGTACCGGTGTATCGTATTATGTGTGTTGTTGATGTCGGTGTGTGGTAATGTTGCTGGTGTTGTTTGTTTTCTCTTGCTATTGTTTGTGTGTTTGTCTTTTAGTTCGTCCTCTATAATGTTGCAAAAAACATGTGTTATGTTGCCAGTATCTCTTTTTATGTTGTAGGTATTATGTGTGTATATGTGTAGTGTTTCCAATGTTAATCGTTTAGACTAATTTGGTTGTTTATCAAGTATTCTAACGTTATTAAAGTCAGGATAGTGACCGGTTTTTAGGTGGTGTTCCATCAGAGCAGTTTTATGAATGTTCGGGTGGTGTGCTTTTTTTAGATCGTTCTTATGATTATCCATTCTTTTGTTTAGGTATTGTGAAGTTTGTCCTACATATGTTTGTTCGCAAGGTTCAGTGTGACTGTCGTTACCCAGACAAGGAATTTCATATATGACATTTGTTGTTTTCATTTTTTGGATAGGATCTTTTAATTTTGTGAAAGTGCGTTTCAGTTGCTTTTGAGATGATAGAGCTATTTTAGTATCTGGACATGCTGTTGTGGTAATTTTTTCGATTTGCTCAGATATGCCTTTAATATATGTCATACTTCTATATATTATTGTATTTTGGTCAGGTGGGTTATTAGGATTTATTGCTGCTGTTGTTTTATTTTGTTTGTGAGTTTTGCTGTGTAAGACTTTTTGTATAAGAAAGTGTGGATAGTTATTGTGTTTTAGTATCGTTCTGATTCTTTTATAATTTTTATCATGGAACTCTGGGGAACTTAAGGTTAAGACACGGTTAGCGAAGTTTCGAGCGGTATTTAGTTTCTGTGTCAATTTCTATGTCAATTTTTATAACGATTTGTTAATTTTTATGTTGCTTTATAAGAAATAAGTTATGTTTTGTAATATTTTTCCAAATAACATTTTCAAAATGTTAAATTTAACGTCGGTGTCACATTGACGAAAAACCGACTAATATGTCTCGGGCAACAGTTTTGTACTACAAATAACTTTTAAAATATAATAACTATTATAACAACTATAATAACTATAATAATTATAATAAAAAGTAACTATTTTAATATAGTAACTTTGTATAATAGCGTAATTTTTTTGTCTATAGTAAGGTATAATTAAATTAAATTAATCAAAATGTAACGTATTTTTGTTTCTAAAAGCAACAATTGAGTTATTTTTCACTTTTTTGTGCCTCTTTTGTTTTTTCTGAAGTCGGTTCTTTACAAGAAGTGTTGAACTTGAGGAAGTCGCTATTCGTTTCCTATATTTGTTTTCTTAATTAATTTAATGTTTTATTAGGTTTTCTCTGTTCAATTGGATGTTTAATGTTTTATATTTAAACGAATATGATAGAGGGGTTGATAAGTTGGTTCCCAACATGAGACCCTGGGGCTGTTAAAACGAAAACAAACGCAAACGGCCATGCTTTCATCGTTTTTGAGTTTATTTTGTTTAAACTAAAACTAGCTTTTAATTCAACTTTTCAGTTATAACCTCAGAAATTTTCAGCTTTCCAACCCAAGAAGTTCCAATGCAATAACATTATACTAACTTAATGTAAGTCACTCTCACAGCCACTCTTATATAATTACAACAGCAAATCCCAAAAATATAAAAATATCCTATAGAAATATTAAATAAACAAAAGAAAATGTATTTCTCTCTTTGAGTTTTTATTTTTTTTTCGTAAAAATTAAAAAAAGTTGTTTTGAATGTTTGTTGTTGTTGTTTTGAAAATTCATTATTGTTTTGAATTAGGGAATAGTTTCTTTGGGATTTTGGAATATTTGGAAGTGGTTTAGTTGAAATAAATATATGTGCATATATTGATTACACATTTACAAAAGTTTTTTATAAAAAGATAGATATATGTATTATATTTGAGATATAAAAGTTGTTTGATGTTGTTGATTGTATATTATATGTAGTATTGCAGTTGTGACGTAGGTAGTACGATAATAGGTTTAAAGGATTTAACATGTTATTAAGGAATTTTAACCAAATTAAACAAAACTATTCCGAAATTGCATTGATAAAGCAGTTTCCGTTTATGTATTTAGTGTATTTAGTGTGGTTGGTTTGATAAATTTTTGGGATTATTCTGTTGCTACTTAAATTTTTTATTTAAACTAATCGGACATATCCAATTCTTTTTGTACACAAAGCTATCTGGTCCCGAAATCTACCTATTTCTAGCGGATATACGTGCCCCTTGGACTTTGTTAATCATTATGTCATATATTTTGTTAGTTTTAGTGTTGATTTTATCATTTAAAATGTTGTTATTATTTTTATGTTTATATATTTCTATTTCTTCCTATCTATCTAGATGTTGTCCTTTTCTTTTTTTGTGTAATATGGTTAAATTTGTGTTGATATTGGTGTATTTGTGTTTTTCTATGGTTAAATGTTAGGCATATCTGCATTTAGGATCGCTTCTGTTAATTTCACTAGTGTGTTCAATAAATCTTTTTGTGAAGGACCGCCCCGTCTGACCTATATAAAATTTACTGCAGTCGTCACAGGTAAGTTTATAAACGCCTGTGTCTAAGGTTTGGGTTTTTTGGGCTTTTAGGTAATTTTCTATTTTATTTTTGTTTTTGTAAGCCGCAATATATTAATATTTTTATAAGATTTTTTGCATTATTTTGAATGTTGTTTTATTGTATGTATTGTGCCTATGTATTTTTGGCCTGCTAAGTTTTCTTCATTCTTCAATGTTGTTAGGGTTTGCAAATTTTTCTTGTTTTTAACCGACTTCCAAAAAAAGGAGGTTCTGTGTTTCATTGTCTGTTGTTTTTTATGTATGTACACCGATTTCTCAAAAACGGCTCGTTCGATTTGGATGAATTAAATTGTATTCTATTTGGGTTTATTTCGAAAGGGTCCCATATTTTTTTTTATTATGTGAAAAATACCGTTATTCACAAAATTGGAAAAAACCATATTTTTTATGCATTTTCGTTGATTTCGTCAAAACATGTTATTCTGTTTGGGTGTTGTGGGCAGTATTAGTTATATTGCTATACTTGTCGAGGTTATCGTAAATAATTTTCTATGTCGGGAAATGTGCATGCCATTTGTGCAAAAAATCATAAAATCATAATTAATAGATTGTCACTGATGAAAGTTTTTCCAGTATTTGAAGTTATTACTTTTAAAATGCTTCCTAGCCGAAATTTGCTTTATGACCACATAAGAAATAAAAAAATTTAAAAAATAGAACTGACTTCAGCAAACACAAAAAAGTGAAAAATAACTCAATTGTGGCTTTTAGAGACAAAAATACGTTACATTTTGATTAATTTGATTTAATTATGCCTTACTATAGACAAAAAATTACGCTATTAAACAATGTTACTATATATTAAAATAAGTATTTTTTATTATAATTATTATAGTTATAATAGTTGTTATAATAGTTATTATATTTAAAAAGTTATATGTAGTACAAAACTGTTTGAAGTCGGTGCCACATTGACGATTAACCAACTAATATGTTTTCTATTTAATATGTCAATTGTTTCGTTTTTATATCCGTTTTTGCTAGCTATGTATTTTATGTTGTTTAATTCGTCTTGATAATTTTCTGCATTCATTGGTAAATTGTTCAATCTATTGACCATGTGGTTGTATGCAGCTAGTTTATGTTGGTATGGATGATGTGATTTAATATTTATTGTTTGATCCGTTTGGGTTGGTTTTCGGAATAGTTTGAATGTGTGTTTTGAATCTACATTTTTGATTGATAAATCAAAAAAATTTATTGTGTTATTTTCTTCATTTTCTAACGTGAATTTAATGGAAGGTTCTATGCTGTTTATGTATTTGTGTAATAGATTAAGCTGTCTATTTGTTCCTTTGAATAATAAAATTATATCATCAACGTAGTGATACCAATAAATGATTTTTTCTTTGTGTGGATTTAAGTTATTATGTATATATTTTGCTTCAAAATCGTTGAGATATATTTCGGCTAAGGTTCCAGATAGTGGGCTTCCCATAGGTAATCCTTTTGTTTGTTGATGATATTCATTGTTATTTTATATTTTTTTTTTGAAATAAAATGTGTTGTGTAATAGGGTTTAGAATATGTGTCACAACAACACATAAATACTTTTTAAGACCTAGGTCTAGACCTGGATCCCACAACAACTGGCGTTCTAAGGTGTAGATTAACGCTTTTTTTAAACATCTGCGGGTTGAAGCCACCTGAGACTAAGTGTTCCGGCAAACTATTCCATTTGTACGCGGTTCGGACAAAGAAGTCTCTCTGCGATCTGCCAGTACGACAGCGCGGGATCTTTACCGTTTGACCGGTTGCGGCAGCCGATTGCCGAGTGGAACGGGGGTAAGAATAAGTTTGAGGCATGATGCCGCTGATTTCATCTGAGCACTGCTGATGGCGATATTTGTAAAAAACAACGAGGTCAGCAACAGTGCGACGATGTTGTGGGGAATCAAGTTTTGATGTCAAAGTTCGATCACCCACAATTCGTATAGCCCGCTATGAACAGAGTACAGGAGGGCCAAGATGGAAACAGAGGCAGCACCCCAAACTTGACAGCAGTACTCCATACAGGGACGAATATAGGACTTATAAACATGGAGCAATTGGTATGGAGTGAACAATTTTTTGCATCTATTTAGGAGGCCGAGTTTTTTAGACGCGCTTTTTGCCATCGCCAGTACGTGATCGTTCCAGAGTAGGTCATTTGAAACTGTGACACCCAATAAACGAATGTTTTTACATTCATCTATTGGTTCGTCACACATACTGAATAAAATATCTTTGGGGAACTCGGTCTTTAATCTGGAAACAATCAACAGCTGTGTTTTGGTAGAGTTGAAATTGACAAGGTTTTGGTCACCCCAGTCGGCGACTTTATTCAGGTCGTTGTTCACGTTTATGGCAGCGTCTCTCCGGGCAGGATTAATTCGTTCGTGCATTTTACCTTTTGAAGGAAGCGGCTCGAACGACTTGTGCAGAGTACTATCATCTGCAAAACTATTTATTGGGTTGCTGGTGATTTTCAACAATTCGTTGATATAAATCAAAAATAGGGTTGGGGACAATTAACCAGCGTTAATTAGTTTAGACTCAGAAGAAAATCCGTCTAAGGAAACCGAAATGTATCGGTTGGATAGAAAATTTTGAATCAGCCTCACAACATTGGGATGAAAACCGTACGCAACGAGCTTGTTGATTAAGTTGGCATGCCAGACTCGATCGAATGCCTTGGAGATGTCTAAAGCGATAACGTATCCAACAATGCGCTACATAGTTTAATAGATCGGTAGTTAATCTTTTGTTTCGAAAACCGTATTGGCTGTCGGATATTAAATGATTTTCTTCCAGAAATTTTGAAATATGTGTATTAATATAATGCTCGTAGACTTTGGATAGGACCGATAGTAAAGCTATTGGCCTATAATTTGAGATATCGGATTTTGGTCCCTTTTTGGGGACGGGCTGGACATTTGCCAACTTCCAGCACGAGGGAAATATACCAGATTTATAGGATTGATAGAATATTTTAGATAAAGTTGGTGCAAGTTCTTTGGAAAAGGTTTTTAAAATAATGGGTGGAATATTGTCCATTCCTGAGGCTTTATTGATGTTTAACCCCTTTAACAGTTTAGCTAATATTTTGGGTTTGAAGTGAAGTTCATTCATATTAACTCCTGAAGACTGGATTCTGGGTATTTCTTTAGGAGTTTCCAAAACAGTGGAGTTCAGAGCAAAGCGTTCAGCGAACAAGTTAGCTTTTCTTGCGGGATCATTGACGATTAAATCACCATCAATAATAGGGGGAATAGAAAATTTTGTACCAGAATTTAAAGAATTAATGGCACTGTAGAAACTCTTGTCAGAAACAGACATAGACGTAAGTTTTGAGGCTTTCGCTCTGTCAATTTCAGACTTTTCGTTTGAGATAATCTGGTTAGATATTTTGTTGGCCTTTAGATATTGGGATCGATTTGTGGGAGTTTTGTTATGAATCCAAATATTAAATGATCTACGTTTGTTTCTAAGTGCCGTTTTGGCAGCTTTCGAATACAAGTATTTTTGTTTGGGTTTTACTATGGAGAAAGGGACGAATTTATTGATAGCAATTTGGATGGTTTCTGTAAAGTTTTGAGCAGAAACATTTACATTGTCAGTGTAAAAACAATGACGGTCGAAAGGGAAACCATGGAAAAAATTTTGAAGACCACTCTTATCCATTTTTGAGTAGTGAAATATTTTACGGGGTTTGGGAGCTGTAGTTTTAAGTAAATCAGTTTTGATAACTGATGAGATTAAATAATGATCAGAATTTCCAATACTACCTTTCGCAACATCGACACTCGTAATATCTGGCATTGTGGTAAGATAGAGATCTAAAAGAAAACTATTATCACCGCCATTACGGGGAGTGAAAGTCGGGCTTTTAACAATTTGGAATAGGCCCTGAGACGCGGCAAAAATTTCTGCCAGTTTTGCACTATTGTCAACATCGTCGGTCGATTTGGAGAATTCCAACCATGATTTGTTGTGGACGTTGAAGTCACCGGTAACGATAACTTCACAATTAGGGGACTTTGCTCTAATTTCGTCCACAATTTTTGTCAGTATATTAAAAAAGTTTGGGTTACGTTTGTTGGGGGACCGGTATAAAGCTATTGTAAAAAAAGTCATTTCTGGAAGACAAATATGTAAAACCATTGTATTGAAGCCGTCACCGTGTAGTTCAAAATGTGGAAAGCGCGTGTACGCAACACTCTCATGAATGAATGCGCATACGCCCTGATGGAGTTTGAAAGCTGATTCGAGCCTATATTTGGAATTAAGCGATTCTATAAAGAGAAAATTTTCAGAAACTTGTGTTTCTGTAAGGAATAGAATGTTCGGTTTGTCGTGCTCAAGATGATGTTGCACGTGGTCATGGTAAGCGTTCGATCCGCAGATGTTTTGAACATGTATTTTAAAATTTTTTATTGATTCATATATGTTTTGTCCCTGCAAATTCCGTGGACGTGCCGCTTTATGGGCGGGTGGATTGCGCAAATTTGCTTTACCACTTGCAAACTTATTTTTTTTCGGTTGTACTGCCATATATATATCAAAAGGTTTATTTTATTTTTTTATGTTTTATTTTAAAATGGATAACTAAGTAAAAAATCCTATCATACAACAAAATATGACATATGCCAATATTTTATGATAAGATGAAGAAATAATAACAAAATAATAAGTGAAAAACAAATTGTGAGAAATTTGCAGAAAACAAAACAAAACTAAATGCCAATAATCCAGCTGATGCAGCGCACCCCAGACGCACCGCCCACCACCTCAATCGAGGCACAAAGCCCACACATAGCTACGTGTTGGTCCAATTCCTCGGAAGAGCTAATGAGCGGTACCGCTACGGAACGCTGCCCAGCTAAGACTGAAAGTGCTGCCGTTGACTAATTAAAGTTCGTCCGCCAGCACCCTAAGATATCATCTTGGCGAATGACATCTCCTGCCATTGCCAGTGGTATGTGATATCTCACGCTAGCTCATATGTCAATGGCAGGGACTGGAGTACGCAGGGTAGTCAGACCCGTAGATCAACATTGATCATAATTGATCAAAATCGATCCCTCCTGCGAAATATGTGTGAAATAGTTTTGTTTTGTTATTTCGGTTATTATATTTATTATTTCTTGTGTATCTGTTGGGTTTAAACCATGTTTTATGTACATATTTTTTGTTATATTTATTGTATCTTTTATTGGTATGTTAGAATACATGTTTGTTATATCAAACGATGGTAATTTTGCGTTGTGAGGTATTATTATTGGTTCTATTCTATTGATTAATTCTGTATTTCTTTTTACTGAATAACTGTTATCAAATTTGTTGTGATACTTCAATAGTTTATGTACTTCGCTATTCTGTATGTTGGTGCTGCGGTGAAATTAATTAATGGTCTTATCGGTGTATCTGGTTTGTGTATTTGTGGTAATCCTCTTATACTTGGTGCTGTTGGTTTTACCATTTTGTTGTATCTTATGTTCTTATCACTTAATATGTTGATAGATTTGTTGATGATGGTTTTTATTTGTGCATTGAATGCATTCGTTGGATCTTTACTTAATTTTTCGATGTTGCTATTAGTATGTATTCATCTATCTTATTGTTGTAGTCTGTAGTTGTTACTATAAGGAAGTTTATATTATTATTGATGAAAAACGTGATCTACGCAGATGAAAAAGTCGAAATTTGAACTTGACCATTTTTGATTTTCCTGAAACTTGACATGTAAGTAGTATGGACAAAATAAAAATACAGCTTATTTTAAAATTTTTTTAAAGTGCATAGTTTGAGCACAGGGGGCACCCTAACATGCATGAAAAATGAAAATTCTGCCAATCCGATGTTACTTTGAAATTAAATTGCTCAAGAACGGCTATACCGATTTCATCATCCGATTTCTTTTTTCTGTTTGATAGATGATTAGTTAGTCGTTTGAAAAAAAATTAATTTATTGTTTTTATAATTAATTTTTAAATAAAAATATTAAAAAAACTTTTTTAAAGATGGCGCTAGGGTCGAATCCATTAGCAAAAAATTTTAAAGTCAATTAAATTTTAACTTTTTTTTTTTAAATATAGCTCTATCCTTTCTTTAAAATATATCAAATTTACAAAGAGGTATTCGTGTTCTTGAGATATTTAATTTTAAAGATTTTTAGTCCGATTAAAATTCTAATTGTTTATTATTTTCTCGAACTTCAGTGGTTAAATTTTTTTGATGATATAAATTGTTCGAAAAAATAATGAACAAAGACAATTTTAGACGGACTAAAAATCTCTTTGTAAACTTGATATATTTTAAAGTAAGGTTAGAGCTATATTTAAAAAAAAAAAAGTTAAAATTTAATTGATTTTAAAATTTTTTGTTAATGGAAGTTGTTTGAAAAAATGAAGAAAAATTCGAATTTCAGTCGTACTAAAAATCTTTAAAATTAAATATCTCAAGAACAAAAATTAACGCCTCTGAGTTAATTTGATATATTTTAGAGTAAGGATAGAACTATTTTCAGAAAACAAATTAGTTTAATTCCAATTGATCTTCGACCCTAGCGCCATCTTTAAAAAAGTTTTTTAATATTTTTATTTAAAAATTAATTACAAAAACAATAAGTTATTTTTTTTCAAAGGGTTAACTAATCATCTATCAAACAAAAAAAAGTTTGATGAAATTGGTATAGCCGTTCTTGAGCAATTTAATTTCAAAGTTACATCGGATTGGCAGAATTTTCATTTTTCATGCATGTTGGGGCCCCTGTGCTCAAACTATGCACTTTAAAAAAATTTTAAAATAAGTTGTATTTTTTATTTTGTCCATACTACTTACATGCCAAGTTTCAGGAAAATCAAAAATGGTCAAGTTTTTACAACTCTGTCTAGAACACGTTTTTCATCTATTAATAAAATTAAAAATAAACATATTAAAAATTATATTTTTAAATATTGCATTTTAATGCAAATGTGATAAAAGCAGACAAACAGTGAATAATATGGAAAACCATAATAACACATACAAGAAAATCAAATTTTAACGTACCAGTAAATTCACTCATCTGTCAGATTCAATAACGAGCAGATATCGTTTATAAAAAAGATCAAAGATCAAGTTAGTATGTTGAAACTAATTTTAATATATATTATAAATTATAGATTAATATAGAGTACCTTAAATTAATGTTGATTGAAGTTTTGATCTCGATGGTATATCAAATTTTATTTCATACTAGAAATTTATTAAAATAAAAAGAAATGGGTCTTAAATTTTGCTCAAAAAGTTGAACTTTAACGTCCTAGGACTTTATAAAATTTTCTAAAGTCCTAGGACGTTAAAGTTCAACGTTTATGGTACAAAAAGTTGAACTTTAACGTCCTAGGACTTTATAAAATTTTTTAAGTCCTAGGACATTAAAATTCAACTTTTTGTACCATAAATAATCCGAAAAATGTCGTTTTATATATCAGTCTGAAATAAAAAATAAAAACCCAAAAAAAGAAGCAAAATTTATTTAATATTTCTATGGGATATTTTTAGCGGGAGGGGTAGCGAAATTCGACGTCCACGCCATGCTGCCTGGTTAATGCTGACAGAATTAGGCTGGTGTACCGGAGACAAGCAGAGTAAAAACTGCTTTGCCAATCATGGTACATCACGGCGAATTAGCGCCTTAAAAAAATGCAACTCAAACGTCTGTTCTCCATGTTAGGGGCGGCTTGAAGCGGGCGTCTGTCTTGGATCAAGCGGTTTGCTATATAAACGTGCAAAAAGGTTGTTTCTGGTAACCTTAAGATGCAGAACGGGCCCATTCACGACAATTAGGGTTGGGCCTAAGGTAAGGGTGTTAACCCTTACCCCAGAAAAAAATTATTTGTTAAATTTGAAAATCAGAGAAAGAATAACATACCCGGACTTCAAAATAGAATTTTACCTTGAGGTGAAAAAGGACCAGACTACCGAATTGACGTGCGCAGCCTGAGCACTCCTGATGCTCTTATAAGTCTAGAAACAGAGGCTGAAAGGTATGGATATCAGCTCTGAAAGAAATTAGACATCCAATAATAGGAAACCAAGATTTGGATAGTCACTCTCTATACTGTAGTGGTCATCCTTCTCGAAGAGAATTTGGAACTGGCTTTCTTGTTGGTGCACGCATACAAGAAGCCGTGATGAAATTCATTCCGGTCAGTGAGAGGATCTGCTACCTACGTGTACGTGGTATTTATAACAATATTTCTCTTATTGCCGTGCATGCACCTACTGAAGCTAAGACCATCGATGAGAAGGATACTTTCTACATAGCACTGTAAGAGGCTATGAAACAAACACCAACACGCGACTTCATTATGGTTCTTGGTGACTTTAATGGACAGGTTGGAAGAGATATCTCTTATGGAAATGTGGTGGGTCCCAACAGCTTGCATTTGAATTCGAATGATAATGGTGAGAGAATGACTGAGTTTGCATTATCAAATAATTTGAGAATTGCCAGTCCTTAATTTTCCGCACCGATCGATTCATAAGCAGACTTGGGTCTCACCGAATGGAAAACGAAATGAAATTGGTCACGTTCTAGTGGTGCAAACATGGGAAGTGACCACTTTCCTGTATGTACTAAAACAAGGTTCCACTCCCCAAACCCAAGCATTCTGAAATTCAATCAACGGAAACGTTTTAACATCTCATCACTAAAGAATGCTGAAACAGAAGAGAGATATCAAAACTATATTGCCGAAACATTGAAGAAATCAGAAACCATTAATGGAGACGTCGATAAGTCGTGGTATTTGCTCAAAGATGCTATTATAAGCACTGCTAAGAGAATACTTGGACGACCACAGAACCACTCCCAGAAGCTATGGATGGATCAAGCATGTCTTGACGCTATTCAATACAAAAGAGATTGCTATCTGAACTGTCTGCAAAGACGCAAAACCAGGCCCAGGAAGGAGAACTATAAACTGGAAAGACAAGCCGTTATAAAGCTATGTAGACGAATGAAGCGAGAATGGTGGAAGAGAAAGTGTAAGGAGATTGAAAGCTTCAATAAGGAACATCAATCGCGTAACTTCTTTCAACAGGTTAAAACCTTAAAGAAAGGCCCTCAAACTAGATCGACTGCTATTCAAAACGAAGATGGGGAGCTACAAGTAGACCTTAAAAATATTTTAAATGCTTGGGCCGCTTATTTTGAAAATCTTCTCCACTTAATGACCAGCAACAAGTCTGACGACGAGCAAAGCTTATTCGTGCGTCAAAGGTGCATGTAAACAAACCAACCAAAGAGGAATTTGAAGCGGCGCTGTCAGAATTAAAACGCAATAAAGCACCTGGAATCGACGATATAACATCCGAAATAATTGTACATGGTGGTGAAACTCAACCCTTAAGATTGTTTGAACTTGTTAAAATGATCTGGAGGACTAAAACCATGCCACAGGACTGGAACACAGCTATGCTGATGCCAATCCATAAAAAAAGTGATCGCCTACAATGTGCAAACTACAGAGGAATCGCTCTACTCTGCACAGTATATACGATCTTTTCTTACATTTTGCTATCCAAAATCAATCCTTTTGCTTAAAAACTGTTTGAAGAATATCAGTGTGGCTTCCGACGGGGCCTTGGAATATGTATGCTGTCAAAAGAAATTACCGACTAACAACAACATCTTGTTAATGAACTCAGTACAGATGATCGCATACGCTGATGATGTTGTCATCCTCGGCCGAAGTGAAGCTATTATGAGTAAGACTTTCAAATTGCTTGAGAGTGGTGCTAGAAAAATTGGTCTGCAAATTAACTACAATAAAACCAAACAGATGAATGTTTCAAGAGAGGCTGAGAAGAAAGATTTGATGTGCGGCGATGAACGAATTGAGGGAGCTGAATCTTTTAAATATTTGGGATCAATGCTTGACTCAAACAACAGCATACTTACAGATATAAAAGCTCGAATCGCTGCAGGTAATCAAACTTTCTACTCAATTAAACCTCTCCTTGGATCACCGTATGTATCAACTAACACAAAGCTCAAGTTATACAAGACATTGATTAGACCGGTTGTGATGTATGGGTCACAAACGTGGACCCTTACAAAAAATGACGAATCGCATTTATCTGTATTTGACCGTAAGATCCTACGCTACATTTTTGGTCCACTTAAGACAGACGATGGAGAGTATAGAACCCGGTTTAACTTTGAGATCAGAGACCTTCTTGAGGGTCCTGATATAATAGGTTGTATCCGTTCGGGCGTGTTCTACGAGCCAATTCACAGTCTGAAATGATTAGAAAATGTACATTAGTACCCCAGGGAGTGGGCGACCGCGAGGTAGACCACAATGGGAGACTGACGTAATAAACGAACTTAAAAAAATCTGCTGCCATGGTAATTATGTCGCTGTTGCGAATGACCGTGGTGAATATTCAAAGCTGATTAGCCTGGCAACACTCTTACATGGAGCATGAACGCCTTTAAAAAAAGGGATATTTTTATATGTTTACGGCATTTGTTGTTGTAATTTAATGGCATGCATTAGACATAATGCTAATTTCATTGAAACCTCTTGGGTTAGAAACCTGAAAATCTCTGAGGTTATATTTAAAAAGTTTATCTAGTATAGGTTTAAACAACACAAGCCATAAATGATGAAAACATGGCCGTATGCGTTTGTTTTCGTTTTAACAGCCCCAGGGTCTCAACCTCTGAATTTGAATTATTTTTTTTTAATTTTAAAAATATTTATGTTATATCTACGTGCGTAAAACTTTTCATTTGTGAGTAGTGTTTCTTTTTCTCGAGAAATTTAACAAAATTTAACAAAATATTAACGGAAGTTGAATTGATTACGGTAATTTTCATTTTAAATTAGTCTTATGTTTAGTTTTAACTTTATCTACCTATATTCTCGAGAAATATTTCAGACTTTTGTTAAATTTCTCGAGAATTCTCGAGAAATATTTCTCGAGAAGAAACACTATTTGTGAGAATGGTCATTTTCATCTACATCGAGGACAACAAAGTTCAATACATTTTTAAAACAGCTGATTTTTCAGGAACCTTTTGCGCTGAGGTTTTCATTTTGAAAAAATGATAAAAAACCAACATTATGAATTACATTTTAGTAGAGTGTGATATCCATCTCTAAATATTTATAAAGCAAGCGGTTATCATAAAAAGAAATATGCATTAATAAAAGCATAAAAACATTTTGTAATAATAAATATGCTTTTAAAGTTATAAAAAATCTGTTAATAAAAAGCAAGCTTTAAGTGCATTTTCCCTTTAAGAACATCACTAAAATGCTTGACCTGTTTAACAATTTCTTTTTAAAAGTAATCAAACAAAGGATGTAAGTTCAGTGACTGAGATCAATGAGTAAAAAGATACAACAAAACTAAATGCACTGATTCAACTTTTTTTTTCAATTATGTATTACAGCTCACAAAGATGGAATGAAATATCTCTTTTTTTATAGCTTGGTATATAGATATACTATTAATGTATACAAATAAAAACTACATATTTATTTATGAAGAAATTACCATTGCTTCGAAAAGGCATCCCTATCTGAAACGAATCCCTATTATCTACAGTCTACAATACAGTCTACAATGGAACAAATTGTGTTTAAATTTAACTTATTTTCAAGGTTTTTGGGTTCCATTTTTGACATACTCAAAAGCTGTTGATCTACGTAAAAGTTGAGCAGTTAATTTGTTCCAAATGAACGCATGTTTTGTTAAATACTTCTTTAATTTGTTTTAAAATATGTTTGAATATTCCTTTTTTCGATTCACACACGATTAAGTTGCATCTATCCAGTTGGCAAAGCTACCAAAAAAATATGATGTTCTTTATCAGTAAAACCTGCTTTATAGCGAATTTGTATTGTTAATTAGTCCGTACGATGAGAACCCGAGTCGAAACTCAACTGCTCCTTAAAATCTAGATTCTACTTTTTAGAATTTAGGTCTCACTTATTTTCAATACAAAAATAACATCTACATAGCTCCTGCAAAAGCGACTTACTGGAAAAAATCCCATTTATGTAAGTTGTTTATTAGGCGTTAAAAATAAATTTTCTTTTGGTCTTTTCTGTAATAATAAAAAACGAATAGAAACGAAATTTGTTTATTGATAATAATTAAACAAAAGAAAAGAAAGAGCAAGAAATAAGAATAGAAAAATAAAAAGTATTTTGATATATTCTAACATCATGGCTGGTTTTATTAAACATTTTAGGAAATAATTTCCATGCGTTTAATTGAATTGAATTGAATAATTTTAATTTATTATTTGAATATAAAATTATGTGCGTAAAAATTTTTTTGTGAATGTAATAAAAACAAACTCGTTAAACAAACAGCACCTTCCAATAATTAATTTTAGTGAAAAAAACTAAAATAGGTTCATTTGAGAATGTCTACTACTTAAATCGTACTTAAAGTTCGACTCAGGTAAAACACAAATATTTATATATTATTTCATATTATTTTTAAATTTGATTTTGTTAGGTGAATAATCATCATCAGCGTCCTTTGTTTTCTAATAGTAAATATATTTTTAAATATTTATGCAATCTTAATTTATAATAGTGTAAAAGTGTAATAACATACAGCATACACAATTTTTTTAAGGGACGCCAAAACGGAATATGAATCTGAAGTTAAAACATTTAACCTTAAATCTGTTTTATTAGAGAATATATTTGTATATGATCTATAAAGTTTAATAATAATTAAATTATATAGTTAATCCTGCTGCAAGATTAAGTAATAACACTTTTAAGTTTAAATAAATCAAATTATCCAGGTTGGATAAAATGAACAAGACAACGTAACGACAACAAATCTGCCCAATATTTGGAAATTTAAAATGTTTTGCTATTTTCTATTTAAATTTTACTGTAATAGGCCGTTTGTATGTACACTATGTGTCACGTTTCCATAAAATATTAGTACAAAACAGATGGGCATATATATTTTTAGGTACCTTTGAAAATATTATTATAATATACGACATACTATAAATGGCAACATCTACACTGAGGAAATAATTTTATTTTGAAATAAAATTTATGTCGGACAAAAAACCATATTAATTTGTTAAAATTGCATTTGGGGTGTCGCACAATTGCCTTCTGTTTTGCTGTTAGAGTTTTATTTATATCTTATTTACTTTCAACAGAACATATTAATGCTAATAATTTGAATTTAAATTTGGTTTTTGTACAGATATCTGTGCAATGACAAAGTGTTATTATGTCAGTATGTACATATACTAGTAACATATTCATTAACCTTTCTTTGTGGCTTTTCGAACTGTGTTTTAATTGATTAATTTATCTCTTCAAATAATAAATGTTAATTAAATGTCATGTTTTTATTTGCTAAGACTCAATGCTAATTATATCTGTTTAATGAAGTATAAGATCTTGCTAGAATATATATATATAAGTTTATGTTTGTGTTTATGCATATATTGAAATTTATGGCTTAAGTATCTTTTGGATTTTTGTTTTAGCTTTATAAATATGTATTGTAGAGAGTGAAAATCATTAAAGAAATATCAAAAAGTCTCGTTTTAATACATATCTAATCAACTTGGGATAAATAGTAGATTATAAAGCATTAACGTAATGCTTAGGTTTTAGGTCGTATATGGAGTTTGTAAATCGATGGGCCAGCCGCGATTTGCACCCACATTAAATCCAAAATAGCTTACGTGTGTGCGTAATGTATTATTTTTTATTCACCGCAAGCAAATTATTTAAAAAAAATTGTTCAATATAGGTAAATCAAAACTAAAAATTTGCATAAATTTTGAAATAAAAATACGTTGTACAGCCTTTGATCAATAAGTTGTACAACTATGACAAAAAAAACAACAAATATTTTGATTGGTAAATGAAATTTGAATTGCAATGTTGCTATGATAAAATTTTTTATTTTTTGTCTAATTTATACAAATGTAAATGTTTTTTGGACGTAGTTATGACAACAAAATATTGAGTTAAAGAGTGACACTTTACGACCGCCAATAGCAGTAATAAAGTAACACTTAAATATGTGTATGCGAATAAAATAGCATATTATTTAATTAGGAGCTTAAGTGCTACTTTTTGTGTTGAGTCTATAGGTGTATAGACGAAACACAAAGACACTTAAGCTCCAAATTAAATACACTATTTTATTGCAAACGCTTAATTTTTTATAAACATAAAATTAATGCATCAACATTTTTATAAATATCATTTATTATCGTCATAGTTACTTAGAAAAAAGAGAAAAATATTTAAAATTGTGCAAATAAAATTTTTTATTAAAGTAATCAATTCAAAATTTCATAATCCAATCAAAAAAATATTTGTTATTTTATGTTGTCATAGTTATACAATAATTCAATATTTCATAATCCAATAAAAATATTTTTTTGTTGTCATAGTTATACAATTTCTTTGAAAAAATAACAAATATTGCTGCCCCCGTAAAATTATGGGACAAAATGGCGACACTTTTTCTGCCGCTGAAAAAATATGAGCTTCTTTTTCTGCCGCCGTAAAAAAATGGCGTTAAACGTCAAAAAAGTAAGACTATCCTTCTCCCTAGAGGCAATAAAGTTCAATTTTACAGCCGTGGGCCGAAAATAGTATATTATTTAATAAGGAGCTAAAGTGCTACTTTTTGTGTGGGGTCTATAGTTTGACCGACAATTATAGACGACACAAAAAGTTGCTTTAGAATAAAATACACTATTTTTTTGGCAAACGTTTAAACATTTTATAAATATGAAATTAAAGCATCAAAATTTTTATAAATATGATTTATTACCGTCATAATTACGTCCGAAAAGTAAAAACATTTAAATTTGTATAAATAAAGTTTTTTATCAAAGCAAGCTCTGATTTAAAATTTCATTTAATTCCATTTCTCTAAGCCATAAATCAAACTATTTGCTATATTTTGTTATCATAGTTATACAAAAATTCAAAATGTATAATCCAATCAGATTATTTGTTATGTTTTAATGTCATAGTTACATACAATAGTTCAAAGTTTCATAACTCAATCAGATTATTTATTTTTTGTTGTCATAGTTATCAAACAAATTGGAAAAATAACATAATAACAATTGCAACTTTACTGCCGCCGTAAAAATGGCGTTACTTTACAGCCGATTTGATTATAAGTCAAAAAATTTGATTATAAGTCAAAGATTTACAAAATTAAAAGGTTTTCTTCATATAACAACTCAAAAGTTAGAGTAGAGCGAGGGAATGGTCTATATTACAAATACGTCACATTCTTATTTCGGAGTCAGACGAAGAAGGCGGTCTCCTTAATTATAAAGGAAAAAGACCAAAAAAAAAAAACAAAAATAATCGAAAATAGAAAAATAAGTATTATAAGTGTTGATAAGTGCTAATAAGTAGCTTATAAGTGTTATAGTGTTTGTGTTAGTGTTTATAAAAATAAAAGTATTGAAGAACGGACGCGTACAATTATATAATTGGTGAGATTGTTTTATATTAAAAAATTATTTGGTATTTTGTGTTTACTGTTGCCAAGGGTTAGGCAGGTAAAATTTTACCTTTTATTGCTTTGATGTAATAAATTTATTTATTATTGTAAAGCCTAAATTTGTCTTGGCAACAGAAAATAAAAAATTTCGTTTTAGTTGTTATTTTTTTTTGGATTGGTTGAGATTTTTTTTTTGTGAAGTTTTTTGAAATGATCTAGCTCCTCCCACCTCGGACTTATCTTAAGAGTTGGAAAATATCAGTTAGTTGAATATGAAATGTTTTTCTTTTGACAAAAGTTAGGAACTTAGAATTTAACCCTTTATTTTTACTCTTCAATTTTGTTAGTGTCTTTTGTGTCCCCATTTTTTTGCTTTTCTTTTATCGTGCTACTGTTGCATGAAATCTGCTATCGCGTTCTGGTGACAGAGATACCCAGTTTTTTTGTACTGTTTAGTGTTGAAATTTAGGCCTGGCCGAATTTCAGTAGCTTTGCTTGCAATGTCAAAGGGTAAGTCTTTGTCTCAACAAAATGGCCGCAGAGTGAACCAACAGCTTAGCATTGATTACACCAAGATAAGAGGTCTCAATTCGAATCTAAACAAGGTTCATCACTACATCGAAAAAAATAAACCTGGCATACTGTTTCTTACCGAAACAATTGTTAGTGGCAAAGCATCGAAGTTGGATCCCGATAAATACCGGATACCTAGCTACGAATTGGAACATTCCTTTTATAACAAGCATGGTGTCTGTGTATTTGTTCCAGATTCACTTTCATGTATGAGAATTAAGACTTACGAGTTGAACTCTAAGCACCATAATTCTATAGCACTGAAGATCTCAGGTGTTGATGAAACTATGTTTATAATAGGATTATATAGATTCCCAAATTCTCCCCCAGGATGTCCCTTTTTCGATCAAATATCGGCCAATCTAGACAAGATTACCACGGACTACCCCAAAGCAAGACTGGCCATTCTTGGAGACTTTAATATTCATAATAAAGCATGACGACGTAGGAAGACAAGCTGAACTGATACTCGCAGATTATTACGGTTTGACGCAAATGATAGAGTGCCCCACTAGAATCGCAGATAATTCACTTCATAACAATAATTTGCTGGATCGGTTTTTGACAAACGAACCAGATACTACGAAGACAAAAGTTGAACAACCCCTAGGAACATCGGACCATTTACTAATATCAGCAATAGTGCAATTTACATCACCGACACAAATTAAAGCAAATTCTCGTCGCGTTTGGAACTATAAACGCGCCAACAGGGAGGGACTGAGAAACTTTTATGATCAAACACCTTGGAAAACTATTTGTTGTGTTGATCAAGATCCTAGCACATCGGCAATAAGAATGTCCGAAATCATAAAAGGGAATGCGGTGGTTGATTCCAAATCGATTAATCACTCACAAAACTAAGCCTTGGTTCACGCGGGATGTTGAGGAGGCAGTGAGGAATAAACGCAACGCATTTAAGACATATAACGCTAATAAAACACCTGAAACCCATAGCGCCTATAAGAAAGCCAGAAATATTAGTAAATACAAAATAGATTTGGACAAAGACGCGTTTATCCAGAAGAAAGCAAAGAAATTCACCGAGCACCCATCTGGCTCACGTAGTTTCTTTCAGGCAGTTAAATCAGTCCAGAGCAATTTTAATCGATCCCCTATTCCAACCTTAGTTCTGAATGACATTCCCGTGAGCGACTCGAAAGAGAAGGCGGATCTTTTGGGTCGTATATTCGCAGAAAACTCAAACATAGTGGAACCTCCCCATTCTCCCACACTCATTCCCCCAGTTGTAACGAAAATGAAACCAATTATTTTTCGTTGCAATATTGTACGGAAAATGCTTCTTTCTATCAATACCAACAAATCTGCTGGCCCCGACGGTATTCCACCCCTCATTCTTGAAATTTTGCTAGGCAACTAGCTCCAATTTTAACAAACATTTTCTATTTATCTTATAAAACCGGAATATTTCCCGATTCTTGGAAGCTGGCCAGCGTTCAATTCATACCAAAGAAAGGCAGTAAGACAGATCCTAACAATTATAGACCAATTGCAATTCTGTCAGTTTTAGCTAAAATATTTGAAAAATATGTAAACTACAATTTAATAGATTATTTGGAAGTGTCGCAAATTATTGATGATACACAGTATGGTTTTCGTAGAAGTCATGCAACAGGTGATCTGTTAGCCTACGTATCCCATCTCTGGAACAAATCGCTGGAAAACTATGGTGAAACATTCAGTATTTCACTTGACATTTCTAAAGCATTTGATAAAGTGTGGCATAAAAATCTCATTGCCAAATTAAAATCTTATGGCATAGACCATCTTACTGTCTCATGGATTCATAGTTTTCTTACAGGTCGCCAATTTCATGTTAATTTATATGGTTTCACATCCAATATTTTCACAACCAATGCTGGGGTTCCCCAAGGTTCTGCACTCCCACCAACCTTGTTTCTTCTATACATTAATGACTTACTTATTTCCATAGTGCACCCAATCCACAGTTTTGCTGATGACAGCACATTGCATGCATAACATGCATCTCCTAAATTTCGATCTCATACTGCAGTTACCACTGATAGAGAGCTGCTAATTGATTCTATCAACAAAGATCTGGAGCGTATAATGGAATGGGGAGATCGTAATCTTGTTTCATTTAATCCAACCAAAGCCAAACTTTGCCGTCTTTCACGAATAGAGCGATATAAAAACTTCCCTATTAAAATAGACCACGAGGAATTGCGTGAGGTGGAATCAGTTAGACTTCTTGGAGTGGATATTCAAAATAACCTGAAATGGAATAAACATGTGTTCAACCTCGCTAAATCAGCAATGCAAAAATTAGGATTTTTGAGTCGATGTAAAAAGTATCTCAATCCCGAGCAAATTTTGCTAATCTTCAAGTCCTTTATTCGTCCATGTATGGAGTACTGCTGTCATGTGTGAGGAGGTGCTTGTCAGTCAACAATAAAATGTCTAGACTCTGTACAGAGAAAAGCAATACGGTTGATTGGTAATACCGAGCTAACGGACCAGATTGATTCACTCCAGCACAGCAGAAATGTGGCTGAATTATCAATCTACTATAAATATAACTTTAGCGAATTCTCCTCTAAGGAAATTCAAAATATCCTTCCATCGTGTGCGCAGTATAATCGACAAACAAGAGCTGCCGAGTTATCTCATCCATTTGTTGTACAAATACCTCGTTGTAGAACTGTGTCCTTCCAGAACGACTATTTTAACAGAGTGGCCAAATTGTGGAACTCAATGCCTCCCTCTGTATTTCCCGATGAATTTTCCCCTCAGGCATTTAAAGAAAATGTCCATAATCATTTAAAACAATTAGTATAGTTATCCCTATATCCCCATTCCTTCCATTTTCCTCATCTCCTTCCTTTATAGTTGACATGGTATCTTCGGATATTCAAAGAGTCTAAATAATGAATATTTCATATTTAGTGTGCTAAACATGTCCAACTAATTAATAAAAAAAAAAAACGTAAGCACCAGTTTTGCGGTACCAGTTCTAAAGTTATTTGTCCTTACAAAATTCAGTCAATAATTTTGATCGGAGAAGTAGGAAAATAATAGAAGGTGTGATTTATGGTGTTTTTTTTCGTTTGATTTGTTTGTTATAGTTATTTTGCTGGGAGTTCAATTAGATTCGGCCACTGGGTGATACTAGTACCTACTTGAACCGAATAGATTTTTTTGTTTTATACAAATATTTAGCAATGATTATCAATATCAGATTTAAATAAAATTTGATTTCCAACACAATACCTACCTACCTTTGATATTGCAATATCAAAGTTAAGGGCGCAAGATTCTTAAAAATAATAATGATAAAAATAATGCCGCCTGGCAATGGCGGCATTTTGTTTTAATAAAGCAAATCGAGTTTTATTTTAGTAAGGCAAATTATTTAGCTCTGTAGATCTTTAGGCCTCTCAGCTATCTAAATGCTAACAAATTTTATTAGAATTCGAACAGTTAGTAATATACTATACGAAATTCAAATTTTTCTATCATATATCCAATCCATATTTATATAATCAAAAACCAAATATTTGAATAATTCACTTTCATTCGAATGTAGTAATATTTTGTACATTTTAGTACTGTCTTTTCCATATTTCGAGTAAATTTTATTTGAATTCTAATAGAAAGCAATTTAGTTATCAAATAACATAAACGAATGAAATTTAATAAATATATTTTGCGGTTAATATAATTTACGAAAACGATTTTTTGTCTTTTGATAAAAATTAATAATTAATAATTTTTGTTCGTTGTATATTTCTGACAATTCAACTCATTAAATAAAGTTTCAATAAGGTCCAATCAAAACGCTTCAATTACTATTTTTTAGCAAATCAAAACGATTTGTTTCGATTATTTTTTTATTGGTAGGAAGGAACAGCGAATATTTTCCGCCTACTTAATATATTAATTTAAAACAAAAATGCACATACAAAATTATGTGAAAATGCAATTTGCAAATAGTAAAAATATCCGTTTTCATTCATAAATGATTGCATGTTTATGTTTATTTGTCAAAAATAAATTACAAATTTATAACATTTATGCGCCTACTAAGATGAAATAATATTTAATTTTGTTTGACAACAAAGGATTATGTTGTATAAAATAATGTTACTATTTCTGTTCGTTAAATTGTCTGCTAAATACAACTCGTCATCAAATTATTAGTCGATTATTTTTCAACATTACCACTCATGCCATTTGAGGTCAAAAATTTCCCTCGTGCGCTACGCGCACTCGGAACCTCATATGACATTCGTAATAATGATTATGAAAAATAATCGACTATTATTTGACGACTCGTGATATTATATATGAAAATGTGTAAATATAATTGAAATTGTTATAGGCAAATTTAATATTTTTTTATTCCAAACAATTTTCTGCAAACATATTAATTATTGGCTTGTTTTATTGATGTTGATTTATTTCACTTGAGAACATCAAAAATCAATTGTGTAAATCAAAACATATATTCTTTAAAATAGAAAAAAATCAATATTGCTTAAAAGTGGAGTTTTTTTCCGAAAAAATTGTTGACATTACTATCAATAATAATACACCAGCATTAACCGGGATACGAAACGAGCCGAAGGCGAATTTCATATGGTTTATGCGGGTGTATGAATAACCATTACATGAGAGTTGCAAACGCTATTTTTTCTACACCCGATAAATAACCCACCAAATTTTTTGTTGCTTGTAACATGTTATTAGTCGGTTACCATTCATAAAGTCCATTAGTTAAAGCAAGACAGACTATTATTTCTCATAGCGTCACTATATATTTTAATAAATACGATAGAAATCAAAACTATATGTATTCCCAGTTTCATGTAACTTTTTGTTTTGCTTAAATGTCAACCTATTGAATAAACGTGAACACGTGAAATTACATAGTTAAATTTTGATTAACAAATTGTAATATCAGATTTTAAGTATTATTTTTTACATTATTGTACTATATTTTAGCTTATTTATTTATTTATTTACTATACTTCTACCATAGTTTCACATAAACCATCCAATAAAAGCTGCTGTGCACTGTTGAAAATTTTAGTCTAAAATTGATACTCTTTTAATACCGTTCGTTCTCTTTATAAAGTATATGTATGCGAAAAATGGTATTGAATTTTATAAAGTGCAAAGTATTCAGATAATTTATAAGTTGAACTTCCCAATTTTACACCAAGTAATATAAACTCAGGTAAAAGCACTGTTATTTCAATGTGCCCAGCCGCGTTTATCAATGTTTGGTATACGATTTATTTTCTAATCTTATAAAGTATAGAGATTTATAAGTTGAAACTATATCATTTCTATATCCAACTAGTGTAATATGTTCAAGTTCCCAATTCTATACCAAATAATATAAACGGGGATAAAAATACAGTTAGTTACAATTTGCCGCGCAGTGTTTATGTATGCTTGGTATTGAATTTATTTTCTAATCTTATAAAGTATGAAGATTTATAAATTGAAAATAACCATTTTTATACCAAATTAGTATACGATGACAAAAAGTACAGTTATTTTTATTGCGTTAAACGCGTTTGGTATAGAAATTGAATAAAATTTCATTTCTGAACAAAGTTGTGTGCAGTCATATTGTAAATAAAAGCGGAATTTTCATTACATTTTTGCATGGCATTAATGCACGCGTAGTGCAAGTAAATAAGTTCGGGGATTCAACCAGCACTGCGGATTTGGATTACTTCGATTTTCTATATGCAGGTAAGAGTTTCTGATATAATTGAATTGAATAAAATAGTCCACAATATCGTAATGTCAAACAATGTGTGATTCGGTTTAATTTTAAGACTGGTTGTTTTTTCTTACGTTTTCCAGGTAGCCTACATAGTAAATCATGAAACATATTGTAAAGCGACATCGCGAGAAACCAAAAAAAATACATTTTAACAAAAAGAATGTTAAGTAAAATATTAAGAAAAACGCATTGTTATATATAATGAATTTTTTGAAAATAAAAATGTAAAACAAAAAAAATGTATTTTAATTAACATAAAAAAAAATTGGTATATATTTTATACCGTTTGGTTTAGAACTTTTATAATGGTAGGTATAAAATTTATAGATTATATTTATTAAAAGACACGTATAAAGTGTAGGTATAAATTTAATATATATATAGATTATATACCGAACTAATAAGATGATAATATGTAATTTATACCAATTTTCATTATACCAAACCAACAAACTCTTATACCATGAGTTACCAATTTTTATTTTACGAAACTCATAAACTTATGATATATAATTTATACCAATGCATATAAATGATCTTTATACATAAATATATGCAATTTATATGGAGCTATTAATGAACTTTTATACCATCGGGCTTTATTTAACTAATACCATTTCTTTATGGATTTATATAAATACCATTTTTTACCAATTTCATACCAATATTTTCAACCGTGTGGAAAAACATTGAACTGGTTCAAACTTGTATGCCGAATCGTCTTCTTCACAATACACAATAATGTGCCGTCCAAATATTAAATGTAAAACCATGCTAACTAAATAAAATTAATATTACAAAATTTTTTTTACATATATATTATATTTCATTTAACCTGCAAAATAAATTAAAATAACAATGCTATTTGGCAATATAAAAGGTTGGACAAAACAAACTAAAGACCAGGGGCCCTTTTCCCGAACACATAAATGTCATCACAATATTGTAAATTCACACAATATTGTGAATTTCGTATTACGTGACACCAATTTGGTGAAAATTCAACACAATATTGTGAATCTGACAAGAACAATATAGTTACTGTCAAAATCACAATTTTGCTTTATGTTTTGTGTGTTGACTTTTTTATACAAATTTCGTCAATAGGCGTAAAAATTAATTTATAACGCCAAATTAACTCTTTAATAATATTAAATAATCATATTTTTATATAAATATCATTAAAACATATTTATTTATTAAATATATTTTTATTTTATTTTGCATCTTTTAAGATTAAAAAAGTTAGTTGTCAAAAGTACGAATCTGTTATAATTTTGTAAAAATTTGTTATAATTTGTTTGACACAAATATGAGTTACAGAATACCATTTTTAAGCAAAGTTGTTAAAAATTTAGGTGAAATTGACAATATTGTCGATTGACAAATATGTGTTCGGGAATTGGGCCCCTGTTTGACCATAAAAACTACAGACTAGTTTTGCAAGACAAATCCTAGACATGTCTTGCAAGACGAGTTGTGACATTTCTTTGAAGTTGTCTTGTGCTTTTAAAACGCGTTATAAGTAAATCTTTAACGAGTCTGGTGTAACACGTTTGGTGGGAATTGAGAACTACCCAGGTTAGAAATGCCAAGGCTTATCGAATGGGCCAAGCTTGGCCCAAGCTTGGAAAACTAAGAAATGATTATCAAGGCATGGCCAAGCCTTAGTCTGATACATTTTGTCATACTAAGCCAATGGTTAAAATAAGTAAATGTAAATTGTATCTTTTGACTACTATATTTAGTTTTGGGCCAAGCTTGGGTCAATGTTGAAACAAATTTATTGGAATTGTTATATAATTTCAGCATTTGTGCAATGATGGACTGTAACCAACAAATTTACAATATATGAGGAAATTCCACTACAATACCCGGGTAATAAAAGGCTAAGGGGCCAGACCTGCGCCAAGCTCGCACCGCAACAGCTTTCGGGGTTTTGGCCATACTTAATATTTTCAAACAGCCCAAGCTTGTTCCAAGTTTGGACTGATGTCCTTGGGCCATGTCTGGCAAATAAGACTTAGGCTAGATCTACCAAACCAATTTTTTTTCCAGACCTCCTTTAAATGTGTGGAAAGAAGTTGTTGAAAGAGTAACATTTATAAAATTAGAGAAAAGCTTAAAATGACTTGCACATGTTTACACTACATTAGACTAGTAAATAATGCGTAACATAATAAGCTGAATCTTGGTTCAGTCTAGGCATTTACAACTGGCCTAGACTGTAACCAAAGTTAGCTAGCCAAGGATTATACTGCATTATACATTAAAATGCAATATTTAAAAATATACTTTTTTAATATGTTTATTTTTTTTTATTTTTTTTTATTTTATTAATAATGCATAATATAAAATATGGAGGGGTTGAAATCTCACAGCTCTGAGATATCAAGACTTCGGTCTGGGTTAAGGATTTTGACATAGTTTTAGGCAAAAAACTTTTATGAGGACATGGTTTTTAGTTTTGGACGATGGTACGATGTACATCAAACATAACTCTTTGTTGAAGTACAAGTTTTTTATCTCTGTTTAAAAATTTATTACAAAACTAACACGAAACATCAATACGATGCCGGAAAATTATAATCAAAATTCCAAAAATATTGTTAAATTAAATAAAATCAAACTTTTTCAAAATTCCAAAAATATTCCAAATATTAGAATAAAATCAAATATTTAAATATTTTCTAAATTCCAATAATATTTCAAAAATTCTTAAAAATTGAAACTTTTTCCAAAATTCTAAACATATTGCAAAAATTATTACAAAATCAAAAATTCAAACTTTTTTCAAAATTCCAAAAATTATAATAATATCAAAAATTAAAAATTTTTCAAAATTCTAAAAATATTTTAAAAATTCTTACAAAATCAAAAATTAAAACTTTTTTCGATATTCTAAAAATATTGCAAAAATTATTACAAAATCAAAAATACAAACTTTTTCAAAATTCCAAAAATATCTCAAAAACTACAACAAATTCAAAAATTTCCATGTCCAATTTATGTCATAAAAACAGCTACATTTTTTTCCCAAAATATTGGCTAAAAAATTAAATGAAATCATTTTTTGACACACTTGACATTATTTTTTGACAAACTTATAATGCCATAATTCTCTATAATAATAATAAAATATCATGTCATACGAACTATTAATTTTATTTTTTTCTAAAAAAATTGGGTAAAAAATAAATAAAAACCTTTCTTTTGACACACTTGACAACATTTTTTGACAAACTTATAATGCCATAATTCTCAATAATAATAATAAAATTTCATTTCAAACAAACAATTTATTTTTTTTCCAAAAAATTGGGTAAAAAACTAAATAAAAATCTTTTGACACACTTGACAACATTTTGTTGACAAACTTATAATGCCATAATTCTCAATAATATTAATAAAATTTTATTTCAAACAAACAATTTTATTTCCAAAAAATTGGGTAAAAAAAAAATAAAAATCTTTCTTTTGACACACTTGACAACACTTTTTTGACAAACTTATAATGCCATAATTCTCAATAATAATAATAAAACTTCATTTCAAACAAACAATTAATTTTATATTTTTTCCAAAAAATTAGGTAAAAAAATAAATAAAAATCTTTCTTTTGACACACTTGACAACTTTTTTTTGACGAACTTATAATGCAATAATCTAGTTTTTGATCTCACATACCAATCGCGACCATCAAGAGTTCTCCAAATTCAATGTTCCTACTCGTAATCACTTAAAATGAACGTTTTTTAAGCCAAAGATATGCAAATTTCCTTGTTTTGACACACTTAATGATTTTTTTGACACACTTCCGGTACAGTTATCGAACACAGCGTCCTTTCGGACCTGTCCCTTGAGTATACCTATTTTTAGAAAAAAAAATTTTTGAAATCCCTCCAGTAGTTTTCCCTGCAGCGTAGGTAATGACTTCCGGCCGGACGGCCGGCCGACAGACAGACATAAATTTTATTTTTGCTTTTTTAGAATCAGGAGGTCCTAAAACGTCGAGAAATGTCAAAGGGGGGGTAAGAATTTCACTTTGAGCTCATGAATGTAATACTTAGGTCTTTCAGACCGAAGTAATTTCCTTATAGTAACAATTTGAATTTGATTTTTTATTTTAATGAATATCGATTTCGACTTACGTCATCCTCAGTTCTTAAATTATTATTACAATCTTTGCTTAAACTAATGTCTTATATACCATTTAAACTGCTATTTTTATTATTATGTCATATATTTTGTTAGTTTTAGTGTTGATTTTATCATTTAAAATGTTGTTATTGTTTTTATGTTTATATATTTCTATTTCTTCCTATCTTTCTAGATGTTGTACTTTGCTTTTTTTATGTAATATGGTTAAATTTGTGTTGATATTGGTATAGTTGTGTTTTTCTATTTTCAAATGTTGGGCATATCTGGATTTTGGAGCACTTTTATTAATTTTACTGGTGTGTTCAATAAATCTTTTTGTGAAGGACCGCCCGTTTGACCTATCTAAAATTTACTGCAGTCATCACAGGTAATTTTATAAACACCTGTGTCTAAGGTTAGGGTTTTTTTGGTTTTTACGTAATTTTCTATTTTATTTTGGTTTTTGTAAGCTGCAGTATTGTGGCGGTGATTTATTGTGTTAATTTATTATGTTAATATGATGAGTTCCCATTTCTATTAGTTTTGATTCTTTTAACTTTTAACAAAGCAATACTAAAACTAATAAAATATATGACATAATAATAAAAAACTGCAGGTGAAATAGTATATATAGATAAGACATTAGTTTAAGCAAAGATTGTAATAATAATTTAAGAGCTGAGGACGACGTAAGTCGAAATCGATATTCATTAAAATAAAAAATCAAATTCAAATTGTTACTATAACGAAGTTTATATTATTATTAATAAAATTTAAAATTAAAAATAATCATGTTAAAAGAGTATATTTTTAAATTTTTGTTTTTTGTACACTTTCTTAAGTTTTTGGGGTAAAATATTTTGTATTGAATTTTCTGCTTTCTCCAATATGTGTGGAGCAGTCGATGGTTATTCTTCTTATCGCAACAGTATTATTTATTTATTTATTAGTCAAATAAAGACTTAAGTTAAAACATTTTATGTACTAAAATGTTGCTTATATTCTATTATTGCACTTCTTGTTTAGCTTATCAATCATGAATGAAGTGTTTTCATTTTTCTTAAAATACTATGTTTAAAATTTTTCCTGCTCACTTGCGGGTCATAAAAATCCCTGTATTTATTAAAGTTTCTTATGGATTCATTTAGTGGATTGTGCATAGAGTAGTCAATTTTATGGAGCTCTTCAATTAAAGGTCGCCTGGATACAGTATCATGTGTATGTAAATTGGGTACCATTTTATTACACAAATCGGGACATCTTATATTGCCATTTACCAGATCAGAACCAAAAAGTGCGGCAGCTAATTCTCTTCTGGATTCAAGTGAAATCATATTAAGTAAAAGAAGCCTTTCTTTATATTTTGGAAGCCTATACCCACTAAATCCTTAAGGTTTTAAAGCAAAGAGTAAGAATTGTTTTTGCATGGATTCTAATAATTTCTTGTATTCACTACCATAAGGAGACCATACTATACTGGCATACTCCATCGTTGATAGTACGAGAGAGCAATACAGAGTTTTTGTTAAAGCGATGTCATTGAATTCTTTTGATCTTCGTTTGATAAATCCTAGAATAGAATGACCCCTTGAACATATTTTATTTACATGCTGCTTCATGGTCATAGCACTGTCTAGCATTACACCTAAATGGCGAATTGAATTAGTTCCCTCTAGCACATTACCGATAATGTTTTACGCATATCCTTAACTGATTTCTTTAAAATGAAATGGTTATACGCATTTATTAATATTTAAGTGCATTGACCATTGTCATTGCACAAATCATAAAGTATTGTTAAGTTTTGCTGCGGAACAACTGAATTATTGGTAGTTCTAATAACCTTGTATATTTTCAAGTCATCAGCATAGAGAGAAAATTCACAATCTACGAGCAAAAAAGAAAGATCGTTAATAAATATTAGGAAAAGTAAAGGACCAATGTGGCTTCCCTGAGGTACAAAAGACGCTACATCAATTGGCGTTAAAACCTTACCAATTTGTTTCCTGTTTTTTAGGCATGACTGAATCCATTTCAGAAGATTGCCTCTGATGCCATATCTATTAAGTTTATATACTAGTAAGTCATGATCAACCTTATCAAAAGCCTTGGAGAAATCAGTGTAAATCGCATCAATTTGTTGTTTTTTTCTAGGTGATTTCTGATAAACGAAGTAAATTGAACTAGATTGGAAACTGTAGATTTATTAGCTTCAAAATCGTGTTGGTTTTTGTGTATTAAGTCTTTGAGGCTTTCATACATTTTTTGAACTACCATTATTTTAACGCGCTTATTTTAACGCCCAGCTTATGAATTTAATTTTGAACTTCTTCTACATTGAACATCACATTTTCTATTTTCGGCCCAAGAAATGGTATATGGGTATGTTTTCCTTGATCAGAAGTAATTGGACCTTAGTAAACACTTTGAAAATGAGCGGCAAACACATTTGCTATTTATTTTGGATCAGTATATCAGTTATACCACAGACCTTTGAAAGACATTGAAGATGGGTACCCGCAACCACTGCGTCTTTCCTTTACGAACTTCCAAATTGCTTAGGTTCGTCAATCATTTTTAAAACAGTTTTTTCTCTTTGCAACCTTATAGCATTTTGTTCCTCAATATGGAATTGTTCTCTAAAGACAATAAAAGTATTATAATCACTGTGAGTTTTCGTACGTTTAAATTTCTAAAAAGCCTTATTTCTTTTATTCCTTAGTGTTTTATCAAAGTGAACAGGACACGTTAATTTAGAAATAACATTTTTTGGCACATATTTATCAATTATTAATTTCAGATATTCATAAAAAAGATTACCTACATAGTTAACACAATTCGTTGTTAATTCTAATTCAAAATTGATTAGCTCTACATTAATAGCATCATATTTTACATTTTAAAAATCATAAATGGTTTTTCTATTTACGACATTAATATTTTTACAATCATTGCAGAAGTAGGTTAGGCAAAGTTTATGATGATAAATACTTGATTTAGAAGCACCCAATTCTGTTTTTACACGGTAGATACGTTCCAGGAAAAGACGTGTAAAAAAAAACCGTGCATAAAAAGACATGCAGCACATAGAAAAAAGGGGATTGGTTCCATACCCTTTATTTCTGTAAAAAATAGGTAAAATAAAATGATTTGTACAAAAAAACTATTAAGAGTCTATATAAAAGCAAATTAAATTTTTTGTGCATGTATGCACAGTTCATTTGATAAAAAAACAAAAATTAAATCAGAGATCAGCAACAGTACGACAATGTTGTAGGAAATCAAGATTTGAAGTTAAATTTAGACTAGATCCCAGATCGAAATAGATGCACCACACAAGACTTGACAACAATATTCCATACATGGACGAATGTAGAACTTATAAATGTGGAGTAAATTATACGGAATGAAATATTTTTACCATCTATTTAGGATGCTATTTGTTCGTCATAGATACTAATAGAAGTATCATTGGGGAACTCGGTCTATGATCTGAAAACAATCAATAGCTGGTTTTTTAGTGGAATTAGAATTGAATAAATTTTTTACCCCCAATCGGCGACTTTATTCTCGGTCCTCGGTCCTTTTCTCCTTCAAGGTCCTCGTTTACATTTATAACAACGTTTCTCCGGGCGAGATTTATTTTTTCATTCATTATACCTTTGAAGATAGGGGAACGAATGACCTGTGCAATGTACTGTATGTCATCTGCAAAACTATTTGTCGTGTTACTGATAATTTTCAACAGGTCATTGATATAAATTAAAATTAGAGTGAGGAATAAAACTGTGCCTTGGAGAACACCAGTAATAATTAATTTAGACTCAGAAGAAAAACTATCGATGGATACCGAAATGTTTTGATCGGTGAGACAATTTTGAATATGCTTTACGTCTACATGAAGTTGGCATGCCAGATTCGATCAAATGCTTTTCAGATGTCTAATGCAATAACGTACGTTTCACAAGCTCAATCAAGCATGCTGTTCCAATGACCGGCTATTATCCCAACAGATATGGCATTTGAATTCAAACGTTTAGTTTCCATTGCAACTCGAATTTGCAATGACGATCAACAAAGCACAAGGACAGTTACTGCAAGTATGTGGACTAGATTTGGAGAACTCGTGCTTCTCAGATTAACAACTGTATGTGGCTGACGAGTTAGGAAAACCTTCTAATTTATTCGTGTACGCACTAGACGGAAAAACAAAACATATAGAGTACTCATAAACATTTGAATAAATAAATAGAATTAAAACAAGCTTTGGAAAATTTTTTCCATATTAAAATAAATAAGTTGCAATAAAAATGACAATTGAATATTTTCATAACGAGTTTTCCTGAATTCCCTTTCTTATGAGATAGCGGCAATATGCGGCGGGCATAATGTTAAATAAACAAAACTTTTACACTTTTTGGCGTAAAAAATAAAATTTTGAGAGATTTGGTGAGTGATTAAGATCAAAGTAATTATTGTAATTCACTGGAATTCAGCAATTTGAAAGCCTTTTTCATTTTCTCTCAGAAAAACTTCTTTACACTGAAAAAAAAATTTCATTCCATACATGGACGAATGTAGAACTTATAAATGTGGAGTAAATTATACGGAGTCAAATATTTTTCACATCTATTTAGGATGCTATTTGTCCGTCATAGATACTAATGGAAGTATCATTGGGGAACTCGGTCTATGATCTGAAAACAATCAATAGCTGCATTTTGGTGGAATTAGAATTGAATAAATTTTTTTACCCCAATCGGCGACTTTTTCTCGGTCCTCGGTCCTTTTCTCCTTCAAGGTCCTCGTTTACATTTATAACAACGTTTCTCCGGGCGAGATTTATTTTTTCATTCATTTTACCTTTGAAGATACGGGAACAATTGACCTGTGCAATGTACTGTGTATCATCCTGATAATTTTCAACAGGCCGTTGATATAAATTAAAAATAGAGTGGGGAATAAAACTGAGCCTTGGAGAATACCAGTAATAATTAATTTAGATTCAGAAGAAAAACTATCGATGGATACCGAAATGTTTTGATCGGTAAGGCATTTTTGAATATGCTTTACGTCTACATGAAGTTGGCATGCCAGATTCGATCATATGCTTTTCAGATGTTTAAGCGATAACGTACGTTTCACAAGCTCAATCAAACATGCTGTTCCAACGACATATATATAATTTGAAATATTAGTTTTTTTGGGAAAGTGTGCTAGTGTAGGCACAGCCAGTTCCAAAAAAGGTACGAAAACGGATACAACAAATTACAAACCCATATCAAACTAATCGATTGTAGCTAAAATATTTGAAAAAAACATTAATTTTAAAAATATGAGGTTCTTTGTTAACTAGTCAAAAATACTTAAAGACAATGCGGTTTTCGCCGAAAGACGATCGCCCTACATGGATTATTGTGGAGGTTACCATTCACATATGGAGGTTACCATTCAGGTCTTGATTGAATCTATACAACAGAGGGCTGTTAAATTGATCAGCAATTCAAATCTTACTAATGAGCTTGATTCCTGGTATGTCGCTGATTTGACGGTATTTTACATTAAGGATAAACGGGCTTCTATCTAAATCAAATCGATTTTACCTAAGCCTGCAAACTTGACACGTTACACCAGAGTATCAATAAGAGTATAATAAGATAAAATAATTTTCTTCCTCCAAACTTTAAGATTAGCGTTAAAAAATCTTCAAAGAAAATTGATCAACTGTACATACATACTTCTAGGAATAGAAGTTGAAAACAATATGAAATGAAATTCTCATATTTTTAACCTAGCTAAGAACGCTGTTCAAAAATTTAGGTCTTTGGAACGATTTCGTAAGTTTTTCAATAGCGAACAGCTTCTTTTAATATATAAATCATTTATACTCCCTGCATGGAGTATTGTTCTCACATATGGGGTGTATCTGATTTTAGTAGTATGAAGTAAATTGAGTTTGTTCAGCGCAGAACTGTTAAACTATTTAGCAACTCAACTCTTATTAATGAGTTAAATTCCTTGCAACACAGGAGAAATGTTGCTGATCTGAGAATTTTCTATTAATACATTGTGGATGAACAAACTTCGACTGAGATAAAATCAATTTTACCTGAACTAGCAACCTATCGCGTAACACCAGAGTAAATTTTGTAGCCCATCCTTTTACAACTTCATATAAAAAGGATCAGAAGTGTTGCTTTTCCGCGTGATTTTTTCAGCAGAGTCTCTCATCTATGGAATGTCTCGCACCAGCAAGGGTTTTCCCTGATAGCTTTAATCCTCAAAATTTTAAAGATAACGTTCATAAACTTCTTAAAGAAATTTAATTTATTCAAACTTAATCCTAATCCCTAGTTGGACATGGTATCTTCAGATATTAAGAGACGTTAATTTATAATTTATTATAATTAACACTAAACATGCCTAACTTTGTATATAAAAAAAAAATACGAATTTTCTTCAAAATTTAAACCGTACTATTTCAAATAAAACCGTGTAAAAACGAATTTAAATTTTTTTTCTAGACCGTGTTATTTCAAAACCGTCTAAAAAAAGACCGTGTAAAAACAGAATTGGGTGTAATTTTTAGATGAGCTTTGTCAAGTAAAAAGTTAGATGTGACATTAGTGAAAACTACATCTAATACATTATTTTTTACATTCTTAAAATTATTTATTTGAAATAAACCTAAAGATAATATTTTTATAAGAAAATCATAATGAGTATCATTAATGTTCGTTGGATCATACAAATTTTCTTGCAACTCATCAGATACCCAATGAATATTTGTCATATTTGCATCTCCGTAGACAAAAATTTGATCATTATTTGTCATATTAGAGTATAACTTATTAATAGCGCTAGCTAATTTATCATATTCTACAGTAAAAGATCTTGGAGGAATGTAAAAAGAGCTAAAAAGAAATTAGATAGGAACCTAGGACAAACGTCAAATGCATAGCATGCTTAATTGAAAAATTATGGGTTTCTATTGATTAAAAATCTGTATCATTATGAAAAATCTGTATCATAATGGATATCATCATGAAACGGATGATGGGCATATAAGTGTATTATTAAAGTACGGGTGTAGAAAAATAAATTTAAAAAATAAACAGGTTTGTTGCAGGTAATTTTTATTATCAGTTGATCAATTGCTTAATTTTAAAGAATCTTTATTTTTATTTACAATTATATAAATTAATATTTTAATTAAATTTTATTACCACCAATAATGGTATTACAAACATATAAATTAAAAATAATTTATTTCAACACTATGCATTTCGATATATTCACATATAATTATCAAGTGTATACCGATATCTGATATGTGAACATATCGAAATGCATAGTGTTGAAATAAATTATTTTTAATTTATATGTTTGTAATACCATTATTGGTGGTAATAAAATTTAATTAAAATATTAATTTAATTAAGGTATTACGGTTTTTGTTCAAAATAAATTATTATAATTACTATTATATAGTTTAAATCCAATAAAATAGCTCCTAATAAATAAGAAACACTCAATATTATTTAATAAAAATAAAATATACATACATATATGGAATATGGTGGACAAAATGGATGCACCATAGAAAGACGAAGACGATTTTCATGAAAATGTTGTAATTTAGATTTTAAAAAACTATTTATAAAAAGACATATTCTATATGGTCATTTAATGTAAAATAATACAACATGTTTTTTGTTATGTAGAATCTGGTTATAAAAAATAGAATTGTTGTCGGTAGAAGAGATATTTTCTCTTAATGTTTATTGAGATGATAGATGAAATTGCAATCGTTATAGGGCAGGAGATAGCAAGTCGATCTGTATATAAACGATCAAATTATTTGATCACATGCATTATGTAAATATAAAATTAAAAATAAAACATAAATAAAAATAAAGATGCAAAGTTTAAACTAAATTAAAATGTGCAGATGAAAAAAATTAAAATTTTTGGTGATTCGATCAACGCAAAATGCTGATAAATACTCCAGAGATATGAAAAATTGGTTCAATTAACAAAGATTGTGGTAAAATTTGCTTTATATAATTTTTTTTGATTTAATTTATATAATTTTTGGGTTGTGAATTTCTTGGGTGCTAATTAATTTTCTTTTGTTAAATTATACTATCGTTGTGTCAATAGTTTTCATTCTGAAATTATTTGTGATATATAAGCAATTCCGCAGTCAGAATGTCCAGTGTTGTTTTTATAAAAGCCCGATCTCTACACAAATTATAAAATTGTGGTCAACCAAATTAAAATAAAATCTTTAAATAATATTTTCGTGATACTGACCTAACTCACCATAAGTAAGTTTTCAAGTTGCACAACAAATAACATTTTACTAATGTCGAATTCTTTTTGATGAAAAAATTGCTCTAATACGCCCCTTTTTGATCTCAGATCACTTTTTTTTGACATTACGTATTCTATTTGACAAAAAAAAGTGATCTTTTTCTGCCCTAAAAAGATTTTTCTGAATCTAGATTTTTTCGTAGATCAAGTTTTTAATACAATAGAGTAACACAAATACATTTACACTTCTGTCAAAATTGATAAATAAACAAGACGGCATTTACTTAATATTATTTTTTTAAAGTGGAATAGTTATTGTTTAAATAAAAGTTGTGTTTAAATCGTGTTTTAAAATAAAAATTAATAAAAAATTATTTTATTATATACAATTAATTACAAAAACATTTAATAACAGTTCACAAACACAACTACAAAATTAGAGCAAATTTTTTCGTATTCTTTTTGTGAAAAAAAATAACTTTTTTCTGATCTGGCAAAAAGAATTCGACATAATTGTGTGAACAAAATATTATTTAATAATTTTAACATTTTCATTTATAAATGATATGATGATCAAGCAAATTAAAACTATGTTTATTTTATAGTTTTATGCATTTTATGCTTCAATTGTTTTTGTTGGAAAATGTATTTTTAAATTTATTATTGATTTTGAAGAAATTTGGAAACAACAATTTTAGTGGGGTAGAATTAAGAAATCACATATGTAAAAATGGTATAAAAAGAATGAATTTACAAGAAATAAATCAGATCGAATTTTAACTTTAACCTTGGTGTTTTATTTAATCTCGACGGCCTTGACTTATTTAGGTAAAAAGGGTCTAACCACAAATCAGGGAAGCTGACTTCTGACTCCTTCCAACCGAGTACGTACGTTGACAAAAATTATATTCTCCTCAAGAATCTTCAGTTAGAAATTCTCGCATCTAGATTTTATAAATATTAAAGTATATTTAGCAGATGAAGTTGACCCATTCCTTCAGTGCCGATTGGGCACGGCATACCGTGTCCATAGAATATCATTAATGTTTCATGCAATATATTTGATAGATTATTTAGAGTGGAAAAATGTTGAGGTTTTCATCAAGCCTTATATCATCTAATTCAAAAACAATTTGTGATCGTTTACAAAACAGAAGGACAACAGTTTTGCAATGAATATCTGTGTACAAATTGTCATCAACACGTACCTGCGAATCATCTTTGCTTCATTCAACAAAATAAAACAGAAAAATTTTAAAAATTGCATATATGTATTTCACGACTTAGAGAAAAGACAGGAAAAAAATATTGGTACAAAACTAAGACAGTAGTATATCTCTAATTTGTATATTTTACAGCAGAGATTTCTAGCGGATATCCTGCCGCTTGGATTTTTCTAGTAGCAGTTTTTTTGGCAGCTTATAAAAACCAGTATAACCAATTTGTTTAATTTTTTCAAACAATAAATTAATTTTACCTAGCTCTTTTTGTGTGCAAAACACTGTTAGCAAAAATCATATCGTAATATAGTGTTCTTCGTATTCTATACAGCTGGTTTCAACAGATCCTAGAAATTTTATAGGATATTGTTAGAAACAAAACAAAAGTTTTAAAAGCAATAAAAATCACTAGGTGTTGAAACATTCAATTATGTGGTTCACCTCCACTTCTAAATAATTTTGTGTATTATCTGTTTATGTCTTTTTCCTGTTTTTCTTTTTTGAAGAAAATTGATTTTCATTTCTATTTATATTTTACAATCCCTTTTTTCCACGGTTGGGTTTAATTTGTCCCTAAAGTGAATTTTAAAATTAAAATTTATGTTACGAAAACAATAAAAAGAGGTTTAAGTTGTTTTAATATAGAAACAAATGTGATTTACTTTTTATTAAGAAAACCGATCTGTTATTAAAATGTTTATGCTTGTCTTATATTAGTCCCTTGACAGTGTAGAACGACAATCGCACAAAAGAACTTTCAATAAACTTTTTTTAGGAAAATTTAATGAATGACAAGTTTATTGTGTATATAAACAAAAACATTTGGATTTTTAATAGAACACCTAATTTAAAGTTATGTGGAGGTTAGTTTTGTTTTAATTTTTTCAATATATTTATTTATTTATATATAATTTATATATATTTAATTTATATATATAAATTAAATAAAACGTCAAAAATTAACAAACTTGTTCGTTATTTTAACAGCTTGGTTGTTGTTTTGTTCGTAATATTCAACAGACATGTCTGTAAAATTTACAAACTGCTCGTTCAAAATTTTTGTTTAGATAAATTTAACTGTCATCAGTTTATTAAAATCAAAAAACAATTTGTATTGTAACTAAAAGAAATGTATGTCGAATCAACAGCGATTTCTTTTAACTTTACAAACAATTTTAGAATTAACAAAACAGCAGCTGCTACATTTTAGGTATTATTGACATTAAACTGGTTTTATTTTGTGCGTTTCTTAATCTTAATTGCGAATTTTGCCATCTTTTCACTCAAATCAAATCTTCCGTTTATTTGTATTAAATTCAAATAGGAGTCAAACTTTACACTAATAATAATTTTTCGAGAGAATTTACATTTTATCTTTTATTTCTATTGCTTCTTTAACTAATTATTTATTTTACGTTACATACATATACATTTTCTTTTGTTCTTTTTTTGCTTTTGACACTACTAATTTAAATCAACACAAAAGAAATTGTTTTTATTGTTTCATCATAATCACAATAAAATAAACAGAACAAAAAAAAATCCCTTAAACTTAATTTTTACCTCCCAGTACTTGAACAACAAAACAATTTTAATTTTTTTTACAGCTACAACTGAATTTCTTCCACGTGGCATTTCCAGTAAAGATGTTGTTGTTTCTGATTGTAATCTCCCCACAAGAAATGCCAATGTAACGTCCAATATTGTGCGCTATACTATTTTTTGAGGTGGTGAGACGGGCCTTACCAGCTATACCCCATGGTTAAGATTCAGTTATCTTTAACTTGTTTGTCCGACAAAATCTTTTCACTTATTTTTTTTCACTTAACAACACAAACACGACACAACGATTACAAAAAATTAACAGGAAAACAAAATTAATTCAAAACTTTAACTTTGTTTATTAATTTTCTTCAACAAATATTACAAATTACTCAAATTTGAGATTTTCGACGGCTAAGCAAAGCTTATAAGCAAAGCTTAGGTACAACTATTTATTAATTTTATTATTGTAGTTTATTAATTTTTTTGTCTATTAATTTTTATAATTTAATAATTATTATTATTATTTGTATATTTTAATCGTTTTTAATTTGTAAACATTTTTGTTTTTTGTATGTTATGTGAAATCATATTTATAGATTTTTTATGAAAATAAATAAATAAATAAAGACATAAATAAATAAACAAAAAAAGCAAAACATAACTTTTAATATATTAATTTTACCTAATTACTTGTTTTACTTAATCCAAAAATTGTACTTGTTGTTGTTTTTCTTGTTGGTTGCGGAATTTCCTGCTATTTGTTTGTTGTTTTCCAATTTGTTGTTGTCTGTGCCATATACATAGTCTTAAAATTATGAATGTAAAAACTAAAGGCGACTCTTATTCCCTTAAATTTAATTTTTAACAAATGTAATTTCAAGCTTTTTTTCGTTTCATTTAATTAATTATTTATAAATTAATTATTTTTTTCTCTTCTTTTGTTTGTTTTTATGATTGTTTGATTTCAATTTATTTGAATTAAATGCAACTAGGAATCAAACTTTACACAGGCGATCCTAAGTTGCAAGTGCTTCTTTAATTTTTGTAAGGAATAAATGTAACAAAGACTATCGTACTTTAGGGATTTTCATTGTATTTCTTATTTGTTATAAATACAAATACTTTTCAATTAAAAAATTCATATTTTTCATTTGCATATCATTATTTAGAATTTCTTTTTAAATTTTATTATCGTAATTTAACAAAGAAAGGGAAAATTAATTTTTACCATTTCATTTTAGAATAATAAATTTAAAAAATATAACAGGTTGATTCCTTTCCTGTATAGAAAAATATACTTTAATTGAACTAAAATGAAATGACATTATTTCCACGCCATTAAACTTTTTATTTATTTGTCCACATTTTCGTTTATTCATTTAAAAGTTTTGCTGTATCGTTTCTCGTTAATAAATTTATTTGAACGAAATGTTTATAAGAGACACAAATTTTTCGTGTATCAGAGATAGTGTCTACACTTGCTTCACAATTCTGCGATTGCAAAAGCATTCAGGCGTATATGGCGTATATGTTCCATATAGGAACGTAGGCTGTCAACAAGTTTTTCTCACCTGTATTCATTTCATCAATTCACTCAATTTTATCGTCGAGTTTCCATTGAAGACTTTAATTTAATCAATTGGTTTTGTATAAGGTGAAAAACACGTGAAATCAGCAAAAAACATGCAATTTTGGAAATGAGGTTTTAATTTGTATATTTAGGTAATGGAATTCATTGACATCAATAAAAAAAAATTTTCTGCGTTTTCAGTTTATTTTACTACCCTGTCTTAAGATACAGGGTGATGAAAAATCAAGAAATTGCTCAACCCTGGTGTATTGAAATGGCTCTACAGTCAAAACTACTGAGCTGATTTTAATGTTATATAGCTCAAAATGTAAGTTTTGAACAGAGCTAATCAAAATAATAATTCACATTATATGACCTTCAACATTTTCTTTTAGAAAAATAACGGTAAAAAATTCAAATTCGATTTTCTAGAAATGCGTATTTTTTTAATTTTTGATTTTTTAATATGTAAAAGGTATGGTACATATGTTACTAGCATTTTATTAAAAATTCAGGAGGGGAAAATTTTGGTTTTTTTTATTAATTTTATTGCAACACGCCTTAAAATTTTTCATCATAAAAAAAAGTGGAGTTAAAAATGAACAGTTTTTTTTGGATTTACATATATGTTTTTATAATAAATTTTTAATTTTAACTCAAAATAAATATTTACACATTTTTTATCATTTATTTAATTTTACATTACTAAATTCCGTAGAGTTAGAATAACATCTAGCTAGGATTGATCCATCATTTGTAGGAATGTATGAGTGATATCCTCGTGTTCCAGGAATTGTTTTTAAATTGGCGTATCTATCAGCTAGTTGATTTCGTTTTGCAAACAAAGAAATCCCTCTGCATTCTGTCGCTATATGACAGTGGTGAGTGAGTGATCTCAACAGTTTGACTGTTTGCAGGCATAATGAATTTGATTTCATCCGAACACTGCTGATGAAGATATTTATACAAAACAACGAGTTCAAAAAAAATTAACAATTCGTTTAGCACGCTTTTGAACAGAGTCTAAAAGAGCCATTATAGTAACAGATGCAGCCCACCAAACTTGGCTTGGTAACAATACTCGGCATAATGTGGTCTGTTAACGATTTGCAAAATTATAATTGGCCTTTAATCATAAAAAGGTTCCCATCCCTAGTTTAGACTTATATTATATTCTTCCCCAGTTTCTTGAGTTTTAGTTAATTTTTAATCACAATATATGTTTTATTGACTCTCAAAAAATAAAGCTGGGCAATTTTAGTCGAAAGAGATTACTTAATATTTGATATAGTATATTTTATCACAGCAAATATTATATTATTTTTAACACAAAAATATATATTATGTGTACTTCAATTACCAGATAACATTATATCTTAGATCAGAATATAGTGTGACTACAGTACTGCGATCAAAAAAATCGTTTGTACGTCTTCAACTAACTACTCCTTGGTGAACTGTACCTCCTCGTTACCTGGTTAGAGCAGTTCTGATGTGATGGAGTAGGAGGAACAGTAAAAAGAAAAGTACATAGAGCGAGTCTTAAGAAAGAATACGACAAAGTTATATAAACACCTCTGGAAATATATATTTGGGCAGCAGCTCCAGGCAATTTTCAAGATAACATGCATTTTTTCAATGTAACGGAGGCAGGTTACATTACAAAACAAAATCAACTAGCTGATAGATACGCCAATTTAAAAACAATTCCTGAAACACGAGGATATCACTCATACATTCCTACAAATGATGGATCAATCTTAGCTAGACGTTATTCTAACTCTACGGAATTTAGTAATGTAAAATTAAATAAATGATAAAAAATGTGTAAATATTTATTTTGAGTTAAAATTAAAAATTTATTATAAAAACATATATGTAAATCCAAAAAAACTGTTCATTTTTTAACTCCGCTTTTTATTATGATGAAAATTTTTAAGGCGTGTTGCAATAAAATTAATAAAAAAAACAAAAATTTTCCCCTCCTGAATTTTTAAGAAAATGTTAGTTACATATGTACCTTTTACATATTAAAAAATCAAAAATTAAAAAAATACGCATTTCTAGAAAATCGAATTTGAATTTTTTACCGTTATTTTTCTAAAAGAAAATGTTCAAGGTCATATAATGTGAATTATTATTTTGATTAGCTCTGTTCAATACTTACATTTTGAGCTATATAACATTAAAATCAGTTCAGTAGTTTTGACTGAAGAGCCATTTCAATACACTTGGGTCGAGCAATTTCTTGATTTTTAACACCCTATATCTTAAGACAGGGTAAAAAAAAAACTAAAAACGCAAAAATTTTTTTTTTATTGATGTCAACGAATTCCAATATCTAAATATACAAATTAAAACCTCATTTCCAGACCTTGCTGAGTTCACGTGTTTTTCACCATAAGTGATCAGCCCATAGTTTTACCAATTTATCAACTATATTGGTTGACTATCGGCTAATTGAAAAACCGGTGTGTTGATGGTTGTCAATGTTTTCTTTGTAAAAAATGTTAATGTTTTGTTTTTTAAAAAATGTTTTTTAGTTTGCATTAATATCAATTTGTAAAAAATTATTTTTCATAACAGATGCATAATAATTATTCATATATTCAAAAAATATACAAATAACACTAATTTACAAATTTTAAACTTTTTTTCTTCTCAATAACACCCAACTTTTCTTATGGATTTTGACCTGCTGAACACAAATATTATTTGTATATTTTTAGGTGATAAGGATAAGAAAAACTCAAAATAACTCGTTGTTTTAATTCCAAAATCTGTGTAACAACTCGTATACAAATCAATTATGTTACACTATTAAGAATTTTATTTTTTGGCCTGAAATATGAAAAATTTTAAAAAAACTTGAATTTTTTCAACAATTTTTTAGTATATGTGTTTTTATGGTTTTCCATATTATTCACTGTTTGAGAAACACTAAAAAAAATTTTTACACTAAAAAAAATTTTTTAGTGTAACTTTCAAAATCCTTGATAGTGGAGTCATATTAGCATTTTATATTGATGTAAGAGCAAAGTTGAATTTTTTTTTGTTTTATGTTAAGGACATAAAAGTTAGTGGGCCTGTAATTATTTAGCAAATTTGGAGGTCCGGAAGTGCCTCAAAAATGGCAAAAACTGGTTTTTTGGTGTTTTTTGAGTAGGTCGCTTCACTATTTTTGAAATATCTCGTTCTCTAATGATCATAAAAAAAAAAAAAATGGAAAATGTTTGTGATTAAATTTCAAATCCATCTAGGGGGGTTAGATACTTTAAAAGTGTAACCTAACCTCAAAAAACCGAATCGCGTGACTTTTTTTTTTATTTACTAAATGTATGATAAGGGGCTGAAAAATCGTCGAATTTTCATGAAAATTTCAGGAAACATGTATTTTAATAGTCTTAATATGGGATTTAATTTTTATGAAAAAAATTTAATTTTTTCGGCCACAATTGGCATTTTTCGTTAAATTTGGCAAATGGTGCCATTTTATGAGAAGTCATCCAAAATAAATTTTTTTTTAATCTGTACTTTTTTTTATCAACTTTAACCTAAGTATAATTAAAATTATGTTGCCTTAATTCAAATGCCCATTTTTGGGCATGAAAAAAACATTAATTTTTGCATTTTTTTGACATTTTACCATATATACGGTATTATTTATGCTATTATCATGTATTTTGCATAAAAGTGAAATATGCAATTCAAATTAATAAAAAATATTTTTTAAAATTATACATAACCTACAAAACTTTTTTTTCTTGCAATGCCCTAAATTGCTTTTGGTAAATAATTAAAATTAAACTAACAAAATATATGACATAATAATAAAAAATAGCAGTTGAAGTAGTATATAAGTAATAGTTTAAGCAAAAATTGTAATAATAATTTAAACTGAGGATGACGTAAGTCGAAATCGATATTCAATAAAATAAAAAATCAAATTCATATTGCTACTATAAGGAAGTTTATATTATTATTAAGAAAATAAAAATTTTAAAAATAAACAGCAAAAAGTATATTTTTAAATATTGCATTTTAATTCAAAAGTGACAAAAGCACACAAACAGTGAATAATAAATATGGAAAACCATAATAACACATATAGAATTTTCAATTGAAAACATAATTGGCGTAAAATTATTTATGCTGTGTATTTTATATGTTTGAAAAATGTTTGAAAAAAATTGAATATTACATTTTTTCAAAATCTTATATCAAATATTTACAATAATTGTAATAATATTTTAATTATTTATCAAAAGCAATTTAGGGCATTGCAAGAAAAAAAAGTTTTGTAGGTTATGTATTATTTTAAAAAATATTTTTTATTAATTTGAATTGCATATTTCACTTTTATGCAAAATACATGATAATAGCATAAATAATACCGTATATATGGTAAAATGTCAAAAAAATGCAAATATTAATGTTTTTTTTTCATGCCCAAAAATGGGCATTTAAATTAAGGCAACATAATTTTAATTATACTTAGGTTAAAGTTGATAAAAAAAAGTACAGATTAAAAAAAAAAAATTTTATTTTGGATGACTTCTCATAAAATGGCACCATTTGCCAAATTTAACGAAAAATGCCAATTGTGGCCGAAAATATTAAATTTTTTTCATAAAAATTAAATCCCATATTGAGACTATTAAAATACACGTTTCCTGAAATGTTCATGAAAATTCGACGATTTTTCCGCCCCTTATCATAAATTTAGTAAAAAAAAGTAGTGTGTGTACCAGAGTACACAGGTAAGAAGTGAAACTTCTTTATGACATATCATTTTTCTACTATTTATAACTTCACAGAAATTGGGTAAATAAGGCTTAGAAAAAAACGCCGATTATTGATAACCAATTGTTTGGTGAGTATATATCTTCGTATATATCTCTGATACACTCCAATTCACCATGACCACCGTTACCACATTACCACCATGACCAGCATGACCACCACGACCACCACGACCACCATGACCGCCATGACCATCATGACCACCGTGAGCACCATGACCATCATGACCACCGTGACCACCATGACCACCATAACCATCAAGACCACCATGACCACCGTGACCACCGTGACCACCATAACCACCATGACCACCATGACCACCATAACCACCATGACCACCATGACCACCATGACCACCATGACCACCGAGAACACCATGACCACCATGACCACCATGACCACCGTGACCACCGTGACCACTATAACCACCATGACCACCGTGAACACCATTACCACCATGACCACCATGACCACCATTAACACCATGACCACCATAACCACTATGACCACCATGACCACCATTACCACCGTGAACACCATGACCACTATGACCACCGTGACCACCATTACCACCATGACCACCATAAGCACTATGACCACCATCACCACCATGACCACCATGACCACCATGACCACCATGACCACCATGACCACCATGACCACCTTGACCACCATGACCACCATGACCGCCATGACCACCATAACTACTATGACCACCATCACCACCATGACCACCATGACCACCATGACCACCATGACCACCATGACCGCCATGACCAACATGAACATCATGACCACCGTGAACACCATGACTACCATGAGATCTAAAACCGGAATAACATTTTTTCTCACCGACAAGATTTGTTTTTCGCGTATATCTCAAAAACGGGAGCTAATCTAAAAAATGAATATGATATTTCTGTACAACAAACATAAGAAAAATTTGGTTTTATTTAGGGAGATTTTTCCTCTAAACAAGTGTATTCATTTTAATAAAATTTGCACTTTAATCAATATCTGACAATTTTAATTAAAATTGGTCGATTTTATGAAATCAAATTTTATAAGTTTAGTTTAGGAACGAAATGGAATCAAGTATAAGACTGCGTTCGAATTGATGATAAATTGTACCAAACTGCTAAATCAATTTATTCAACTATTTTATTTGACTAAATTTATATTTCGTTTCTAAATAATTGTGAAGAAATTCAAACGTTAAGTTAAACAAAACCTAACAACTTGATTAACCTTCGCGTGAACAGTATCTACCCGGGTAGATATCACGGTTTTTGTAATTCAATAACTTTATGCGTTTTTAATCAATCATCATGCCTGTTCAGCTATGTGACTAATTTTTAAATTGATTTCGCAAAATCTGAAAAAAAAAAAAATTTTGGACATTCTTTTAACACTTATTTTTGATTTTTATGTTTTTTTTACGCATGAAAACAATATATACCCGGGTAGATATTTTTTTCCTTGGCTTTTATATGAATACTTTTACTGTTCAATGTGAAAAACAAGTAACTTTATTTTTAAAATAAATAATTTTAAAATAATATATGCTTTTAATGTATGCTTACACAAAAGTAAAATACATACATAGTTACGTTTGTTGATATTATGATTTATGTAAATATCTACCGGGGTAGATATTGTTCATATCAGTCGCTAAAAATATCTGTTCACGCGAAGGTTAAACTAATTTACAATAAAATTCAGTAATTTTGTGAAATTAAATTTTCATTGATTTGCAGCTAATTGGAATCTAATTGTTAGTAATAATTTTAAGAACAAAGCTTATAATAGAGATAGCATGCCTTAGTTTAGATTTAATTTAGTTTAAAAATAAATTATATAACCAACAATATACGTATTCATTAAATTTTTTGCATTATAAAAACTATTTGTGTATAACTAAAAACAACTGCTTTTTAAACGGGATTGATTGAAGCACAAGCGTAGCAAGAACTACATTCTTATTTCCAAAACACGTTCACACTTTTGTAGTCCTAATCCATGACAAATATTTTTTTACTAACAGATTTAAATCAATTTAAATAGTTTGTAAAAAAAACAAAATATGCTACCTTACGAAATAATTTACAACTTACAAAAGAAGCACAAACTTCCACTCCATTTCTGTTTCCCTTTAACATTGACGAATGGAGAATAGTACACGATATATTTTTAAAACGCGGGTTTCTTTTAGGTCAGGATAGTCACATCAATATGATTCCTTGGTTTGGTTGGTATGTTCTATAGAACAGCTTAGAGTCCAAAATTGATAGAAAATGTTCGTTTATACCTTAAGCAGTAGATGACGAGTTCAACGATACACGTGCCTAATGAATGGCCTTTAAAAGAACGACTGTCATATTAGTTATATCGCTGTTTCGAGTGATCGTGATTAACGACGATTAGTTTACCAAATGAACCATAAACAGCAACAAATAGCCAAGATTTTTCAGAAATTCCAAAAAGCTTGCTTTTGCACTTTAAGATAACAGTTTTCTTATCACATGTAAAAAAAATTAAACATTGAATAGGAATGGCGATTTTTCCATTAAAAAATGTAATAAACTTTGTTTTATTGAGATTGTTTTTGGTTTTTTAAATTTGATTGATTAAAGACCATCAATCAATGCCTAGATTAGATTTCATGTTTGTTTTTATATCGCTAGTTACCTGTCGCAAGCGATCCCTATAAATATATTAAATATTTTCGTTATATCATTTCTTTGTATACCATAAAAATAACCATTTTATTCGAAATTTTCTTGTTATTTTTGATTATGATGACGTGAATCAAATGTTTTCAATATTTTTAATGTTATCTATAAAAATGATAAAGAAAATAAAAATGATGACTTTGGGAATACGTAAAAATAAAAATAAGATAAAATTTAAAAATGTTTGGAAATGTTGTGAAGTTGGTAAAATTCCAGAATATATTTTTTTAAATATTGATTTATGTAAGAGCTACCTATTACAAAGCAAATAATTTCAGTAGTGTAGTGAGTTCATTAAGTAACTACGTTGGAAAACTATTTTAATCTGTTTTGTCAATACAATTTAATTAAATTTAATAAATAGATTAAACAAACATTAATAAAAAGAGTTATTTAATAATAGGCATTACAATCTGTGTCCTAACAAAACACAAGTAGTATTCATTGTTTTTTTTATCTATTTGTGGAGACCATATTTCCTTAAACAACTTATAATTGATTTGCATCTTAAATTTATTTTTAGACTATAATTTACGACTAATTTTGTAAACACGTTTTTCAGACAAAACTATAATTTATAGCCTCAAATTCTAGTCAAGAAATAATTTATTTTTAAAATGCTCGAGTCAATAATGATCATAGCGCAACTTAATGCTCTTAGTTATCGCCATTTTTCCGTTACTAAAAAGAAAATAAAAAAAAAACTATCTAACCAATTAAAAAAAAAACAAAAAAAAACTACAATTTTTGTTGAAAAACGATATTTTGTGCAAAAACTTAAAATTTTCCAACTGTTCCTATAATTTGGAAAGAGATGA
>OY856188.1:156049340-156109449 GCA_963693315.1 Diogma glabrata | reverse complement strand
TATATATATATATATCATATAACGATATGAGATATAACGGAATTTAACAGCACTCTCACGGTCGCAATTTTTTACCTACACCAAAAAAACTTTTTGTGTATGTTGCGGCAAATAATATCTTGGACAATTTCGCGAACTGGCCATATTCGGGTACAGGTTAGGCGGCTAGAGTCTAAAAAGTTGAATAATCTAGGGCGCTATAACTTCCGTTTAAAACATAATGTTTAAATAAAAATGATAAATATTGAATATTTTAACTTTTTTTTATCAATTTTTGTCAAATGACAACCTTGGCGTTTAGAGCTCTTGAAAAATCAGCTGTTTTAAAAATTTACTAAGCTTTGTTGTCCTAAATCTAGATGAAAATGACCAAACTCACTTTTGAAAGCTTTTGCACACTTACTCACAACATATATCTTTCCAAAATTTAAAATAAAATAGTTCAAGCTTAAAGGTTGAGACTCTGGGGCTCCTGAAATAAAAAAAAACGCAAAAGGCAATGATTTAATCATGTTTGAGTTTATGTTATTTAAATTTATCTTAACTTTGAAGAAAATTTTTAAGCTATAGCCTCAAAAAATTTCAGCTTTCTAACCCAAAAGGTTCCATTTTTATAAGCAATATAATGCACCTATTACAGACAAATCTGAAGCCATTTAATTAAAAAAGATTAAATAAGAACAAAAAAATACAACAACAAAGATGATTTTGAAATAAAATTGTTTGATAATGTTTGATTATAAATTATGTGTGATGGTATAATTGTAGTTGTGACGTAGTTGATTTGATCTTTGGATTTAATATGTTATGACTAATTTTAACCAAATTAAACAAAACTGTTCCAAAATTGCATAAAGTAGTTTCGGTTAATGTATTTAATGTCTTTTGTGAAATTTGTTGGGTAATTCCGTTTCTACTTAGTTTTTTGATTTTAACTAATTTGATACATTGATGTTACTTGTTTACATATCTGTCTGATCAAGAAATCTACCTTTTCTTGCGGATAAACCTGCCGCTGGACTTTTAATTAGTTAGACATGTTTAGCGCACTAAATATGAAATATTCATTATTCAGACTCTTTGAATATCGGTATATATCATGTCAACTATAAAGAAAATATAAAGAAAGAAGAAGATGATGAAAATGGTAGGAAAGAGGATATAGGGACAACTATACTAATTGTTTTAAATGATGATGTAAATTTTCTTTAAATGACTGAGGGGAAAATTCATCGCGAAATACAGAGGAGGGCTTTGAGTTCCACAATTTGGCCATTCTATTAAAAAGTCGTTCTGGAAGGACACAGTTCTACAACGAGGTATTTGTACAACAAATGGATGAGATAACTCGGCAGCTCTGGTTTGTCGATTATATTGCGCACATGGTGGAAGGATATTTTGCATTTCCTTAGAGGAGAATTTGCTAAAGTTATATTTATAGTAGATTGACAATTCAGCCACATTTCTTCTGTGCTGGAGTGAATCAAGCTGGTCCGTTACTTTGGTATTACCAATCAACCGTATTGCTTTTCTCTGTACAGAGTCTAGACATTTTATTGTTGACTGACAGGCACCTCCCCACACATGACAGCAGTATTTCTGACATGGGCGAATAAAGGACTTAAAGATTAGCAAAATTTGCTCGGGATTGAAATATTTTTTACATCGACTCAAAAATCCTAATTTTTGCATTGCTGATTTAGCGAGGTTGAACACATGTTTATTCCATTTCAGGTTATTTTGAATATCCATTCCCAGAAGTCTAACTGATTCAACTTAACTTTGTTCCTCATTGTTTATCTTAATGGGGAAATTTTTATGTCGCTCTATTCGTGAAAGACGGCAAAGTTTGGCTTTAGTTGGATTAAATGAAACAAGATTACGATCACCCCATTCCATTAAACGATCCAGGTCTTTGTTGATAGAATCAATTAGCAGCTCTCTATCAGTGGCAACTGCAGTATGAGATCGAAACTTGAGAGATACAAGTGATGCATGCAATGTGCTGTTATCATCAAAACTATGGATTAGGTGCACTGTGGAAATAAGTAAATAATTAATGTATAGAAGAAACAAGGTTGGTGAGAGTGCAGAACCTTGGGGAACCCCAGCATTGGTTGTGAAAATATTGATGTGATACCATCTAAATTAACATGAAATTTGCGTCCTGTAAAAAATCTATGAATCCATGAGACAGTAAGATGGTCTATGCCATAAGATTTTAATTTAGCAATGAGATTTTTATTATCAAATGCTTTAGAAATGCCAAGTGAAATACTGAATGTTTCACCATGGTTTTCCAGCGATTTTTTCCAGAGATGGGATACGTAGGCCATACCATACTGTTTATCATCAATAATTCGCGACATTTCCAAATAATCTATTAGATTGTAGTTAACATATTTTTCAAATATTTTAGCCAAAACCGACAGAATTGCTATTGGTCTATAATTGTTAGTGTCTATCTTACTGCCTTTCTTTGATATAGGTTGGACGCTGGCCAGCTTCCAAGAATCGGGAAATATTCCGGTTTTATAAGATAAATAGAAAATGTTTGCTAAAATTGAAGCTAGTTGTCTAACAAAGTTTTTAAGAATGAGGGGTGGAATACCGTCGGGGCCAGCAGATTTGTTGATATTGATAGAAAGAAGCATTTTCCGTACAATATTGTAACGAAAAATAATTGGTTTCATTTTCGTTACAACTGGGGAAATAAGTGTGGGAGAATGAGGATTTTCAACTATGTTTGAGTTTTCTTCGAAAATACGACCCAAAAGATCCACCTTCTCCTTTGAGTCGCTCACGGGAATGTCATTCAAAACTAAGGTTAGAATAGAGGATCAAGTAAAATTTCTCTGGACTGATTTAACTGCCTGAAAGAAACTACGTGAGCAGATGGGTGCTCGGCGAATTTCTTGGACTTCTTCGGATAAACGCGTCTTTGTCCAAGTCTATTTTGTATTTACTAATATTTCTGGCTTTCTTATAGGCGCTATGGGTGTCAGATGTTTTTTTTAGTTGTACGTCTTAAATGCTTCGCATTTATTCCTTACTGCCACATCAACATCCCGCGTGAACCACAGCTCAGTTATAGGAGTGATTAATCGATTTGGAATAAACCGCCACACCTCGTCTTTTATGATTTCAGAAATTCTTATTGCCGATGTGCTAGGATCTTGATAAACACAACAGATACTTTTCCAAGATGGTTCATCAAAAAAGTTTCTCAATCCCTCCCAGTCATCGCGATTATAATTCCAAACGCGACGAGGATTTGCTTTAATTTGTATCGGGGATTTAAATTGCACTATTGTTGATATTAGTAAATGGTCCGATGTTTTCGCGGGGTTGTTCAACTTTTGTCTTCGTAGTATCTGGTTCGTTTGTCAAAAACAGATCCAGCAAACTATTTTGAAAATGTGAATTATCTGGGATTCTAGTGGGATACTCCATCATTTGCGTCACACCGTGATAATCTACGAGCATCAGTTCGGCTTGTCTTCCTACGTCGTCAGTGCGCGATGAATACTTAAGCCATTCTTTATTATGAATATTAAAGTCTCCAAGAATGGCCAGTCTTACTTTGGGGTAGTCAGTGGTAATCTTGTCTAGGTTAGCCGATATTTGATCGAAAAAAGGACATCGTGGGGGGAATTTGGGGATCTGTATAATCCTATTATAAACATAGTTTCATCAACACCTGAGATTTTCAGTGCTAGAGTGGTGCTTAGAGTTCAACTCGTAAGGTGCTTAGAGTTATGGTGCTTAGAGTTCAACTCGTAAGCCTTAACTCTCATACATGAAAGTGAATTTCGAATATATACACAGACACCATGCTTGTTATAAAAGGAATGTTTTAATTCGTAACTAGGCATCCGGTATTTATCAAGATCCAATTTTGATGCTTTGCCACTGACAATTGTTTCGGTAAGAAACAATATGTCAGGTTTATTTTTTTTTATGCATAGCTGAACCTCGTTTAGATTCGAATTGAGACCTCTTATGTTGGTGAAGTCAATGCTAAGCTGTTGGTTCACTTCTGCCATTTTGTTGAGAGATAGACTTACCATTTGCCATTGCAGGTTTAGATACTGAAATTCGACCAGGCCTAAATTTCAGAACTAAACAATACAAAAAACTGTGTATCTCAGTCTCAAAAACACAATAGCAGGTTTCATGCAACAGTTGCACGATAAGGGAAAAGCAAAAAGATGGGAACACAAAGGACACTAACAAAATTGAAGAGTACAAATAAAGTAATAAATTTGAAATTCCTACTAACACTAACAAAATTGAAGAGTACAGATAAAGTAATAAATTCGAAATTCCTACTAATAACTAAAACGAAATTCTATATTTCTTGTTACCAGGTAATACAAAACAAATTTATGCATTAAAATAATAACAAAGCATTAAAAAAAGCAATAACATCAAATCAATAAAAGGTAAAATTTTTACCTGTCTACTGCCTGGTAACAGAAAATACAGAATACCAAATAATTTTTTAATAAAGAACAATTATACTCAAACAATTATATTTATATCTCACCAATTATATAATTGTACTCGTTTTTTCGTCACTTCACTTTTATTTTGATAAACACTAACACACACTTAATGTATTTACTTATTTTTTTTTTAATTTCGATTATTTTTTTTTAATTTCTTTTTTTTATGATTTTTTTCTTTAAAATTTAGAAGCAACCTTCTTCTTCTGTCTCCGGTTGATAAATGAATGATGATGCGTATACACTCCCAGAATGATGCGTATACACTCCATTGGATGTTTAATATGAGTGAAAATATTGATTTGCCTAACTTATACATACAAATAATGCGATTACGAGAATTTACACATAAATGAAGCTACACATAAATGAAGCGGTACCTAATTTCATTTGCCTGTGCAACCTTGAGATTGCGGTCAAAATAAACTTTTCAATTTGCAACAATTCAATTAGGTGTAAAATTATATAAAATAGTATAATAATAATCGAATAAATTAAGTCTTTAAGTGAAACGCGACAAGCTCATCGATGAATTTTAAAACTAATACAAGGAAGTGACAGTTGTAAATTGCTTTATCCACGACCACTAAAGAATATATGATGAAAAACGTTATCTGGCATACTAGTGGTATGGACAAAATAAAAATACAGCGTATTTTGCAATTTTTTAAAGTGCATAGTTTGAGCATAAATGACACCCCAACATGCATGAAAAATGAAAATTCTGCCAATCAGATGTAACTTGAAATTAAATTGCTCAAGAACGGCTATACCGATTTCTGCGAACTATTTCTTGTTGGATAGATGATTAGTTAGCCGTTAAAAAAAATTAGTTAACATTTTTTGTAATTAATTTTTAAATAAAAATATTAAAAAACTTTTTCAAAGATGCCGCTAGGGTCAAAGATCAATTGGAATTTAATTAATTTTTTTCCTGAAAATAGTTCTATCCTTATTCTATCAAGTATATCAAATCTACAAAGGGGCGTTAATTTTTGTTCTTGAGATATTTAATTTTAAAGATTTTTAGTACGACTAAAATTCTAATTTTTCATCATTTTTTCAAACAACTTCCATTAACAAAAAATTAAATATCTCAAGATCACGAATTAACGTATTTTTGTCAATTTGATATATTTTAAAGTAGGGACAAAACTACATTAAAAAAAAAAGTTAAAATTTAATTGATTTTAACATTTTTTGTTAACGGAAGTTGCTTGAAAAAATTATGAAAAATTCGAATTTTAGTCGTACTAAAAATCTTTAAAATTAAATATCTCAAGAACACGAATTAACCTCTCTCTGTAAATTTCATATATTTTATAATAAAGATAGAACTATTTTCAGGAATAAAATTAATTAAATTCCAATTGATCTTCGATCCTAGCGCATTCTTTAAAAAAGTTTTTTTAATATTTTTATTTAAAAATTAATTACAAAAAATATTAACTACCTTTTTTTCAAACGGCTAACTAGTCATCTATCCAACAAAAAAAGTTTGCTGAAATCGATATAGCCTTTCTTAAGCAATATCATTTCAAAGTTACATCGGATTGGCAGAATTTTCATTTTTCATGTGTGTTGGGGTGCCCTATGCTCAAACTATGCACTTTAAAAAAATTGTAAAATTAGCTGTATTTTTATTTTGTCCAATACTACTTATATGCCAAGTTTCAGGAAAATCAAAAATGGTGAAGTTTTCACAACTCGGTCTAGAACACGTTTTTCTTCATATGCTTTCCATGCGTATGTCTTCCATTGTAATTTGTATTCATTCTTCAACTAGTGTGTATATTTAAATTCTTCAACAGTTCTTTAGTTTATTAAATATTCCCCTAACAAATTAAAAACTTCATTTGTTGGTATAGTAATAAAAACAGGTTAAAACTAGAACAATACATATATAAAATATAAAATATAAAATAAACAATCTTGTTTTGTTTTTCTATGCTATCTTGATGCATGTATTTCAATATGGTGATACAATTTTTAGCAGGCAAACTGGAAATTAATCGAAATAGTCTTGGATAAAATAGCATCTTGTATTCGCATAGGATGATGGCAATTCTTCACTCGGATGATTATTCATCCTCGTGAAGAATTGCCATCATTCTACACTGATACATGAATCTACTATTCCTCTATGGCTCATTAATGGTGAAAACTATTTTTTGATAAAGCGAAACAATTTATTTTAATAAAGTTTGTACATATATAAATAAATTGTGTGTTTGAAAACAGAACAGTTATTTTCTTAAAACATAAGTAACAGTTTAATTTAATTCCAAATCACGCACACTCCTTTGTGTGGATCTAAATTTATTTTTTCCATTTTGCGTCTAAAATAAAGTCATTTCGATACCCAAATGCGTATCGAAATGGCCTTCATTACGATACGCAAAGTTTTGTCTTGCAAGGTATGTCATATTGGTCATACTAACGTCAGTGAACATTGAAACAAATAATTATGTAAATAAAATTAATAAGAATATTTAAATTAGTGTTAAATATTTTAATTAATTAAAATAATTAGTAATAATAACAAACCTCACTATTTTTTAATAAAATACACATTTTTTAAAATTTCAAAACAAAAAATGCAAAATAGAAAAAATAGGATAAAAAAACTCGTTTCATAAGACGTTTTATCGCACTTATCCTTTAGAAAACTCCCCGCTGCTCGGGTCGTTTTCTAAACAGATTGCGTGCGATAAAATCGTCGATTATGAAACTAGTTTCTTAATATACTATTTCCAGCTTCTTAGTTTTAATTTCCACCTTGTTTAGATATTACAAAACGATGAAGATATAAAAGTACATATACATATAATAAATTTTGAATAAATTAGTGAGTCAATTTATTTTGCAAAATAACTATAGTACACGCAAAGGAAATTATTACAATGTTGAAACTAGTTTTTCAAGTTTTAATTTTATTTAAAAAAAAAAAAAAGAATTTTGAATAGATCAATTTCATTTTTGCAGATAATATATGACGTGTCTCAAGAGTAAAAATAAAATTGATTAAATTATAAATTTTTCATCTACTAGACTGCGATAAAATAGGTACGTGAAAAACATTACTTTAAAAGAGTAACTATGTTTCTTTGTGTATAGTGATTAACATTTTTTCAGCTCTGAAAATTGGGTTTAATTCAACTTGCAAATTTTTAGTACGAACATTTTATTATGAAATATTTTGTAAAATACTGAAAGGCTTAACTATTCCCCAGAAAGATGTAACTACATGATATGAGTTGTAGTATAACTTGACTTCCAATGTATGTTAAAGGTATATTTAATGGCGACATCGTAAGTTTTGTTGTTTTTACTACCTAAGTTGTTCTGAAGAAAATAATGCCTAAAACTTTTTGTATTATATTATAGTATTTGCAACAATTTAGAATGTTGAAGGGTGACAAGAACAGCAAACAAAGCATTTTATATATTATGTTCAAGAAAAAAAATTTATTAATTTGGTTATGTGACAAAATTAAAAATCGGTTAATCTTTTATTTTTAGTTTTTGTTCCTTAATCAAAACTCTTCTACATTGTGACCAAAAATAACAACAGTAGAATTCGGTTATATTGATGAACTGTAGTGGACCCCGAACCGTCAGGCGTCAATTTGATAGAACTTGTAAATAATTGAACAAACACTTTCAACTTTATAATTGTTATTTATTTTAATTTGTAATAAGAAGATAATTTACTAATTGACGGTTTGTTTCGTAGTCTCTTATAATATCATAATATTGTTTAGGGAACTAAAAGGAAAGGGCGTGATATAATCAATTTATTTTATTATTGGTCAAAGCATTTTTTACCACTTTAACCCGTTTCGGACTAACGCTACGTACACGCAACACTACAATAAATATTCGTAATTTTCACAAACTGCTATGAAATAATTTGAAAATATGGTTATTTCCTTTAGAAATTAATTTCTTATTAGAAAAAGTGCTAAAATATTTAGAAAAATTACTAATACAAGTACAGGTGAATATTTGTTGATGACATAAAAAAAATGATGAGGTAATTTTTTAATTTTAAGTGATAAAACGATCTGAAAAATGTGAATTTTTTTTATAAAACTAATTAAAAAGCATAAAATTTTAATTTTGTGAACTTAAAATAAGTGATCAGTGCTAAATAATTAAAAAAAACATGATTTAAGTTTGCGTTGCGTCAAAGCAACGTTCGGTCAATTTTGTGTTTTTTGGCAATTGCATAAATGCAACGTTCGGCCTATTTGACAAATTTATAATAAATATTCTTTCTGGACTATTTTTTCAGCAATTTTATATCAATTGAAGATTTAAAACAAATTAAGTTTAGCGGAAACCTCACACTTGAAGAAGTTATTGCTTTTTTGGAGGAAGAAGATATAGGAAATGCAAGCGAAATTATAATTCCGCCGCCAGATGTAAATAATTTATCAGATGAAGATTCGGGAGAAGAAGATGGTCCAGGAAAAATTGACAACTTCTCAAAAAATCAGCTTCTTGCTAATGCTGAAGTTCGATTTAGCGATTACTCGGGTATTCAATTTGAAGATAATGAATTTATGAGTGAACCTGTGGAAATCGAGGTAATTGATAACGGTCCATCCTTAGAACCTGTATCAATTGGAAATTTTGAGAAACCATTTCATAGTAATATCAATAGAATATGGGAAGATGGAACCATAATTAATGTGCAAATGATTTTCCACAACCAATTTTTGAAAAGTTTAGGAATATGCAACCCTATCACATTTTTGAAATGTTTATGACAAATGACATATTTGAAGAATTCGTAGATCAAACAAATCGCTATGCATTATTCAAATACAATGAGCCGTTGAACTTGTCAATCAATGAATTAAAATGCGCAATTGAAATTTTGTTTTTAACAGACTGTAATATTTTACCATCTCGAAAATTATATTGAGCTCTGAAATGGATTTACAGAACTTGTTAGTTGTAAACTCAGTGCGCCGAGATCGTTTTCTTTCAATCATTAGAAGTATACATTGCTGTGATGTAAGTTGTCCTGATTCAACCGACAAATTATGGAAATTACGTCCGCTTATTAAAAAACTTCAAAGAAATTTCTCTGAAAATTTTATTCCTCAAGAAAATTTATCATATGACGAATCCATGATTAAATATTTTGGACGACATAGTTGTAAACAATTTATTAAAGGAAAACCTATTCGTTTTGGTTATAAAGCGTGGTGTTTAAATGAAACCTCAGGATACTTAGTAAACTTTGAAATCTACACAGGCAAATCTAACGAAACATACACAATTTATGAGAAAACTTTTGGGAAACCAGCTGCAGTTTTTGTGAAAATGGTTGATCAAATTAAAAATCCTGAATTGAATTACTCATTTTTTTCGACAATTTATTTTCAAGCGTGAACCTTGTGTCACATTTGAATAACAAAGGATATCGTGGGACTGGGACCATGAGAAAAAATCGAATCCCAAAAAATTGCAATGTTTTCAACAAATCGGATTATAATAAGTTGGAGCGCGGAAAATATTTAACAAGAAAAAGTTCAGAAGACTCAATAAACATTATGCAGTGGAAGGATAGTTCTGTAGTAACAATTATTTCAAATGCATACGGATATGAACCTGCAATATACGTCAAACGTTATAGTTCATCTGAAAAGAAAATATTGAATGTCAAATGCCCAAATGCTATTGTTCAATACAATACAAACATGGGTGGAACCGATCGAATGGATGAAGATGTGAATCATTACCGAATTGGAATTCGAAGCAAAAAATGGTATTGGCCACTTTTGACATGGATGTTTGACGTAGCAATGAATAACGCGTGGATTCAATTCAAAAATTCTGGTAATTCTATTTCAAATCTTGAGTTTAGAAGATCTGTTGTTGGCGAATATTTGACAACTTATGGAAACGCAAAGAAAAATTTAGGTCGTGTATCAAAGGAATTTGATTACCGTTTTGATGGTGGGAAACACTTGATCCAAACCATAGCTAATAAAAAGAGAAGAAGATGTGCCGGCTGTCAATGCAAATCAATTGTCTCAACATTTTGTCCAAAATGTGATGTAGGTCTTTGTGTTAAATGTTTTTCATCTTATCATATCAAAAAATGAAAGTGAGAAAAAAAAATAATTGTAGGCCAAACGTTGCTTAAAAGCAACACAGTTTTCCGAAGTTTTCATTATGAATTTTCCAAAAAAAAATGTTTTCATTATGTATTTATTATGTATTTATTTCTTTTCATTATGTATTATATATTTTCATATATGAAATGTTAATAAATAAATAAAGTTTTATTCAAAAATAAAATTTCGTCCTTAACGGGTTAATTTTAAATGCTTTGACCTATATTAAATAGTTGTTTTTCATAACAATTATTCCGAAGTCAACAAACTGATTTGAAACATATTTATATTTTTGCAAACATAATTAAAAATTATTATTTGCAAAAGTGTATGAAGCAAATCAATTATTTTGTTCAAAATTAAATCAAAATGCTTGTATCGCATTATGTCGAGTTTGGATATATGGATTTGGAAGTAAACTTGTTGGAAAGGATTATTAATTAGGAAATGAATTGCAGGAACGAGGGATCTAACACTCGCCCATCCTTACAAATAAAATTTGTGTCGTAAGATTCACATTTTTATAACAATATAATCTTTGATAATTTTTTTTTATAAATTGCTTAATTAAATTTTTCTGAATTTGAATCGTTTTGAAATATTATATGGATAGAATATAAAAAATTTATTTAAAATATAAAATAATGTTTTTTTTTTATTTTTTTTTTTTTTTTTTTTTTAATAAGAAGTGTTGTGTTTTAGGAATTACAAAATGTGTCACAACAACACATAGATACCTTTTAAGACGTAGTTCCTACAACAACATGCGTCTTGAGGTATAGGTGGACGCTTTTTTAAAATCTTTGTGGATTGAAGGCACTCGAGGCTATTGATTCGGGCAAAGCATTCCATGTGTACGATGTACGCACGAAGAAATCCCTTTGCATTCTATTACTATGACAGTGAGTAATCTCGGCAGTTCGACCGCCCACACAAACCGATTGACGAGTAAAACGGGGAAAAACATATGTCTGAGGAATTATGGACCTGATTTCATCCGAGCACTGCTGGTGACGATATTTATAAAAAACAACGAGATGAGCAACAGTGCGACGATGTTGCAGGGAGTCAAGATCTAATGTTAAATCTCGATCACCAACAATTCGTATAGCTCGCTTTTGAACAGAGTCCAAAAGAGCCAGGGTAGTAACAGATGCAGCGCCCCAAACTTGACAACAATACTCCATACAGGGACGAATATAGGACTTATAAATGTGGAGTAATTGATGCGAAGTAAAATATTTTTTACATCTATTGAGGAGACCGAGTTTTCTTGACGCGCTCTTTGCCATGGCCATTATATGATCGTTCCAGAGTAAGTCATTGGATATTGTGACTCCCAATAAACGAATGCTTTCACATTCGTCTATTTGGTCGTCACACATATTAATTGAAATATCGTTGGGAAACTCGGTCTTTGATCTGGAAACAATCAATAGCTGTGTTTTGGTGGAATTAAAATTGACCAAATTTTTGTCACCCCAATCGGCGACTTTTTTTAGGTCCTCGTTTACATTTATGGCAGCGTCTCTCCGGACGGGATTTATTCGTTCATGCATTTTACCCTTTGAAGATAGGGGGACGAATGACTTGTGTAGTGTACTATCATCTGCAAAACTATTTATTGGGTTACTGGTGATTTGCAACAGTTCGTTGATATAAATTAAAAATAAAGTGGGAGATAAAACTGAGCCTTGGGGTACACCAGCGGTTATTAATTTAGACTCAGAAGAAAAGCCATCTATAGATACCGAGATGTATCGGTTAGACAGAAAATTTTAAATCAACTTCACGACTGCGGGATGAAAACCGTACGCAACGAGCTTGTTGATCAAGTTGGCATGCCAAATTCGATCAAATGCTTTTGAGATGTCTAATGCGATCACGTACGTTTCACCACCTCTCTCAAGTATGCTATTCCAAAGATGTGCCACATAGTTCAATAGATCGGTTGTTGATCTTTTGTTTCTAAAACCGTATTGGCTGTCAGATATCAAATGGTTGTCTTCCAAAAATTTGGATATGTGTGAATTAATATAGTGCTCGTATATTTTAGACATGACTGGGAGTAAGGGTATTGGTCTATAATTTGAAATATCACATTTCGTTCCTTTCTTTGGGACAGGCTGGACATTGGCCAACTTCCAGCAGGATGGATAAATACCAGATTTATAGGATTTATAAAATATTTTGGTGAAGGTGGGTGCAAGCTCTTTTGAAAATGTTTTTAGAATAACAGGAGGAATGTTGTCCAGACCAGAAGCTTTGTTGTTGTTTAACCCCCTTAAAAGTTTTTCGACAATTTTGGGTTTGAAATGTAATTGTTTCATATTAACTCCTGAAGACTGGATTCGGGGTATTTCTTTAGGAGTTTCTAAAACTGTTGAATTTGAAGCAAAGCGTTCCGCGAACAATGTTGCTAAAATATTTAATTGTTTTTGTTTTCTTAAGACAAGAAAAAAACCAATGATCAAATTCCGACCTTGGTGGTGCTTTATTTTTTAATTAAAAATTATATTAGTTGTCGTATGTATATCAAAATATATACATATGTTTATGTACACATTTCTAACCTGGTTTTTTTTGTTGTAATATGAATATAATAATAAATATAATATAGGCAATCAATCTATTTAGATAGGTATTAAATTTTAGTAATTAATGGTATTGTTTGTGAATTATGTTTGTTTGTTTGAAGAACTTAGTAAATTAGATTGATTGATTGATTGATTGATTAATTGATTTATATATATTTAGCAATACGCTCTTAAATTTACATTTTTCTTTTACATTTAAACTTAAAATACATTTTATAATTTACATTAGTGGACGAAAATTACATATACTACATCGTCTTTAAAATATCGGATAGTTTTAGTTGGACATTTTCTTTGATAAACTTTATGGCATGTCTATTAAATCTCACTTCAATTATTTTGTTTTTTACATCGTGAGGTAACTGGTTAAATAATTTTAGTCCTTTGTATTCAGTTGTATTTTGGCCAAATGCTGTTCGATGTTTTGGTAGCCTAAAATCATCAATATTTCTCAGCCGGTACTGATGCGCTTCATAATTATAAATAATATTATTCGACATATACTCTGTTAGTTTTTTATTTTATATCGTCCATATCCACAAAAATACATTCAAAACAATGCGATGAGCCACACTCATCCACCCTAATGTCTCCAACATCCACTTCACACTCGTCCATTTTGGTACCCTTAAGATTACGCGCATTATTTTATTTTGTAATTTTTGCAGTCTTTATATTTCTGCTTCATTACACATAATTAACAAAGTTGAACAATATTCGAAATATGGCGCTATTATTGAATAATACAGGTTAATCTTTGCTTCTATCTATAACTTTTTGGATACTCTTGATATAAATCCAATTTTTTACCTTATTTTTTTACATACATAATCCACATTTTTGCTCATACACAACTTCATTTGCACTATTATTCCTAAATACTTTACACTGTCTACAAATTCGATCACGTTTCCTTCGATAATTATTTGCTCATTCACCAACCGATCATAATTATTTTTTTTTTGACACAATCATACTTTTCGTTTTACTAAGATTTAATTTCATTTTATTAACCACTAACCATTCAGAAATTTTAGATAAATCTGCATTCATTATTCGTTTTCCTTCATTTATATCTTTTACATGCATGTACACAAGTGTGTCATCAGCAAACATCCTTATTTCCACATTCGATACACATAATCCAATGTCATTAATATACAATATAAATAGCAATGCTCCCAACACTGAGCCTTGTGGCACACCATTGTCCGTTCTTATTTTATCTGAAACAGCTTCATTCAGTCTCGTACTTTGATAACGATTATTTAAATAACTTTCAAACCATTTTTTCTCCGTTCCTTTCACACCATACTGTTCTAGTTTATCAATTAAAATTTTTCTATCGATCGTTTCAAAAGCACGCCTAAAATCTAAAAACGCTTCAAGCACCCATTCATTTATATCCAAAAACGCTTTCCATTCATTTAAAACATTGTTAAGAGCAGATTCACACGAATGGTTCTTTCGAAAACCTGATTGATATTTTAAGATCAATTGATTTTTTTCCACATAATTTTGGAGCTGGTTTTTAACAATGATTTCTAAAACTTTTTCATGAACTGGTAACATATTAATTGGTCTATATTCTTCGCATTTCATTGTTTTACTAATTTTTGGAACCGGTGTTATTATTGACGTTTTCCAGTTTTCTGGAAAAACACCAGATTTTAACAACAGTCTAATAATTTCACTTAATATATTGCCAGTTATTTCAAAATAATCACTCAGTAGTTTTTTGCTGATGCCGTCAATACCGGCATTACTTTTAATTTTGTTCAGTGCATCTCTAACAGTGCTAAATTGGTCACAGTGCTTAATTGAAATTCGCAGTTGCACCCACTTACCTTTTCTACAGGTGTTAATGCAACTGGAATTGAACCAATAATTTGGTTAATGCTATCTACAAAAAAGCAATTAAATAATTTTACCTTCTCATAATCATCATCAACTAAACAACCATTAAAGTCAATCGCAGTCTCAGGTTCAGACTTATTATTGTATAGATAATTTTTGAATATCAACCAAGTTTTTCTTGAATCCCCTTTAGCTTCACTCAATTCATTCATGATAAATTTATTCTTACTCTCATTCAACTCAATAACATACCTATTTCGTAATATTTTATACCGTTCATGCTTACTTTCATTTAATTCGTCTAATTTATACAAATGATATGCCTTATCTTTTCCTTTTTTCATTTGTTTAAGCACATTACTGTACCATTTACAATCACCTGTTTTTCCAATTGTGTGCACATAAGACAATTCACTCACTCATATAATATGCTTAAATCCACTATCCGTTATAATGTTCATAAAACCAATCGAATTTGTATTATTTTTTAGCATATTAATATCACCAACAATTATGTTTCTTTTATTTGGGTCAATGTTATTATCCATATATAACATTGAAAGAAATCAAGAAACTTTGTGATTGATCCACTGGGTGATCTATAAATGACTGTATAGTCGCCTTTTAACACATTATTTTAAATTCATATATTAAGAATCCAAAATCCATCATCATTGTTTTCAATGCTATGCCGTTGCTGAAATGTTAAGTCTCTATGAATATATGCCGCAACTCCTCCCGTCATTCTTGACCTCGATTTGGATATAATGGCTTTATAATCTGCTAATTCAATTTCTTTTTCATGTATGGCTTCTGTTATTCTAGTTTCCGATAGTAAAATAATTGCTGGCTTATAATTATTCGCTATAACCTCAAATTCGGCAGCTTACTAGTCACACTTTGTGCATTGGTGTAGATGGCACTTGATGTTGGTGGCTGCTATTGCATGTTTACATTGCTTTGTTTGAATCATAGTTTGTTTTGGTACATTTGGCAGGTTTTATCTAATGCTGTATGGTTTGTCGTCAGATTTGCATTAAATTTCTCCACAGCTACTGCACAGTTGGCACATTTTATAACATTTGAATCGCCATTTTTAATATCGTGTTCGCCCGCACATTTCGCACACTGTACATTGCTTTTACAATCGGCTGCCTAATGATTATATCCACAACATTTGAAACACCTCATAATATTGATATCTTCGACCACACTGCAACTCTCCCACTGTATGAATATTTTATTAACCTCCATAATCTGCCGAAAACATTCAGGAGTTACTTTCATAACTGCTGTGTATGTTAGGAAACGCATATTTTTGTTTTTATAACGATGTATCAGTTTTACTTCTTCTTCCATCACCGATTTATTTCTCCTGACCATGTTTATTAAATCCTCATCACTATGTTCTACGGTCATCCCCTGCACTTTTATTTTTGGATTCATTTTTTGAACAACCGATGAAGAATATGCATCGCCTAAATTCAATTCAACCAATTCTTGTTCACAGTTAAAAAAAATTGAATATGTAATGCATATTGCTACACATATAGATCCTACGGAAGTTTCAATTACAAAACAATACAAAGCTTGCTATATAAAGTTAAACTAATGTTCTTTGCATCAATATTTAACAGAGTACTTGAAGTAAAATAAAAAGCTTGTTGTTTAAAAAGGTCTGTTATTTGCATTAAATAAATTACGCGCAACATTTTTTTTAATATGACATTTTAATGCAAATTACATCATAATTTCGAGATACTTTGATTATTATGCAGGTGCGTGCATATATTAATCAAATGAAAATAAAAAAATTACAACGGAAAAAATTAAAACATACATACCACCTTAATCACTATTATTATAGATTTTCAGCTGAGAAGCGATAACTAAAACATACATGAAACGATTTTAACTATATATTTCTAAAATGGATAATACTCTAGTGAATTTGAAAATTTCATTAATGTATTAAATTGTAGCAAGGTGCATTAAAACTTCTAGCTGTTCTTTAGAAATAAATTATGATGCAAGAGTTGTTTTAAATTTTATAGAAATGCATTGAAATTAGGTTTAATGCAACATTTACTTTACAATTCAATAATAACCTGCAACGCATAGCTCCTATTGTAAGACTTGCAAAAAACTACACAGTTGAAAAAGTAACTGCAATATTTAAATGCAGTTACTTTTTCAACTGTGTAGTTTTTTGCTATCTTCTTTGTCACAACATTTAACCACCACTGCTACATTAGACACTTGACGCACTCCACTTATGGTAATGTTATTTTTGACAGGATCAATGTTTTCCTGTAAAAACTTTTTGGTCACATCACTTCCTTGTGTCGTTATCTTTGGTTTAATCACTACAACATGTTCGTCTTTTAACACTTCAGCATATGATCTACTCTGACTACCCTTACTCGCCAACACCTCTGTTCTCTCCATTTGAAATTTTTCCTCCACTTTTTTAGAAGATGCTTCTACTTTTCTACACGTCTACTGCATCTGAAGTCTGCTCTCTTGAAGTTTCACATCCATTTTCAACAAATATTGGAGTATCATATGAACATAATAAATTAGAAGAGTTTTTGTTTTTGTTTTTTTTTAATTATTGAATTATGCATTATATTATAATTTTTCTGATCACTGGGATGTAACCCAGAATCTTTTTATTTAGTGCACTGTTTGACTGCCGGGGATGTAACCCAGAATCTTTTAATATATTAAAGAAATAGAAATTCTTTAAATTATTTTTTATTTCGTAGTTTCTGCCCTCATCCGTCCCCATTACGAATGGTTCGACATCAGCGGGTATCTGTATTTGGTTTTTATTTAAACGCAAGATGCAGATATTAGAGTTTTAATCATTTGCATGATTGAACTTCACGTGGGGTCGTTCTAACCGTCACTTTGTCATAGAATAATAAGGATAAGGTTGTTTTTATTATAACTCTTGTATGTGAGCAATATTCGTTTTTGTTTTGATATTTTGAATAAAATATTTGAAATGATTTTAATACAGATATTGTAAGAGCTTTAAATGTTGATATTGATATTAGAGATGCGCTTTTCACGACACATTTTCTCTTTCTCGAGAAAAACTGAGAAGAGAAATCTGTTTCTTGAGAATTCTTAAGAATTCTCGAGATAATTCTTTATTAATTTTCTTTAATTAATAAATAATTTTCTAACTCAAGAACTCCTCATAAACCCTATTCTCTAATTATAACCGCCAAATTATCAATAGCTATCTGGGATTCTTTAAAGTTACTAGAATTGAGAGATTTTTCTGTTTTAATCAGCGGACGCTTTGTTAAAGTTTCTTGACAGTCAAATCATTTTCTGTATGGGAAGCCAGTCCTGTAAAAATTTGTGGTGATTTCTCACCAAAATTGATTAAATTTTATGTAATTTATTTTGGCAGTAATTTTTGTAAACTTTAGGATACTCGCGGTTAACAAATCTAAGTATGTTTGAAAAACTTATTTTTTCAATAAAAAACTTAGTTTGTTTTGAAAAACATTATTTTTTCAAAAATGAAAAAATAAATTTAATTAAGCTTCTTTCTTCTACTGGTAAAGTTCCAAAAAATTATTGGATATTAGTTAAACCAATTAAAGTTTTTTATCTAATAAATAATGTATAATAAAATTGTTTTATATGAATATATTATTTAATAAAATATATTCAACGAATATTTAAACTTACCATAATTTGTTTAACATTTATTAAACCATTTTAAGAAGTATTAACTTCGGAATTATTGGTATATTTATGGAAGCTGATTTGTTATCAAAAGATAGTTAACAAGAATTTATAAAAGAAACGACTGAAGATTGGAAAACAACGGAATAACTGGAGATTTAACACCAGCGGAATTACTGAAGATTTGAGAATAACGGAATTTGAAGGAGTCGAGTGATAGCGAGAAAATACACAAGCTATAGGTTGTTTTACTTTCATAATCAACAATTTTCAAGATTTATATTTTGAACATATAAAACAAAATAATTACTAAATTTATAATTGTGGATACTCAACAAAATTATTAAAGCGAGAAACTATACAAGCTTTTGGAGGATTTTCATACTATTATTTCAAGAAAATTCAAGCTATATAATTGGTGACCCCGACGTGATACGGATGAAGATTCTCCATTTTTTGCAAACCGTGAGTATCTTAAAGTTTTCCTATTTTAAAAAATTTATTGCCAAAAGAAAATTTTTTTGTTTTATTTTAATTATTAAATATTTTGTTTTATTAAACAAATTCAAAATTCAAAGCGTATTACTATTGTAATTTTTTGTTTTCGGTCGGTCGAAACAATTTTTAACGGTCGTTTAACTTAACTTTTTTTTTTGTTTGTTTGTTTGTGGAAATGGATCCACCAGCATCTTCCCCACCAGTGATTACAGATGGTAGTTCACTTGATCCAAACGAAATTCTCACTTTCACTCGTAATGAATTGAGTGAACTTATTGAATTAAATATGAGACGTTTACAAAATTTCCAATCTCAATCAGTACCATCATCTTCACGAAATATTAGACAACCTGAGCCACCATTAGGAAATTTTTCAAATCCAATGGGCAATGAAGGTATCGTCTCACATGTGGCATTTAAACCACCACAGATTCTCTATAATCAGAATCCTACAGTATGGTTTAGGATTTTAGAAATCCAATTTGAAAATTCAAACGTAAGGTCTGAATTGAGCAAATATTCGCATGCAGTAGGTGCTATTGATTCGAGATTGCACGATAAATTGGCAGCTTTAATTTTTCAAGATTTAGGAGACAGACCTTATACTGTCTTTAAAGCAAAGGTAATCCGAATCTTGGGCGACAGTGAAAAGTCAAAATTGAATAATATTCTGCATAAACTAGCTTTGGGTGACAAAAAACCATCTCAACTGCTTGCTGAGTTTAGACTAAATGCTGGTACCGATGTTAATGAAAATCTAATTAAACAACTGTGGATGTCGCGCCTTCCACAGTCTGTCCAATTAGTATTAACTTCTTTTGAAAACGATGTGACACTTTCAGTGTTGGCAGAGCGCGCTGATAAATTGCTGGAAACTATGTCACAGCATCAAATTTATTCAATGGATGTACCTTCTACATCCACCGCACATCAAACATTAAGTTGGAATAATTCAAATCGGGATGTTTTATTCAATTCACAATTAATGGACGAAAAATTAAATAATTTTAAATCGCAAATGCTTAAGGAAATTTCCTCAATTGTACAAACTGGTAGTAGGTCGCGTTCTAAATCGCGTTTGCCCAGAAGCCCATCTAGATCAAATTCTAGAAATAGAAGTGCTGCTACTTCAGATCAATGTTTTTATCATCATCGTTTTGGTGATAAAGCATTGAAATGCGTAACGGGTTGTAAATTTTTTATACAATTTACAGCTCTTTCAAATAATGGTGCTACAAAAAACGCGTAAATGATCAGCAATATGCATTCAGGAGTATTGCTGATCTGAGCAATCATCGTTTACAAATTTTCGAATCTAGATTAAAAACTAAATTCTTAATTGATACAGGAGCAGACGTTTCAGTAATTCCATTTCGAATTGCTAATATCAAACCAGTAACTACTTCTTTTAAATTATTTGCGGCAAACGGCACTCCCATTTGTGCCTATGGCACCAAAGTTCTTGATTTAAATATTGGTCTTCGAAGAAATTTTTCATGGGAATTCATAGTTGCCGATGTTTCGATCCCTATTATTGGATCAGATTTTCTAAATCATACTGGACTACTGGTTGATATACAGAGATAGAGGCTTATAGACCCGTCAACCTCTCTGTTCTCAATTGGTAGTTTATCAATATGTAATGAGCCTTCACTTTTTCTTGTTGATGAATCAATAGTATCAACAGCAGTAATTAAAGTCTTGGAAAAGTTTCCAGAGATTCTAAATCGGAATCTCATGCCAAGCACTGTGAAACATAATGTTACTCACAAATTGGAAACAATTGGCTTACCCATATCTTGGAAAACTCGACGCTTGGCACCTGATAAGTTAACAATTGCTAAAGCCGAGTTTGAAAAGATGGTACAACTGGGTATTTGTAGACCCAGCAGTAGTCCTTGGTCCAGTCCACTTCATCTGGCCAAGAAGAAAAATGGAGAATGGCGTCCTTGTGGAGACTATCGAGCTCTCAATAGAATTACTGTTCCAGATCGATATTCTATTCCCCACCTCCAAGATTTTTCGCATCAGTTGGAGGGATGCACAGTTTTTTCGACCATTGATCTTGTTCAGGCATATCACCAGATTCCAATACATCCGGAAGACATTCCTAAAACCGCAATTTCTACACCTTTCGGTCTTTTTGAATTCTGCAAAATGACTTTTGGTCTTAGGAATGCTGCACAATCATTTCAAAGATTGATGCATTCTGTTTTAACCGGATTTCAATTTTGCTTCGTTTATCTAGATGATGTTTTAGTTGCATCTAAAAATCTAGAGGAGCATCTAATTCATCTACAAATGATTTTTCAGAGATTCTCTGAAAATAGTTTAATCATAAATTCAGATAAATGTGTATTTGCCAAATCTGAAATTAAATTTTTAGGTCATTTGGTGTCTGAACATGGTATTTTACCAGATCATGAACGTGTTCAAGTCATTAAAGACTTTGAACGTCCCTCAAATGTTAAACAGCTTAAACGATTCTTAGGCATGATTAACTTTTATCGAAGATTTTTACCAGCTGCTGCAGCTGACCAAATTTTACTCAACAACTTCTTAACGGGATATAAGAAGAATAGTAAAATTCCAATAACTTGGACAGCTGAGTCCATTCAAGCCTTCGACAATTGTAAAGATAAATTGTGTAATGCCACTCTTTTAGCCCATCCGTCATCTTCAGCTCGACTAGCAATTATGGTCGATGCTTCAGATACAGCGATAGGAGCCGTAGTGCAGCAATTTGTTGAAGAAACCTGGCAACCGCTCAGTTTCTTCTCGGTTCGTCTTAATGATGCACAAATTAAATATAGCGCTTATGATAGAGAACTTCTCGCAGCGTATTCAGGCATCAAGCATTTCAGGTATCTCCTAGAAGGTCGTGAATTTACTCTATTCACTGACCACAAACCTTTAATTTTTGCTTTTAAACAAAATTTAGAAAAAGCATCTCCTCGTCAATTTCGCCATTTGGATTTCATTGGGCAATTCACCACTGATATCCGGCATATTTCAGGTATCGACAATGTCGTAGCTGACGCACTATCTCGCATAGATCAAATCCTCATACCAGAGAAAATTGATTATGCTGCAATCGCGGACGCGCAAACCAATGACGAGGAACTTCAAAATATACTTCAAAGTAATACAACTTTGAAGTTTGAACATTTTCCAATTACTTTCAATGAAAGTAAATTAATATATTGTGACACATCAACTGCTATACGTAGGCCATATATTCCTGCACAATTTCGCCAAAGTGTTTTTGATGCATTTCATTGACTTTCGCATCCTGGTGTCAAAGCTTCAACCAAATTATTAACCAAACACGTTATTTGGCCGTCTATTAAAAAAGATGTTAAGCTTATGGCGCAACAATGTATAGCGTGTCAAAAGTCAAAGGTATTTAGACATACTAAATCACCTCTTGGCACTATTAAAACTAATTCACAGCGATTCTCGCAAATTCACCTCGATATCATTGGTCCTCTACCAATATCGGAAAACCAACGATATTGCGTAACGCTAATCGACCGTTATACGCGGTGGCCCGAAGCGATACCAGTTCCAGACATCACTGCTGCAACTGTCGCATTCGCTGTATACAATTCTTGGATTTCGAGATTTGGTGTTCCAGAATCAATTATAACTGATCAAGGAACCCAATTCGAATCCCAACTTTTCTCTGAACTTTCCAACCTACTAGGTTTCAAGAGATTCAGAACCACTTCTTATAATCCAAAATGCAACGGTATGGTAGAAAGATGGCATCGCACAATTAAATCAGCAATTATGTGTCATGACCGTCCAGACTGGACAAAAGTTCTACCTTCAGTCCTTCTAGGTTTAAGAACCTCATTCAGCGAAGAACTACAATCTACTTCAGCGGAACTCACTTTTGGAAGCTCGATTAGAATTCCAGGACAATTCTTAGATTCTACTGCAAAATCTTTTTGTCCCCAATCAGAGTTCGTTAAGGAATTGAAAAAACATTTTGATGAAATTAGACCAACACCAGCATCACATCATGTATCATCTTCTTCTTTTGTGAGCAAAGATTTACATACTTGCTCACATGTATTTTTGCGTACAGATGCCTTAAGGAGATCATTGCAAGCTCCTTACACAGGTCCTTTCAAAGTTTTAAGTCGAAACAATAAAACTTTCAATATAGAAATTAATGGCAAAGAAGTCAAAATTTCAATTGATCGACTTAAACCATGTTATCATGCAAATTCAGACGATGAACACCACAGTTCTCTCATAAATGCAAAATCCATGAATCTATCAGATTCAACTTCAAACATTAATTCGAAAAATTTTTCTGAATTTTCTAATTTAAGCAAGCAGATACAATTTTCAAACAATTTAAATCCAGCTGATCATTCTAATTCTTTAAATTCTCCTTCTAATCTGAATCAATCAGATTCATCTGGTTCAAATAAACCGGATTCTATTTTACTAAATAAAAGTAAAAAGAGAGTAACATTCAATGATCAGCCATCAGTAATTATTATTCCCAATCAAAGAATTTCTAAATCTGGAAGAATAATTAAAACACCTCAAAAATTATTAAATTTTATTGATAATTGTTTTAATGATTTTAAAAAATCTTTGCTTTCCAGTCAAGTTAGTTAAATGTTGTAGACGTTTGATCTTTTCACTGTCGTTAGCAGCTGTCTAATGCGATTTTATTAAATTCATTGTTATTCGACAATATCTAAAATTATTTATTCGTTTGATTCAATAAGCTCACTCATTTCAATATCATCTCATCCATTTCATTTTCATTTTAAATGATTATGAGGTCATTCTTGTTTGAATTTTGATAAAACTTACTATATTTTGGAAACAGCATTATTTTAAAATATTTCAAAATTATTTTTTGGTCATTTTGAAAATTAATTAATTTTAAATTTATCTTTCTTTTGAAAATTATTTTTCGTTCTTCTGGCGAATCACTGGTGAGGGAGTGTTTGTGGTGATTTCTCACCAAAATTGATTAAATTTTATGTAATTTATTTTGGCAGTAATTTTTGTAAACTTTAGGATACTCGCGGTTAACAAATCTAAGTATGTTTGAAAAACTTATTTTTTCAATAAAAAACTTAGTTTGTTTTGAAAAACATTATTTTTTCAAAAATGAAAAAATAAATTTAATTAAGCTTCTTTCTTCTACTGGTAAAGTTCCAAAAAATTATTGGATATTAGTTAAACCAATTAAAGTTTTTTATCTAATAAATAATGTATAATAAAATTGTTTTATATGAATATATTATTTAATAAAATATATTCAACGAATATTTAAACTTACCATAATTTGTTTAACATTTATTAAACCATTTTAAGAAGTATTAACTTCGGAATTATTGGTATATTTATGGAAGCTGATTTGTTATCAAAAGATAGTTAACAAGAATTTATAAAAGAAACGACTGAAGATTGGAAAACAACGGAATAACTGGAGATTTAACACCAGCGGAATTACTGAAGATTTGAGAATAACGGAATTTGAAGGAGTCGAGTGATAGCGAGAAAATACACAAGCTATAGGTTGTTTTACTTTCATAATCAACAATTTTCAAGATTTATATTTTGAACATATAAAATTACTAAATTTATAATTGTGGATACTCAACAAAATTATTAAAGCGAGAAACTATACAAGCTTTTGGAGGATTTTCATACTATTATTTCAAGAAAATTCAAGCTATTTAATTGTGGATTAAACACGCAGCAAATCATATAGCGCGAAACATACAAGCTATAAATGCTCTATCAAAGTAAACAAACTATTCTTACGAATTTTGAAATCAAATAGTGAAAACAGTTTCTTTCCTCGGTTTTTACAGAGTGTTGCGATACACAATTTCTATTGGGGGTGTAATTAAAACAACTATACTATTTATATAAACTTTGGTCCTCACTTAGGTCACCCATATAAACTTAATCGATTAAATTAAGTCTTCAAGTGAAATTCGGCCATAAAAATTACGTTCCGTTATGTAAATTATACGAAAAAAAAAGAATATTCTAATAATTCGTCAGCGATTCATCATTTTTATCATATCAATAACGGAGTCCTCACTCTCAATATGTAATATTTGTTTTATCATATAAGCCAAATATTGTTTTTGTTATCTAATTTAAAATTTTAGTTTATAAGATAAAACATGATTCTCAATCTAATTGAATGAATTATTCTGACAGAAGCCTTCGTAAAATTGTAGAAGGGTTGCGCTGACTACAAGAAAAGCTTAGTGAGTTTTAAAAAATTTAATGAGTGATTTTTAATTGTCTTTAACTTTTTTCAAATTCTCGAGAAATAAAACCAAATTTCTTGAGAAATGAGAAATAAAAATCTATAGGGAATTCTTGAGAAATCGAGAAAAGGAATTCTCGAGAATAATCTCTAATTGATATAGATTATGATTAGAACAAACAAACTTATTATATCTACATTTAATTGAATTTGTAATTAAGTTTATATCTAATGTTAAGTTTAGGTAAATTTTAATCTAATGTCTAGTAAATAGGATATATTTTCTCTTTTTTGATTTTTAGTACGTATAGGTTAAAAAAATTGTAAACTATAAACATCTTAAGCTAAAAAAATATTGTGTTTCCCAAAATAAAAAAATAATCTTAAGGGTAGTTTATTTGAAAAATTTTATTGTTTATGTATGCGTGTATGTACTAAACTAGAATTATTATTTTCTTAATTATTTATTATGATATTGCGTATTTTTATGAATTCTGTTTTGAATTTGTTTTCAAAAATCTTAAAATATTGAGCTAAAATTATAATGAGTTTAAAATAAGGTGAAAGTCCATTTAATTTACTGACTGTTAAAAATTGAAGATATTTTTAGATATTTAATTTTATATTTCTCGTGCAGATGCGATTTTTTGATGAAAACATAACAATCTGTTTTTTGCAAACTAAAAATTGAGTGCAAACTGTAAAGCTTTTTGATAACATTGAAATTTGTGCTAAAATGATATGTTTCATGTAAATTGAACGCCAGAACTTTCTTTTCAAATAATTTATCAGGAATGAAAATGATGGTTTTCGAAAGCTTTTGAAACATTTAATTAATATATAACAGATAATAATTTTTGGTTTTTAATTCGTCATCCCTATAAACGATTGGTTTCTTAATGAACTTAACTAGATTATTCTTATGATCCCATTTAGGATCACCGTTAAATTTGAAAACATTGATTATGAGAAATAAATAACAGATCAAAATGTTTGTCTTGTATTCGGCACTTCCAATAGAAGGTTTACATGGTTTATTTTCGCCCATAATTTGTCGATGTGTAATGGGTTAAGGTTGATGAATAATGAATATGCATAAACTTTTTATTAATAAATGAGCCCGGATAATGATTTCTTGAAAAATTTATTTACTGTAAATTTTCTTGATACCAATTGCTACTCTCGCAAATTTATCTATTAACTATTGTTGCTACTAGACCAGATGGGTTATCGCATACTTTAAGGTATGATATGGTTGAGTCAGTAATAAGGTATAGTTGAGTCAGTAATTTCGATTTTCACTTCATTGGATTGACCACCAGTTGAAATTTGATGTTGATTGAGTTTTTATCGCTGATTGTAGGTTTTTGTATAATACTTTGCTCGGATTGTGAAACTGTTTTGAAATTTTCTAGGTTCAAAATTTTTTCAAGTGGAGGTATTACAATTTGATTAAGTCTTAATAAAAATGTGTACCGATTGCATAAAAAAATTGTAAGCTCTTCAAATGTTTCGAAAGGTTGTAAATCTTTTAATTTCATAAAAATTTCGCCACGAAACCTATTTACTATTAGTCACATGAAAACAGGTTGTTGTACTTTTGCAACTAAATTGTACATTTCAAAACTTTTTAATAAAAACCTACTCCACTGATCATTTAAATTGCCAATGGTTTCTATCCTTAATAATGGTAATTCTTCGATGCGTATAAATAATTCTATGTAACTCATTTCAAAAGGAAGTTTGTACAATAACCTTTCACTTAAATATATTTATAACAATTTATTTGACAATTTCTGATTTGAAATATCGATTTTGATTTTACCTAATTAATTAAAGTACTTTTTAAGAAAAAAAAATTACACTTATCTTATAAATTATGACAATTATGTATATGAACAAAAATTGATACGAACGAAAATGCTTTGACTCACCAGATTAATAGTTTGAATGCTATGCCCTTGAATGCTATGTTGATTTCAGCGTTGCGTTGATCTTGGTTTCAATTCTTCAAATTTTTAATTTTTTTTTTTTTGGATGCCAAATGTTTTGTGTATTGATGAGTTGATCTCAGGGCCGGGGCTTCCATGGAACAGTACGAACAGTTTGACGGGGCGCTGAAATTGGAGGGCGCCAAAACCCAATTAATAAAAATAAATTTAAAATAATAAAATAAATATTTTAATAACCGAAATTTATTACCAAAAATATTTTTTTCACTGTGTAAAAATTCTTATATATTTTTTGTAAAATTTCTTTCAATGCAATCTTTGGCACTCAGGGGTGGGTCAGACAGGTTATACGACAAAAATAATGGTAATTTTCTCAAATTAGTAGAAGCAATTGCTGAATTTGACAATGTTCTTTCAGAACACCTACGACGGATAACTAATAATGAGACACAAAACAAATATTTGCATAAAAGCATTCAGAATGAACTAATTTCAATCGTGTCTAAAGTCATTCAAAATAAAATCGATGATATGATAAAAGGTGCAAAATATTTTTCGATAATTGTTGATTGTACTCCAGATCAGAGCCACAATGAACAATTATCACTTATTGTTAGAGTTGTTCATAGAAATCAAAACAAACATGAAATTAAGGAGCTTTTTATGGGTTTTTTAAAAGCTACAGATACGACGGGTAAGGGCTTAATGAATTTAGTTTTAGACCGACTATCTTCTCTAAAATTTTCAATTGGTGATTGCAGGGGGCAAAGCTATGATAATGGCTCAAATATGAAAGGAAAAACATTGGAATGCAAGCTCAAATTAAACAAATAGAACCCCGAGCATTTTTTGTGAAATGCGCATCACATTCAGCTAACCTAGTCCTTCTGGATTCAGTTCAATGTTCACTTGAAGCTGTAAATTTTTTTGATACTGTCCAATGTTTATATGTTTTTTTCTAGTTCTGCACACTGTTTAAAATAAAATTAAAAACACTCCAAAATCTAGTAAATGTTTGCTCGTTTAATTGTAGAGAAAATCAATGGTCTTATATTTCGTACTACAATAATTGAAACACTGGTTGTATTCAATCCTAAAGTATTATTATTACTAAGGCAAATGTAGTAAAATTAAAGGAAAAGTTGAAATCTTACTTTATAGCCATTAAATTTACTATAGTTATTGAATAAAAATACTAAACTACTAATAAACATACTTTTATTCATTACATACTTTGTTAAACTGTAACATTGTTTAGAGCAAACAAATTATTTAATAAAATCAAGTAGCCAAAATTTCGCTGTCATTTACTTATAATCGTTCAATTTTTCTGTGTTATGCCATTTTACAAAGTGATAATAGTATTCACTCTATATAAGGCGCTTTCCAATCGAGTGAATTACTGAATGAATCACTTAAACTGAATTGTATTCCGGAATTTGTATGTTCCAATGGTAATATTCATTTTACACTGAACGTAAACTGAGCTACTAAAGAACTGAATTGAATTGAATAAAGTGAAGGAAGAAATAGGTTAATCAGTGCAACATATTCATATTTTTTTATTTACGGTTTGTGGTCAAACGTTAAAAATAATAAAAAACTAAATCGGAACATATTTGTTTGTGTCTAAATTTTCGATTTTGGTTATATATTTTTTAAATGTCAAAAAATTGCAGTTTTTTGTTGTTTTGGCTCTATTTTTGATGATTTACTGAATATTAGACCAATTGGCTACAATCAATTCCTTCAGCAATTCACTCGATTGGAAAGCGGCTATAGTTATCAATTTATAAGAAACAGTAAGTGTAAGTTTCTTTGTTATTTAAATGCAATAATTTGTTAAAATTCTGTTTTGTTTAAAGATGGAATATAACGTCAAGGAAACTCGCAACGCAATGCAATTGTTGCTATTAAAGTTAATGTTGTCTTTAAAAATATACCTCACATTCTTACCATTTTCCATATGCAATTTAAAGTTTGGTAAGGATTTTAGTTCATCCTAGGATTAAATTCATACAAGAATTAAGAACGAAGAAGAATAGTCAAGAATAATCAAGAAAGAAGAACAATAAATTTACTAGGAATTATATCTAATTGAGCCACATCAGCAATAATTGACAAAGGTAACGAGTTTTATTTGAAATATTTATACTATAATATCATTTAATTGCTTATTCTAGCAAGCAGTTTCAGAATATCTGGTCACGAAATTGTGTCGGAGCCTAACAAAACTGTAATAATAAATATGAAGTTTTGGGAAATGATAAGTAATGATGTATACTTATTGTATACGAAACTACTGTCGAACGCACATAATCGGATGATAATCTAATTATTTATATTGAGCTGATCATATAAGGAATACATATTATGTATGTGTAAAAAATTTCGACATTGGCTTATAAAATTTCTGTTTACTACACGAAAGAAACCTTCTACGAATATTTAAATATAAGAATATTACCTGCATCAATTCTACAAAAAATAAACTTTGTTTGATTGAAACTAGAAAAGTTAAAAATTATCAATAATCTAGATTTGGAAATTTGAAAATGTATCCTGTGTGAGTATTTAAGATTTCCCAAAATATTATGGAATTGTAAATTGTAAGGAAAACAATCTTCTCAGATAGTAAGTACTCCATTTGCTGCAACCTCATACATAACTATAACTATATACATAAGAAAAGAAAAACAAGACAATACATTGCGATACTTGGTTCTTTTCTCTTGCTTCTTTAAATTAAGAAATGAAAAATTACACAAAATATCACTAAATTGAAAATAAAACTACAAGGTATTTAAAGAAAACTAAAGAATTAACTGTAATAATAATTCAATTTACTTTTTTTCAACAACTCAAGACCCTATTGACTTTCTTATTTATATAAATTCTGATTTCCGAAGCAAAAGTTTCCCAGAGAACTATTTTTTTACTTTATCTACATAAAATGCAAAATATTTAAAAGATGTGGTTGCCTTTTGAACCACTTTGGCAGCATTTTTGGTTTTCAATATCAAATATCCAAACGAAACATCTTTAGTTCTAGAAACAATAAAACAATGTGCAACATATACACGTTGTTTTCAGAGTTTTCAGAATAAAAAATGTACATAATAAGTTTCTACCGATTTTTTGAAGAAAATTGTATAAACTTGGAAAAAAAACCTAAGGGTCTGAAACAGAGACATATAAGGTGCGATCGATTTGACTGAATCAACTGAAAAAACAACAATAATTGCATTCAATTTTTCGGTTGTATCAGTTGCTTCAGTCAAATCAAACACGACTATAATTTACATGAACTAAATATATAACTTTTTAATTTTAAATATATTATTTTAATATTTAATTTTAAAATTTTAATGTGTGAGGTTTTTTAAACTAAAAATAATATATAACTTTAATAAATAAAAACGCACTTTAAAAAACACCTATTTAATACGTTTTTCTTATTAATTATACAAATTATGAATTAAACGTACCACTTTGAAATACAATTTTGATTATTCTAAAATTTGTTAATTTTAAGTATTATAATTTTTAAATAATTATTAGAAAATGTATTTTTGGATTTATAAATTTAGTAATAAAATATTTTGAAACAAATTTCATACTTTTTATTTTGAAGTTCAATGTCTTTTCAATCAAAAAACTTTTACCTGGTTTTATAAAATTGCCAGGTAAGAGTAAATTTTTTACTTTAAAAATTAGTAAAATTACTCGTACGCTGTAGTTGAAATTTCCTCGCTGTTAGTAATATTCCTAGCAACGAACATATCGAATTAATTCACATTAGTAAAATTACCCTTCGAGTAGTATATATTTTAATGTAATATTAGTTGTCCAGCTGTTAAAGTTGTCAATTCAGATATCAACTTTGATCTTTTATTTGGTTGTTTGTTGGAATTTTTTTTTTTTTTTTTTTTTTTTTGAGGATTGTTTTTCAGATTTATTTTTAGATTTAATTGTAATTTTAAATGGCGAAACTATCTATCAGTTTTGCTAATATAAGAGGATTGAACGTCAATCTTAATGCGGTGCACCTTTATCTTGAGAATCTTAAGCCTGATATTCTTTTTTTAACGGAAACGATTATCAGCGCGAGAGCTGTATCGTTGGACAAAACTAAATATATTTGTCCTAACTATGAGCTTGAATCTTCATTCTACTTTAAGCATGGTGTTTGTGCGTTCATTAGAAATTCTGTACCATATGTGAGAATAAATAATTTTGAATTAAATTCAAAATTTCACAATATGGTTTCTCTTAAGATTACCTGCTCTAATCAAACTCTGTTTGTCTTTGGATTGTATCGCTCACCCAACTCACCGGAGAACATAAATTTATTTCATGACCTATCTGAAAAGATAGATAGGTTGACTATATATCCTAACGCTAAAATTATAATTCTTGGTGATTTCAATGTTCATAATAAAGAATGGCTTACACACAGCTCTAAAACTGATGAATTAGGTAAAGAAGCTGAACTTTTTGCTCTTTATCATAATTTCACTCAGATAATAGATCAGCCTACCAGGGTTCCTGATATTCCTGGCCAAAGTGGTAACTTGCTCGATTTGTTTTTGATAAATGAACCTTCGTTGGTTCAATTTAAAGTATCAGAGCCTTTGGGTGGATCAGATCATAATTTGATCTCCACACATTTAAATATACAAGTACCTAAACAGTTTAAAGCTAATCCTCGTCTTGTTTGGGATTATAAAGCTGCAAATTGGCAGGGACTTAGAGATTTTTTTAAATGGTTTCCCTGGAAACGCAACTGTCTTTTCAGCCAAGATCCAAACATCGTTGCTTCCAATTTTTCAGAAATAATACACATGGGTATGCGCAGGTTTATTCCAAATAGTTTGATTGTTCCGAAGGTTGATCGATGGTTTTCAAGTAAATGTAACAAAGCAATTAAAATTAAAAAAAAGGCTTTTCAAAAGTTTATTCAAAACAAATCTGATGAAAACCTCAGATTATACCGAATAGAAAGAAATTTATGTAGAAAATTAATAGATGCAGAGAAACATCTATTTATTAGGAAAAAAGCTAATAAATTTGCTGAGCACCCTACTGGTTCACGAAATTTTTATAAAGCCGTCAAGGCTGTTCAAGGAAATTTTTGTAAGTCTTCTATACCTCCTCTTATTGATAACGATATGCCTGTTATTGACCCTAAAGAAAAAACTAATTTATTGGGTAACTGTTTCTCGTTAAATTCTACATTAGTAGAACCCAATTTCCTACCTAGACCAATTCCTAGAATTTCTAACAAAATGGGGCGGATAATTTTTCGTAAAAATGTCATTCGGAAAATGCTCTTACAAATCAATACTAATAAGGCATCTGGACCTGATAGTATTCCTCCAATTATCCTTAAAACTTTTGCTAAGGAGTTAGCACCAATCCTAACTAAAATTTTCTATCTGTCATATAAGAAAGGAATTTTTCCTGATATATGGAAAATGGCTAGTGTACAACCAGTTCCAAAGAAAGGTGCTAAAACGGATCCAAGAAACTATAGACCTATATCAATTTTGTCGGTTGTTTCTAAAGTATTTGAGAAATATGTTAATTTTAATATTATGAGCTTCTTAGAGTCGTCAAAATTACTTAAAGAAAGACAATACGGATTCCGTAAAGGAAGAGCGACGGGAGATTTACTTTCTTATGTCACGCATATCTGGAACAAGTCGCTTGAAAACCATGGTGAGACTTTTGGCGTTGCTCTTGATATTACCAAAGCATTTGATAAAGTATGGCACAATAATCTTATTTGCAAATTGAGATGCTACGGCTTAGATGAACAACTTATTTCTTGGTTACAAAGCTTTATTTCCGAGCGCAAATTTCGGGTCAATGTTGATGGTGTTTCATCGAATATCTTTTCAGTTAATGCTGGTGTTCCTCAAGGTTCCGCTTTATCACCTACTCTTTTTCTTCTCTATATTAATGACTTGCTAGATGCAACAGTTAATCCCATCCATAGTTTTGCTGATGATAGCACACTTCATGCGTCACATGAAATGCCAAATTTGTATGCACCATCAAATCTTAATGTCGCTAGATCAAACTTGATAGAGTCATTAAATATTGATTTAAAAACCATCTTAGATTGGGGAGTTGCTAACAGTGTTGAATTCAACACAAGTAAAACTCAAGTTTGTCATTTTTCTAGGTTATCAACACCTAATCCGTTTTTATTAAAGTTTGATTCAAATGATCTTCAAGAGAAAGAATCTATTAAACTTCTAGGAGTTGAGATTGAAAATAATATGAAATGGAATTCTCATATTTTTAACCTAGCTAAGAACGCTGTTCAAAAATTAGGATTCTTGGGTCGTTGTCGTAAGGTTTTTAATAGCGAACAGCTTCTTTTAATATATAAATCATTTATTCGTCCCTGCATGGAGTATTGCTCTCACATATGGGGTGGAGCCTACATAAGTAGCTTAAAATGTCTTGATTCTATACAACGGAGAGCTGTTAAATTGATCGGCAACTCGACTCTTACTAACGAGCTTGATTCCTTGCAACATAGAAGAGACGTCGCTGATTTGACGGTATTTTACAAGTATATTATGGACGAACGGGCGTCTACGGAGATCAAATCGATTTTGCCTGAACCAGCAAACTTTGCGCGTTTCACCAGAGCATCAATAGCAGCCCATCCTTTTACGGTTCAAGTGACAAGGTGTAGAACTGTCGCTTTTCAACGCGATTTTTTTAACAGAGTTTCTCATCTCTGGAATGCCTTACCGGCGTGGGTCTTTCCTGATAATTTTAATCCTCAAAACTTTAAGATCAACGTTAATAAATTCCTGAAAGAAAATTAAATAATACTTTCGAACCCTAGTTCCCTAGTTAGCATGGTATCTTCGGATATTCAGAGACGTTGATCTATATTGGTTAACACTAAACATGCCTAACATTGAATAAAAAAAAAAAAAAAAAAAAAAAAAAATATTACTCTTCAATAGTAATATTAAATGTCAACATATTTTTACTACGATTAATGTAGGCAAAATTGATTCCTACGATTATTGTAGTAAATTTTTAAAACAGTGTGTTTCAAGATGGAACATTTTGAAACAGAATGTAAAAACATTAACTCTCATACCACTCTGTACGATAAGATGGGAAAGCCGCATAGAAGCTTTAAAACCCTTAATGTGTAGTTTAGGTAATATTTATGACGCTTTAGTTCAAATAGGAAGTGACAAGGATAAGGACGGAATAACAAGTAATAACGCGAATAGTTTATCTCTCAAAATTATTCAATTTGAATTTATTTGTTCATTAATTATCTGGTATAGTATTCTTGATTAAATTAATATATTTAGCAAATATTTACAAAGTCCTGCTATTTGTTTAACGACGGCAGTACATTTGTTAGAGGGCACAAAAGAGTTTTTGACGAACTTACGAAATGAGGAAAAATTTCAGGGGTTTATCTTGCAAGCTAAAGAAATAGCTTTAAAATTAGATGTTCCACCAAATTTCCTGGATGCTCCAAGGCGCCCTAGTCGAAAACCTCAACTTTTTTCGTACGAAGGTTTCGTCTCTACCTATTATATCAAATCCTGAAAAAAAATTTGAAGTTAAATTTTATTTTCAAATCCTTGATCAGGCGATTCAATCTGTTAGCGAACGGTTTGATCAAATTTCGGAACACAATAACATTTTCAAATTTTTGCATAATATTTCTGTGGCTTTATTAAACATGCTCTTAGAATTTTATTGACAATACCAGTCACAGTAGCTTCCGGGAACGTAGCTTTTCTAAATTAAAAATTATTAAAAATTGTATACGTAGTACAATTGGACAAGAAAGACGGTAGATTTAGCTAGAATATCTATAGAAAGTGAGAGTGAGCAACTTGGGTTATAGTGACTTGATAGACGACTTTGCAAGAATCAAAGCGCGTAAAATAAAATTTAATTAACTAATATATTTTACAATTTAAAAATACACGCTTCAATTTTAATGCTATTTATCCAATTTTTTTTAATTTTTTGTTATTGAAATTCGTACGCCGTGTTAGTAAGTACGATAGCAATATTAAATCTTTATTTATTTTTTAAATATATTTATAATATTAATTTTTTGTTATTGAATTTCGTACGCTGGATTAGAACGATAACAATATTTAATCTTTTATTTATTTTTTTAATGTTTATTTTTGAGGACTATCCCTACGTGGGATACCTCGTTAAAAAAAATGCATTGCATATCCTACCTTTTGGGTGATGTGGAAACGGATTTTTTACGACAAATAGATTTTTTTAGAGCGGCATTTCTGAAAACTGCACCAGGCGCCAAAATCGCTAGCGCCGGCGCTGGTTGATCTTGAAATCTTGTTATTTTGAATTTGTTGATTTTTTATTTTCTGGATGAACTGAACTTCTGAATTTACTGTTATGATTTTGTTTAATTTCTTGATGTGCTGGCTCTTCATTAATTTTTTGCGTTCAAATAAAATTAGTTTTTTGAAACACACACTTTGTTTTAGGGTTGACTACACTGAAAAAAATTTCTGGGTAATTGTTACCAAAAAACATACTTAACTTAACCAAGAATATCGGTTGTTTTTCAACCAGCTAAGCGCAAGTTTAGTATTATTAATTTTGCATGGGTTACTTTAACACTTGCTTTTGCTTAGTAAATTAGAACTTTGCATCTGGTCAATTTTAACTATAAATGACATCAGTAATTGCTTAGTTATTTTGACCTTTGCTAATCATTTAACTTAACAAATTTTTTAGTCAATTTCACTTATGTATAGTTAATAAATGTTAGTTTGTATTAAACTATTTTTAATGTTATTTTTAACGAATTTTAAAAATGTGGCTTGTTTAATCTAACCATTCTTAAACTATGCGTTATAGTTCATTTAAACCAAATGTTGACCTATTTCTTAGTTAAGTTAACGCATGTTTGTTATATTTTTGAACATTTGAACACACATTTGAACTTTTTACTAAGTTAAAATAACTTTATAATTAATTATATAATAAACAAAGAAATACTTGATTTTTAGCTCATTTATTAGAAATTAATATAAGAATACATTAAATAAAAATTAAACACTAAATACATTAAAAACGAAATAAATTTAAACAGGTATGAAATAATCGCATGATTGCTAATGCTAAGTTTATACCGCCGATAGTTTAATAGAATAATATGTTTTTACTATTAAACTAACGATATCATGGGTGTTTATACCACAAAAAAGTATTATGTATTCACTGAAAATAAAATTCAATAAAATTGTCGTTAAATAAAAAACATTAATGATTATTGAACTCCTTTCGTTGGCTCAATAAACAACATCGTTGGTTCGATAAATAATTTGTTAATATTACGAATGGTTTCGAATAACGAATGATAAATTGTTTATAGATCCCATGAAAAGTAGCTCATTAATTGTTAAGTTCGTCGTAGCACGCAATAATACACAATTGTTATATTTATTTAATATATATTTCACAGAGCTAATTTTACGTTAATGTTTTAAACACACAAGTTGAACGAAGGAGCCGGTTGTGACGTCACGTTTATATACGATATACGATTATGTACGACCCACGAATGAATAATGAATGCGTTCAATTATATTCAGCGTTCGTAAAATAACAGAACATCACAATCGTCCCCTTTAACAAAAGTAATTACATATCTTATTTTAATTCATTTTCTTATATCTATAACCAAATATACATCATTTTATTAATAATTAATTAGCATTATTTTATTGAAATCTTTGAGGTTTTAACAAAGTGTCTCTAGGACGCAAATTTCTAAAATTTTCGTTTGGATTGTTTGAACCGTTACAATTATTTGTATTATTATTTTCGAAACAATTACTGTTTCTTTTATGCCTTATAAAAATGTTTGAATCATACTTTTTATTCTGATGTTTACTACTAAACTTAAAATCATTGGAATTAGTACTATCATTCTGAATGTTACGATAATGATCTTGGTAAGTGTCATTGAAATTTTTACGATATTCTCTTATCTGATTGATGTGTCGCTTTATCAATCTGCCTGTTTCCAATAAGCATAAATACATTCGAGTACCTAATACTTTATGAATTACAGCTCTTGTCCATGCTGCCTGGTTGGGATTTCTATAGTCTCTTATCATAACTGTATCGTGAACTTTAAATGACCGTTCGTTTTTATTTGATTCTATATTTTCATCCAAATGTTTATTCCGTTTGTCATCAAATGTAACCGTTTTTTTATTAATATCACTACCATCCGGCTTCAATAAATCTAGAACCATTTTCGGTTTAAATGATAATATCTGTTGAGATGGACAAATATGCGTTGAACAGTGTTCCACATTTCTATAATCGAAAAGAAATTTATTTAGCAAATCATTAATGTCATTAGTTTCCGTTAACTGATCAAACGTCGCTGAAATTATTGCCTTTTTAATAGTTTTCACTGCGTTTTCTGCAGCCCCATTCGTTGCTGGATATCCCGGTGCCGTTAATGTATGTTTTATTCCGTTTTTCTGTGTATATTCCTTAAATATGTCTGCAATAAATTGACTTCCATTGTCTGAAACGATATGGTCCGGTAAACCAAATCTTGCAAACAACTCGTTGAGTTTACGTATCGTGAAAACCGAAGTCATACCTTTTGTTGTAAATACTTCAATCCATTTTGATTTCGCGTCTATAACTATAAATAAATACCAATTTCTGACTGGTCCAGCATAATCCATATGAATCCTGCCCCATACGCGATGTGGAATTTCCCATGGTATTACCTCTACCTTTGGTGGATTAGGTATCACTGACATACAAGCTTCGCAGCTTTTAATTAATTGTTCAATATCACCTTGTAGATTTGGCCACCATACAAAAGACCTGAGCAAAGATTTTGTCTTTACAATTCCCATGTGCGTAGCATGAACCTGTCGCAAAATAGCTGGTCGTAACTTTTCCGGTATTATAATTCTATGTCCTCGCATCAATATATTCTTCTCTACCGTTAATTGCGTATAATCTTTTAGATATTTCTTGCATTGGACATCGTGATTGATTTCAGTAAAATTGTTTTCCTTAACGGCCTTGATAATCTTACATAAGATTTCATCGTTGCATGTTTCATTTAAAACTAACTGAAAATTAATTGGCAAATCTTGATTTTTAGTAACGAAATATAAATAACTTGCTTCTTCTTTTTCGTCTTTAGGCGCATCGTTATTTTTACATGGAATTCGGGATAATATATCGGCCATATTTTCCTCTGATTTAACATGTGTTATTGTAAAATTAAAAGCAGATAGATGGAAAGCCCATCTTTGTAGTCGCGAAGCCGTCATTTGTGGTATACCTTCTGTACTGCCGAAGATTCCCAAAAGTGGCTTATGATCCGTTTTTAATGTAAAATGACGCCCTATCAAATAATGATAGAATTTTTTAGTAGCGTATACAATGGCTAACGCTTCCTTTTGTATCACGCTGTAATTTTTTTCAGCTTTGCTTAATCGTCGAGAAGCATATTCGATTGGTAATTCCGTAGCATCAGGCATAATGTGTGAAATGACTGCACCCAGTCCTTCATTCGATGCATCACAGGTAAGTATTACTGGAAGATCAGGATTAAAAAGTGTCAATACCACATCAGATACCATTTCTTTTTTTATTCCTTCGAAAACTTCTTGACATTCAACCGTCCACTCAAAATTATTTTTCTTACATTGTAAGTTATAGAGAGGTGCCATTTTGGTTGCCAAATTGTCTATAAATTTGCCGTAGTAGTTGACCAATCCACAAAAAGATCTCAACTCATGAACATTTTCTGGTGGTCTAGAACCCAAAATTTCTTTGTTATCGTTGATTTTGGTTATTCCGTTCACCGAAATTTTATATCCTAGATGTGCTATATTTTGTTGTGCAAATACACATTTCTTTTTATTTACTCTTAAATTTGCATCTCGTAATCGTTTAAATACCATTTCCAAACGTTCGTTATGTGTTTTTATATCCTTAGCAGCGACCGCTATATCATCTAAATACGCCGTCACACCTGGAATATCTCCTATTACTTTGTCGATCTCCCTTTGGAAAATTCCTGTGGCCGGCTTTATTCCAAAAGGTAGTCTTTTCATCTTAAAATTGCCTTTAAGTGTACTCCACGTTACTAATTTCTGCGATTCGTCATCTAGCTCAATCTGGTTGTATGCTCGAGCTAGATCGATTTTTGAGAAATACTCATTACCTTGTAGCTTTGCTAAAATGTCGTTTATCCGAGGCAACGGATAGTTTGTATCCTTTAAAAATCGATTGATTGTGACTTTATAGTCAGCACAGATTCTTACTGCTCCATCCGGTTTTAAAATTGGTACAAGTGGTGTACCCCACTCTGTAGAATCTATTTTCTCCAAAATGCCCGTCGATTCCAGTTCACACAACTGCTGATTTACATCTTTTTCAAAAGCTTGTGGCATCTGTCTAGCTTTAATAAATATAGGCTTTACGTTTTCATTCAATTCCAATTTAACCTTAACGTTTTTCAACTTACCAATATCCTTACCGAACAATTCAGAATATCTATCTAACAAAATTTTTAAATTTTTATCATCGTTAACATCTATTTTATTTAATGTAATTTCATTTATTTTAAATTCCTGTAAAAAATTTCTTCCTACAATACAAACTTTTGCATTTCTAATTATTAAAAATTTGAAAGATTTCTTTATATTATTATACGTAATTATAGGATAACATGCACCTACTACATCTAACCTATCGCCTCCATACCCTGTTACAATTGTATCATCAGACACAATTAAGTTTGTATTAAAACGCTCAATAAAAATATCATAAGGAATTGCACTAACTGCAGCACCCGAATCTAATTGTACTACTAAATTTTGTTTAAAAATATTGAGGTTTATTTTTAAACATGATAAACTAGAATTAATTTTATTTATATGAAATAATTCATCGCTTACATCACTCGTTTCCTCATTTACGTTTTCAGCTGGGTTGATATTTTGATAATTATTTTGTCTAACTTCATATCGTTGATTGCTGTCATCATCCGGGCTGTCAAATTCGTTACCATTGTTTATGTTATGTATATTTTTGCTTTTATTATTGCAAACAGACTCCATATGACCTTTTTTGTGACATCTGTGACATGAAAAATTTTTGTATTTACATTCAAAATGTTTGTGATTTGTGAAACCACAATGGATACATGGTGAAAAAGAAGTTCTATTTGTTTTATGTCTTTCCGTGGAACTATATCGCGAACGTGAATTGCTTCTATTTCTTGATTTTCTGTAATGTTGATTTGTTTTTGTGTTTCGTTTATGTTGATTATCAACAAAATTGATATCGGCTGAATCATCCTTCTGTTGATTTAACCTTAATTCGTTTCGCTTTGCTATATTGATAGCTTGTTGTAACGTGATGTTTTCGTCTTGGTCCAACAGTTTTTCGGCTGTTTTTCCTCCCATACCCGTTATAAATTTATCTATTAACATGTTATCTAATCTAGTACCAAATTTGCATGTTGCTGCTGACTCCTTTATTTTTATTATCCAATCTTGAACTGACTCAGTGTGTTTTCTATTTAATTCAAAGAAAACTTTTCTTTGTTGAAAAATTAGCACAGTTTCAGAGAAATTCTCTGTTAAAATTTCTATTATTTTTTTGTATTCCATTTCGTTGGGCTCCGTAGGTGAGCATAATCCGTAAAGCATCTTGTATGTTTTTGTAGATAAAAATTCTAGCAGCGTAGATAATTTCTTAATGTCGTCGTCTATTCCCATTGAAGTAAAATAATTTGCTAATCTTCCTTTGTACATGTTCCAATCGTCTTCTTCGTAATTAAAAATTGGTAAATTACATACTCTTACCATTTCCGCCATTTTGACGTCGTAATATTATTTTTTTGTTTATACAAAATTTTCGTTTTCTCGTTTATTTATTTCGTTTTTATTTATTAACCTTGTTGTTTTCCGTCGTCGCCAATGTTAAGTTCGTCGTAGCACGCAATAATACACAATTGTTATATTTATTTAATATATATTTCACAGAGCTAATTTTACGTTAATGTTTTAAACACACAAGTTGAACGAAGGAGCCGGTTGTGACGTCACGTTTATATACGATATACGATTATGTACGACCCACGAATGAATAATGAATGCGTTCAATTATATTCAGCGTTCGTAAAATAACAGAACATCACATTAATTACTGTTTATTAATACAACGAACAATTTTATTGGAGTTTAGTAAATTTTTTTTCAGGGTTCTATCTGTGGTATAAACGCTAGGAATAATTTTGAGAGATAGAATGCGGTAGCCATATTTCTAATTCGTCATGCTACCTGGGCAACGCTAACAGAATTAGATTGGTGTAGTTGAGAGGGGCAGAGTAAATACTGCTTATACTCAATGATTCTGCACCATGGCGAGTCATTGGCACCATATAACCAATGTAACTCAAGAGTCTGTTCTCCATGTTAGGTACGGCTTGAAGCAGGCGTCTGTCTTGGATCAAACGGCTTGCTATATAAAAGTGTAAAAAGCGTATGTTCTCCATATTAGGGGCGGCTTGGAGCGGGCGTCTGTCTTGGATCAAGCGGCTCGCTATATAAACGTGTAAAAAGTTTGTTTCTGGTGACCTTAAGATGCAGAACGAACCCATTCACGAAAATTTGGGTTGGGTGATGGGTTAACACTCCATTTCCGTAAAAAATTATTGGTCATGAATTCTGTACATTGGCCTTGGATTATCTCGGATTCATCACAAGAACGTTCTCGGAAACAGTACCCGAACTAGGATTTAAAAATGAGAACCTGGAACGTGCTAAGCCTTAGAAGACCAGGAGATCTACTAAAACTTACATACCAAGGCGGTAGCTACACACTAGATATAGCGGAATTACAAGAACTAAGATAGCCAGGTAGTGGAATCTATGAAACAGCCATAGGATACACTCTCTACTATTGCGGTCATCAACAGGAGGAGAATTTGGAGTTGGCTTTCTCATACATCGTTGCGTGAATCAACATATTATCGACTTTTGCCCAATTAATATGCGATAATGCACAATGAGTAACGATCATCAATGTTCATGCACCTACTGAAGACAGAGCAGATGATATTAAAGACCGGTTTTTTCTAGAACTCGAAGAAGTCATTAATAACATATCGCGGCACGATATAAAAATCGTGGTAGGTGACTTGGCTGCTCAAATTGGAAGAAGTACAGAACTTTAAACACATATCGGCTCTAACAGCTTGCATCATACCGGTAACAATAACGGCTTTCGTGCAGGTGAACTGGCTATGGTGTATGATCTAGTAATATCTAGCACATTCTGTCCTCATAAGAGAATCCACAAACGTGGAAATCAAGTGATGGAATAACTGACAATCAAATCGATCATGTCATGATTTCTAAGAGACACTCTAAAAGTGTGACTGACGTTCGATCAATATAGAGGTGCTGATATGGACACCGCAAGATGTCATCTGCGTTTAATAGACAAGCAAAAACGACGGTACGCTGCAATGTCGAAGCATTTAAACAAACGCTGAATAGAGATGTGATGTTCCATTAATGTGAGGTGCTGTCTGAGATGTCACTAAACATACCAGAAGAATGGCAAACGCTTCAATCAAACATTATATCCTTAGCACAAACTACAATCGGAAAACGATCACCAAAATAACCTAATGAATGGCTTGATGACGAGTGCCGCGATAGCTTTGAGCACAAACAAAAAGAATTGACAGATTTATAAAATTCATCATAAACCCAAAATTAATGTAAAATCAAACGTCAAACTCATAGGGTCTTGCGTTACCGAAAAGTTTAAGGTAATGTTAAGGATAAGTTTAACGACTAGAATTCGGACATTATAATATAGATCAAAATCATAAATATCAAATAACTATCTGTTATAGTAAAACAGTATTATTATATCAGTTAATATCGTAATAGTTTAGTAGCTATTTGCTATTATTCTATTATTGTGTAAACTCTACCGAGGCACTCTACCGAAAATACAAATTTCAAGAGCTGCCATCAATTTGTTGTTAATTTTTTTTAAATTTCTTCTCAAATAATGAGTTTTTGCACCAAAATTTTAAGACATAAACGTGTCAAACCCGAAACCTGGATTAAAAAAAAAGAAGACAGTCTTGAGGACTGCCGACAGAAGTGAAAGCTTAAAACTGTGAGATAGCTGTGCTTTTATCGGCTAAATAGAACTAAATCTTTACTTATTTTACCACACTTACACACTGTTATTAACTGAGAAAAGAAAGAACCAAAATATAAACCAAAAGAACGAGAATAAAATTATTTATTATATATTATAAAGTAATTTCAACAATACTTAGGTTATTCGTACTATCAATTGCATTTTCTATATTAAAAAGTATAAAGAAAAACACACAAATCAAATATGACATAAACAATTTTTTCTATATAACTTAAATTACAACAAAATCTTTGCTTATTATACCACACTAACATACTGTTATTAAAACTCAAAAATTTAATTCAATAAAAAAGAAAAAGAAACAAATTATAAATCAAGAAAATAAGAATATAACAAATAATTACAATTTATTTAACTCTCAATATTTATTTTAAATTTAATATTTATTTAGTGTGACTATAACTCGAATATATAAATTTTTCCCCATACAAAATCGCACAACTCGCCTAAAGAAGTTTTTACTCAAAAAAATCAAAAATAAAGTAAAAATAAATGTTATACATATTGGAAAAAATATTAAAAATATTTTGTTTGGCAACTTTTTGTTAATGTTACTGAAAGCAATGAACCGATTTTAAAAATTTAGCTCAAATTCTGGAAGTTTGTACTAAAAAAGCTAGGAAATCACAAAACAACGTGGGTACAAAACAACCTCCTAGCTTTAAATCTGAAAAATAAAAATAGCAAATAGTACATGTATTAAATTTTGAACTTTAAACGATTTTTATTCATTTTACAAAATATTCGCGTAACTTTGATGTGCATAATTAGTAAGGTTATAACTTGTATGTTTCCTAAGATGATTTTAATTAAGGATAACAATTTTGAAGGAATATAATTTACCTTTATAGACGACATCTTTTAAGACAAAATTGTTGATGCACTTTCAATACATTTTTTAGTTTGACATTAAGCTTTTAAACTATTTAATTGGTAAAAACTATAATTTCACACATTTTACGCATTTTGGTTGAAACATACAGAAACTTTTTGAACTATTATTTAAAATCTGTGTTTATATTTCACAAATCGCACTTTTCCGGTATTTACATTAAGTCCACTAAATTTCAAACCATTCGCCTTCAAATTTTTATTATAATTTTAGTTTTCATTTATTTTATTTAACAACAGAAATCAACGAACAGCTTGTAAGCATTGTTAAAAGAAACATGTTTTGTTAATACACTCAAATTCAAACCACATGTTCATTGAAAAAAACACTATTTTTGCTTTGAAAATAAATCTAGATTTTTTCGTAGAGCAAGTTGTTGCACAGAGTTGCACAAATACTTTTACACATATCTCAAAACTTATTTATTATTATTTTTTTTAAGTGAAATATTATTGTTTAAATAAATCTTATGTTTAAATCGTGTTTTAAATTAAAAACTAATGCAAATTATTTAATTAAATACAATTAATTACTAAAACCTTAAATGACAGTTTCACAAACACAACTACAAAACTAGATCGAATTCTGTCATATTCTTTTTATGAAAAAAAAATCACTCTTTCTGTTCTGGCAAAAAGAAAACGACATAAGATATCACATAGAATAATATACCACATTTGCAGTAATATTAACTGTTTAAATTATTAAATATATTTAATACTTTTAACTCAGCACCACATGACCACACAACACCTTAACAATCCATTATTTACTATAAAAAAGATTTAACAAACTCTCACTGAAACCATTTTAAAAAAGTTTTGCTTTTCAATTGCAAAATCATTACTAAATAAACTAAAACAAAAAATAAAAAATAAATAATACGGTGAAATGAACCTAAAAATTTAGTGGTGCATAAGTAGATTTTACTTTGCATCATTTAAGTTAGCCAGTTCATTCTTATATTGCATAGTAATGTCAACCCTTCGCACATGTTAAATTTTAAAAAAAAGTTATAATATCCTAATATATGAACATTTTTATTTACATATGTGAAACCATATATTTACATTTAATAATACTACAGAAAATTCCACTATCATTTGCCTCACATATGGTCTAACAGTTTTCAGACTTGAGTTTTAAAATCACACTTCAGTTTTGCATTCAATGTTATCTTAAAAAATCACAACATTAATTAACTTAGCTAGTTTTGTAATATAAAACACGCATAGTTTAAATTAAACATAGCCTATTTTGAACAAATTAACCAAAAACAGGGTAGTTATTACTTAAACGCTTTAAACTAGCTTAAGTTTAACTTTATTTTTTTCAGTGTATCTAATTAAATTTTTGTTGTGTTTTTCAGGATTGTTTAAGTAGTTGTAGTAGCAGGAATTAAATTTTATAGGTGTAAGATTTAAATATTGTAGAGTTTAAAATATTTTAATTTAATTTCTCGCTTTGTATAAAACTTGGGGAAAATATTCACTTGATTTTTAAGTATCAGATTTTTATTATATTCACTTTAGTTAAAAAAATGTTCCTGTTTTAATTTAATTTAATTTTTATATAACTTATTTTTTCACAAACAAGCCAGTCGTGGCTGTTTACTAGCTACGCCAAATGTAGTGAACCCCGAACCGTCAGGCGTCAATTTGATAGGGTGTCAATTTAATAAGAACTTGTAAATAATTGAACAAACACTTTCAACTTTATAATTGTGATTTATTTTAATTTGTTGTAAGAAGTCTTTTAATTTTACTGATTGGTCGCATTTTTTGACCTACGTAAAAAATATTTTCAGAGTGTGTTGCGGCAAATAATCTCCTCTTGGACAAGTTTGACAATTAGCCATATCCGGGTACAGGTTAAGAGGGTCGAGACCAAAAACTGTGTAAATCAAACCGTTATAACGGTCGTTTGGTGTCAAATATTGAAACAAAATTTATATTTAATAGATAATTGAACATATTCCTATCACTAAAATTTAATTTTTGGTTTTGGAGTGCGGTTAAATCACTATAGTATAAGAAATTGGTTTTTGTATATAGTTGCAAGTTTCCTTTTTGATTTTACATTAAAAAACTGAGTTGTAAATGTTTTCTCTCTGAGGATGATCGAAAGATTGAAACACGTGTAAGAGAAATAAGAAAATTAAAATTGTTTTTTAGAAGTTAGATTAAAATATTTATTTAAAATAAAATAAAAAAATTTTTGTTTTGAATTTTGAAAAATAGTTTTTTAATGTAAAATCTACAACTATATACAAGAAAAACCAATTTGTTATATTCCTATCATTTTTTGAAAAACCAGACATTTGCAATAAGGAGCTCTTTAGTTATCTGCAATCAACGATGTGATTGCGCATTTTTTGGTACACACTAAAAATATTTTTCTACACCAAAAATAAAATGAAAAGATTGTAAATTTTTGCAAATAAACACTGAAATGATATCTAATGATATCTAGGAACTAACATTGAAATGATATTTCTTATAATTATATGATTTTAAGCCAACTAAAAAACGTTCAAATATTCATAGTTGTATGTTTGCTCATAATTAATTTTATTTTTAAAGTCCGTTTGATAATTCTGTTTGTAATCATTTTTTTTAATTTAACCTAATTCTACTTGTACACAAAACTGTCTGATCCCGAAATCTACCTATTTCTAGCGGATATCCTGCCGCTTGGACTTTTGTAAATTACTTCCGATCAAGACCATCGGCTTCAAAAATAGAACTTGATCTTGTGGGAAATGGTGTAAAGATCGGATAACTGTTTTGGTTGGTAGTAATTTTACACAGTAACTTCTAGGAACGTCTGTTATTTTAAATACATAACGCTTCCAGTTGTATTGAAAAGTAATCGGAAAGCTTGGATGACACATTATGAATGAGAAGCATATTAACAAGGTTTAGCTCTTGTAATACTTAAGCAAATCACAAAATGATTTTTTGATGGCCACATTTACGAGATTTTAAATTGATGTTCATACCATCAAATACAACTGCTATTTCGCAACAAATATACCAAAGGGTAATTAAAATATTAAAAGGATATTTTCGCAAAATTATTGTTCGAAAATTTATAGCAGAATTGGAGAATGAAGAGGCCGTCTTATAAATAACTTAAAAGTAAATTTTTTAAATGTATTACATTTTATTAAAAGAGCCCAAATAGTAGGGGAGGCGAGCGACATAAATTGCAAGCACTTAATAACGGCTGATTTTTTAATATGATGTCACATATGTTGAGTAGAGAAATAGTCTTTCGTCAGTCAGCTGGATTCGTTAGCGCTTGGAGTGGGTGGGGCTCCAATGTTGTAAAAAAAACCATGTATCTTGCAACTAGTTTATAAAATCTGAAAATTGGTTTGAGAGCACAATATCAATTAAAAATAAGTTTTATGATCGTCAGTCACTCAAATCCTGTAACCGAAAGCGTCAGTCACACGTTGAAGTTGTAAAAAACGGTACATCGTGCAAGTACTTTCTAAAATCTGAAATTTAGTATACAGGTGAAGAATATTATTACAATCACAATAAATGTAGTCAGTCAGTTTATTTCTGTAACAGATGCCGTCAGTCGCAAATAAAAGGTTGCCGGTCTGTAATACGGCTTGCTCAAAAAATATTAACATATGAACCGTTTTTTTTAAAGTGGTATAAGTCCACTTTTGGAAAAAATTGAGTTAGTGGTAGTTTTAGAAAGATAATGATGGCCTCTTTTTATATATATAATCATACCTTCAATAGAGCCCGATTCGGGGTGGAGCGTGGGTGGAGTAATGGCCAAAGATCGATTTCAACATTTTATTTGTTTATAACAATAGCATAACTTTCGTTAATTTTATTTTTTTTAAACGAGCATTTTTTAACTTTAAAGTAAAACAAAACAGAAGTTTCTATCTAGAAGATTCTATATAGAACCGAAGTTATAAATTTTTGAAAATAACTCATCAAGAAATTTAGAACCGCATTATTTTCCAAAAAAAAAATCCTCGAACACCCATATCTTTTTTTTCGATATAAAACGCATAAAAAAAATTTCAGCCAAGTCAAAAATGTGTCGGTAAAAGAATGACCCATTTACATGGGACTTATACTACCTCTTGTTGTTATTTTTTAGAACATGTTATTATTGAAAGTAGTATAAGTCCATTTGGAGCCATAAAATAAATTATTTTCTTTTCAATTTTAAATAACTATTATTGCATAATAAAATTAAATAGGTTTAAAGTGTGAATAGAATCACAAAATTTTAATTACATTTGCCTATATTTTTATATTAATGCCAACGCAAATACATAAATATCTCAATATATGAAAAAATGGACTTATACCACTTTTAAAAAAAACGGTTCATATATTGAATGAAGTTTCTTTTTTCAATGGATATTCATTTTTTTTTTTTTTTTTTTAATAAAATGTGATGTGTAGTAGGCATTACTTTATGTGTCACAACAACACATAAAAACCTTTTAAGACCAAGGTCCCACAACAACATGCGTTCTAAGGATGTTAATGGACGCAAATCTGTTTTTTTTTGTTTTTTTTTAATATTTTTTGTTAAGTAATGGATAACTAAACCATAAATCCTATCACATATAAAATATGAAATAGGCCAATATTGCGTGATAGGATAGGGAAAATAAAAATAAGATAAGAGATAAAAAGCAAATTTGTTTTACAAATTTGCAGGAACAAAACTAAAATTGGTTTGCCAATAGTCCAGCCAATGGCATAATCCCTGATTATGGGACGCAGTATATTTTTCAATGATTAAAGCTCAGATATGTAGTTATATGAAGGCTCGTTTCATCGAGCAAGCTACAGCGTTCCAGCATCAAGGAATATTCATTAGCTAAGATTGAGAGTGCTACCGTTGCCTGAATACAGTTCATCCGCCAGCACCCCTAAGATATCACCTTGGCTAGTGATATCTTACTGCTATTGCCAGTGGTATGTGATATCTCACGTTAACTCATATGCCAATAGCAGGGACTGGAGCACGCGGGGTTGTCACACCCGTGGATTAAAAAAATAGAAAAAAATTAACAAATTAATAAAAACTGATCCCTCCATGCGATTGCATGTACATTGAAGCTGATCTACACGAACGACTATTAAAATATATAATATTAAACTTAAATACCTATAAATATTCCTATTTTGATCCTACAATTATATAATTTACTTTTGAATGCATATTACTTATGAATTATGATTATACATTTGATTGAAACTATAGATATGTATCAATATAAATTTTTTCATCCATAAATTTCTATTTTGTTAAGTAATATAATACATTATTTATTCAAGCCATACATATTTATATAACTAAATTATTTAAAATTTATGTATATTATAAAAAAGATAATTAAAGATTGTTTTTTGTTTATTAACTTCGAGTTTCGAAATCGAAATTTTTATGATATCTTTACGTTTCAAGACCTCCTGATGCTGTTTAGGCTATTTTTAGCTGGCAGTATGTATGTGTGTGTGTGTATGTGCGTGTGTTTTGTCGTATGTGGAAAAAAATTTGTACAACGCTTTCTCAACAACGGATGATCTGATTTCAACGGCAATGGTCACAATCGATATATCTTGGCGTAACTTACAGCCAAGTCCTTTTCTAACGAAATCAGTTCATTTATTTTTTAGTAGTTTCCAAAAACTGAAAATCATCTCTTTCAAATATTACGAGGAAAAATAATGCTATCAATACCATTTACCTCCTATTTTGTTTGTCATCATGTCAGCCATTTATAATGACATTTGTATAAACAATTGCTATCTAACTTTTTGAGTTTTTTAAGGAATTTTTAAAAAAGGTGTTGTTTTCGTTACGCAAACGCATGAGATTTTGATGAAACTTTTGAATTAAAATGAGCATCCGGGTTTATTCGAATATGAAAAACATGAGCAATTTTTAAAATTTCGCAAAGAAGTCGAGGAGGATGTCTGCGATTCGTTGAACAACTGTTTTTTTTTAACTTCAATAACACTCAGTCCTGACATTTAATTTTGTGGAAATGATTAATTTCTAAACTTCACTATTTGTGAATTTTCGAAGGTTACCCCCATAATTGTCCCGTAAAATACTTTATATTACAACATACAATTGTCTTACTAACCTTCCAAAACTCACAAATAGTGAAGTTAACAAATAAATCATTTCCCAAAAACATAAAACCCATAATTGTCCAGTAAAATACTTTACAACATACAATTGTCTTAACTGACGAATGGGGAGTGATAATAGACAAGCTCTTCGTGCTACACCCTGGTTACGCTAATAGTCTATTCAAACTTGTTAGCCAAATATTTCATTTCGAACTCTTGGCTGTGATACAAAAAAAATAAAAATGAACCAAAATCAAAATCACAATGACATCTGTACTTCTCAGCACCATAAGACAAAAAATATTGGACTCTCAGTCCGTATTTTGCAATTGAACATTGAAAGCATAAGCAAGTCAAAAACTGAACATTTACAAAGAGTATTAAAATTTCAATATCGACGTTGTAATTCTGCAAGAAACGCATGCAGCAGATGAAGCGCACCTGCACTCAGACGCTTGCATGAACTCATGCGTGAACATAAAAAGGTAACTAAAAACATCACGTTACCCTTGCACGAATATTACGGTAACCACACTAGTTGCCAATTGACCTACCAGCAACCTGCTGGCGGCTGGTTTTGGTATCTTGGATGCCTGGTACACTTCCTGGAATGATTACAACACTCCTGGCGTTTCTATTACTAACCCGACTTCTGCCCAACCTGGACGTTGTGCTGATCATGGACGAATCATGGATCATGGACGAATCATGAATCATGGACGTTGTGCTGATTCTTTCTACAAGTGGGGCATCTCAGAGTCCCCTCAATGTGACTGCGGAGCTACACAACAAACCATAAAACACATTTCAACTGTGTCCACTTCGACGATACAATGGCGACATCTCAGACAACTCCCGATGGCAACTCCCGATGTAGTAGCATGAATAGTAGGTGATCGAACTTTGACATCAAAACTTGATTCCCTACAACATCGTCGCACTGTTGCTGACCTCGTTGTTTTTTACAAATATCGTCATCAGCAGTGCTCAGATGAAATCAGCGGCATCATGCCTCAGACTTATTCTTACCCCCGTTCCACTCGGCAATCGGCTGCCGCAACCAGTGAAACGGTAAAGATCGCGCGCTGTCATACTGGCAGATCGCAGAGAGACTTCTTTGTCCGAACTGCGTACAAATGGAATAGTTTGCCGGAACACTTAGTCTCAGGTGGCTTCAACCCACAGATGTTTAAAAAAAGCGTTAATCTACACCTCAGAACGCCAGTTGTTGTGGGACCCAGGTCTAGACCTAGGTCTTAAAAGGTATTTATGTGTTGTTGTGACACATATTCTAAACCCTATTACACAACACATTTTATTAAAAAAAAAAAAAAAAAAAATAGACTCACTCGATGCAAACATCTAATGTTCAAATGTACTGCCCAATGTTCAAATATTTTAATATTTTACTTTTTAATTTTTTAACTAAAAGACGTGCAATCAAATCGATTGTAAGCTCATTTAATGTGTATTCATATTTTGTTTTATGTAGATTTCATAGGAAAATCTACCTATTGTAAGTTTTATTTTTGTTTTATTTTTTGTTTTTAATGTGTCACAACAAAAACCATACGCTAAATAATAAAACTGACGCATATAAAAATCTCTAACAAAAAATTATAGCATAAGGTTTTTGTAATGTTTATAGTAGTTTTGCAACTTATCACTTTCTTTTAAACAGCTTTATCTTATTCTTTTAAATATATCACAACACAGTTATAAGAGTTTTTGACGAATGTTTGGTAAAACTTTTCAAATTTGAGGTGTCTTGTATATAGTGGTCGGCGTTGATCAAACAAATACAAAGCTTTTATCTTACCGATAGGTTAAGTTGTTGTGTTGGAAATCATTTTTGATATTGACATTTTAATGATATCTTCACCTTTCAATACCTTCTAAATTGCTCTAGACAACTTATTTTAGTTTGCAGTTTGAGTGTTAGTATGTTATTAAATTTAAATATGATTACACAGCCGTACACATTCAAATTCTTTTCAAATTATTACAATTGATTTGTAGTATAATTAATAAATCTTAATTTTGCGTATTTTAGGCTTTAAAAACCCTAATTGAGCTAATATTCACATTTTGTTGACTTTTTTTTCATATTTGATTTAATATTTGTTTTGTAATTTTTCGTTTTTAATTTTTATTTTTGTTCTATAAAACATATTTTTGGCAAATGCAGTTATATTATATTATACAATTTTGAATTTTTGAGATCAATTAAACTCAAGTAAGTAAAGAAGTAATTGGAATTTTTTCAATTCAAAGGTATGGTTTGAAGTTTCTCAGAAAAAAACTCCACTTCACATTTTTCGTGTTTCGGTTGGGATTCGAACCTACCTCGTCAGTGCCTGGCTCGAATCCTTATTCAGACACGCTTATACAATGTTTCTTTATGTTTGGTATTGTAGTATACCTTATCCAGTAACTGGTTAGTTTCTAATCTTACTGGAAGTTCTTGGCGTGGCCCTTATGGTCACATATCCAACTAGCTTTGCGTTTTTATCGGAATTGTTTAATTGGTAAAAATTCTCTACCTTTGTCATTTGCAAAATATGAACAAAGTTCATTATAATCGCATATTTGGCTAAAGTGAACATAATTATTAACGAATTGTACAGTATCACATTTCTCACCCCACGGTAACTACACTGAAAGAAATTTCGTTATCAAATATGCAGAATTGTGATCAATAAGACAAATTCATGATTAATATACAGCCAAGCTCAATTTTATCAATATGATTATTAAATCTTTATCAAGCTAGCAAATTATCAAATAGAATAAAAAAATTATCATCTTGATTTTATCATGATTCTTTTAATAAAAAAATTCTGTTTTATAGTAAAATATATTATTCTTATGAAAATATATATTTACTTTTCTATATACATGTACTGTCAACTTGAATAAAATAAAATCAATATGAACAAAATTTATGTTAAATGATCATAAATATTTTCAAAATGAATTTTAATTGTTTTAAAAACAATATACTTTTTATTAATGATGCAATTAATGTTCACATTTAGAATTTATTGTTAGTTGAATTGAAGAATCTTTCAATTTTAAAATATTTTATCGTTATAAACATGAAAAATCATTTGAACAAACACATAATTAAATAGAATATAAACAATTGTTAGTTTAACAAATTATATTTCACGTTAAAAAAGACCGTTATCTTATTGAAAATATATACTCACAACGAATGAGCGAAATTTTCTATTTGATCATTATTATATAAATTATAAAATGTATTTTCAATATAAATAATATATTTTCCAATAGAACTAAATAACATAATAATTACTATTATGCTGGTTTTCAATTTGAAAATGTTATTTTCATATTCCATGTAATATTTCTATAGTGTTGATATAAATTGTTCACCACTGTCAATTCTAAAATTTATGTAGATCATTAGTCTTATGCAGTTAATTTAACTGGCAACTCAAATCTTAGTAATGATCTTAATTTCTTGCAGCACAGAATAAATGTTGCGGATTTGACGATTTTTTAAAAACATGGTATGGATCGACGGCGTTTCTGAAGAGATCAAATTGATTGTACCTAAGTGTGCAAATCTATCGCGTAACACCAGAGTATCGATAGCGTCCTATCCTTTTACGGTTAAAATAATAAAATATTAAACTGAAGTTCTCCAGAGCGACTTTTTTAACAGAGCATCTCATCTCTGGAATTCGTTACCTTAGTGGGTTTTCCCCACTTAATTCTCCAAACTTAATTTTCAATCGATCATAATCCATAGTTGGCATGGTATCACCGTATATTCAGAGACGTTAATTTATAATTTATTATATTAACACTAAAAATGCATAACTTGAAACAAAGAACAAACTAAAGAACAAAGAAAGACGATCTCACGTCACCAAGACGAACCCCACATAGTTTTTCTTCACCATTATCAATTCAGTAAAACCTTCAGTAAAATTTTATATTTCATACAAAAAATACAAGCATAGCAGAAATTGTCGATAGAATATTTTACTGAATAGACCTCATTATTAAACCAAAAAATACATAAAACTAAAACAACTATTTAGATACTTTTTAAACAATTCATTTATTTTAAATATTTTCAAACATATAAATAAAAAATAAATAAAAAGAAATATATTTCAAAAACTATTTAAAAAAAAAATAAAACAGGAGTGCGTTCGATTACTAAATGAGATATTATCCATTTAATGAATCATTTAATGAATGACAGATGACAGCGTTCGAGAACTTGAAAAAACGATTTCATTTAAATTTTCATTTAATGAAACCACGCCTCTTTTCATTTAATTTTAAATGCAGTAAATAGCATATTTAAGTTTTAATGAAGTTTTTTATTTAAAAAAATTTCAAATCGAAAACCGTAAAATTTTGTTTTATAATTTTTAATTAATTTAGAAAATTGGGTATTACGAATTAATTGTATTATAATGAATTAAGGAATTAATTTTATATATAATAATTAATTCTCAATTGAAAAATATAAACAAAATGGATGAAAATTTTGAAATTAGTGAGAGATAAAACCAACAGCTCCTATTACCAATTACATTTAACGATTGAAAATAAAATTAATGAATAAGTTTTTGCAACCAATTCAATCACCAGTCTCAAACTGCAGATTCCGTAAAGTTTTGGAGTTAGTTATAATCTTAAAATTGAATTTGTTTTTGAAAATTTTTAAAATAAATTTAATTACGACGGAAGTAATTGAAAAATAATGCATTAACAAGGAGTAAGATTTTAATTTGATTATAACTTTTATAATACTCCAACATTTCGTTTATTTATTCATAGAAGTGTCAAAATTTTTCAAATTTGACATTATATGCATTAAATGAAATTCGTTCGAATACTAAATGAACATCGCGTTTTTTGATTGGTTCATTAAATATTTAATGAAAATGAGATCTCATTAAGTTCTCGAACGCACTCCAGATATAATAAATTATAATAAATGTTATGAATCTATTTAAGTCAACAATTTTTTTTTAAAGCATTAATCGAAGGATGAAATTTATCAAACTCCGTCTCGATGCTATATATATGTTGTTGAATTACCAAACTAATTCACATTCTGTTGGAAACCCGATATTGAATGTCATAAAAATTTTAAAACACACATCCATTGCCGTTATGAACGAAAAAAATCAGTATTTTATTTCATCAAAATAAACTAAAAATTCTTTAGGATCAGCTATAGATCCTATTACTATAATAAAGGGTAGTCCCTTTTCTTTCCTCTGTCAAAGTTTTTCCTCGGCCTCAATTACACTTTCGGATAACAGCATAAATGCGTTTTGTGAATCGCGAACCGTGTATCTTTTACACACATTTTTGTTTGAATTTAATTCTTTGGAATATGATCTATCTACTGGCGGTAGAACACAATGAATCAAATTAAAAATAGTACAGTTTCGAACATCTGAGAAATAAATAAAATGATAAAGATATTAATTATGAACTAGGGATTATTTTTATTTTAATAATCATACTTTCTAAAATTGAGGAGGAACCGGTTAAAACATCGAGATATTCTCTGAACTCACTCGCTTTAATTGTATTTTTAAATATTACAATTAATTTTGGAATAAATAATTCGAAACTTTCTGTGAATATCTTTGCTTCTGGGTAAATATGGTTATAATCTATTTCAATCTGAAATTATGTTTTTAATAAACTGAAAACCAACTATAAAATGAATATGTTACCAATTTATAACCCAAAGATTTTTTGTATTAGTACCACTTTGTAAAAATTGTTGTAGCAACATCAGCTTTCGAAGAATTTATAGATACATTAGTGAGTTCACTGCTTCGATAATTTTTTGTGCGCACCCAAAACATCTCTGTTTCAGCCCATGTGCAGTCAATACTTAAATTTTTCAATAACATTTCCGAATCACTTTCAATTTCTAAAATTTTAAAAATTGATTTCCTTAAAAACCACGAAATGTTTAGATAAAAAAACTTACCCAAATTCAAAGTGGAAGTTTTTCTTATTTGAGAAACATTATGTATGTATGTCCTTTTCTCTTTTAAGCCACAGCTCTTAAGAGCTCGTTGGGAATTAAAATATTTTGTATAAATTTTCGATATTATTGGCTTTCCAGGTTGTTTAACGTAATATAAGCCCTAAAAGATATATAAAAGTTTATTGTTACAGAACTCAAAATAACTAATATATTTTGCTTACCATATCTTCTGATGAAAAAACTTCACAAATTTTTTAGAAACATCTTTTGCCAATTCGGATGTCATTTGAATATCATTTTTGATAAAGTAATTATTTAAAATCGTGAGTAGCACGTTTCTAGTTCCATCGTTCAATTTTTTTGTACTATTGTACTTAACAAGAATAAATTTCCCTTGGCTGCTTTCTTCTAAAATTTTTTTAATATCAAGATCATTGTTGATATGATCTATTTCTATTATTTCTTTTACAGCTATTTTAGGTGGATTTATAGTTTTAGCAAGATTTTCTCTTTTTGATGTATTTTTGTTCCATTCTCTTAGTTTTCCCTCAAATTTGGCACCAATTCCAAGTCCGATATGTCCTTTTTTACATATTTCTATAATGTACTGGCTGTTTAAAAACTTCAAAGCTGCGATATCTACTTTTTCTTCTGGAATATTGTTTTTTATTAAATATAAATCTACCAAACATATCATTAAATATCATTCTTACTTATAAAAACATTATAAAATACTCCAAACTGCCAGCTGTCTAATAAGAGGTTTAACTCTTCGTCTGAATTCATATTTTGTAGATTTAACTGTGTTATATCATCATTGGATATAAATTCATATTCGTTTAAATCGCCTAGGCTTATAATATTTGTTCGGTTTACTTCGGCAACAGTCACATCTTTTTCATAGTAAAATTCATTTGACGGAGTGTCCTTATTAGTTATATTGTAGCCATAGTTTTCAGACATTTCAAGCTTTTTTCAATTTATATATATTTATATATTAATTACTATGCTATATTAATTCCTAAATTAATTTCTATGTTTATATATATTTATATATATATGTATGTTAATTACACTAATTTTTTAACTAATTTACATTTTTTAAATAATTAATTTTAAAATAATTTAAATATAAGTTGGAGAAAATTTTAATTCTTTATTTGAAAGAATATGAGAGCATATTTATGTAGCTTTAGAAATGCGTTTATAGTACTAATAGAATATCAGCAAACAAAAATAAGAATGTTTTTCTTTCATTGTTAATTAATTAATTAATTAGACATTATGTTTTGGTCGAAAACATTTGGTTCCGTTTGCAGTACGAATTAGTGTAAAAGGCGGTGCGGTAAATTCTTTAATATTCATTACTAGATTTTCTGAAATAATAGTTTCAACCTGGTCTGTTTCGTAAGCTAACAAATGTTGATTAAAAGTTTTGATTAAAACTTCGTTAAGTAGAAAATAAATCTCCCTACATTCAGAATCAAAAAAAATTTCAGAGAAAAACGCGTGAATTTTCAGAATGTTTTATTAGATAACAACCTTGTATATACAATGTACCGTAATAATCAATTTCAAAATAAGATTTTAGACATGTTTCAGATTTTAATTTAGGTACAGCCAGTACTAATTTTTTATTGGCTGATTTCAATATAAACTTATTTTATTCTCTTCCATTTAATTATATCAGCTTTATTTTTTCAATAATAATAGTATGTATTATTGTATTGTTTTCTAACCTATAGCCTAATGAACATAACCTATTGTCTAATGAAAATTTTCCTATAAAAAAATTATCATTATTCAATTGGTATGATTCCAATTGGTCAAATTGTTTTGATTTCATTAAAATTATTTTCAAATTATAATCACAATTGCTTTGATAAGTTTTGTTCAAAAATCAAATTTTATGTTAAAATTTAAATTCTCTTATTTTGTTTAGTTGAACTTGGTTGATTGTATGAGATGGGCGTTTTTTATCATCAGGTTTTTTTTAATAAGAAATTTGATTTATCAATTAAAACAATAAAAATTTATTGTTTTAATTGAAGAAAATGTTTTTATTTTTTATAATACACAATTTTTTGTCACAGAATATAGTACTGTAATCGATTCGTGTGTAATGAATTTTATTCTGTCGCAAATTAAAATTCTCGCTCGTGCCTCGCTCAAATTTTAAACTTTTGCTTGAGAATAAACTATTTCATTATACACTAATTGATAAAAACTCCTGTTTTAAGCTCAGTTCTGATGACTGATGGAATACGATATATTGAGAAAATTTTAACTGATATTTTAGAGCTAAAGTAAAAATTATATTTTTTCGTGAAGTTATTGCGCGCGCATATGTTTTAAATTTCTTGTGCTTTGCTTCCTGTCTAAAACACCAAAAATATCTAGGAGGACCAGATTGCTCAATAATGTATGGGAAGTGTGTGAGAAAATGGAATTTTGGCTTAAGAGTATCACTAAACAAAATTTGATATTCTGTTTTGTGTTTTTCAATTAAGTTCTTTAATGTATACAACATTTCTCTAGTGAAGTGGGAAGTTAGCAGCAAATCGATCATTTTTATTAAACACAAAAAGAAAATGCCACACTCAATCATTATGTGGAATTAAGTCCCCAATCATGAGGGGTAGAAAATGAATGAAACATTTCATTTCACTAGCAGTCATTTTAAGTCGTTTGCTTTTCAAATGATGCATTGTGATAGGTTTTGAAAAGTTTCCTATTTCAATACACCCGTAATTAAAATTGCTTTTTCTAAAATCAAAAATTTCGATTGTAAATTCATTTGGCATATTTGCAATAAAATATTGAAAAATGTGACTCGGATCGTAATGAAACACACCTTCAAATAAGTCATGCATTAGATCTACGGCATAATTTTCAACCACATGAAAACAAATTATATTATTTAAAATAGAGTGTCTAGAAATTCCAGTTCCTCTGGAATATTACGTTCTACATCAATGTATAATTTTCTTTATTTCGGAAAGCTTCACAATTCTGAACACATGATATCTTTGTTTCACACTTTTTTAGATTACAAAGCCGACAGTAATGGTCGCTAGAAAATGATTTACTAAATTCTAATATCGAGTTTAAACCTAAATTGTCACCTAAGATCAAACCAAGCACGAAATATATTCGAAAGTACCCACTATTAGTTTTTATATCCAACCCTCATCAGACAATGAATTAATTTCATTCCCTAAATATTTCAAACATACATCTGTACCATACGTTTTAAAAGTCAATCGCTTTTATAAACCC
>OY856188.1:155921992-156049140 GCA_963693315.1 Diogma glabrata | reverse complement strand
ACAAACAAAAAGTAAAATAAGGAAAATTAATATAAATTTTTTAGAACTACCCATTTTGATTTTTCTACGAAATGGTGGTACAGTACAGGTATAAATCATAAGATTTTTAAATCAAGTTAAGATTTATTACCGTTCGTTCGTACATTTGACATTGAGAGTATACAAATAAATCAGATTGTTAAAACTCAAACATACGCATGACACGCATGGTTTTGGTTCCAAATTAAAAAGATTGAACAATATGAAACCAATAATCCATCCTTAACAATTTAAAAAATTTTGTAGGGTTAACTCGTTTGCTAAGAATAGACGTTAACAGTCTACCTCGTAAACTAAAAAACTTGATTTCAATGTAGGTATTTTAGTAAATGGGGATGCACACAGAAAAAGTTTTAGGGGAAGGGGGGTTCGAAGAACTTTTTTTTTAAATAAACGGTGTTGTGTTATAGGACTTATAATATGTGTCATAAAAACACATGGATACCTTAAAACACCTTGGTCACACAACAACATGCGTTCTGTGGTGTTGATGAAAGCTTTTATCAAATGTTTGTGGATTGACTATTGGATTCGTGAAATGCATTCCATTTGTACGCCTTACGGACAAAAATATCCTTCTGCATTTTGTCACTATGAGGTTTTTGGAAACTGTGACTCCCAATAATCGAACTGCGAGTTGAAATTTAAATACTTTTTAAAATCTACAGATTCTACTTTTAGAATTTAAAGTATTTAAATAAAAACGGAAAAAACACTTTAAAAAGTAAAAACTTGCACGACCATAATAATATCCATAAAACTTATAAGTAGCTTGTTTTTTACGTGACAAATAGTTTCAATTTATTAGTGAATATACATAATATAATAAGTTTTTAACAATAGAATTATAATTAAATCTATTTTAACAGTGAAAACTAAAAACAAGTTATAAACAAAAACAAAATCGTGTGCATAAAAAATTAAATGAAAATCTACAAGTGAACAAAAAATTATAATTAATGAAATATTATGTGAAAATCGTATTGAACAACAGTGAACTTATAAGTAGACAGTGAAAATATACAACTAAGAAAATAAAATAAACATACAACAAACAAAAAATTACATTTTTCTTAATTAAAAACGACGCCAAACTTCCAAGGTAAGCCAAGCCAATTAAAAAAATATATATTATATTGACGCGCAAAGTAACGCCTAAACAAAAAAGTGAAGCCAAGCGTAAAAAGTGACGCTAAGCTCAAAGTAACGCCTAAACAAAAAAGTGAAGCCACGCATAAAAAAGTGACGCCAAGCTAGGAGGATTATAACAAAGAAAACAAAGGACGCTATTTTAACAACAAACTGGATTGGAAATCAAGTAATCAATTAAATAACTAATAAAATGAAAAATAATTAAATAACCAGTAGCATTAATCAAATTACAATAATAGATTAGATTACAATTTTAATTAAATATATATTTAGGCCTATTATAAACTTACGTTTATAATAAAATCTTTAATGGCATATTTTTTAAAGTCTAATATATTATTCTGACTATAATTCTATATATTAAAAAGAAAATTTCATAGGTCAATTAATTTTAATTAAATATTACAATTTTTTAAGTTCAATTATTAAAATATCAATTAATCAAAAATGAGTATTGAATTTTACAAAAGATCTTTATTCAGCTTAAAAGGAAAGGTCACCAGTATTAGTAATCGTTTAACAGAAAAGGAGGGTAGATTTACGATTGGTGAGTTGGAATCCTTGTTGCAGAGGTCAAAAGAATTGTATGCTAAATTTAATGATTCACACACCGAATTGCTCTTATTAGATACGGATGTGGCAGAGACAATACCTCAATATGAATTCGATGAATCGGTGAGTGATTTAGAAAGTAGAATTGATCGTATGAGTCAGACATTAAAGCTAAACGACGAACATTTACAGAATAAACCAGAAAGTGAAATAGAGCGTACGAAAAATTATCAGTCAATCATTCCGATAACATCAATAAATGTTCCGAAGTTTAATGAAGAATATTTAAATTGGCTACAATTTAAAGAAATGTTTATTGAAACTGTCCATAACAATAATAAATTTTATTCAATAGTTAAATTTAAATATCTTTACGACGCACTTAAGCATGGTTCGGCTTTTTACTTGATTGACGGTTTACCCCCTACAGCGACCAATTATGAAAGTGTTTGGCAGTCGCTACTGTCATTTTTTGAAAATAAAACACGAACAAAGGATCTACATTTAGCAGAAATATACGATTTAAAGGTTATTCGCGATAATCCTGATGCCCAGACTCTTAGGAAATTTATCTGTCATTTTTGGAAGCATTATAATGCTTTAAGAGCGTTAGAAATACCTGTAGAATATTGGGACTTTGATTTCGTTTATCATATTTTGCGGATAGTTCATAAACAATTAAAAATTAGAACTGCAAGAGCTACGTGAAAATGGAAAACTTACGACAATGAAAGAAGTGATGGATGCTTTAGAGAAAAAAGCCAGACTTATCGAAGCCACATCTAGTAACAGTAAACAACTACCTAAATTACCACCACACAAATACGACAATAATCAAAAATCTAATTTTAGAGACAAAGGTACTAAATTTTCTCAGAATCTTGTAGCATCTACGATTGCATGTGTATATTGCTCAAAAAACCATTTGATTTATTCTTGCGATACGTTTAAGAATTTAACGTGGTCTCAACAAACTGAGTGGATCAACAAAAATAATCTTTGTAGAAATTGTTTTGGTAGGCATAGATTATATAATTGCCGTTCAAAAGGTTGTCAAATATGTGGACGTAATCACAATACAATTTAACATTACACTAAAAAAAGTTGAAAGTTCAAATTCACAAATTCAAAATGTTGCATCGTCCCAACTTACTCCTAATGAGAGTCCAAATGTCTTAAACAATACACGTTATTGATAACCATATCCCCACTTGCTCACAGAGCAACTTTACATCAGAATTCACATGTGTGAGTAGCAATAAAAACGATACGACCCAAATAATACTATCTACGGCTGTTATATGGGTAGAGAGCTGTTAGGGTGTGCGTCTGCCATGTCGTGTTCTGTTAGACTCAGGATCACAATCTAACTTCATAACGGAATCTATGTGTCAAAAATTAAATTCACCTAGAAAAGTTGCTAACTGTCCAATAAGTGGTATTAATGAAAAAATCGTAGCGATTAAACATAGAGTAAACCTCACAATTACATCACGAACTAGTGATTATAGCACTAATTTAGAATTTCTAGTTCTGAGCAAAATAACGGTTAAACTTCCTCTGTTTCCTCTGAATTATAACATTGATCACATTAAGCAATCTGTAAACTTGGCAGATCCTTCATTCAACATTCCACAAAACATAGATATGCTTCTTGGTGCGGAAATATATTTTGAAATTTTGAAGGAGGAAACTATTGTGTTGGTAAAGGAATTACCACCGCTACGAAACATGGTTTTTGGTTTTATTTTATGTGGTAAATCTTTGAGCAGTTGCCATTCGACGAATAGTAATGTGTCACTATTTTGCTGTGACGTAGACATTTTAAGTAGACAAATACAGCGGTTTTGGCAATCTGAAGAAATTGATGTCAAGAATACCTATTCGTTGGAAGAGAAGGCGGCTGAAGAGCATTATGTAAAAAATGTAAAACGAGATGATAAAACTGGAAGGTACACTGTTGCTTTGCCAACAAAGTCTAACTTACATCAATTAGGAGATTCTTACACCACAGCTTTGAGACAATTTTACAATTTAGAACGTAGATTGCAAAGAAATCCAGAACTAAAGTCAGAGTATCAGCATTTTATTGATGAGTATATTCAACTGGCTCACATGCAACAAGTTGAGCCTAAGACTACCGCAATATCCTATTTTATGCCCCACCATGTCATTTTTAAGGAAAGCAGCACGACCACTGAATTCCGAGTTGTGTTTAACGCATCTGCGAAATCTTCTTCGGATTTATCGTTAAACGATGTATTGTTAACAGGTCCAACCATTCAATCTGGATTGTTTTCTATATTAATTCATTTTAGACAGTTCAAATTTGGCTTTGTTGCAGGCATAACCAAAATGTATCGACAAATTTTGATTGATGAATCTGATCGTAAATTACAACAAATCATATGGCGTAGTTCACCTGAAAAACCTATTAGTATCAATTGAACACAATGACGTACGGGACAGCAAGTGCACCGTATTTAGCAATTAAAACCTTATCCCAATTAGCTTCAGATGAGTTCTCTGTGTTTCTTAAAGCGGCTGAAATTCTAATTAATGAATTTTATGTTGATGATTGCATTTCTGGCGCGAATGATGAAGAGACAGCAATATCATCTAAAATGAATTTATTTCTTTATTATCAAAGGGAGGTTTTGAACTACGAAAATGGGCTTCAAACTGTCAAGTTTTGATGTCGGAACTAGAACTACAAAAAGCAGAAACCGTAAGTGTTTTAGGTGTTCCATGGAATTTTAAAAGAGACCTTTTTCGTTTAAGTTTAGGGAAATTCTCGACTCTTGTGCGGCCATCAAAACGTAACGTACTATCAGTTTTGGCCCAACTTTTCGATCCGTTAGGATTTTATGCTCCAGTAGTTTTCACAGGGAAATTAATCATGCAACAATTATGGTCTACAAGTGGATTCACCTGGGATGACGATATACCAGAACCACTCGCTTCAAAATGGAATATGTTTCTTAATCAACTCAACGAAACCTATGACATTTTAATTCCACGATGTGTTATTATGCACGAAAATCTACAAGAAATAGAGTTACATGGATTTTCCGACGCATCAGAAAAGGGTTATGGATGTTGTCACTTGTCTGTATGTACGGTCAATCAAAAACGAAGGAACGTGTGAATCCCATTTGCTATGTGCGAAGTCTCGGGTAGCTCCACTTAAAAAACATACGATTCCGAGACTAGAATTGTGTGCCACCCTACTATTAGCCCAGGTATTACAAAAGATGCAATCAGCGTTGAAGGTTAAATGGTCTAAAACTGTACTATGGTCAGACTCTCAAATTACACTTTGCCGAATTCAATCTAGTCCTTCTAAATATTCTACTTTCGTTGCAAACAGAGTTTCAAAAATTCAAGAAATTACTCCTCTAAATGTTTAGTCATACATTCCTTCAAACTTGAATCCAGCTGATATCGTATCACGTGGGTTACTTCCATCTGAAATTCAGTCTAATACATCATGGTGGAAAGGGCCATCATTTTTAAATGGTTCTACTTTACCTTGGCCTAAACCTTTCATAACTTCAAATAACTCTACCTTTGACGATGAACTGTCTTCAAAAATTATTTTAGTAACCACTATGGATGAAAATAACACGTTTATTGAAAGATTTTCTGATTTTAATAAACTGTTACGGATAACTGCTCTTGTTTTGCGGTTTTTAAGAAATTGTCGCACGAGCAAAAATCAGCGATGCTTTGAGACCATCAATATAAACGATATTAATATAGCCAAAATAACTTTGATAAAAGTGGTTCAAAATAAAATATATGCTAAAGAAATGGAAGAATAGGAGGCTAAACAATCAGTAGGAAGAAATAGTTCAATTAAAAAATTAAATCCGCAGACTTCTTCATTCATCACTTCCATTCGATCAAATTCATCCAATAGTTATTCCATCTAATCAAACATTTACCAAACTTTTGGTTGATTATGAGCATAAAAGAAATTTACACGCAGGTCCTCAAGCTCTTTTGAGCTATATTCGTCAACAGTTTTGGGTAGTCAATGGCAAAAATTTATGTAGAAGAATAGTTCATGATTGTCTCCGATGTTTTAGGACGAAACCACGATCGATAGATCAATTTATGGGTCAGTTACCAGTTGAACGTGTGCGACCATCTAGACCATTTACAAATGTAGGTGTTGACTTTAGTGGTCCAATTATGGTTAATTATAAAATCCGATCTAAGGTTATTTCAAAGGTCTATATTTTACTATATGTATGCTTTGCAACGAAGGCTGTACATCTAGAATTAGTGTCGGAACTATCTACAAGGGCTTTTTTAGCTAGCTTACGTCGATTTATTTCAAGACGTGGACGATGTACTAACATTTACTCCGATAATGCTACCAACTTTGTTGGAGCAAACCGAGAGTTAGTAGAATTGCAACTTTTTAATAATCAATGCCACAAAAATGAAATTTTAAAATTTTGCGCTGAAGAAGGAATGAATTGGAAAACGATTCCACCCCGATCGCCTCACTTCGGCGGTTTATGGGAAGCTGCAATAAAAAGTGCCAAAAATCACATAAAACGAGTGTTGGGCACGCATTTATGTACTTTCGAGGAACTACATACTCTTATTACTCAAGTCGAAGCATGTCTTAATTCAAGACCACTAACTCCAATGTCGAACGATCCATCAGATCTAACATCCCTAACCCCAGCACATTTTTTGATTGGTGAACCTCTCAACGCTCTACCAGAACCATCATTACAACATTTAGATTTTAATAGACTGGAACGATTTCAACGTATACAACATTGTTTGCAAACATTTTGGCAACGTTGGTCTAGTGAGTATTTGCTAGAACTACAACAACGACATAAATGGTTAAGAAAGTCTACGACAATTGAAATTGGAATGCTTGTTCTGTTGAAGGAGGAAAATATACCTCCAATTAAATGGTTAATGGGACGGATCATTAAAGTTCATCCTGGAGATGATAATATTGTGAGAATAGTTGCCGTCAAAACAACGACTGGTGTGTATAAACGCGCGGTATCGCGAATTTGTGTTCTTCCGATTAAGGTAGCATCGAATCCAACTTACAATAATCATGAAATCAAAACAAAATAAATCAAACGAAAAAAAAATCTACCTCTTCTTCGGTTAAATGAGCTACAAACCCAATAACTGGCAGTAAATAATTTTAACGAACAGATATAAGAATTTTAATAAATTTAGAGCTAAAATCAAAAGGTTAAGAAAATTTTAGTTTAAGTAATTTACGAAAAGATATGGATATAATTTAATCATAGCAATTAATAAGTCATGTTAGTAATAAGGTAATATTATCCTCTGTTTTTTCTTTATATTTAAATTTTTTGTGTTTGGAATTTGTTGTATTCTATAAAGTCAGTAGTAATTTCGAAATAAATAGTTCAAGGTGGCCGGTAATTTTGCCAATTTGTCAATTAACAACAAAAAATACAACTAATTGATTTAATCATTTTTCTGAAAGGATTATGCTGGCAACACTATCGTGTCATCTTTTAGTTAAGTTTGTTTTAGTGTTTTTTTATAGTTTTTAGTTTAGTTTCTACGTCCATAGTGATATGTTCAAAAATATAGTTTAGTATTCTACATCCATTGCCTACAGTATAAAAATAAAATTAAAATAAATATAAAAAGATATATACAGTCCATTTATAAAAATAAATATTTTGTTTTATTTAATCTACAAATCGAACGAACACTACCACCCAAATTCAAGCCCTAGCTACCGATCTAGTTACAAAACCAATATCTAGTGCTATTTTACAGTCACTATTATCTTTGGGAAATTCTGATGTGAAAGATGATGCTATAAAAATTATATCATCAGTTTCAGAACCATTTCACGAAATAAAATCGGAATATAAATTAATAAAAAAATTAGAAAATGCTGATCTTTACATGTCCCCTAAAACATTTATTATTAGCAATGTTTTGTCAGAGGTTGTTGTTAACAATATGCCTTCCTTAGCACCTATTAAAGTAGAAGGTTGTCTAATGAACATACAGTTCCAATTTCGAAAATACTTTGAAAGCCCTGGGGTATTAGAGCAAACATTAAAAAATATTAATGACTTAAAAAGCTATGACAAAACAACAAATTTTATTAATGGTGTATATTGGCAAAATAAAAATATGCCGGAAGATAAAATTGTTATACTTTTTAATTACTATTTAGATGACTTTGAGGTAAACAATCCTTTGGGTTCGAACTCTGGTACCCATAAAATATGTGGAATTTACTACAATTTTCCAGTGATTCCTAACTACCAACTCTCAAAACTTAACAACATATTTGTAGCGGGCTTTATAAAAACTTCTGATATGAATGAATATGGTTGTAATTTATCATTAAATACATTAGTGCAGGATCTTAAAAAAATAGAGAAGACTGAAATGCATTTAATTGTAAAAAGTAAAAATTATATTGTTAGTTTTAAATTAGGTCAAATACTTGGCGACAATCTTGGCCTGAACACTGTTCTTGGTTACGTGAACTCATTTAATTCCAATTATTATTGTAGATTATGCAAACGAGATAAACGCCAAATGCAAACGGATACGGTTGAACGTCCAGAATTTCTTAGAACTAAATCTAACTTTAATGCAGATCTACTACTAAATGATTTTACAAAAACGGGTGTTCTAGAAGATTCCATATTTAATTCCATAGAAAATTTTCATGCTACTGATAACATTACTTCTGATATGATGCATGATATGTTTTGTGGCATTTGTAGATATGACTTATCCAAAATATTATTTCATTTTATATATGAAAAAAAGTATTTTACATTGGATACATTCAACTATAGGAAGCAAATGTTTTCTTATGGTGTCACAGAGATCGGAAATGTAAGCCCTCCTATTCAAAAGCACCATATTCAAAATGCTTCATTCAAATTAAATGCTAGTGAGATGAAAACACTAATTCATTTTTTACCCCTTATGATTGGTGACCTAATTAACGAAAATGATATTGTTTATAAATTTATGATAGTGTTAATTAAGATAATTGATATTTTATTATGCTCTGCTTTTGATAACGCTATTTTAGAGGAACTAACAACACTTATTAAATTTCACAATGAACTTTATCAATCAATATTTAAAGAATAATTGAAACCTAAGTTTCATTTTCTGACACATTATCCTAGAATAATTAAAGCCTTAGGCCCAATAAAACTATTGTGGTGTTTTAGATTTGAAGCTGAACACCGAATACAAAACACGTATGTCTATAATATTACTTCGCGGGTTAACATTCCATTAACATTATGTACGAAAGCTGCACTGCGATTTTCAAGCCTTATTATGTTAAAAAGTTTTTTCCAAGAGGAAACAATATTTAAGAGCTCTCCTTCTACTATAAATATAAATTCCAAACCATATTTTAATTACCTTAAATTGCATGTTCAGATAACAGATAACTTACTTCAAATGGTTAATTCCATAATCTTTCGAGGTATAACGTATGAAAAGGGTTATATTTTGACGTTAGATCTCAAAATAGATACACCATTGGCCTTCGAAATTATTGATATAATAGTTTTTGAACAGAAATGTTTTGTTGTTTGCAAGGTCTGGCAACTACTTAGCTTTATGGATCATTATCAATCATTTTTGGTTGGAAACGCGTTGGAAAATTATGAAATATACAATTTAATACAGTTTTATGGCCACCTATACATTTCATAATTTAAATGATGGAAAACGCGTTGTGAGACCAAAACAATATTTTAAAAATTGATATTTCAAAATTGAATTTCTTCCCAACTTTTTTTTAAATTAATCTTATTATTTGTATAATACAAAATAAATCATAATAAAATATGAAATATTTATACAGCCATATTAAAATAAATATAATTCTAAGATCAAAATGAAATAATAAAAATTATAATTTTGAAAATAAAATTTACTACAAGACTTTATTCGATTAAGTTTTTATAATATTTAAATTACATTATTATATTATTGTTCAATATTTATTATCATTTAATTTTATTTGTATTATGAATTAGTATGAATTTGTTTCGTAGAAACAATTATGAATTTGTATGAATTATGAATTTGTATGAACGTAGAATCTAAAATCTATAAAATAAAATAAAATCTATATATATAATAAAGCTATGGTGTTTTTATTTGAAAAATAAAAAATATCCATATTACAAACTAGTATACAAAATATTCATATTACAAACGAACATCTCCTTAAGTTAAGCTGATATCTCTTAAAAGTAAGTTGACATTCTTTTGAAATCAATGTGATTTTAAAAATTTAAATGAATATCATCTAGATTGTAAGTGAAATCTCATAAAAATAATAGGATATTCTTTTAAATTACAAGGGATTCTCTATAGTTAATATGAATATCTCCGAAATTCTATATGAGTTTCACTTTTAATAAAGTCGAGATAGTCCTTTTAAATTAAAATGATTTTCACATAAAAATGTGTTTTTAATTTGACGTGTTATCTTTTTGTTTTAAGGTGAATTTCTGTTAATTTTACGGCAACTGAATTGAAGTGAAAAATCACATTGAAGTAATATGATTTGCTAATTGGATAAAAACCGCAGGGGATTTCACCTTAATTTAGTATCATTTTACGTGGTTTTTATTCTCAGTTGAACTATGTTGAACTCAGATGAACTCAGTTGAACTTAGTTAAACAGTTGAACTATAGTTGAGAGGGGCAGAGTAAATACTGCTTATACTCAATGATTCTGCACCATGGCGAGTTATTGGCGCCATAAAACCAATGCAACTCAAGCGTCTGTTCTCCATGTTAGGGGCGGCTTGGAGCGGGCGTCTGTCTTGGATCAAGCGGCTCGCTATATAAATGTGTAGAAAGCGTCTGTTCTCCATGTTAGGGGCGGTTTTCAGCAGGCGTCTGTCTTGGATCAAGCGGCTCGCTATATAAACGTGTAAAAAAATTGTTTCTGGTGACCTTAAGATGCAGAACGAACCCATTCACGAAAATTTGGGTTGGGCGAAGGGCTAACACCCCATTTCCGTTAAAAAATTATTGTCATGAATTCTGTACACAGGCCTCGGAATATCTCGGATTCTTTATTGGAACGACCTCGGAAACTGTACCCGGACTACGATTTAAAAATGGGAACCTGGAACGTGCTAAGCCTTAGAAGACCAGGAGATCTCCTAAAACTCACTCAACAAGTCGAGAGCTACACACTGGATATAGTGGCATTACAAGAACTAAGATGGCCAGGCAGTGGAATCCATGAAACAGCGAAAGGATACACTCTGTATTATTGCGGTCATCAAAACGGAGGAGAATTTGGAGTTGGCTTCCTTATGCACCGTCGCGGCAATCAATATGCGGTTATGCACACTGAGAATCCGCACGCAAAAATTCAATGTAACAATCACCAATGTTCATGCACCTACTGAAGGTAAAGCATATGATATTAAAGACCTGTTCTTCCTAGGACTCGAAGAAGTCATCAATAACATCCCGCGGCACGATATAAAAATCATGGTAGGTGACTTTAATGCTCAAATCGGTAGAATTGCAGAACTTAAAACACATATCGGCTCTAACAGCTTGCATCATACCAGCAACAATAACGGTTTTCGCGCAGCGGTTTTCATACAGAGGTGCTGATATGGACACCGATCATATGCTTGTCATCTTTAAGTACAAGTGCAAATTATCATCTACATTTAACAGACAAGCAAAAAGACCGTGCGATGGAATGTCGAAGCATTTAAACATCCGGAAACGCTGAATAGATATCAGAAAATAATAACACAAAACATAGAAGAGCATGACATCTCTTCTGAGATGCCATTAAACATACAATGACATCTCTTCTGAGATGCCAATACAATCAACCATTATAGCCGCAGCACAAACTACAATCGGAAAACGACCACCGAAATCACACAACGAATGGTTTGACGACGAGTGCCGCCAATCCGTTGAACATAAACAAAAACTGCGAGAAAAATGGTCAACAAGGAATACCCGAAGCTCCCAAGCTGATTATCTATGCGCCAGGAAAGCCTCAGCAAAACTTCTACGTAAAAAGAAACGCGAACACATGAAGAGCTGCATCGCAAATACCAACCAACATGCGGCCAACGGAAATTCAAAAAAATGCTTTGCCAATGCACGGAATCTGACAAAAGATTTCCACCCAAGATCTACAGCCATCAAAACTGAAAAAAGTGAACTTACAACAAGTGAACGTGATGTGCTGGCAGTGTGGCGATTCCACTTTCAAGACCTACTGAAAAAGACGAATGAGGTTCATCCTATTCTAGCAATTGCTCCATCAACTGAGGAGATTTTTGTCCCTTACCCAGCAATAGATGAAGTGGAGGCTGCCATAAAAAAACTGAAAAATGGCAAATCACCAGGTATCGATGGAATCCCTGCAGAACTTCTGAAAAATGGAGGAGAAGCTCTGGTCTCACGTATATACGATCTGATTTTTGCAATCTGGGACCAAGAAGAACTACTTGCTGAATGGAAAACAGCTCTCATTGTTCTGCTACATAAGAAAGGTGACCGTCTAAAGTGTGCAAATTATCGTGGCATCGCACTGTTGAATGTATACAAAATACTAGCTAATGTCGTACTTGCTCGACTCATCCCGTTCGCCGAATCTATCATCGGTGACTATCAGTGTGGTTTTAGTCCCAACCGCTCAACCACAGATCAATGTTTTACATTAAGGATGATTCTGGAAAAATGTTGGGAGTACAACATCAGCATCCACCAGCTCTACGTTGATTTCAGGCAAGCATATGATAGTATCATCCGCGACAACCTCTGGTCCGCACTCATATGCCTTGGTATCCCAGAGAAACTTGTTTCTCTGTGCAAACTCACAACATCGGGATCAAATTGTAGAATAGTAATCGAAGGGTCAGTTTCTGATCCTTTCGATATAACATCAGGTGTTCGACAAGGTGATGCACTCGCGCCCGTACTATTTAATTTGGCGCTGGAGTACGCGATAAGAAAAAGCCGCATTGAGACACAAAACTGTATATTTAACAAATCTAGTCAAATTCTTGGCTATGCAGATGATATTGTGCTTCTCGGACGTAGAACAAGCGATATCAAGGATAGTCTCTCTCGGCTTGAAAGAAATGCTAAACGACTTGGATTATGCATTAACACCGGCAAGACTAAACTATTAACAACATCCAGGAATAAACCTCCCGGCAATCTGGATACTGGCGACTATGAAGTGGAACGCGTGGAAAACTTCAAATACCTCGGATCTGTAATAACATCGTCAAATGACATGCAGGCAGATATCAAAGCCCGTGTCTCTGCCACATACAGAGTTTTCTACGCATACTCAAAACTTTTGCGATCAAAACATCTTTCGCGGTTGTGTAAACTCACACTTTACAAAGCATTAATTCGACCTGTGCTTACATTTGGAAGCGAAAGCTGGACACTGACTTCCTCCGATTGTAGAATTCTATCAACATTCGAGAGGAAAGTCATACGAACAATTTATGGTCCATGTTAAGTTGCTGGAAATCAGTATAGAATCCGAATGAATCATGAAATCAGACAGCTTCTTGGAGGCAGCGATGTAATCGGATTCATTAAATCCGACCGTATTAGATGGTTTGGTCATGTAAAAAGGGCTCCATTGGATAGAATGATAAAAAAAGCGTCCCAACAACAACCAGCTGGTGTTCGTCAAAGAGGAAGACCTAGACAACGCTGGCGTGATGACATCATCCAAGACCTTCGTGATATAGGATGTCGAAACTGGGGTCAACTGGTCATGGAACGAAATGAGTGGAAGCTGGTGGCACAGACGGCAAAATCCCTCCATGGGATGTAAACGCCAGAGAGAGAGAGAGACGCTGATGCATAAGCTAACTTCACCACAGCTCTAGAACCAAAATGTTCGGGATATTTTTTTTTTTTTTTTTAATGGCGTTCATGCTCCATGTAGGAGCGTTGCCAGGCTAATCAGCTTCGAATATTCACCACGGTCATTCGCAACAGCAACATAATTACCATGGCAGCCGATTTTTTTAAGGTCGTTTATTACGTCAGTCTCCCATTGTAGTCGTGGTCTACCTCGCGGTCGCCCACTCCCTGGGGTACTAACGTACATTTTTCTAATCATTCCAGACTGTGAATCGGCTCGTAGAACATGCCCAAACCAAGCAATCCTATTAGAACGGATACAACCTATTATATCAGGACCCTCAAGAAGGTCTCTGATCTCAAAGTTATATCGGGTTCTATACTCTCCATCGTCTGTCTTAAGTGGACCAAAAATGTAGCGTAGGATCTTACGCTCAAATACAGATAAATGCGATTCGTCATTTTGTGTAAGGGTCCACGTTTGTGGGGTAGTGAAATCCGAAATTCTACGTCCACGCCGTGCTACCTGGGTAATGCTAACAGAATTAGGTTGGTGTAGTTGAGAGGGGCAGAGTAAATACTGCTTATACTCAATGATTCTGCACCATGGCGAGTCATTGGCGCCACAAAACCAATGCAACTCAAGCGTCTGTTCTCCATGTTAGGGGCGGCTTGGAGCGGGCGTCTGTCTTGGATCAAGCGGCTCGCTATATAAACGTGTAGCAAGCGTCTGTTCTCCATGTTAGGGGCGGTTTGTAGCGGGCGTCTGTCTTGGATCAAGCGGCTCGCTATATAAACATGTAAAAAGGTTGTTTCTGGTGACCTTAAGATGCAGAACGAACCCATTCACGAAAATTTGGGTTGGGCGAAGGGCTAACACCCCATTTCCGTAAAAAACTACTTGTCATGAATTCTGTACACAGGCCTCGGATTATCTCGGATTCACTATTAGAACGACCTCGGAAACTGTACCCGGACTACGATTTAAAAATGGGAACCTGGAACGTGCTAAGCCTTAGAAGACCAGGAGATCTACTGAAACTTACAAACCAAATCAATAGCTATACACTGGATATAGTGGCGTTACAAGAACTAAGATGGCCAGGGAGTGGAATCCACGAAACAGCCAAAGGATACACTCTCTACTATTGCGGTCATGAAAACGGAGGAGAATTTGGAGTTGGCTTTCTCACACATCGTCGCGTGAATCAACATGTTATCGACTTTCGCCCAATTAATATGCGGATATGCACAATGAGAATCCGCACGCAAAAATTTAATGTAACGATCATCAATGTTCATGCACCTACTGAAGACAAAGCAGATGACATTAAAGACCTTTTCTTCCTAGAACTCGAAGAAGTCATCAATAACATCCCGCGGCACGATATAAAAACCGTGGTAGGTGACTTCAATGCGCAAATTGGTAGAAGTGCAGAACTTAAAACACATGTTGGCCCTAACAGCTTGCATCATACTAGTAACAATAACGGCTTTCGCGCAGCTGAACTGGCTATGATGTATGATCTAGTAATTTCTAGCACTTTCTTTCCTCATAAAAGAATCCACAAAGCAACGTGGAAATCAAACGACGGAAGAACTGAAAATCAAATCGATCACGTCATGATTTCTAAGAGACACTCTACAAGTGTAACTGACGTTCGATCATACAGAGGTGCTGATATGGACACCGATCATATGCTTGTCATCTTTAAGTATAAGTGCAAATTATCATCTACATTTAATAGGCAAGCAAAAAAGACCGTGCGCTGGAATGTCGAAGCATTTAAACACCTGGAAACACTGAATAGATATCAGGAAATTGTAACGCAAAACATAGAAGAGCATGACATCCCATCTGAGATGCCATTAAACATACAAGAAGAATGGCAAACGCTTCAATCAACCATCATATCCGCAGCACAAACTACAATCGGAAAACGACCACCGAAATCACGTAACGAATGGTTTGATGACGAGTGCCGCGAAAGCATTGAGCACAAACAAAAACTGCGAGAAAAATGGTTAACAAGAAACACCCGAAGCTCCCAAACTGATTATCTATGCGCCAGAAAAGCCTCAGCAAAACTCCTACGGAAAAAGAAACGCGAACACATGAAGAGCTGTATCGAAAACATCAACCAACATGCGGCTAATGGAAATTCGAAAGAGTGTTTTGCCAATGCGCGGAATCGGACCAAAGATTTCCACCCAAGATCTATAGCCATCAAAAATGGAAACAACGAGCTTACAACAAGTGAACGTGATGTGCTGGAAGTATGGCGATCCCACTTTCAAGACCTACTGAATAGGACGAACGAAGTTCATCCTATTCGAGCAATTGCTCCGTCAAGTGAGGAGATTTTTGTCCCTTACCCAACAATAGAAGAAGTGGAAGCTGCCATCAAAAAATTAAAAAATGGCAAATCACCAGGTATCGATGGAATCCCTGCAGAACTACTTAAGAATGGAGGAGCAGCTCTGGTCTCACGTATATATGATCTGATTCTTGCAATCTGGGACCAAGAAGAACTACCTGCTGAATGGAAAACAGCTCTCATTGTTCCGCTACATAAAAAAGGTGACCGCCTAAAGTGTGCAAATTATCGTGGAATCGCACTGTTGAACACTGCATATAAAATACTAGCTAATGTCGTACTCGCTCGGCTCATCCCGTTTGCCGAATCTATCATCGGCGACTATCAGTGTGGTTTTCGTCCCAACCGTTCAACCACAGATCAATGTTTTACATTAAGGATGATTCTGGAAAAATGTTGGGAGTACAACATCAGCATTCACCAGCTCTACGTTGATTTCAATTCAAAATGTTGCATCGTCCCAACTTACTCCTAATGAGAGTCCAAATGTCTTAAACAATACACGTTATTGATAACCATATCCCCACTTGCTCACAGAGCAACTTTACATCAGAATTCACATGTGTGAGTAGCAATAAAAACGATACGACCCAAATAATACTATCTACGGCTGTTATATGGGTAGAGAGCTGTTAGGGTGTGCGTCTGCCATGTCGTGTTCTGTTAGACTCAGGATCACAATCTAACTTCATAACGGAATCTATGTGTCAAAAATTAAATTCACCTAGAAAAGTTGCTAACTGTCCAATAAGTGGTATTAATGAAAAAATCGTAGCGATTAAACATAGAGTAAACCTCACAATTACATCACGAACTAGTGATTATAGCACTAATTTAGAATTTCTAGTTCTGAGCAAAATAACGGTTAAACTTCCTCTGTTTCCTCTGAATTATAACATTGATCACATTAAGCAATCTGTAAACTTGGCAGATCCTTCATTCAACATTCCACAAAACATAGATATGCTTCTTGGTGCGGAAATATATTTTGAAATTTTGAAGGAGGAAACTATTGTGTTGGTAAAGGAATTACCACCGCTACGAAACATGGTTTTTGGTTTTATTTTATGTGGTAAATCTTTGAGCAGTTGCCATTCGACGAATAGTAATGTGTCACTATTTTGCTGTGACGTAGACATTTTAAGTAGACAAATACAGCGGTTTTGGCAATCTGAAGAAATTGATGTCAAGAATACCTATTCGTTGGAAGAGAAGGCGGCTGAAGAGCATTATGTAAAAAATGTAAAACGAGATGATAAAACTGGAAGGTACACTGTTGCTTTGCCAACAAAGTCTAACTTACATCAATTAGGAGATTCTTACACCACAGCTTTGAGACAATTTTACAATTTAGAACGTAGATTGCAAAGAAATCCAGAACTAAAGTCAGAGTATCAGCATTTTATTGATGAGTATATTCAACTGGCTCACATGCAACAAGTTGAGCCTAAGACTACCGCAATATCCTATTTTATGCCCCACCATGTCATTTTTAAGGAAAGCAGCACGACCACTGAATTCCGAGTTGTGTTTAACGCATCTGCGAAATCTTCTTCGGATTTATCGTTAAACGATGTATTGTTAACAGGTCCAACCATTCAATCTGGATTGTTTTCTATATTAATTCATTTTAGACAGTTCAAATTTGGCTTTGTTGCAGGCATAACCAAAATGTATCGACAAATTTTGATTGATGAATCTGATCGTAAATTACAACAAATCATATGGCGTAGTTCACCTGAAAAACCTATTAGTATCAATTGAACACAATGACGTACGGGACAGCAAGTGCACCGTATTTAGCAATTAAAACCTTATCCCAATTAGCTTCAGATGAGTTCTCTGTGTTTCTTAAAGCGGCTGAAATTCTAATTAATGAATTTTATGTTGATGATTGCATTTCTGGCGCGAATGATGAAGAGACAGCAATATCATCTAAAATGAATTTATTTCTTTATTATCAAAGGGAGGTTTTGAACTACGAAAATGGGCTTCAAACTGTCAAGTTTTGATGTCGGAACTAGAACTACAAAAAGCAGAAACCGTAAGTGTTTTAGGTGTTCCATGGAATTTTAAAAGAGACCTTTTTCGTTTAAGTTTAGGGAAATTCTCGACTCTTGTGCGGCCATCAAAACGTAACGTACTATCAGTTTTGGCCCAACTTTTCGATCCGTTAGGATTTTATGCTCCAGTAGTTTTCACAGGGAAATTAATCATGCAACAATTATGGTCTACAAGTGGATTCACCTGGGATGACGATATACCAGAACCACTCGCTTCAAAATGGAATATGTTTCTTAATCAACTCAACGAAACCTATGACATTTTAATTCCACGATGTGTTATTATGCACGAAAATCTACAAGAAATAGAGTTACATGGATTTTCCGACGCATCAGAAAAGGGTTATGGATGTTGTCACTTGTCTGTATGTACGGTCAATCAAAAACGAAGGAACGTGTGAATCCCATTTGCTATGTGCGAAGTCTCGGGTAGCTCCACTTAAAAAACATACGATTCCGAGACTAGAATTGTGTGCCACCCTACTATTAGCCCAGGTATTACAAAAGATGCAATCAGCGTTGAAGGTTAAATGGTCTAAAACTGTACTATGGTCAGACTCTCAAATTACACTTTGCCGAATTCAATCTAGTCCTTCTAAATATTCTACTTTCGTTGCAAACAGAGTTTCAAAAATTCAAGAAATTACTCCTCTAAATGTTTAGTCATACATTCCTTCAAACTTGAATCCAGCTGACATCGTATCACGTGGGTTACTTCCATCTGAAATTCAGTCTAATACATCATGGTGGAAAGGGCCATCATTTTTAAATGGTTCTACTTTACCTTGGCCTAAACCTTTCATAACTTCAAATAACTCTACCTTTGACGATGAACTGTCTTCAAAAATTATTTTAGTAACCACTATGGATGAAAATAACACGTTTATTGAAAGATTTTCTGATTTTAATAAACTGTTACGGATAACTGCTCTTGTTTTGCGGTTTTTAAGAAATTGTCGCACGAGCAAAAATCAGCGATGCTTTGAGACCATCAATATAAACGATATTAATATAGCCAAAATAACTTTGATAAAAGTGGTTCAAAATAAAATATATGCTAAAGAAATGGAAGAATAGGAGGCTAAACAATCAGTAGGAAGAAATAGTTCAATTAAAAAATTAAATCCGCAGACTTCTTCATTCATCACTTCCATTCGATCAAATTCATCCAATAGTTATTCCATCTAATCAAACATTTACCAAACTTTTGGTTGATTATGAGCATAAAAGAAATTTACACGCAGGTCCTCAAGCTCTTTTGAGCTATATTCGTCAACAGTTTTGGGTAGTCAATGGCAAAAATTTATGTAGAAGAATAGTTCATGATTGTCTCCGATGTTTTAGGACGAAACCACGATCGATAGATCAATTTATGGGTCAGTTACCAGTTGAACGTGTGCGACCATCTAGACCATTTACAAATGTAGGTGTTGACTTTAGTGGTCCAATTATGGTTAATTATAAAATCCGATCTAAGGTTATTTCAAAGGTCTATATTTTACTATATGTATGCTTTGCAACGAAGGCTGTACATCTAGAATTAGTGTCGGAACTATCTACAAGGGCTTTTTTAGCTAGCTTACGTCGATTTATTTCAAGACGTGGACGATGTACTAACATTTACTCCGATAATGCTACCAACTTTGTTGGAGCAAACCGAGAGTTAGTAGAATTGCAACTTTTTAATAATCAATGCCACAAAAATGAAATTTTAAAATTTTGCGCTGAAGAAGGAATGAATTGGAAAACGATTCCACCCCGATCGCCTCACTTCGGCGGTTTATGGGAAGCTGCAATAAAAAGTGCCAAAAATCACATAAAACGAGTGTTGGGCACGCATTTATGTACTTTCGAGGAACTACATACTCTTATTACTCAAGTCGAAGCATGTCTTAATTCAAGACCACTAACTCCAATGTCGAACGATCCATCAGATCTAACATCCCTAACCCCAGCACATTTTTTGATTGGTGAACCTCTCAACGCTCTACCAGAACCATCATTACAACATTTAGATTTTAATAGACTGGAACGATTTCAACGTATACAACATTGTTTGCAAACATTTTGGCAACGTTGGTCTAGTGAGTATTTGCTAGAACTACAACAACGACATAAATGGTTAAGAAAGTCTACGACAATTGAAATTGGAATGCTTGTTCTGTTGAAGGAGGAAAATATACCTCCAATTAAATGGTTAATGGGACGGATCATTAAAGTTCATCCTGGAGATGATAATATTGTGAGAATAGTTGCCGTCAAAACAACGACTGGTGTGTATAAACGCGCGGTATCGCGAATTTGTGTTCTTCCGATTAAGGTAGCATCGAATCCAACTTACAATAATCATGAAATCAAAACAAAATAAATCAAACGAAAAAAAAATCTACCTCTTCTTCGGTTAAATGAGCTACAAACCCAATAACTGGCAGTAAATAATTTTAACGAACAGATATAAGAATTTTAATAAATTTAGAGCTAAAATCAAAAGGTTAAGAAAATTTTAGTTTAAGTAATTTACGAAAAGATATGGATATAATTTAATCATAGCAATTAATAAGTCATGTTAGTAATAAGGTAATATTATCCTCTGTTTTTTCTTTATATTTAAATTTTTTGTGTTTGGAATTTGTTGTATTCTATAAAGTCAGTAGTAATTTCGAAATAAATAGTTCAAGGTGGCCGGTAATTTTGCCAATTTGTCAATTAACAACAAAAAATACAACTAATTGATTTAATCATTTTTCTGAAAGGATTATGCTGGCAACACTATCGTGTCATCTTTTAGTTAAGTTTGTTTTAGTGTTTTTTTATAGTTTTTAGTTTAGTTTCTACGTCCATAGTGATATGTTCAAAAATATAGTTTAGTATTCTACATCCATTGCCTACAGTATAAAAATAAAATTAAAATAAATATAAAAAGATATATACAGTCCATTTATAAAAATAAATATTTTGTTTTATTTAATCTACAAATCGAACGAACACTACCACCCAAATTCAAGCCCTAGCTACCGATCTAGTTACAAAACCAATATCTAGTGCTATTTTACAGTCACTATTATCTTTGGGAAATTCTGATGTGAAAGATGATGCTATAAAAATTATATCATCAGTTTCAGAACCATTTCACGAAATAAAATCGGAATATAAATTAATAAAAAAATTAGAAAATGCTGATCTTTACATGTCCCCTAAAACATTTATTATTAGCAATGTTTTGTCAGAGGTTGTTGTTAACAATATGCCTTCCTTAGCACCTATTAAAGTAGAAGGTTGTCTAATGAACATACAGTTCCAATTTCGAAAATACTTTGAAAGCCCTGGGGTATTAGAGCAAACATTAAAAAATATTAATGACTTAAAAAGCTATGACAAAACAACAAATTTTATTAATGGTGTATATTGGCAAAATAAAAATATGCCGGAAGATAAAATTGTTATACTTTTTAATTACTATTTAGATGACTTTGAGGTAAACAATCCTTTGGGTTCGAACTCTGGTACCCATAAAATATGTGGAATTTACTACAATTTTCCAGTGATTCCTAACTACCAACTCTCAAAACTTAACAACATATTTGTAGCGGGCTTTATAAAAACTTCTGATATGAATGAATATGGTTGTAATTTATCATTAAATACATTAGTGCAGGATCTTAAAAAAATAGAGAAGACTGAAATGCATTTAATTGTAAAAAGTAAAAATTATATTGTTAGTTTTAAATTAGGTCAAATACTTGGCGACAATCTTGGCCTGAACACTGTTCTTGGTTACGTGAACTCATTTAATTCCAATTATTATTGTAGATTATGCAAACGAGATAAACGCCAAATGCAAACGGATACGGTTGAACGTCCAGAATTTCTTAGAACTAAATCTAACTTTAATGCAGATCTACTACTAAATGATTTTACAAAAACGGGTGTTCTAGAAGATTCCATATTTAATTCCATAGAAAATTTTCATGCTACTGATAACATTACTTCTGATATGATGCATGATATGTTTTGTGGCATTTGTAGATATGACTTATCCAAAATATTATTTCATTTTATATATGAAAAAAAGTATTTTACATTGGATACATTCAACTATAGGAAGCAAATGTTTTCTTATGGTGTCACAGAGATCGGAAATGTAAGCCCTCCTATTCAAAAGCACCATATTCAAAATGCTTCATTCAAATTAAATGCTAGTGAGATGAAAACACTAATTCATTTTTTACCCCTTATGATTGGTGACCTAATTAACGAAAATGATATTGTTTATAAATTTATGATAGTGTTAATTAAGATAATTGATATTTTATTATGCTCTGCTTTTGATAACGCTATTTTAGAGGAACTAACAACACTTATTAAATTTCACAATGAACTTTATCAATCAATATTTAAAGAATAATTGAAACCTAAGTTTCATTTTCTGACACATTATCCTAGAATAATTAAAGCCTTAGGCCCAATAAAACTATTGTGGTGTTTTAGATTTGAAGCTGAACACCGAATACAAAACACGTATGTCTATAATATTACTTCGCGGGTTAACATTCCATTAACATTATGTACGAAAGCTGCACTGCGATTTTCAAGCCTTATTATGTTAAAAAGTTTTTTCCAAGAGGAAACAATATTTAAGAGCTCTCCTTCTACTATAAATATAAATTCCAAACCATATTTTAATTACCTTAAATTGCATGTTCAGATAACAGATAACTTACTTCAAATGGTTAATTCCATAATCTTTCGAGGTATAACGTATGAAAAGGGTTATATTTTGACGTTAGATCTCAAAATAGATACACCATTGGCCTTCGAAATTATTGATATAATAGTTTTTGAACAGAAATGTTTTGTTGTTTGCAAGGTCTGGCAACTACTTAGCTTTATGGATCATTATCAATCATTTTTGGTTGGAAACGCGTTGGAAAATTATGAAATATACAATTTAATACAGTTTTATGGCCACCTATACATTTCATAATTTAAATGTGTAACGATCGCAATAATCGCAAAACAATAATAAAACCAAATTCATCTTCGTTTTCAATTCAATAAAAATGTATTTCATTAGCTTCCATTCATTTTCACATTAACAATAATTTAAAATTTTCTAATACTTAACTGCTAGTTAAATTTCAATTGTACTATAAAAAGCAAACGAACGTACTAAATTTTTATTTCCAATTCTAACAAACAGATGTCGTTATTAATCTTTATTGAATTTCTTTTTAGTATTACCCGAGCTATTTTGACATGATAAGATGTCAAAAAGAATTAACAAAAACACATTTTTGTTTGAAAATATTGTCTTTCTGTTTTTGGGTCTTCAACCAAAATGTTGAATTGAGATTGTTATTAAACACTCAATAAAACGTATTAAAGAAAAAATACTAATTCCATTTTATTTTGAGTTTAAAAAAGAAATTGTTTTAATTTATACAGAAAAAAGGTTAACTTTGTTTTCATTAGTGTGTGATTTGGATGAAATATATATATATTTTTTAACAAAGTGTTTCATTCTGTTATCATTAAGTTTATACTTAATTTATCATAAAGGAAAAAGATTGCTTTATAAAAGTGGCAGTACATGAAAAATAAAGTATCCAATGATGTTATCGAAAGTATGAGTAGTAAGGATAACAGTGATCGAAGCATATTACCACAGTTAGAAACAGTCGAGTGTATGGTGGATTTTCCGGTTGTAGAAACCGTATGGATTTAAAGCAAAATATGAAGTGGAAAGTTAAAGAATTAAAGGCAATGTTCAATTGGGCATTTCGAACAACGAAGGTGTAATTCAGCAGCAGCAACTGATGTTCACAAATTAGTTCATCCAATACAGTTGGTTGATTAGTCAAGGGAATTGGAACACATAGACCAAATCTTCAATCAACAGTTATAAGTTAAGGTACTTACAGTAAATATATTAATTTTTTTATTTATTCCTCGTTCCCCTTTGGAATGTTAGGCTAGATTTTTTTCAGATAATAAGAGATTCCCAAATTTAGGATTCTGTGGGGATAAACGCTATCCCGTAGCAATATTATTAATATTATTTTGTACGAAAGGTCCAAACTAACAATCTGTCGCCGAACCAAAAACGGACCGGGGGAATATTTTGGTAATATAATACCGTGATTACGGTGGAGTTTTGTTACCGTTAGGTACGAATTTGTTGTGTTATTTAGAGCTATTTTCGGCGCGAAAAATATTTTTTTCATTTTTTTTCATGTATTTGGGCGGTGTCAACCGGTTTGGTTGACTTCGAACTTGTTTGGATAAGAACCAGTTGGGTTTTTTTTATATGTATATTTTTCTTTTACATATATATCAAATATATATAGAATTTTTTCATTTTTTTTAATAATTTTTAAGAATTTCACAATTTGATAAATTTAAAAGGAATTTTTGAGAATTGAATTCAGCGGTAGTTGCAATAACGAATTCAAATGACCATTAAATGCTGCACAGGTACATTTAATTTTGGGATATATAAATATTTACTTGAAGAAGACAAATAATAAGCAATTCTAAGACTTATTAGAATTTGAAAGGAAATTGTATTCTGCTTTCGCATTAACCTTTTGGTCTTTGAGTTCTTGGTAGAGCCAGTGTTAAAAATACCATTATTTGTTTTTCTCTAATTAAATATAATATTCTAAAAGATTAAATTCTAATTCTAACATTTAATTTGGTTTTTACAATAGTGTAGAATTGTATTTGGATTAACACTATATTTCTTACACTCAAAAATGCACACAGTCAGAAATTTTGGCTCGTTTAGGAGCAAGCGTCGGCCGGGGCCAGGAGAGTTGGGTCAGGCAGCGGTTAAGCCGGGTGTGAATGAGGTAGATGAAGTAATGCATGAGATTGTGAGTGAAGTGATGAATGTGGTGAATGAGAGGGAACAGGAAAAAATGAATGCAGAACTGGATGAGAAAAGGAATCAACTATATTTAGAATTGATGGATGACATAGCGAATGAGCAGTATGATGAATGGTTGGATGTAGTGATAAGTGAGATTGTAAATGAGGAAGTGAATGAGTTGGCGGATGGAGTGATGAATAAGGAGATAAATGAGTGGGCAGATGAGGTAGTGCATGGAGTGGAGGAAGTGGATGAGATGAATGAGGAGTTGGTAGGAGAAGTGGTAGTTGATGAAGTGAATGAGTGTGTGGATGAAGTGATGGATGCGCGAGAGAGATATCGATTGAGGAGGCTAGAAAGGGATAGGAAAAGGTGGAGGGAGAAAAAGAGTAGGAGGAAGAAGCAGAAGGCAGCGTGGTTGGCCGAGGAGGTAGAGTTCTCGTCAGTCATGCACGCTTATGCGGAGATATTGGCTGAAGAGAACGCTATCTCTGAGTCCAATCACAGGGGAGAGAACCCTCGACGGTGGTTGGGACCGCAAGTGGCCCCGGGAAATTGTGTGCATCTTTGAAATGTATTTTGTTCTGAATTTGGAAAAAAACCGTTTTGGGGCAGTAATTTTTTTCGGAGACTGTTTTTTTATACTGTCATTGTACATAGTGTATATAGTAGGTTAATTGTTGTATAATTGTACATATTTGTACATATTTTTGGTATATAGGAAGCGGATGTAGTGGTTTGTGTGGAGTGTTATGTTACAATAGCACCAACGAGATGAAATTAAGAAACCAAACCGATGAAACGATTTAGCCATTTGAACTTTTTGTGAGTAGCTTTGGCAAATATTATACATTGATAGGAATTGGATAGTAGATCATATTTAAATATTTATACATTAATAAATTAGATCTGGAATCTGATGCTCGTTTTAACGGTGCATTTTGGCCTGCGTGAAATAAATACATGGTTTTAATTTCTTTACCACTAATGGTTATAATCGGTGAAAATCCTGTTTTGGTTGTGGTAGATTCGAACTATTTTTAATTTCGCGATGAAAATATTGTACATTCCACTACAGTTGAGCGTTTGTTAGAATTAATTGATTTTTTTTTGGGTGTTAATTTTTTTATTGTTGTGTAATGATTACAAGTGTGTAATGTATAATTTCTCTCAGCGGTACCTCTAACAAAGGATCCATGGGGCTTATCTCCTTAACATAATTATGTTCTTAGATCGCCTCTGTCCATTATGGACATGCGATCGAAGTTCATTGGTTTCTTCTCTTCATTTCAGAAGGAGTTTTCTGGTGATAAGGGAGTGACTACTGCTGGTCTGAACTTAGGTACAAACCAGTAGTACCATTCCCTGCACAGAAGCTTCTTTAACGAAATGAAGAGGAGAACCAATCATTTTTTTTTATCAGGATCGAGGCTTCACCTCACACAACTTCAACATTTTTCCACTCTTACATTTAGCTTGCAATAGACAGTTTTCATTAAGTTTAGGATTTGAAGTCTGGTGTTCGGGAGCGTTCTTCGACTATGGCATTAGTTTAATGGTAATTTATTTTTAGGTAGAACAACCGCAGCTGGGTCAGTAGAAATGGGCCTAGAGTCTAATCGTGACAGTTGCGATTGTTTTTGTTAGGTTGGGGAGATACTGTTCTGTAGAATCTGGTCGTTAGGGGCTTTTCTAGTCGGTTCTCACATGCATTGTTGGAGTGGGCTCGCGAACGCGATAATTCAAATACTAAATAAAATGGATATTGTAGCCATACTTACTTTTATGTGTCTCCAGACGAATCTAGATTTTGGGAATCTCTTATTATATTAAATAAAAATAAAATAAATCAAACAAATTTTTCAAAAAATTAAATAAATAATTTTTATTAAATAAAATAAATTTTCGTAAATTAAATTTTGGGTAACTAAATAATTTTTTTTAAATTTAAATAATTTTAGGTAATTAAATAAAATAAATTTTTTATTAATTAAGCAATACGTCAAGAAATAAATAAATATTTTTTATTTTTTTTAAAAAATAAATCAATATTTTGAGCTAGGACGTTGCATCCAATAAATAAACATCCTTTTTGAATATTTTTTATTTTTCAATTTTTTTTAAAATAAATAAATATATTTTAGGGGTGCTATCGTCAATAACTAATTTTAGGTATATATATATATTTCAGTATATCTGAAATTAAATAAATAAATTATATTTTAATATACAATATCTTAGGAATTTCTGTAAAGATTCAGCAAAGATTAGCTACGACAGTTTTTTTTGTTCCTTTACAAGTTTGGTTTTTACAAAAATTTTCTGTTTTTTTGGGGCGTTCGTTGTTTTTTTCCGTTTTGCGGTTTTTATTGTTTTCACTTTTACATTTCCGTCGTACTAACTCTACATTTTTTTTTTTTTGGTTGTTGAGAATTGGTTTTATTATTGTTGTTTGATTTTGTGAATTCTGGATTTGATAAATTTTACCATCAAAATGTCAAACCAAATAGACGTTGACCATCCGTTCTATGGTCTAGAACCCAGCGAACTGCTGGTCGAATGTTTGGTTCGGGGTGTGAATTTCGGGGGGGCCGATTGGGCAGAGGAACTGCGAAACCATGCAGATCATGGGTCAGTTCCAATAACAGTGTCTCATGCGAGAGATTTGATTGAGGAATCTCAAATGGTGGTGCAGGCAGCACAACTTATTTTAAATCAAGTACGTCGACTTCAGTCACCGATTGATCAGACCCTCTTGGATGGTTTGGCGAGTCGAGTGTTACATTATACGGGTAGGATGAATAGGTTGGGTCCTCGCAATGACTTGCAAGAAGCCCGCACCTACGCTATCTCACAATTGTCACGCGCTTGGAGTATAATAGGATCATTATCAACACGTCCAATTATGCAGAGTAAACCAGGAGTATCATCTGCTCCACCTGCTTCACCTGCTTTTCAACCAGATGAGAGATCCACACCGATCCCAGTACGGCCAATATCGGAAACAATAAATAGTCTGAATCGTCCAAACCAGCAACATCAGAGACGGTCAGATCAATTACCACCGGCTTATTTCCAGCAATCTGGGTTGAGAGCCGAGGACTTTGCAATACCACAATTGGGTCCATCACTCCAGTCTGAACATACACATAACAATCCAGCATTGGTACAACCACAACCACAATTAAATTATCCATCAGTACCACAGGTACAACTACCACCAATATATCCACCAGCTCCACTAACAGCACCACCACCATACAACCAACCTCCTCAGGTATGGCGTGACGCGGCTCCAGCGTTAGCACCAGTGGAGTACCGAGGGGTTCGTGGGAACAATTTGAGTCGTTATGACTCAAATTGGGTTCCAACCTTCACAGGGGATGGTCACTCTCCTGATATTCATGAGTTCATTCATAGAGTGGAGGCGGCTGCCAGAAGAGACCGTGTGTCATGGGACGACCTTAGGTCTATCATACCACGGTATCTGAAAGCAGCGGCCGACAGATACTATTTGAATTTAACTCATGAATATGAGGTGGTGACCTACCCAGTGCTAAGGGAGGGACTCCTACAGACCTTCGGTACGCTAACTGATGATAAGGCGATCTTGCGCGTTCTTCTGAACCGTAAACAAAAATCCAAGGAGAGCGTATACGAATATCTGGTGGAGATTGGTTCGTTAAACCGTCGCTTAGCACGTCCATTTGCTGATCGTGAAATGCTAGAGATTGCTCGGGAGGGACTGAGTGTGGATCTCAAAAATGCTACATTAGCAGCAACAATACACTCAATGGATGAACTTCGGACTTTATGTCAGAAGTTTGAACGTTTGTGGTCCACACCAGTTCCAACCAGAACATCAAATTTAAGAATTAGCGAGGTACAGCAAATGGATGATTATGAGGTGGATGCTGAACCAGAACAACATGGATATATTGATGCGGTGGATTCAACACAGAGACGGATATTGCAGCGACCTAGCATAACCTCTGACAACAGTCAACCTGGTCCATCAATATCCAGACAACCAATAGTGTGTTTCAGATGTGGAGTAAACGGTCATCGAGCTCCTGAGTGCTCTAAGAATAGAATTAAACTATATTGTTGGAAATGTAACAAGCCGGATGTTATATATGCAAATTGTTCATATTGTCACCCGTCGTTAAACTACCGTCCGAGAGTACATGCTTCGGGGATGGTACCCTCGGTTCAACATCCAATGAGCCCGAAGAAAACGACGAGAGATGTAGCAACGCAGGACGATCGATCACCACTCAGGAAACCAGAATAAAATCACCTAGTACATTTAATTTCCCATCATTACATCGAACGTATTTTAGACGTCTAGAACGTAATATTAGATATTGGAGGATGAGGAAATTATTTCGTAAAGCTTGTATTTCATCTATCCTTTCAGAAACAAAGGATCCTCGGCCGCGATTAACAATAAGGATTTTGGACAAACACATTTCAGGACTATTGGATAGTGGAGCGTCAATCACAATACTTGGAAGAAATTCCTTGGAATTATTGGAGTCAGCAGGTACAACTTACCGTAAGTACACTTCGTGTATTCGTACGGCAGATGGTACTGCAAATAAAATTTTGGGTTACATAGAAGTTCCAATAACTGTGAATGGCTCCACTAAACCAATGCGGTTCCATATAGTCCCTGGATTACGAGAAGAGCTCTACCTGGGCATAGATTTCTGGGAGAAATTTGGTATTGTTCCTTCATTTGTTAGTGAACTGACTCGCACAGAGCTACAAACTGTTAATATACATAACCTCACCACTGATCAGCAACATGAACTGGATAGGATCAAGGATTCTTTCCCGTCATTTGAAGTGTCTGGGCTCGGAAAGACTTCTTTGGTTGAACATGTCATCGATGTTGGGGATAATGCACCTGTTAAACAGAGGCATTACCCCACATCGCCGGCTGTTCAACTAAAGGTTTATGCCGAACTCGACCGGATGCTTCAAATGGGCGTGATCGAAGAGAGTAACAGTTCTTGGTGCTCACCAGTGGTGCTGGTACAAAAAGAATCTGGTAAAAACAGATTATGTATTGATAGCCGTCGTGTCAATTCACTAACTAAAAAGGACGCTTACCCACTTCCCTTGATTGATGGCTTACTAGGTCGTCTAAATAGCACAAAGTACATTTCAAGTATTGATCTCAAAGATGCTTTCTGGCAGATTCCTCTGGCAGAAGCATCTAGAGACAAGACAGCCTTCACAGTGCCTGGTCGTCCATTGTATCAATTCCGGGTTATGCCCTTTGGATTGTGCAATGCTCCCCAGACAATGTGTCGGCTAATGCACAAAGTGATACCACATCAATATCACGAAAATGTCTTTGTTTATTTAGATGATCTATTGGTAGTCTCTTCCACGTTCCAGGAACATATGGAATTGCTGTCCAAGGTCTCTTCATTGTTAAGAGCGGCTGGGTTAACAATAAACCTCAAGAAAAGCAAATTTGTTCTGAGAGAGGTGAAATACTTGGGATTTTTGGTTGGTGAAGATGGTCTTCGAACAGACCCTGACAAGGTAAGAGCTGTAGCAGAGTATCCAGCTCCATCTACAGTTAAACAAATACGACGTTTACTAGGAATGGCTGGTTGGTACCAACGTTTCATACCAAACTATGCAAGCGTGGTATCACCAATTACAGATTTATTGAAGAAAAGTTCTGGGAAATTGAAATGGACATTGGAAGCGCAAGCTGCTTTCGAAAATTTAAAACGATTGCTGACTACAGCACCGGTATTAGTAAACCCTGATTATAATAAAGAGTTCTTTATTAGATGCGATGCGAGTCTGACAGGGATAGGTAGTGTACTGTATCAGATCGACGAAGACGGACAAGAGTGTCCGATAGCCTTCATGTCGAAAAAACTTAATAAAGCTCAACGAAACTATTCTGTTTCTGAGCTTGAATGTCTTGCGGCAATTCTGAGTGTGAAGAAATTCAGGGGCTATGTTGAAGGTCACCGATTTACAATTGTGACTGATCACTCAAGTCTGAAGTGGCTTATGTCACAGAAAGACTTGAGTGGTCGTCTGGCTAGGTGGAGCCTAAAACTCCAACATATGGATTTTACCATTGTCCACCAAAAAGGTACCCAAAATATAGTCCCTGATGCTCTATCTCGTCTTTATGACGATACACACGAAGAATTGACGGAAGCATTAGTACATCACATTAATGAGATTAAAATCGACAATGAGGGTTATCGGCACAAGGAATATACGGATATGATAGCTAAAGTTCAATCATCACCAAAGGACTTTCCCTCAGTTAAAGTCGTGGATGATAAGCTATACATTCGTATTGAGCCAAAACCTGATGCAATACCCAACGATGTTCCTGTGTGGAAACTCTGGGTACCAAAACCGATGACTTCCAACATGATTCAGAAACATCATGATGATAGTACTGCTGCTCATGGGGGTGTTAAAAAGACTTTAGAATTACTTCGACGTCTTTACTATTGGCCGGGCATGGCGTCACAGGTACACAACTATGTTGTGTCCTGCGACACATGTAAACAAACAAAAGCCACGAATCAGATATTGCGTCCTCCGATGCAATATCAATTCGAAACAGCACGTCCATGGCAGAGAGTCTATATAGATTTTTTGGGACCGTACCCTCGTTCAACACTTGGGAATACGGTGTTATTGGTAGTTCTGGATCATGCTACGAAGTTTGTACTACTGAAACCACTTAGGAACGCAACTTCACCGAAGGTGAATGCTTTTCTGAAGAACGAAGTGTTTCTTACATATGGGGTACCAGAGTTTCTGCACAGTGACAATGGCAAACAGTTCACTAGTAGGAACTTTCAAAGTCTTTTGTCAGATTTCGGCATTAAACACATTAGGACCGGTGTCTATAGTCCTCAAAGCAACGCGTCAGAGCGGGTCAATAGGTCAGTTCTAGCAGCAATTCGAGCGTTCATAAAAGGTCAACATACCAAGTGGGATTCATTAATTGGTGAAATCGCTTATGCACTGCGGGCTGCAGTACATTCAGCTACCAAGTACTCACCTTACTATCTATTATTTGGTCAACATCCAATATCGGATGGAAATACTTACCAATTGTTGAGATCACTATACAAGCTTGGTGAAGATGCTGGTGAGGAAATAGAACGCGCTGATCATTTGACTCTGCTCAGGAATCGAGTTCAACAGAATTTGAAAGCAGCTTTCAAGAAATCGCAACATCAGTACAACCTGCGATCTAAACTACGGACTTTTCAACCACAACAACGTGTGTTTGTACGGCAACATCATTTGAGTGACGCTACCAAAAAGTTCTCGGCAAAATTGGCTCCAAAGTTCTTACCTGCAATGATTAAGACTAAGATTGGAAATGTACTCTATGAGTGTATAGATATGAGCGGTAAGAGTCTTGGAGTCCATCACGCGAAAGACATCAGAGAATGATGTCTGTTCGTTAGGTAGGGTCGTTCCTCTGGCTGGTTGTCGTCTCTGGGGTTCACATCTTCAGCATCATATATTACTGGTTGTATCGAGGTTTCAATGGTGTTGACGTTAGATGGATGGATGATCGATTTCGGTACTCACTGATAGTTCCTAGGAACTTCATGAGTATTGAAATTGATCATCGACCCTGACGCTGGTTACCATTGGTATCTCGATCCCAGATACAGTTTAATAGGTGGAAGTAGTTCGGTGGTTTTCTGTCATGGAGGGGATGGCGACGTTTTTGTGATTTCAAGAGTAAAAATCTTGGTTTCTACCTTGAATTCATGGTGTAACGATCGCAATAATCGCAAAACAATAATAAAACCAAATTCATCTTCGTTTTCAATTCAATAAAAATGTATTTCATTAGCTTCCATTCATTTTCACATTAACAATAATTTAAAATTTTCTAATACTTAACTGCTAGTTAAATTTCAATTGTACTATAAAAAGCAAACGAACGTACTAAATTTTTATTTCCAATTCTAACAAACAGATGTCGTTATTAATCTTTATTGAATTTCTTTTTAGTATTACCCGAGCTATTTTGACATGATAAGATGTCAAAAAGAATTAACAAAAACACATTTTTGTTTGAAAATATTGTCTTTCTGTTTTTGGGTCTTCAACCAAAATGTTGAATTGAGATTGTTATTAAACACTCAATAAAACGTATTAAAGAAAAAATACTAATTCCATTTTATTTTGAGTTTAAAAAAGAAATTGTTTTAATTTATACAGAAAAAAGGTTAACTTTGTTTTCATTAGTGTGTGATTTGGATGAAATATATATATATTTTTTAACAAAGTGTTTCATTCTGTTATCATTAAGTTTATACTTAATTTATCATAAAGGAAAAAGATTGCTTTATAAAAGTGGCAGTACATGAAAAATAAAGTATCCAATGATGTTATCGAAAGTATGAGTAGTAAGGATAACAGTGATCGAAGCATATTACCACAGTTAGAAACAGTCGAGTGTATGGTGGATTTTCCGGTTGTAGAAACCGTATGGATTTAAAGCAAAATATGAAGTGGAAAGTTAAAGAATTAAAGGCAATGTTCAATTGGGCATTTCGAACAACGAAGGTGTAATTCAGCAGCAGCAACTGATGTTCACAAATTAGTTCATCCAATACAGTTGGTTGATTAGTCAAGGGAATTGGAACACATAGACCAAATCTTCAATCAACAGTTATAAGTTAAGGTACTTACAGTAAATATATTAATTTTTTTATTTATTCCTCGTTCCCCTTTGGAATGTTAGGCTAGATTTTTTTCAGATAATAAGAGATTCCCAAATTTAGGATTCTGTGGGGATAAACGCTATCCCGTAGCAATATTATTAATATTATTTTGTACGAAAGGTCCAAACTAACAAATGATGGAAAACGCGTTGTGAGACCAAAACAATATTTTAAAAATTGATATTTCAAAATTGAATTTCTTCCCAACTTTTTTTTAAATTAATCTTATTATTTGTATAATACAAAATAAATCATAATAAAATATGAAATATTTATACAGCCATATTAAAATAAATATAATTCTAAGATCAAAATGAAATAATAAAAATTATAATTTTGAAAATAAAATTTACTACAAGACTTTATTCGATTAAGTTTTTATAATATTTAAATTACATTATTATATTATTGTTCAATATTTATTATCATTTAATTTTATTTGTATTATGAATTAGTATGAATTTGTTTCGTAGAAACAATTATGAATTTGTATGAATTATGAATTTGTATGAACGTAGAATCTAAAATCTATAAAATAAAATAAAATCTATATATATAATAAAGCTATGGTGTTTTTATTTGAAAAATAAAAAATATCCATATTACAAACTAGTATACAAAATATTCATATTACAAACGAACATCTCCTTAAGTTAAGCTGATATCTCTTAAAAGTAAGTTGACATTCTTTTGAAATCAATGTGATTTTAAAAATTTAAATGAATATCATCTAGATTGTAAGTGAAATCTCATAAAAATAATAGGATATTCTTTTAAATTACAAGGGATTCTCTATAGTTAATATGAATATCTCCGAAATTCTATATGAGTTTCACTTTTAATAAAGTCGAGATAGTCCTTTTAAATTAAAATGATTTTCACATAAAAATGTGTTTTTAATTTGACGTGTTATCTTTTTGTTTTAAGGTGAATTTCTGTTAATTTTACGGCAACTGAATTGAAGTGAAAAATCACATTGAAGTAATATGATTTGCTAATTGGATAAAAACCGCAGGGGATTTCACCTTAATTTAGTATCATTTTACGTGGTTTTTATTCTCAGTTGAACTATGTTGAACTCAGATGAACTCAGTTGAACTTAGTTAAACAGTTGAACTATAGTTGAGAGGGGCAGAGTAAATACTGCTTATACTCAATGATTCTGCACCATGGCGAGTTATTGGCGCCATAAAACCAATGCAACTCAAGCGTCTGTTCTCCATGTTAGGGGCGGCTTGGAGCGGGCGTCTGTCTTGGATCAAGCGGCTCGCTATATAAATGTGTAGAAAGCGTCTGTTCTCCATGTTAGGGGCGGTTTTCAGCAGGCGTCTGTCTTGGATCAAGCGGCTCGCTATATAAACGTGTAAAAAAATTGTTTCTGGTGACCTTAAGATGCAGAACGAACCCATTCACGAAAATTTGGGTTGGGCGAAGGGCTAACACCCCATTTCCGTTAAAAAATTATTGTCATGAATTCTGTACACAGGCCTCGGAATATCTCGGATTCTTTATTGGAACGACCTCGGAAACTGTACCCGGACTACGATTTAAAAATGGGAACCTGGAACGTGCTAAGCCTTAGAAGACCAGGAGATCTCCTAAAACTCACTCAACAAGTCGAGAGCTACACACTGGATATAGTGGCATTACAAGAACTAAGATGGCCAGGCAGTGGAATCCATGAAACAGCGAAAGGATACACTCTGTATTATTGCGGTCATCAAAACGGAGGAGAATTTGGAGTTGGCTTCCTTATGCACCGTCGCGGCAATCAATATGCGGTTATGCACACTGAGAATCCGCACGCAAAAATTCAATGTAACAATCACCAATGTTCATGCACCTACTGAAGGTAAAGCATATGATATTAAAGACCTGTTCTTCCTAGGACTCGAAGAAGTCATCAATAACATCCCGCGGCACGATATAAAAATCATGGTAGGTGACTTTAATGCTCAAATCGGTAGAATTGCAGAACTTAAAACACATATCGGCTCTAACAGCTTGCATCATACCAGCAACAATAACGGTTTTCGCGCAGCGGTTTTCATACAGAGGTGCTGATATGGACACCGATCATATGCTTGTCATCTTTAAGTACAAGTGCAAATTATCATCTACATTTAACAGACAAGCAAAAAGACCGTGCGATGGAATGTCGAAGCATTTAAACATCCGGAAACGCTGAATAGATATCAGAAAATAATAACACAAAACATAGAAGAGCATGACATCTCTTCTGAGATGCCATTAAACATACAATGACATCTCTTCTGAGATGCCAATACAATCAACCATTATAGCCGCAGCACAAACTACAATCGGAAAACGACCACCGAAATCACACAACGAATGGTTTGACGACGAGTGCCGCCAATCCGTTGAACATAAACAAAAACTGCGAGAAAAATGGTCAACAAGGAATACCCGAAGCTCCCAAGCTGATTATCTATGCGCCAGGAAAGCCTCAGCAAAACTTCTACGTAAAAAGAAACGCGAACACATGAAGAGCTGCATCGCAAATACCAACCAACATGCGGCCAACGGAAATTCAAAAAAATGCTTTGCCAATGCACGGAATCTGACAAAAGATTTCCACCCAAGATCTACAGCCATCAAAACTGAAAAAAGTGAACTTACAACAAGTGAACGTGATGTGCTGGCAGTGTGGCGATTCCACTTTCAAGACCTACTGAAAAAGACGAATGAGGTTCATCCTATTCTAGCAATTGCTCCATCAACTGAGGAGATTTTTGTCCCTTACCCAGCAATAGATGAAGTGGAGGCTGCCATAAAAAAACTGAAAAATGGCAAATCACCAGGTATCGATGGAATCCCTGCAGAACTTCTGAAAAATGGAGGAGAAGCTCTGGTCTCACGTATATACGATCTGATTTTTGCAATCTGGGACCAAGAAGAACTACTTGCTGAATGGAAAACAGCTCTCATTGTTCTGCTACATAAGAAAGGTGACCGTCTAAAGTGTGCAAATTATCGTGGCATCGCACTGTTGAATGTATACAAAATACTAGCTAATGTCGTACTTGCTCGACTCATCCCGTTCGCCGAATCTATCATCGGTGACTATCAGTGTGGTTTTAGTCCCAACCGCTCAACCACAGATCAATGTTTTACATTAAGGATGATTCTGGAAAAATGTTGGGAGTACAACATCAGCATCCACCAGCTCTACGTTGATTTCAGGCAAGCATATGATAGTATCATCCGCGACAACCTCTGGTCCGCACTCATATGCCTTGGTATCCCAGAGAAACTTGTTTCTCTGTGCAAACTCACAACATCGGGATCAAATTGTAGAATAGTAATCGAAGGGTCAGTTTCTGATCCTTTCGATATAACATCAGGTGTTCGACAAGGTGATGCACTCGCGCCCGTACTATTTAATTTGGCGCTGGAGTACGCGATAAGAAAAAGCCGCATTGAGACACAAAACTGTATATTTAACAAATCTAGTCAAATTCTTGGCTATGCAGATGATATTGTGCTTCTCGGACGTAGAACAAGCGATATCAAGGATAGTCTCTCTCGGCTTGAAAGAAATGCTAAACGACTTGGATTATGCATTAACACCGGCAAGACTAAACTATTAACAACATCCAGGAATAAACCTCCCGGCAATCTGGATACTGGCGACTATGAAGTGGAACGCGTGGAAAACTTCAAATACCTCGGATCTGTAATAACATCGTCAAATGACATGCAGGCAGATATCAAAGCCCGTGTCTCTGCCACATACAGAGTTTTCTACGCATACTCAAAACTTTTGCGATCAAAACATCTTTCGCGGTTGTGTAAACTCACACTTTACAAAGCATTAATTCGACCTGTGCTTACATTTGGAAGCGAAAGCTGGACACTGACTTCCTCCGATTGTAGAATTCTATCAACATTCGAGAGGAAAGTCATACGAACAATTTATGGTCCATGTTAAGTTGCTGGAAATCAGTATAGAATCCGAATGAATCATGAAATCAGACAGCTTCTTGGAGGCAGCGATGTAATCGGATTCATTAAATCCGACCGTATTAGATGGTTTGGTCATGTAAAAAGGGCTCCATTGGATAGAATGATAAAAAAAGCGTCCCAACAACAACCAGCTGGTGTTCGTCAAAGAGGAAGACCTAGACAACGCTGGCGTGATGACATCATCCAAGACCTTCGTGATATAGGATGTCGAAACTGGGGTCAACTGGTCATGGAACGAAATGAGTGGAAGCTGGTGGCACAGACGGCAAAATCCCTCCATGGGATGTAAACGCCAGAGAGAGAGAGAGACGCTGATGCATAAGCTAACTTCACCACAGCTCTAGAACCAAAATGTTCGGGATATTTTTTTTTTTTTTTTTAATGGCGTTCATGCTCCATGTAGGAGCGTTGCCAGGCTAATCAGCTTCGAATATTCACCACGGTCATTCGCAACAGCAACATAATTACCATGGCAGCCGATTTTTTTAAGGTCGTTTATTACGTCAGTCTCCCATTGTAGTCGTGGTCTACCTCGCGGTCGCCCACTCCCTGGGGTACTAACGTACATTTTTCTAATCATTCCAGACTGTGAATCGGCTCGTAGAACATGCCCAAACCAAGCAATCCTATTAGAACGGATACAACCTATTATATCAGGACCCTCAAGAAGGTCTCTGATCTCAAAGTTATATCGGGTTCTATACTCTCCATCGTCTGTCTTAAGTGGACCAAAAATGTAGCGTAGGATCTTACGCTCAAATACAGATAAATGCGATTCGTCATTTTGTGTAAGGGTCCACGTTTGTGGGGTAGTGAAATCCGAAATTCTACGTCCACGCCGTGCTACCTGGGTAATGCTAACAGAATTAGGTTGGTGTAGTTGAGAGGGGCAGAGTAAATACTGCTTATACTCAATGATTCTGCACCATGGCGAGTCATTGGCGCCACAAAACCAATGCAACTCAAGCGTCTGTTCTCCATGTTAGGGGCGGCTTGGAGCGGGCGTCTGTCTTGGATCAAGCGGCTCGCTATATAAACGTGTAGCAAGCGTCTGTTCTCCATGTTAGGGGCGGTTTGTAGCGGGCGTCTGTCTTGGATCAAGCGGCTCGCTATATAAACATGTAAAAAGGTTGTTTCTGGTGACCTTAAGATGCAGAACGAACCCATTCACGAAAATTTGGGTTGGGCGAAGGGCTAACACCCCATTTCCGTAAAAAACTACTTGTCATGAATTCTGTACACAGGCCTCGGATTATCTCGGATTCACTATTAGAACGACCTCGGAAACTGTACCCGGACTACGATTTAAAAATGGGAACCTGGAACGTGCTAAGCCTTAGAAGACCAGGAGATCTACTGAAACTTACAAACCAAATCAATAGCTATACACTGGATATAGTGGCGTTACAAGAACTAAGATGGCCAGGGAGTGGAATCCACGAAACAGCCAAAGGATACACTCTCTACTATTGCGGTCATGAAAACGGAGGAGAATTTGGAGTTGGCTTTCTCACACATCGTCGCGTGAATCAACATGTTATCGACTTTCGCCCAATTAATATGCGGATATGCACAATGAGAATCCGCACGCAAAAATTTAATGTAACGATCATCAATGTTCATGCACCTACTGAAGACAAAGCAGATGACATTAAAGACCTTTTCTTCCTAGAACTCGAAGAAGTCATCAATAACATCCCGCGGCACGATATAAAAACCGTGGTAGGTGACTTCAATGCGCAAATTGGTAGAAGTGCAGAACTTAAAACACATGTTGGCCCTAACAGCTTGCATCATACTAGTAACAATAACGGCTTTCGCGCAGCTGAACTGGCTATGATGTATGATCTAGTAATTTCTAGCACTTTCTTTCCTCATAAAAGAATCCACAAAGCAACGTGGAAATCAAACGACGGAAGAACTGAAAATCAAATCGATCACGTCATGATTTCTAAGAGACACTCTACAAGTGTAACTGACGTTCGATCATACAGAGGTGCTGATATGGACACCGATCATATGCTTGTCATCTTTAAGTATAAGTGCAAATTATCATCTACATTTAATAGGCAAGCAAAAAAGACCGTGCGCTGGAATGTCGAAGCATTTAAACACCTGGAAACACTGAATAGATATCAGGAAATTGTAACGCAAAACATAGAAGAGCATGACATCCCATCTGAGATGCCATTAAACATACAAGAAGAATGGCAAACGCTTCAATCAACCATCATATCCGCAGCACAAACTACAATCGGAAAACGACCACCGAAATCACACAACGAATGGTTTGATGACGAGTGCCGCGAAAGCATTGAGCACAAACAAAAACTGCGAGAAAAATGGTTAACAAGAAACACCCGAAGCTCCCAAACTGATTATCTATGCGCCAGAAAAGCCTCAGCAAAACTCCTACGGAAAAAGAAACGCGAACACATGAAGAGCTGTATCGAAAACATCAACCAACATGCGGCTAATGGAAATTCGAAAGAGTGTTTTGCCAATGCGCGGAATCGGACCAAAGATTTCCACCCAAGATCTATAGCCATCAAAAATGGAAACAACGAGCTTACAACAAGTGAACGTGATGTGCTGGAAGTATGGCGATCCCACTTTCAAGACCTACTGAATAGGACGAACGAAGTTCATCCTATTCGAGCAATTGCTCCGTCAAGTGAGGAGATTTTTGTCCCTTACCCAACAATAGAAGAAGTGGAAGCTGCCATCAAAAAATTAAAAAATGGCAAATCACCAGGTATCGATGGAATCCCTGCAGAACTACTTAAGAATGGAGGAGCAGCTCTGGTCTCACGTATATATGATCTGATTCTTGCAATCTGGGACCAAGAAGAACTACCTGCTGAATGGAAAACAGCTCTCATTGTTCCGCTACATAAAAAAGGTGACCGCCTAAAGTGTGCAAATTATCGTGGAATCGCACTGTTGAACACTGCATATAAAATACTAGCTAATGTCGTACTCGCTCGGCTCATCCCGTTTGCCGAATCTATCATCGGCGACTATCAGTGTGGTTTTCGTCCCAACCGTTCAACCACAGATCAATGTTTTACATTAAGGATGATTCTGGAAAAATGTTGGGAGTACAACATCAGCATTCACCAGCTCTACGTTGATTTCAAGCAAGCATATGATAGCATCATCCGCGACAACCTCTGGTCTGCACTCATATGCCTTGGTATTCCAGAGAAACTTGTTTCTCTGTGCAAACTCACAACATCGGGATCAAACTGTAGAATAGTAATCGAAGGGTCAGATTCTGACTCTTTTGATATAACATCAGGTGTTCGACAAGGTGATGCACTCGCACCCGTACTATTTAATTTGGCGCTTGAGTACGCGATAAGAAAAAGCCGCATTGAGACACAAAACTGTATATTTAACAAATCTAGTCAAATTCTTGGCTATGCAGATGATATTGTGCTTCTCGGACGTAGAACAAGCGATATCAAGGATAGTCTCTCTCGGCTTGAAAGAAATGCTAAACGACTTGGATTATGCATTAACACCGGCAAGACTAAACTATTAACAACATCCAGGAATAAACCTCCCGGCAATCTGAATACTGGCGACTATGAAGTGGAACGTGTGGAAAACTTCAAATACCTCGGGTCTGTAATAACATCGTCAAATGACATGCAGGCAGATATTAAAGCTCGTGTCTCAGCCGCATACAGAGTTTTCTACGCATACTCAAAACTTTTGCGATCTAAACATCTTTCGCAGTCGTGCAAACTCACACTTTACAAAGCATTAATTCGACCTGTGCTTACCTTTGGAAGCGAAAGCTGGACACTGACTTCCTCCGATTGTAGAATTCTATCAACATTCGAGAGGAAAGTCATACGAACAATTTATGGTCCATGTAAAGTTGCTGAAAATCAGTATAGAATCCGAATGAATCATGAAATCAGACAGCTTCTTGGAGGCTGCGATGTAATCGGATTCATTAAATCTAACCGGATTAGATGGTTTGGTCATGTAGAAAGGGCACCATTAGATAGAATGATTAAAAAAGCGTCCCAACAACAACCAGCTGGTGTTCGTCGAAGAGGAAGACCTAGACAACGCTGGCGTGATGACATCATCCAAGACCTTCGTGATATAGGATGTCGAAACTGGGGTCAACTGGTCATGGAACGAGACGATTGGAAGCTGATTGCACAGACGGCAAAATCCCTCCATGGGATGTAAACGCCAGAGAGAGAGAGAGAGAGTCCACGTTTGTGACCCATACATCACAACCGGTCTAATCAATGTCTTGTATAACTTGAGCTTGGTGTTAGTTGATACATACGGAGATCCAAGGAGAGGTTTGATTGAGTAGAAAGTTCGATTACCTGCAGCGATTCGAGCTTTTATATCTGTAAGTATGCTGTTGTTTGAGTCAAGCAGTGATCCCAAATATTTAAAAGATTCAACTCCCTCAATTCGTTCATCGCCGCACATCAAATCTTTCTTCTCAGCCTCCCTTGAAACATTTATATGTTTGGTTTTATTGTAGTTAATTTGACGACCAATTTTTCTAGCTCCACTCTCAAGCGACTTAAAAGTCTCACTCATAACAGCTTCACTTCGGCCGAGGATGACAACATCATCAGCGTATGCAATCATCTGTACTGAGTTTATTGACAAGATATTGTTGTTAGTCGGCAGTTTCTTTTGACGGCACACATATTCCAAGGCTAAATTAAAAAGTATAAGAGAGATAGCATCACCTTGTCTTAACCCGGAGTCGACTTTAAAAAACCTTGATATTTTGTTCTCTACTCGTACACAGCATTGAGAGTTCTGTACTGTCATTTTGCATAGTGATACCAGTTTACCAGGAATTCCCATTGACACCAGAGCAGACCATAGAGTCTCTCGTTCGAGAGAGTCGTAGGCCTGTCTGAAATCAATGAAGAGTTGGTGCACTGGTATGTTGAACTCTCGGCACTTTTCCAAAATCATCCTTATCGAGAAAAGTGCGTCGGTGGTACTCCGGCCCCACCGGAAGCCACACTGATATTCTCCAAACAGTTGTTCAGCAAAAGGATTGATTTTGGATAGCAAAATGTAGGAAAAGATCTTATATGCTGTGCAGAGTAGAGTGATTCCTCTGTAGTTTGCACATTGTAGGCGATTACCTTTTTTATGGATTGGTATCAGCATAGCTGTGTTCCAGTCCTGTGGCATGGCTTCAGTCCTCCATATCATTTAAACAAGTTCAAACAATCTTAAGGATAGAGTTTCACCACCATGTACAATCATTTCGGATGTTATATCGTCGATACCAGGTGCTTTATTGCATTTTAATTTTGACAGCGCTGCATCGAATTCCTCTTTGGTGGGTTCGTCTACATGTACCTTTGACGCACGAATAAGCTTTGCTCGTCGCCCGACTTGTTTCTGGTCACTTAAGTTGAGAAGATTCTAGGCCCAAGATAAGCGGCACAAGTATCTAAAATATTTTTAAGGTCTACTTGTAGCTCCCCATCTTCGTTTTGAATAGCAGTCGATCTAGTTTGAGGGCCCTTCTTTAAGGTTTTAACCTGTTGAAAGAAGTTGCGCGATTGATGTTTCTTATTGAAGCTTTCAATCTCCTCACACTTTCTCTTCCACCATTCTCTCTTCGTTCGTCTACATAACTTTGTAGCGGCTTGTCTTGCCAGTTTATAGTTCTCCTTCGTGGACCTGGTGTTGCGTTCTTGCAGACATTTCAGATAGCAATCTCTTTTGTATTGAATAGCGTCAAGACATGCTTGATCCATCCATGGCTTCTGGGAGTGGTTTTGTGGTCATCCAAGTATTCCCTCAGCAGCGCTTAAAACAGCATCTTTGAGCAAATACCATGACTTATCGACGTCTCCATTAATGGTTTCTGATTTCTCTAATGTTTCGGCAATATGGTTTTGATATTTATCTTCTGTTTCTGCATTCTTTAGTGATGAGATGTTAAATCGTTTCCGTTGATTGAATTTCGGAATGCTTGGGTTTGAAAGTGGTCACTTCCAATGTATGCACCTCTAAAGGATCGCACATCCAGAACACTCGAAAAGAAACGTGCTGTAACTAGCACGTGATCAATTTGATTTCGAGTGTTTCCATTCGGTGAGACCCATGTCTGCTTATGAATCGATCGGTGCGGAAAGAACATACTGGCAATTCTCAAATTATTTGATAATGCAAACTCAGCCATTCTCTCACCATTATCATTCGAATTCAAATGCAGACTGTTGGGGCCCACCACATTTCCATAGGAGATATCTCTTCCAACCTGCCCATTAAAGTCACCAAGAACCATAGTGAAGTCGCGTGTTGGTGTTTGTTTCGTAACCTCTTCCAGCACTATGTAGAAATTATCCTTCTCGTCGACGGTCTTAGCTTCAGTTGGTGCATGCACTGCAATAAGAGAAATATTGTTATATGTACCACGTACACGTAGGTAGCAAATCCTCTCACTGACCGGGATGAATTTCATCACGGCTTCTTGTATGCGTGCACCAACAAGAAAGCCAGTTCCAAATTCTCTTCGAGAAGGATGACCACTACAGTATAGAGAGTGACTATCCAAATCTTGTTTTCCGATTATTGGCTGTCTAATTTCTTGCAGAGCTATGATATCCATCCCATACCTCTCAGCCTCTGTTTCTAGACTTATAAGAGCATCAGGAGCGCTCAGGCTGCGCACGTTCCACGTTCCGATTCGGTAGTCTGGTTCTTTTTCACGTCCAGGTAAAATTCTGTTTTTGTCCGGGTCTGTTTTTCTTTTCTGATTTCCAAATTTAACAAATAATTTTTTTTCCGGGGTTAGGGTGTTAACCTTAGGCCCAACCCAAATTGTCGTGAATGGGTCCGTTCTGCATCTTAAGGTTACCAGAAACAACCTTTTGACACGTTTATATAGCGAGCCGCTTGATCCAAGACAGACGCCCGCTTCAAGCCGCCCCTAACATGGAGAACAGACGCTTGAGTCGCATTGGTTTTAAGGCGCCAATTCGCCATGATGTACCATGATTGACTAAGCAGTTTTTACCCTGCTTGTCTCCGGTACACTAACCTAATTCTGTCAGCATTAACCAGGCAGCACGGCGTGGACGTCGAATTTCGGATTTCGCTACCCTGTAGTACGCGAAAAAGTAAAAAAAATTTAACCAGAAGTGAAAAACCGGATGTTGGGATGCAGAACTGTTGTGAACCGTACTTAATAATTATGTACCAAGTTTCATCCAATTCGATTATCAGGTACAGATGTTATTGAGCTTAAAAAAGTGCTAAAAACATGTGCTCGGAGGACCCCACACCACTCTGTTCACTATCGCTTAAAAATTAATCAGTTTCTTGCCAAACATATTTGTATCTTTCTCCAAAGTGTCATCAAATTTCATTAACGAACGAATGTTGTATGCTCCCAACAAACATTGAAAAAATGGTGACACAATAAACTGATTATCTAACTAATTATCTTAATACTGTCCAAAAACTAATCAATTCCTTGTCATTTAGGTCTGCATCTTTTTTCAAAGTGTCATTAAAATTGATTAATGAATGAAGTCTGTATGCTCCCACCAAACTTTAAAAACAAAGTGTGAAAAGTCAGCAGTTGTATGGTAGACCACCCGCCACTTTGATCATAGTGTCCCAAAAGATGATCATCATCTTCTCACACTAAGTGAAACCTTTTCCGTAAGTTTCATCATAATCACTTTATCATTGTAGGCTGTAGTGTACATAAAGACACTGAAAAAACTTCAAAAAATTACAAACAAATTTTTTTACCGGAAGTGAAAAACCGGATGTTGGGATGCAGAACTATTGTGAACCGTACTACATGTTTATGTATCAAGTTTTATCCAACTCGATTACCAGGTATAGATGTTATTGAACTTTCAAAAAAACAGGTACTCGGAGAACCCCCCATTCACTTTGTTCAATATCGCTCCAAAACTAATCAGATCCTTGCCATACATATTTGCATCTTTTTTCATAGTGTCATCAAAATTCATAAACGAACGAATGTTGTATGCTCTCAACAAACATAAAAAACATGGTGGAAAAAACCACCTGTTGTATGGTGGACCTCCCAACCCTTTATTCCATGTACTCTAAAATCTGATAAAATCTTTTTTTGTGTTACTTGAAAGCTTTTACCAACGTTTCATGAAAATCGATCGGTAATTGTAAGGTAAAGTAGGGATAAGCACCTAAAAAAAAATCTTTTCAACCGGAAGTGACAAATAGGAAGTTGGTATGCAGAAATATTGGAAACAGTACTAAAACCTTACATATAAATTTTCCATAAGGTCATGAGTCGGAATTAGAAGTTATTGAAGATTTAAACTTAGAAGGTGATCCGGGGTCCCCTTGCCATTTTGTTCAATTTTGAAATGAATCCAGATCTTCCATTTTCAAGTCATTTTCGGATCATTTGCCAAAGTTTCATCAAGATCCTATGCAGGAATATCATGCAACCATCCACCCATGCACACACAGACGTACACAAAAATGTGTTCTGGCTGTTTAGATAGAAGATGGTCCAAAACAAAAGAAAAAACAAAATGTGGGGTATGTAAGATTTTTTTTCTCGACAGATTGCACTACTTCATACAATTTAAAATTTTTAATTGTTGATGAACTACTTAAAGTGTTAATCTAATGAAAATTTTTGATTAAAAGACTTCTTATACACTTTAATAATATTTTATTTTTCTAAATATATTTTCTGTCTCTAAGAGACCTTCTTCAGAGAATGAATTCTGATTTCTATTATAAACTTAACTATTACATTGGTCTTTTTATACATATCTATTTGTATTTAAAAGTATGAGTTTTTATTTTTGAATGGGTTTTTCCTAATTAGGGTTGTAAAACAATTGATTTTGAAATTTTTTTGATTGATAAAATTAAATTACATGGGCGTTAAAACTAAAATTATTAATGAATATTTTGTATGGTTATTGAGTTATTGACTATTATAATGACATTGTGATTGTTGGTGGGTTGTGTCTTCTAATTTAATTTTTAAATTTGTAGGATTTTGAACAGAAGGCTGAATACTGGACCTTTATCTAGGTTAAGGAGGGTTTTTTGTATTTCTTGATTTATGTAGAATGACTCTATTATTTCCAATTTTCTGTCGTCTCTTACTTGTTGAATTAAGCTGAGACTATTGATGTCAACTTTATGATTGGTGTCAACAATGTGTTTTGCAACAGGTGATGTTTCATAGCCGGTTTTGATGTTTATATGTTCCTTGAACCTGGTACTTATTTTCCTTTTTGATCATCCAATGTATATTTTATCACAGGATTGACATTTTATTTTGTAAATCCCGTTTTGGTTGAGTTTTGGAATTTTATCAAAACAAAAAATTCATACTTTTAAATACAAATAGATAGGTATAAAAAGACCAATGTAATAGTTTAGTTTATAATAGAAATCAGAATTCATTCTCTGAAGAAGGTCTCTTAGAGACAGAAAATATATTTAGAAAAAAAAAAATATTACTAAAGTGTATAAGAAGTCTTTTAATCAAAAAATTTTCATTAATTTAAAATTGTGGTGAAGCAAAAATAATACGTAAAAATACAAGGATGTATAACACATAAATACATATTGTTTTATTTGTACGGATCCAAAAATATTTTGTTTTAACACTACTGTTACTAGTTTTACAATTAATTACCTTTTCCATACTAAAATCCTCGAGATATTATATTATATTACCTGTCACGTTGGTGGATTAACCTAATTCTCATTAAAAATTCAAATGCGAATAATTAAGAAAAGCCCAAAAAGGAAATGTAAATAAAATACAAAATTTTTAGTTAATAAATATCTATTTATTTATTTATTCATTTAATTATATATTTTGCTTTCCATTTTTTTAATTAAACTAAAATACAAGTTTCTTTTACGTGTTTTGATTTTGCTGTTTTACAACAATAAAACAGTTTTTAATGTTACTTAAAACTTGGTTTTGTTGATTTTGGTTTATTTATACAATTCTAACCCCATATCTTCATCAAGGAAAAATAAAATTAAATAAAATATAATTAGACATTACCAAGACATTTTGTTTTCAAAAGTAAATCTGTTTTATTTTCTTTTATGTATTTGTTGTTGGGCTTATATATTACCATAAAACATGGCAATTAGCTTAATATTAAAAAAAATTGAAAATGAAAACCGTTTTTGCGTTGAAATAATCACAATTTTGGAAACTTAATTTTTGGATTGTTTTATTTGCAAAGGTGTTTGGGTATTTATAAAATTATATATTTCAGCCCACAAAGAAAATATTTAACAATGAATACACCAAACAGTTTTGTATTTGTAATAAGTTTGAGCTTGTTCATATATAAAATTTCTTTTAGATCTTTGTATTATAATGCTGATTATAACAAAAGCTTTTCAAAAACTTCGTAATTGTTATTTGAAAGATCGTCCACCTACAACTCTTTTGTCTTAAGCTATTTTGGCTTATTCGTTTCCATCATACCATAAAATATTTAGAGTAAAAATATGCAGTGCCGTTGTGTTTTCAACGTATTTTTGTTTTATTTGTAAATTGTGGTTATTTTCTAATACAGAAAGTGTAACAGTTATTCAGGTACAATACTGAACTAGCTTGTAAAGATAAAACAACGCACATATATTAATTTAAAAAGTAGTTTAGTTTAGTTTTACCTCGAGAGCAAATCATAATATGTTTACAAAATAATTAAAATTAAAGCAAATAGATAATTTTTCAACATAATCTCTATCTTTAATTTTTCAACATTAAATTAGATTTATTGTATGATGGGTATTTGCATCTGTAGTTTTCGACCACCTGAATGGTGTATTGTGTACCTTCCTCGTCTTTAGTTAGAATACTGTTGTATTCCGTGTCATCAACTTAACACCGAGTTTGGCGGTATCATTAACAACATGCAAACTTTGGCAAAACAACGTGGCTTTGACGAAATCCTCATTTCGATGGGTCATGTAGCAAAAAATCAATACAAATTCTAAATTGATTCAAAAAAATCTGAGTTTTTTCTGTGACAAAATCACTAATGTTCTTATTAGCAAAAAGTTGGATATGTTTGACTGCGTCAAAATCTTTTTTGCGAGTTTGAAGTGCGATGGGGGTGTCTCATGCTGGGACCTCAAGGTTTTGAACCATTTTTCGTTTTTCATCAAACGAAATCTCTGGGTCGAAAAAAGCCAAGCCAATATTTGCCTCCGTTAAATAGTGAAGATGATAACAAATTTTGTTCAACATTTCTTCTGAAACTCTTTGGTCAATTTTGATGAAATCCAAATCCTGATATGCGGCGGCTGTTGTTCCATCTATGCATTTGAACCAAATTTTTACATACAACATAATCAGAAAAATGCAAACGTCTCGAAAAAATGCAAACGGCGTAACTTGTCGGACCTGGGCGTTTGAATTTGTAATTCTCAATGGTTTCGCCAAGAAAAATCAATGTAACTTCCAAAAATTCTTTATATTCGCTGCGTGGGTGTGATTTTTCCAACTCTTCATGACAAAAAATTACTAGAACTTCTCACGAGTGTTTTGGAATTTTGTTTTCCAGTTTTTTGTCCGATATTTCATTTTTGAACATTGTTGGATTAATTTTACCACCGTCCTATGCCTTCTGAAATTTGTTAAACATATAAACATCGGGTGCTGTGGTCTTTCTAAATTTGAGATCATAAACAGCCCGTAGTTTAATCTCCAGTATGTGATGACGACATGGGAATCGAATCAAGTTGTGGCCAATCCTTTTTTCCACCTTTTTCTGGTCCAGCGTTACTTGATGTCGTGTCGTAACACATGGCTTCGACTTTATCAGTAAGATTTCATTCTTCAAGGCATTCATATATCGCATTCGCAATCGATAAGCCGCTCTGTTCTTTGCATAATGGAACCGTTAATAACTTCTCAATATTACCAAATGTTACTATGGTAGGCAAACGATCTACTTTACCATGTCCAGTTAATTCTGCTAGCAATGTATCAAAAAATAAAAATTTGTGTTACTCAAACAAAGTCTAAATCTAACATAAAAATTTATTTTTTCTGAATTTTCGCAGAAATTTTTTTTTTGGATTTAAGAAGAAGAAATTCGATAAAAACGCTTTCCTAAGATCGATTTCTACATACTTAGGCTCGTTGGAATCGTAAAACAATTAGCTTTTAATAAAAAATCGAAATTATGAGATATATTATGTTTTAAGATGATTATATCTGATAAACATAAAAAATCCTATTATTCTGCTAATTTTCTTATCTTCGACGCCACTGCGCGGTGGGTAATTATTTTCCGATTTCAGTAAAACTGCATACACTTCATTTTCGAATCAAAAGGAACATAATTAGTCGGTGGGAGGGATGAAAATAACAACTTCCTAAGTTAGGTCATGTCTAATATACATATATATAAACCAAAGCTTTGCGGTGAAAATTATTTACAGTTAATTTTACAAAATCCTGTTTCAAATATATTTTTACTAATGATGTTACAGACAGAAATATTTCCATACCATGAATTTACATAAAACTACTGTTTAGACCATACCATGAATTTACATAAAACTACTGTTTAGAAATTGAAGGCAAAAATCTTCATACCATGAATATCTAAAGAGAAAAGTAGGAAAATTCAACTTGAAGTAAATAACTGATGCTGAAGTTTTATATTCCAAAAATATTCACTTTGGTGGCGTAATTGATACCATGTCTGCGATTCGAATAGCGGTACTCATCATAAAGGTTCCAGATCCAACCTGAAATACGAAAAAAGATATATAGTTTTTGTGTAATTAACTGAAAAGATTATTGAGAATAAGTTCAAGTACACTTTCGAATTAGAAAAATTCAGATGACGAGCCAACTTGCAAAATCCAATGATTGCAGTAATCTCTTATATACTATAATGTTTTGTTGAAATAATGTGATCACAAAATTTTACACGGATGTAAGACTATAAATAAATATGTCGTTTGCAAAAAAAAAGCTATATAATGCTTTTTTAATAATTTATTTTTTGGACTACTTGTATTGCTGTTATAAATAGTTAACTTGGTATTTGGTATGTATTCAAAAGAAAAGATTGTCATTTCCATAAATAATTTTGCTTTAAATAAGTTCAATAAATTAAAATCACAGAGTACAACTTATAACGCAAATGCTAGCATAATCGACAACACTACATATTTTTACTCGAATAATAAAACATTTGATTTTAGTTTAAAAGCTTTGTTCTTGTTTTGTTTGTTTAGCATTTTACCTTTAGTTTAAAAATATTGAATTTTCTCTTTAAATAAATTTTTGATTTGATTTAGTTTCTAAAAATCTTACTTAGACTAAAAATGTATTAATTTTTTTTTGGAATACTTTTTTACATTTTAAATAGAAAATTAGAGTATAGTAATTTTATTATGATATAAATAAATATAATATTTACTAAAAGAGATTTTTTTAAAACAATATAAATTGATTTTGTTATCTAAATGATTTAATTTTGATTTTTATATACTAATGTACGATTTAGTTAAAATTTAAATATTTTACAATTTGATTTATTATACTTTACAAAAATTTTGACACGAAATGAAATGCAAAATTATAGTTTATTTTACAAAGAAACAAAATCATTTCCGCTTGGTGGTAACGGTGGTGTAGGAATTTCTTTGATATCATTCATATTAGTTACATAAATAATATCACGTTCTAATTGTTCTTCGTCTGGGAGAGATAATGTTGAATTGCCACTTGCAGTTACACGTCGACCCATATTGTCATATTTGGGGCATAAAAAGTTTCTTTCACACTTCATAAAATTCTCACTATTACAATAATTACCTAAGTTTTGGTTTTTTAAACATGCAGCGCACATTTTTAATTTATTACATTCACTACTTAGTCCATTAACCACATTATTGTTTCCAATATTACCGGTTATAATATTCCTACCACTTATAAAATTAGTTTCTAAATTTTGATAATTAACTAGATTTTCTTTTTGAAAATTATTTGTTGTATTTAAATCTTTTTTACTTGATGATGGACGATTATTCCTCGGCAATGTTGCGAATGAAGACACATTTACAGGTAAAAATTTGCTTTTTACTCTATTTGGAATATTAAGTAGATCAGGATACATATTTAAATCTGGATTATCTAATGAATCTTGTGTCACTGAAACAGATATAAAAATATTTCCATATGCAGGATTAGTCATTACATTTGATCCACAAAATTCAGGCGGTGGTGGGAAAACTCCAACATTAAGAGGAAACTCTTCATTTCGTGATATATTTTCGATTGTAATTTGAACTGGTTCTACTGCAATTGTTGATTCATTTTTATTTGTAGATGGAGTATTAACCATCTCACAGCTATCTTGTCTCTCGTTTGTGGTTATACTGAGATCAAGCAACTTTTTTTCTTGATCATTAAAACTTACACTACCTTTGATTTTTTTTCTTAAGGTTCGTTTTTTGATTGTTTTCTGGCATACGCAGAATATGATTGAAAGAAAAACTAATCCAAAAATGCTACAAAATATAGCTACTATTAAACGAAACAACAAAAAGGTTTTTGGTGGTTCAATAATTACATGTTCTACGGTTTCTTCTAATATTAAACTAATGTTTCGACTAGAAAATCCAACACTATTACGTGCTATGCATGTATATACACCAGCATCTAAGTTTGATACGTTATATATTGTAACATTATTCCACGTTCTATTATTTTCTAAAAGTTTTGTTTCCACTAACGAATTTTCACTGTCAATTATTTTTCCATTAAAAATCCATGACATTTCTGGAAATGGATCACCGTATACTAAACAACTGTATGTTATATTCCTTCCAATATCATCCGATTGGTTAATGTTTTTAAATAATTCGACTAACGGCAAACATCCAAAATGTTTTTCATCTATCGTCTCCCAGTTTTGATGTTTAAACGCAAATGGTGTCTTGCATTGAACGCTTAAGCTATTTTGAAAATGACTTTTTGTGTACCAATTCCTAAAAGCTCTTAATCGGCAATCACAATTCCATGGATTTTCCTCCAGCAGCAATGTGTTTAACATTTTCATTTGTTCAAAAAGATTTCCGTCCAGATATTCCAATAAATTATTTTTTATATTTAAAAGTTCTAATTGATCTATATTTTTAAATGCGGTTTTATGAATTTCGTGAATTTGACAGTTATGTAAATCTAAGCTCCGTAAATGAGGTAATTTTGGAAATTGTTCTGCAATTAAGGTTTTAATTGGATTACCGTTTAAATATAATATTCGCAAACGATCATTGCCAAAAAACGTATTTTTTTCAATTCTCACTATTTCATTTTCACTTAAATCAATTTCTACCAAAATTTTTAGATCACGAAATGCATCTTTATCCACTTGTTGTATTCTAGATTTTTTTAAATATATCCTTTGTAAATTAACTAATCCTAATGTGGTGAATTCTTCACGATGGAGATATGAAATATCATTATCGTTTAGTACCAAAACTTGAAGTTCAGTTGATAGTTCTGTTGGTACTTGTTTCAGCTCCAGTGAATTACATATTGCTGATTTTTTTCCATTGGTCCATTTACATGTGCAATTCCAAGGACAACTGGCTGTCCAGTCATCGCATAGAGATGGTATGATTATTAGATAGAATACTGAAAATAAAAAAAAATATTATTTATAGTTATTGCATTAAATGTCAGAATATATTAAATACATATTTGAGTTATATTTTTATCGTAATTTTAGGTAGAACTGTTTTCTTTATATTAATTTTTAAGAAAGCTTTTTTTGTTGTTTCACAACTGTGATAGAAAACAAAAATGTTTTGATTTTTAAATCTTTATTTCTTCTTTCGAATTTCGAATTTTCGAAGCTTCTGTGCTCATAAATCATGAATATCTAATATAAAATAACACAAAAAAACAAAAACAAAGTAAATTAACTTTAAAAAAATTAATACATTTAGTTTGAAAAAAAAAATTGATTTGCAATAAAGTTGAAAAACAATTAGGAAACTAATTACGTTAAAGAAATGTCTAAAATAAATAAAAAAATACCTGATTTTTTAGTTAAAAAGTACAAACTGCCACTATACAACACATAACTAATGCTTTTAAAATTAAAACAATTATAAAATAATTAAACATTATAAAAACACAGCCATTGAATCAATGGGAACTTTTTCCTTGAGAGAATTTAAAACAAGTAAAAATAATAAATATCTGGATACTGTAATTTTTACTAATGTTATGGCAAATGCGTTGAGATGTTTTGAGAATCTTGTATGGGTGGGGTTGTAAATGAGACATGTTATAAATTAGAATATGTATATTTTTTATTGGTAATTATTTGGTTGATTAATTGGAGATTTAAACTTAGGTGAGTTAGCTTTGTATATGTCTATTGTGTTGTAGTATGTGTGAATTGCGTTAACATCGTTTTTCCTATTACATGTGTTTGGGCTATGTAGCAATATGTATGCTGATTCCAAACGTAGTCGTTTCTGAGTATTTTTTTCTATATCCATGACATTAGCATCGTCATAATTAAACACATGACCTGTGTTAATTGTATGCAAAAGTAACCACGTTTTTCCATTATCTTTGTGAGCGTTGTTCAAATCGTATATATGACCAGAGATTCTCGTTTCCAGTGTTTGTCAGGTTTGGCCAATATATGATGTCGAACAAGTCAGAACAATCTATTTTATAGATGACATGAGATTTTTGTGTGGTTTTGATTTATTGTTTTTTGTTAGTGAAGGAGGTTTTTCTAAGTGTTTTGTCGGACAATGATGTATGGTGGGTAAAATAGAGTTTAAAACTTCAGTTTTTTCGGGGAATTTGTTGCTAATGTTATCAAGTTTAGACGACAGTGTATTAAGAAATAGATGATCTGTGGGATAGGTTTTTAGATGTTTGTATATGTATTTCACTTATAAAGATGGTTTCGTAAACACCCGAAATTTCTGTGCTAGAGTATTTGTTAGAGTAGAGTAGCAGTGCATACAATTATTTATATTTATCTTATACATTTTTTAAATAGCAAATGAAATTTTTATAACATGGCTAAAAAATCGACAAACCATATAATATTTGACGATTTTATTTCATGCTTCGCTTCTTTCCCAAAAATTATTCGAAAAATATGTTAAACTTTTTACAAAATCTCATCACACATATCCAATATTTTCGGTTTTCTTTTAGGTTACGCTAATGAATTTATTATTATATGGTTGACAAAAGCTGCGTATTGGTAATAACAAAATGAATGAATGTGGTTCAACGAAAGAATATGAATACGAAAATAGGCACAGTTAAGCTAAATTCTAATGGCGTAAACGATCCTACTATGTCAATCTATATGATATTACATCCAAAACCTATATAACCAATGCTGTTGTTATATAAAATGCTTTACACAAACGTTGTTTTGTTTATAAATAAATTCAATTATCTATACATCTCAATTCTCTAATTTATCTCTACATCAAATGCACAGTTTGGCTGATTATAACACAATTAATGCAAATCACGCATCTCAAATATTTCTAGCTGGTGTACTAATAGTAGAGAATTAATAAATAATAACAAATTATATCAACGATAAGTAATAATATTAAATGTATGCACAGACCGATATTACACCGATCACAGTTGAAAATAAGCTGAATATGTAATGAAATTTGCTACACATATAGTTCATACGGAAGTCACCATTATAAAACAATGCAAAGCTTGCTTTAAAGATAAACGTAATGCTCTTTACATTAGCAAGTTGTTTTCAAACTTCTAGCGTAGCAAGTTGTTTTAAAACTCCTACCATTTCTATAAGAAATAAGTTATGTTGTTAGAGTTGTACTAAAATTTGTAGTTTTGCGTTAGAATAAGCTTTAATGCAAAATTTGCTTTGCAATTTAATAATAACTTGCTTATTAAATAACAACTTTTGTAACTTATTAAATAATAACTTATTAAATAATAACTTTGATAATAACTTTTGGGTCCAACACTGTTCAATTTATACTCATATGATTTACCAATGAAAGACAGTAAGAAATTTCAATTTGCTGATGATTTGGCTATTGCTTATCAATGTGATTCTTTTGAAGAAGGTGAAGAATTTTTAAGAAGTGATCTGAACGTAACTTTTGATTATTTTAAAAAATGGCGACTCTGCCCTAATCCGTTAAAAACTGAGGTTTCTGCATTTCACTAAAATAACAGGGAGGCCAAACGTAAGCTGACTATTAGTATTGATGGAGAATTTTTGAATCACAATCATAATCCTAAATATTTAGGAGTCAAGCTGGATAGGTCATTAACATACAAACAACTTTTGGAAGAGAAAGCAATGAAAGTTCGGTCAAGAAATAATTTGATACAAAATTTAGAAGAAACTTCACGGGGTACAAATGCAAATTGTTTGAGACAATCAGCCCTTTCTATGGTGTATCCTGCAGCAGAATATTGTTCGCCATCTTGGCTTGGAAGCTCACATTGTAATAAAATTGATGTCCAGCTCAATAACACTCTTCATTATAAGTGGAGCTCTCAAGTCGTCTCCGCTGCAATGGTTAAATGTACTTTGCAATATTGCTCCGTCAAATTTACGAAGAAATAAGTCCTTTTTCAATACAATTGAAAATAGGAAATTTAATCAAAATTCCCTTTATATGATGAAATGCAAGATTTCCCTCATAAAAGACTATTATCGCGAAAACCATCTTGGCTTTTACTTGAAGAAGGAAGTTATGATTTAAATATAGAGTGGCAAAATCAATGGAACCATGCTAAGGTTCACAACTGTAACGCTCGTCCTATTTCTAATTAAAACATTTTAAATCATATCAGGAAAATTCGTTTTCATCGAAATAAAATTCGAGTTCAAATTCAAATTCAGATTTAACGAAAGAATAATTCGGCTAATAATCCCTAATAACCAAATAACATCAAAAAGAATAAACACCGAAAAGTGAACGAAACGAGAATTACAATTGGCAACTCTGTATTTTGGTTTTGGTTGAAAAACAAGGTGTGGCTATGGTCCACGATAAACTAGTAGATAAACTAGTTAAGGATGTAACTGTTAAATGTTCTGGCTTCGACTTTAAAAGAAAAGATTGGCTACGTTTAAACCGTTTTCGTTGTGTTTTCGGAAGATGTAAATATTTATTGAATAAATGGAATATATTAGAAGATCCATTTTGTGAATGTGGAGAGAAAACCAAACCATGAATCATTTAGTTAATGATTGTAGTATAGTATTCATAAATTCAAAAGAGGTTTAACTGGCTTACATGAAATTAAAAGAGGTTCTTTATAATGGATTCAAAACTTAAATGTTGAAGCTTATTGTATATTGTTGTTAAATTTTGTTCAAATTCATACGATAATAATAATAATAATAACTTGCTTTACATAACCCATATATCAAAGCTTGTTTTGAAAATTGAAGTAACTTTTTCGACTGGGTAATGTTGATATTTTTAATTATAATAAAATATTTGTATCTTTTATTGTTGATTTGTTGATTAATTCTTTTAAAAACCTTCTGAATCAAATAATAAATATCTGTCGTTATTTTAATTTAGGACTATACACATTACACAAGTGCATTTGTTTGAAAATAAGTATTAATAAAATCGGGAAATGCCCGATTTTTACGACAGGTGATATTATAAGGCATGTTGTTTATAAATATAAGTAGAACTATGATGTATAAAATATAAATATAAGCTGGATTGTATTAGATTCAAATGCTTTGGGAAAAAATGTTTATGTTGCCCCCGAAAATTATTTCGAGAAATTCTGTTATTATGATTAATTTATTTATTTATTAGTAGTAAAATACATAATAGGACTAGCCTAAAACATATATTTATGAACTAATATTCGAATGCAGATAAACATTCGAAGATTGGAGATTTCAAAAAGAATGTCAAGACAAAACTATATAATGCCTATATCTACGAATATAATAGAAATCATGGCCTAATCAATCACATTGTATATGATTAGGCCATATCATTTCTTCTTTCTTTCTATCGTTCTGCTTCACACCATTTTTTTTTTGTTTTTGGATGCTTATATTTATATAATGCTGCTTGATTTCAACTGTAATGCTGTTGCTGTCGTCACTTATCGTCACTTACTTTCACTTGCCTTCACCCATCGTAAAAATCTAATTATTATTTAAGTTTATTACGCTCACTTGTTAACAATCAATAAAATATTTCAATATAATTTTAATGTTGTAATTTAATTTGGCTCAATTTAATATTTGTAAAATCTTATTTGTATAATCGTAAAGAAAAAAGGAGAAAAAAAGAAAAAAAAAATTATTGATCAATGAATTGTACTTTTTAGTTGTTTTATTAAGTATGTAATATTTTCCTACATGAATTGTAAAATTTTTTGGAAAAAAAAAAAATAAAAAAATAAAAAAAAAAAAAAAAATATTAAAATATTGTTTAAAGATTTAACAGTTCAAAAATTTGTAAAATAATTTTGTGTTTAATTAAAAGTTTTCAATTAAATTAGTTTGATTATTATATTGTTTTAAAGTTTTAGTTTTTTTAAATTATAGACAAATTAAAATCAGAATAAGTACACTATATAAAATACAAATGAAATTAATTAAAAGAGGTTGAAATTCAATAAATTTAGTTAAATTTTTTTAATTAAATTAGTTTAAATATTATATTATTTTAAAGTGTTAGTTTTTTAAATTATGGACTTACAAAAATTAAAATAAGTACAATATATAAGATTTAAATGAATTTAGTTAAAAATTGTAATGCTGTCATAAATTAAACCACTACTGTGGTGAATTTGTTTTCTGTTGGTTGGTGTTTGTGGTTGGTGAATCGCGCCGAAAACTGAACGAATTCGATGTGTTTCACCAAATATAAATACCAGCCGATAGATGTCCTCTACTTCTTAGTCTATTAATTTCCATTAGACTTTTATTTCGATCATTCTCTGCGTTGGATTTTTTTCGTGTGGTTGCTTGATGTTTTACGTGAAAAAACGGACTGGAATATTGTATTGTGTTTTCAATAGTGTAATTTTTTTGATGATCATAATTTAATTCACGGTCGGCTAGTGATTTAGTTTATTTTGTGGGTGTTTCCCATCACAGGAATCACAGTAATTTTTTGGTTAATATAAAGTAAGTGCTTTACCCACATATCGTATGAAACTATCACATCAAAGGAACAAGTGGAAAATTTTTTTTTAAGTTAATCTTATGGTCTAATTGACCTTGTTGATCAAAAAAAATCCCAGCGGCAGGTATATCCGCTAGAAATAGGTAGATTTCGGGGTCAGACGGTTTTGTGTCCAAATAAAATTAGATAAGTCAGATTAGTTTAAATAAAAAATTTAAGTAGAAACAGAATAATTGAAAAAAATTATCGAACCAAATTAAATACATTATCCGAACTAACTCCATCAATACAATTTCGGAACAGTTTTATTTAAGTTGGTTTAAACTACTTTTAATAACATATTAAATCCACCAAAGATCAAATGAACTACGTCACAACTACAATTATACCATCACACATAATTTATAATCAAACATTATCAAACAATTTTATTTCAAAATCTTCTTTTGTTGTTGTGTTTTTTTGTTCTTATTTAATCTTTTTTCAAACGGTTACTTAGTAAAAAAAATAAAAACAAAAGAGATTTTGATAATTTTTCTATGGTATTAAATGGGTTGATATTTTTCTTGTAAGGGTTGCATTATAATGCTTATAAAAATGGAACCTTTTGGGTTAGAAAGCTGAAATTTTTTGAGGCTATAGTTGAAAAGTATGTTTAAAAGTTAAGATGAATTTAAATAACATTAACTGAAACATGATGAAAGCATTGCCTTTTGCGTTTGTTTTTATTTCAACAGCCGTAGGGTCTCAACCGTTAGACTTAAACTATTATTTTTGAAAATTTTGGAAAGATTTATATTTTAAATACGTGAAAAAAAGTTTTCAACTATGAGCTTGGCCATTTCAGCTAGATCAAGGGCAGCAAAGTTTAGTCAATTTTTAAAACAGCTGATTTTTGAGGAACCTGAAACGCCAAAGTGGTCATCTAGATAAAAATGATAAAAAAAGGTTCAAATATTCAATATTTTTAAATTTTATTAAAATATTATTATTCAAACGGAAGTTATAGCGCCCTAGATTATTCGACTTTTTAGGCTCTAGCCGCTTAACCGGTACCCGAATATGGCCAGTTCACGAACTTGTCCAAGACATTATTTGCCGAAACATACACAGAAAATTATTTTGGTGTAGGTCGAAAAATGCGACCGTGAGAGTGCCGCTAAATTCCGTTATACCTCATATCGTTATATATATATATATATATATATATATATATATATATATATATATATATATATATATATATATATATATATATATATATATATATATATATATATATATATATATATATATATATATATATATATATATATATATATATATATTTTTTTTTTTTTTGTTTTTCCATCTCCGCTTATCACATATAGTCGTTTGGCATCAAAATTTTTCTGAAATTCCGAGATGATGCCCATTGCAATAGGTAGATTTTTATATGAAATCTACCTAAAAAAACATATAAAATTGTTTTCCTATTACTTTTCCTATAAAATATAAATCCTCAAAAGAAAATTATATGTCCTTAGGCTGCCTGTCGATTATGATTTTTAAGAATCAAGCAGGGTTGAGATGATACAAAAATCAAACTGCTGCTATTTCTGTGATATTACGATTTAATTTAATTTTAGAGGGATGATTCGATCGAAAAGATTCGATCATAAAAACCGTTATCTGTGATAAAGCATGTGAAGTATAGTATGATTCCCTGTGATATTTTAATTTAATTTAATATTGGAGATATATGAAATGATTCCTTCGTGTTAAAATACAGAACTGTGATATAATATGTGTTTATCATTATATAATGATTCCTTGTGATATTTTAATTTAAATTATTATTAGAAGCGTATAAAAATTCTTTGCTTATGAATTATGTTACTTACTGTGATAAAGCAGGCATAAGTACCTAGCCAAAATAAAGCAAAAAAAAACAAACGAAAAAGAAAAAGAAACCAAAATATGTTATGTGTCTGTACACGTCCTAAGTTAGTTAATTTATTATTTATACGATGACTGTTAACCTTGAACTTGTGAGTGTAATTTGTTATCAGATACGAGTAACATTAAATAGTATTGATATTTGATATTGATAAGCTGATATTTGATTTAATATTAGGAACCAAAAAAAAAGTTCTTCCATATAAATTATACATCTATGTTTAAGAGTTACATTGTATATTAATTCTGTGTGTTAAGGGATTTATTTTAATGTTTAAAGTAAATAAAATTTTGAGTTGTTGTATAATAAATCTGTGAAAAGAAAAATATTCTTGAATTGACCTTTATTTGAGTAAAATACTATCCTTCTGGAGAAAAACCATCCAACCAATTTTATAGACAGTATTACTTCCCCAGTGTGGGCGAGATGGAGAAGTGGATAAGTCAACAACATCACTTACAAGGAAGTTAAGCAACACTGGGAAGGGTGCGAACTTAAACAGGTGACCGCTTGGGAACTTCACCAGAAAAAATATGGAAATATGATTGAATCACATTGAAGCAGGAATATCTCGCCCACGGTATGCCAGTATACCTTATCCAGCAGCCCTGGAAACTGGCTAGGATTCGATGGCCCAATCACCCGTTAATCCGAAAGGTGAATCCGAAATTCAAACGATTAAAGAAACGCATACTAGAAAGAAACAAACCAAATCAAACCGGAATAATAAAATATCGACCCTTAGCTATCGTACCCGGACACGAGTAGGAAACTGGAACGTCAGAACTCTGATAGAAACATCGCGGTTAGCACAAGTTGAGAAAGTAATGAAAGAATATAACATCGAGATACTAGGACTCAGTGAAGTAAGATGGAAAAACAGTGGAGAGCTAACAACAAGCGAAGGAAATTACATGATGTTCTCTGGTAAATCCAACACACATGAACAAGGCGTAGCCATATTAATAACACCTAACGCAAAGAAAGCACTTCTCGAATGGAAACCAATAAGTAGCAGAATAATAACAGCAAGATTCCAATCGAAAATTAGAAACACAACGATCATACAGTGCTATGCACCTACCGAAGAAGCTGATGATGCAACAAAAGATGAATTCTACGAACAGCTCCAAGCAACGCTGGCTAGTGCACACCGAAATGACATCAAAATAATACAAGGGGATTTCAATGCCAAAATTGGAACCGACAACACCGGAATGGAATCAGTCATGGGCAAACATGCACTAGAATCAACACGTAACAATAATGGAGAAAGGCTCATCGATTGTTGTGTCACAAATCAACTATTCATAGGAGGCAGCAAGTTCCCACACAAGAACATACACAAATACACTTGGACATCACCAAATGGAAGAACCAAGAATCAAATTGATCACGTACTGGTGAATAAGAAGTTTCTATCCTCACTACAAGACGTCAGAGCAAAGCGAGGAGCAGACATACACAGCGACCATCAACTGGTAATTGCAACATTCAAAATTAAACCAGCCGCTGTAAAACAAAACAACAAGTCATGTCAGAGGAAATTTAATATCAATAGATTGAGCGACAAAAATACAAATAACACCTTCAAAGAGTCGCTCCAGCTCAATCTACCAAACAACGAAACCACCAGCATTGATGAAAAATGGGAACAAGTTAAAGAAGCTTACGTCAAAACTGCTACAGATGTGCTAGGATACCAAGACAAATCAAGGAAACCATGGATTAGCGATGATACATGGAAGAAAATTGAAGAGCGTCGACAGCTCAAGTTGCAGTTGTGTCACCAGAACACAACCGAGATCCGCAACAAATATGAAAGTACAGCAAAACAAGTTAAAAAGATGGCAAGGAATGATCGCAGAAGATATACAGAAAGCATTCTCAAGACTGCGGAAACAGCAGCAGCTAATAGAAATATGCGCACACTACACAAATGCGTGAGAAAGGTCACCAACAAATATACAAACACTCCACCAATAAAAGATGAATCTGGTCAAACCCTCACAACACATGAACAACAGCTAAATAGATGGAAAGAATACTTCGAAGACAACTGCCACCAACAAGAAAATAACTTGCAGTCTCCGGATGACAACTATAACGAAACTATCAGCACCCATCCACCAACGGAACGGGAAGTTAGAGATGCCATACAGAAACTCAAGAACAACAAATCTGCTGGTACAGATAATATATCAGCAGAATTACTCAAAGCAGATGTAAACACAACAGCAGAAGCTCTAACACCACTATTAGCTGATGTATGGAACGAAGGTAAAATACCAACCAAATGGAAAGAAGGTTTAACCATAACAATCCCAAAGAAAGGTGATCTAAGAGAATGCAAAAATTGGAGAGGTATATCTCTGCTCAACACAATAATGAAAATATTAGCAATGATCATTCTCGAAAGAATATCTCCATCAATTAACATGAAACTAAGAAATGAACAAGCCGGCTTTAGACCAGGAAGAAGCTGTACCGATCATATCAACACAATCCGTATCATCATTGAGCAATCAAATGAATGGAATTCACCATTGTATCTCCTCTTCGTGGACTTCGAACGCGCCTTCGACTCAATCAACAGGAGCGCGATATGGAAGACACTTTGTGAAATGGGCATCCCGAAGAAAATAGTTGATCTAATCAAAGAAATGTACCGGGATGCTGCAAACAGAATACAATACAAAGGACAGCAAAGTGATGAATACTACAACCACCGAGGAGTGAGACAAGGCTGTGTACTATCCCCGCTACTATTCCTAATAGTACTAGATAGTATCATGAGAAAGCTCGATGATGCAAGTCCAAATGGAATCCAATGGAATACAACAAGACGGCTCAATGATCTAGACTACGCAGATGACATCTGTCTACTTACACACACACATACGGACATGCAGCAGAAAATACAGAAGCTGTCAACCCTTGCACATGAAGTCGGTCTCAACATTAATATCAGAAAAACAAAGGCTATGAGATTGAACACCAAAACGATAACACCAATTACCATCAATAATACACAAGTGGACGAAGTTGACAAGTTTGTGTACCTTGGTTGTACTGTAGCAAAAACAGGCGGGACTGAAGAAGATATCAGTCAGCGTATTAACAAAGCCAGAAATACGTTCAATATGCTTCACAAGATCTGGAATGCATCCGTCCTGTCAAGAAAGACAAAGCTACGAATGTTCAATGCATGTGTCAAGTCAGTGCTGCTGTATGGGTGTGAAACGTGGAAACAAACAAGAAAGATCACAAATAAACTACAGGTGTTTGTGAACAAATGCCTGAGAAGACTGATCAAATGCTTCTGGCCAAACACCATCAGTAACCAGGAACTTCTACGGCAGACAGAGCAGCTAGACATTGAGACCGAGATAAAACAAAGAAAATGGAGATGGATAGGACATACACTGAGAAAATCAGTCGAAGATATAACAAGGATGTCCCTAGAGTGGAATCCACAAGGTAAAAGGAGAGTTGGAAGACCACCCATGACATGGAAGAAAACGGTGCTAGCTGAAGCAAAACAAATTGGCAAGACATGGGGTGAACTGAAAGCGATTGCCCCCAACAGAGTTAGATGGTCCAGTCTAGTAGACGCCCTATGCTCCTAAATGGAGATAAAGGAAAAAAAAAAAAAAAAAAAAAAAATTACTTCCCCAGTGACGGTAATTCCAACCGCTGCGATAGTACGTGTAGTTATATGTGGAATCACGTGGAATTATTCGTATATTTTTCCACCATATACACTAGCACCTATATACATTCAACATACAAACTCACTCACTGGAGTTAACTGCTATATATCTGTTTCTACCAACATTCATTCAACATACAAACTCGTTCACTGGAGTTAACAGATATATGTATATTTCTGCCAACATTCATTCAACATACAAACTCGTTCACTGGAGTTAACAGATATATGTATATTTCTACCAACATTCATTCAACATACAAACTCGTTCACTGGAGTTAACAGATATATGTACATTTCTACCAACGTTCATTCAACATTTAATCTCGATCACGGGACTTCATATATATATATTTCTACAAACCATTCATTCAGGATTCACTCCCGTGCACTGCATTTGACCGCTATATATGCTTTTATATGATTTCTACCCATAACTGATACCATATACGACCATCTTCGATTGCTTCAGCTGCAGTGTAAATTGAATATATAATTGATCAACCGTTGGCCAAGGGAAGATGATCAGCTAATCGAAGCAGAAGGATAGGAGGAGTGTGATCTAACACTGACATGGGGTGAGTCCAATTATATTCTTTATATATGTAGGAGGATGTGGTGGTGTCGGTGCGTGAGAGTGTATGGAGGCTTATGGATGTGCATTGGTGAATGAGCGTGAGTGTGTAGGTGTACGGGTGTGAGCATGAATGGTGCACGGGCGTGAGTGTGAGAAAACAATAATAAAGGGTACGTGACGGTTGCGGTTTTTTCTCGAATGGGGTCGCCAGAGTCTCCTTTTCCATCTTTTGTAAACTTTGTTTTCTGATCCGTTTTGTCTCAAACGCACACATTCTGATGTATTTGTGCTGGAGCAGCAGTTTTTCGTTTTCGAGCCCATAAGCTGAAGCTAGTTTAGGGTGTAAAATCTCACTAGGTGCGCGGCCGTGTTGATGTTGATGCGTTGGTAGTTCCAACATATCTAGCTCTCAATTACAAAATAGAAGTAAAAATTCGATAAATTAAAAGGAAACTACAATATAATATCATAAATATACTAACACTAATATTGGTAAAGTAATACCAGTGTTGATAAAATAATACTTAAAAAAAACAAATTTACAAAAACAAAAAGGTTGGCATTACTATAAGAAACGGAGAAAGTAGGATTAGTTCTTAAGCTGCGATTTGGAACTCTTAAACTAAAGCAGTTGAGTACCTCAGCACATGGTTTGTTAGATCCAAAAACTTATGAAAGGTGTTATAGTCGTATGTTTCCGCTATTCTTTTAAAAAACTCCCGATAAAAGAAACACTTAACGAACTTACGCTGAATTCTCTCTAATATGTGTTGCTGGTGACGATATTTGTGTTGCTGGTGACTGCTGGTGACGATATTTATAAAAAACAACGAGATCAGCAAAAGTGGGACGATGTTGTAGGGAATCAAGATTTAATGTTAAATTTCGATCACCAACAATTCGTATAGCACACTTTGAACACTCTTTTGAGTTCAAAAAAGAAAGGATGGTAACAACGAGATGCAGCGCCCCTAACTTGACAACAATACTCCATACAGGGACGAATAGAGGACTTATAAATGTGGAGTAATTGATACTGAGTAAAATATTTTTTACAACTATTGAGAAGGCCAAGTTTTCTTGATGCGCTCTTTGCCATGGCCATTATATGATCGTTCCAGAGTAGGTCTTTGAAAGTTGCGACTCCAAATAAACGAATGCTTTCACATTTGTCTATTTGGTCGTCAAACATAATAATTGAAATATCGTTGGGAACCTCTGTCTTTGATCTAGAAACGATCAATAGCTGTGTTTTGGTGGAATTAAAATTGACCCAATTGTGGTCACATCAATCGGCGACTTTTTCTAGGTCTTCGTTTACATTTAAGGCAGCGTCTCTCCGAGCGGGATTTATTCGCTCATGCATTTTACTCTTTGAAGAAAGGGGGACGAATGACTTGTGCAAAGTACTATCATCTGCAAAACTGTTTATTGGGTTACTGGTGATTTTCAATAGTCCGTTGATGTAGAATAAAAATAAAGTGGGATATAAAACTGAGCCTTAAGGTACACCAGCGTTAATCAATTCAGACTCAGAAAAATGGCATCTAAAGATACCGAGATGTATCGGTTAGACAGAAAATTTTGAACGAAATTCACGACTGCGGGATGAAAACCGTATATGCAACGAGCTTGTTGATCAAATTGTCATGCCAGATTCGTTCAAATGCTTTTGAGATTGGATTGGATTTGGATTTTGAGATAGGATTCATCACCTTTATCATATTCCAAAGATGTGCTACATAGTTCAATAGATCGGTTGTTGATCTTCTGTTTCTAAAACCGCATGTAACGAAAATTTCTCCTATTCAATTTTCTTATAAAGAAAAAAATATATAACTAATTAAAAACTAGCAAAATCGTAACTCCATATCCTGCACAAAGTTATTTCAAACACATCATCATTTGTTCAATTGAAAAACAATTGTTTTATTAATCAAAACAGGATTGAATGTTTCTTTGAGAAGCTGTTGGTATTGGTTTTTTTTAAACAACTAAAGTTTCGATTTTTATTTGAAAATAAAGGTAATTTGGTTACACAAAAATCAAGTGAACATTCACTAGGATTTTGGCTTTCGATAAAAATAGTAATAACTCTTATTACTAGAAAACCAAAAGCAAACTTAATATTAAGTAACGTTTGATTTGATAGTGAAATCAATATATGTAACTGTTAGTCATCATAAATCTTAAGGCAGTGCTCTTAAAGCGAATAAATGAGATGAATAGTGAATTTAGCCTGTTAATTAAGTGGTAATAAAACCATAAATTAGAGTTTCAATTTAACAGTGAAGCGAATCGTTTCAAACTAAATAAATAAATAAATAATCCTTTATTGACTTTAAATTTTATAATACAGTTGTATACATTTAATAGTTTACTGAGATCAGCTTTTAATAGTAAGCTTTACAACAGATGAAATTAATTAGTATGAGTATTGCGAAAAATAAGTGAAAAAGAATGTTTATATTTTCAAATGCAGTTCAGTCTGCTTAGTAACTAATAAAAAACTTACATTTACCTAACCTACTTAAATCTAAACTTAAAAGCTACGTTGCAAAAATTAAGCGGTAGTAAAGCTAATTGCATTTATTAATTCATTTTCAATACAATTTAATTTATTTATATATCTATCATTAGCTTCTCTAGCAACTACATTGACAAGCTTTATATTTAATTCGTTGTGCAGTCTTAAAGTGCTATAACGTCTAGGGCGTTTATATATAGTTTTTAGAAATTTGTTTTGAATAATTTGAAATTTCTTTTTATGACACAAAGCAATATCCCACCAAATTGGTGCACCATAAAGTATGATATTAAGAATCACACACTTGTAAATTAGTGTCTTATTATGACTATTCAGTTTACTATTTCTGTTGAGTAGAGGATATAGACTTTTGAACAGTGCATTACATTTTTGTTGTATTTGAGTGACGTGTGTCTTAAATGTTAATGATTTATCCAAATAAATTCCTAAATATTTAGTTGAAGGTTTCCATTCCAAAGAAGAGTTTTGAATCAGAAAAGGTTGTTGTGGAAGTTTACGGGATGCTCTACACCTAGTAAAATAAATGGCTTCACATTTTGATATGTTAATACTAAGTTTCCAGTTTTTAAAAAATTCGAGAATTTTAGTGAGGTACAATTGAAGCTTATTGATAATAGATACCGCCAGCTCATCTGACACAAATATTGCAGTGTCATCAGCAAATAATGATAATTTACATTCACTATCTCTTGGAATATCATTGATGAATAAACAAAAAAGCAAAGGACTCAATACGGCACCTTGAGGAACCCCAGCTGGAATGCTAAGTATAGAGGACATGGAATCAAAAATCTGGACAAAAAATGTTCTATCAGTTAAGAACGATTTTATGATTTTAATTAAAAATATTGGAAATCCATATATAAATAATTTATAGCAGACTGCGTCTTGCCAAACTTTATCAAAGGCTCGTTCAAGGTCTAATAATATCATTCCAGTAGATTTTAGCGAAGATCTATTAGATTTAATATGATTGACTACACGATGGATTTGATGAACTGTAGAGTGCCCAGATCTAAAACCAAATTGCTCGTTTATAATTATTTGATTGTCAGTTATGAACTCTTCCATTCTTCTTTTGATAATCTGCTCAAAGAGTTTTCCCAATGTACAAAGAAGACTAATAGGTCTGTAGCTTGTAGCAAGAGTGGGGTCTTTGCCAGGCTTTAAAACAGGAGTAATTTTAGCTTTTTTCCATTGAATTGGGAAATAACCTAGCTTCAAGCAGCACTCGAACATTATCTTAAGAAAATGGATTCCACTTTCAGGAAGATTTTTAAGTAAAATAAATGGAATATTATCTACACCTGGAGCTTTGAGCCTTGGAAGGAATTTCAAAATATCAGAAATTTCAGAAGGGCGAATTTCAGGAATTGTAGCATTGTTATCTAAATTATTGAAATTAGTGCAAAATTCATTCACTTGTTCTTCAATTACAATATTGGAGTTTGGAATTTGATGAGCGTCAAGGAAGACATCAGCCAATACTTGTGCTTTTTCTGTATTTAAGAAAATTCGATTTCCAGTGTTGGGAGTAACTAGTGGTGGAATGGACTTGCGATGGTTTTTAAAATGTTTAGTTGTTTTCCAGAAGTTTCTTGAACCATTATCCAAGCATTCAAGCTTCGTTTGCCATTTTTGATTATAAAGAATATTTATATGATATTTAATAATTCTATTTAGCAAGTTTATTGAGGTTTTAATGTGAGCAAGGCGACTTCTGAGGTAAGATCTTCTAAGCGAATTTCGGTGTCTGATAAAACTTAACACTTGATCAGATAATAACAATTTATCAGTTGGAAGAACAGGCACAAGCGGTACGGATAGATCACGAGCTGAAGAAATGGATGCTGTCAAAAAATCGACTGCAACGTTGACATCTGAAATAGTATGAATTGAACTTAAATTGAAATTTTCAATTTCAGATGAAATATGATTCTGATAAATGCTCCAATTAGCATTTTTATAGTTAAAGTATTTACGATGGCAATGAGCTACTTGATTATTAAATACTATTGAACAGAGGACTGGCAGATGATCGGAGCAGAGTGCTTGAATGGTGTTAACTTCGGATATCAACTGAGGGTTGTTTGTTAAAAATATGTCAATAATACTAGGGACTCCAGCAGGACTATAGTGGGTAGGATCTTGGGGAGCGATAACAACACAATCAGAGTTAATAGAATAATCATATAAAGTTCGACCACCGCGGTTAGTTCTAGGACAAAACCAGTTAGGATGCTTACAATTTAAATCACCACCAATTAGGTAAGGAATATTACCACTACAAATTTTTATAAAATCATTTCTGAGATGCTCAGAATTCGAATATGAACAATATACAGAAAATATTTTAAGTTGATTATTATCACTACTTATTATATTAATACCCAGGGATTCTATACAATTTAATTTAAGGTCAGGAAGAAGCGAATGTTTAATGCAATCTTTTATAAGAATACCAACACCACCCCTGCGAATATTTTCTCTATCATTACGATAAAATCGAAAATTAGGAATCGAAAATGAAATAGAAGGCTTTAAATGCGTTTCACTAATAAGTAATATATCAATATTAAAATTATCTAAAAACTGAATTACCTCAAATTTTTTATTTTTTATACCGTACGCGTTCCACACACAAATTTTTAAAGAATTATGGATAACAGACATATTTAATAGCAATATTAGCCATAACATCAAATTGTTCTTCTTTGGAATGGCACCCCCGAAGTCCTGAAACAAGTTCTTTGAGAATTTGTAATAACTCATGTGGTGCAAACAAATCATTTGTGCTATCTGAATTAATATTAATTGAATTTTCATGATTGATTGCATTTGTTTGAACCACTGTACTGAACTGCATTTTTTTGTTAACAAAATTATTATTATTATTATTATTATTAAAATTTTTATTGTTGTTTTGATGAGGTATTGAAGGAAGAATAGGAAAATCCTGTTGTTGAAATGAAAACGTTGGTTGATTTGAAGGTCGACTCAACTTATTTTTTAGATTCAGATGATTTTTTATTTGAATGTATTTTTCTCTTTCTGGACAAATTATAGAGTTAGATGTATGATTTCCACTACAATTACAGCAAACATGTTTAGTAATATCGTTTTGTAAAGGACACTCCATATCATCAATATGTTCATCTCCACCACAGAAATTACATTTTGGCTTCATGTAGCATGTGTTCGCTCCATGACCATACATTTTACATTTATAACATTGGAGAGGACCTTTGCTGGTGGATCGACAAATTTCCCATCTGCACACTGTGTTATTAACAAATCTAATATTTTTTAATTGGTTCAGAGACATTGATCCCTTTTTGAAAGCAACAAAATAAAGGGCATCTTCACTGTTTCGACGATATTTTTTAGGAATAGTTTTCCAAACATTAACAGGACTCAGGCCACTATTCTCGAGGCTTTTCTTAACTTCATTTGTATCCATATCATGGAGCCCACATAGTACAAATTTAACAAAACGATTTTCCTCAAGCGTATATGAGAACATACCATTGTTATGTTCTTTTAATTTAGTAAAAATTTTGTTATAGTCTGATAGGCTATATGTAAGTATTTTTATGCCAATTGACATTATTTGTATATTATATTTTGAAATATTTAGTTCCTTCATAGTTTTATGAATCTCCGTTGAGGAAGATTTTGTAATTATTGGAGGAATTTTTTCTACAGGTTTTCTAGAACTTTCACCATACGGAGAACTAGTTTGCGATGTTTTTGCATATTTTGATAAATTAACGTTAGGCGGTAAACCTGCATACCTGTTTACTGTTGGGATGTCACTCATTTTAATGCCTTGACTCATCTGTTTAATGCTGCTGAGCGAGCTCCTAGGGAGGCTACGCATCTGGCGACTTATAGTTCTTTTATTTGTGAGCATCCACACACAATAATCACAAAACAATCAATTTATATTTCAATGTTTAACTTTAATTTGATTTGAATTTATAACTAACAACAAATCCAAACAAAAAATAAAACACAGTTAGAAATTTTAATATTCAAAAAATTTGATTATAACTTGATAATTTGATGTTTACTTCGCAAACACCGAATATCGAATCCTTCAAACTAAATAATTGAAATAAAATAAATTGTTTAAAATACGGTAATTCGTATACAAGAGTGCTTGTTAACTTTTTCAACTTGTAAAATCATTGATTTTGCAACTGTGTCATAATAAGCAGTGAGTGAAGACGAGTGTGAAAATAATACTCAGAGAAGCCGCGACTTCTCTGAAGATGAAGCAGATTTAATTAATAAATTCCCAAAGGTCGAGGAATACGTGATAAAAATGAGTCATAACTCTCAACAAACCTCAAAATTAACCAACACATCTACAAAACGCTCTAAAGGACTGAACAACATGTCACAAACTCAAAGTTTAAAACCAGATAGCTGTAATCAGCCAAAAAACAATTCAACTCAAATAAAAATTAACATTCCAGTTCAAAATCGATTTGATCTTTTGATAATAATACGATTGATGACGTCACAGAAATTGACGACAAAATAGATCAACATAATACAGTTACTAATAACAAAAAAAAAGAAATCATACCTCCAATAATATTAAAAGAAATTTCAACTTTTGATGCGCATGCATTAATAAAAAATAATAATATTACAAAATACAAATTAAAGTTTATGTCTGTAGGAATTAAAGTTCTTTTGGAAAACGATAAAGACTATAATGAGTTAATTGCTGCGCTAAAAAAGGACAATAAAATGTATTATTCGTTTGAAAAAAAGGAAAACAAACTTATTAAGTTTGTTCTCTCCGGACTACCAAACTGGAGCATAACAGATATTGAAACAGCGTTGAAAGACGAAGGAGTTGATCAACCATCTGAAATTAAGAAACTTAATATTAAAAATCAACGATACATCGATCAAATGACGTATCTTTTATACTTTAAGCCTGGTACTACAAATATTTCAAAACTTCGTCAAACAAAACATATATATAATGTGATGGTACAGTGGAACAACTATATTAACAGGCGATCTGGTCCCACCCAGTGCAGAAATTGTCAGCTTTATGGTCATGGAGCTAAACACTGTAATCTTCCATCGAGATGCATGTATTGCAGCAATCAGCATCTCACAACTGAATGTCCTCAACAAGATAGTCCAAGTGAACCTGTGATATTAAAATGCGCTAATTGCTCACAATCACACAAATCCAATTCGAAAGAATGTCCAAAACTTGCAGAGTACCAACAAATAAGGGAAAAAACAACAAAAAAACGAAACATTAGTCGCAAACCTAGTTTTGTGTTCAATAGCTCGGATTTTCCAACCTTAAATCCGAACCAGAAACTCTCCGAACTGCCGTTAGAAAATGCTAAGCGGATCACAAACACTACAACTACAAATTATTCACATATCACTAACTTCAATAACCATAATAATAGTGATCTATTTACAGTCGAACAAATAATGAGGTTAGTAAACGACATCATATCCCAGCTAAAACACTGCAGGAACAAGGAACAACAATTTCAAGTCATAGCCGGGCTTTCAGTTAAGTACCTTTATGGCGTTAAATAATTTAAATAATATAAAAATTGCATATTGGAATGCGCAAAGCATTTCCAATAAAATTAATGAAATTTATTATTTTTTAGACATAAATAAAATTGACATTTTCTTGGTGAACGAAACATGGCTAAAGCCTAATTTGAAACTCTTAAAAAATAGTGAATATATTTGCTATAGAAATGATAGACAACAACAACCAGGCGGTGGTGTAGCAATTTTCATAAAACGAAACATTAAACATTCACTACTACCCAGCTTTGACACATCAGTTATTGAATCATTAGGCTTAAAAGTGTTTACACAGCATGGTGAGATAATTATTGTTTCCTGCTATTTTCCAGGTACTAAGATCAATGTTGACAAAATTCAGCAATTTAAAAAGGATTTACGTAAAATAGCCAATAGTCAAAATAGCTTCGTTATCTGTGGAGATTTTAACAGTCGTCATAGATACTGGAACTGTCGAAGATCAAACCGAGCTGGAAATGCTATGTATGACGAAATGTCAAGAGGTAGATTTAACATTAGTTTTCCAAATACTTCTTCTTATTGTCCGAATTCTAGTCGAGGCAACCCATCGACACTTGACCTTGCTTTACACAATATTCCACACCTTATTTCTCAACCGGTTGCCAAAACTGAGTTGTCTTCTGACCACTTACCAGTTGTATTCGATTTGCTAAACACTTCTCCAAATATAAGTGCAACTTCATCAACGAGTTACAATTTTAATAAAGCTAAATGGGCTTCTCTTTATTTATTCCTCAAAGCCAAAATTAATATTTTCGATATCGAAAATCGAATTAATTCTCCAGAAGGCATAGACGATGAAGTAAAACGATTAACAGATCTGGTTTTTGAAGCCCAAGAAAAATATATACCCAAGCAAAAGCTGAAATCTCAAGAGCCTTCAATCCCTAATGAAATCGTACAGCAAATTAAAATAAGAAATTGTTATCGTCGTCAATGGCAAAGAACAAGAAATCCAATTAATAAGGTGAATTACCAGAAAATAAATGCAGCCATACGCAATTCTATCACCAACATCAGGAATAAACGGTGGGGGAAATTATTAGAAACAATAACACCCGGATCTAATAAATTATGGAATCTTAACAAAATTGTCGGTAAACCTTCCAAAAAAATACCCCCATTAAATTCTCAGAATAAACTCCTCTTAACAACTTCAGAAAAATGTAACGCAATCGGTGAAGTTTTTTATCAAGCACATGTCATTAACCAAAATATAAATGACCCAGAAACGACCAAAGCAGTTTTAAATACTAAAACTTTTATTAGTTCAATTACTTCATGGGAAATTGATGAAATCACAAACCACAGGGAGCTGTTAACAATAGTAAAAAGACTACGAAACAGAAAAGCTTGCGGTAGTGATAATATACATAATCAAGTTTTAAAACGAAGTCCTAAAAAGTTATTTGTAGCTCTTGCTTTTATCTTCAACGCATGCATGAAAATAGGATATTTTCCATCCGCCTGGAAAAACGCAAACGTCATAGCAATTTGTAAACCAAAAAAGGATCCTACTAGTCCAACAAGCTACCGACCAATTAGTTTGTTAAGTGGCTTTAGCAAAATTTTCGAAAAAGTAATCTATGCTCGACTTAATAAGTTTGTTTCAAGCAAAAACATAATACCATACGAACAATTTGGTTTCCGCACAGGCCACTCAACAAATCATCAATTGTTACGAGTAACCAAACTAATAAAACACAAAATCAATAACAAACAATCAGTGGGAATGCTGTTGCTAGACATCGAAAAAGCCTTCGACGCTATATGGCATGACGGTCTTCTTCACAAATTATTCAACATCCAAACACCTATCTATCTTGTAAAAATCATTCGCAGTTTTCTTTGCGACAGATATTTTAACGTTAGTATTGAAGGAACAAAATCCAAAAAATTCGCAATTCCTTCCGGAACTCCACAAGGAGCAGTGCTTAGTCCATTGCTTTATAATATCTACACCGCCGACCTGCCACGATCTAGTGATTGTGAATACTCACTCTTCGCTGATGACACAGCTATCTTGACATCTTCTGAAGATCCAAATTATATCGTCAATAAACTTGAAGTAGCAATTAATGAAGTCAATAATTTCTTTGATCGATGGAAAATAAGGGTCAATGTTAACAAATATCAAACATGCTTCTTTACACGCAAGCGAAAAACACTAAGCCTTCCCAGCAGAGATATAGTTATAAACGGTAAAAACATCCCGTGGTCAAATAGTTTAAAGTACCTAGGTATAACACTTGATAAAAAACTAACCTTCTCGGATCATATTTCTGAAAGAATTAATAACACGGGAAACGTAATAAAAATGCTTTATCCCTTTATAAACAGAAACTCGAAATTAAATGTTAAAAATAAATTGATCCTTTTCAAATCCGTGATTATACCAAAACTAACATACGGTATTCCAGTATGGGAATGCTGTGCAAAATCTCACAGACTTAAACTTCAAAGGACACAAAATAAAATATTAAAAATTATTTATAACAAACCATGGCACTATTCTACATACAAGTTACACAAATTACACAACATCGATCTAATAGAAACATATATTAACAAACGCAAAAACAAATTTTACCAAAACTTAAATAATATTGATAATCCATTGGTGAATGAGATTCTACAACTTTAGTCAACTTCGTTCACCAAGAAAACCCCTTAATTAGTTTTAGTTATTAGGTTAAGTAGTTATAGGTATTAGGTTAAGTTATTATAGAAAGGTTTTTTCACACAAATTTTCCTTCATTGTACCATACTATAAAAACAAAATTATTCATAAATAATCCAATATTTATTCTAAAGCTGAAAAGTAATATTAAAAAATTTACTGTACTCTTAAAAATTGTAACTAATATTTTCATAATAATAAAAATCAATAATACGTCAAAAAAAAAAAAAAAAAAAAAAACCATAAATTACTCTTTGGTGTTATTCGTATAATTTGTTTTACAAAGGAATTAACTGGTCTGTGACCATTCTTCATCACAAGATTAGAAGGTGTTTCTTTTCAAAATAAAATAAAGAAATATAAAGATAAGGCGGCAATGGGAAAAAATTGAAATTTTGGGTGAAATATTGTTTAAAAAAAAGTTATCTTGAAAATGAAAATGGAAAAAAATAGTATAAAAATAATTATAAAGCTATAATTGCAAATTTTAATAACGGTGAAAAAAAATTAAAACAAAATTGAAATTTTGCGTGAAATATTGATTAAGAAAAAAACAAGCTATTTTGAAAAAAATGAAAATGATAAAAATAATATAAAAAAAAAACTATGAAATAAAATTCTCAAATCTCAAAAACAGTGAACAAAAAAAATTAAAACAAAAAAACTTGAAAAAAAATTTTAATATTGTATTTGTCCTAAATTAAAAAAAAAAAGATACAACTCTAGTGTTAGTCTTAGTTATTAATTTCCTATTTTAGATTTATGAATTACGGTGTAGGGTAAGTTAAAAATTATATATATTATTAATTTTTTTTCAAAAAAAAAAATTAAAATACGAATTCGTATTAATAGTTGTATTATATTTCTATATTAAAATAAAAATTAATTTTTTTGGCAAACGACTGTAAAGTTTAACTTTACTGCCACTGGGGAGTAGCTAAAGTCTTACTTTTTAGCCGGCGGCTGCAAAAGTAACGCCATTTTTATTTTATCTGTCGCCCGCTGTAAAGTTACTTGCATATTTTTACGGTGGCTGTAAAGTAATTTTCATATTTTTACGGCGGCAGTAAAGTTATTTTCATATTTTTACGGCGGCAGTAAAGTAAAATAACATGATATTATTAATTTGTTCAAAACAGAATGCATTTCAGTTCAATTTAATGAATCAAAATAAATAAAAATTAATTTCAGAAAATTTATTACCTAAAACATATTTATAAAAAATTTGATGAATTAATTTCATATTTTTAGATAAATTTAAACGTTTGCCGAAAAAACAGTGTATTGAATTCGGGGCTAAGGTGACTTTTTGTGTTTCGTCTATAATTGTCGGCCTCCCTACGGTCAGCCGCCAAACTATAGACTCAACACAAAAAGTACAACTTTAGCTCCTAATTCAATAATATACTATTATTTTAAATAAAAAGAAACGACGGAATTCTCGTTTACCTCTCTCTTATGTTGAAAGTGATGAAAATTAAATATGGTTGTTGATAAAAGAAAATAAAATGTATTAATTTTTTTTGTCTGTCGTGGGGGTGGTGCGAGATCAGATGAGATGAGGTAGGTATGATCGAGAAATTTTTTTTTGTTTTTAAGCTATGATCCACTTCATAAAAATGTAAGATCACGAACCTCCTAAGCCGTTGGCTAATCCTGCGAATTAATGTGACAACGCTCTTACAGAAGATTATACGCACTCTAAATAGTAATTTAAAAATCTTACAAAAAAGGCAGAATTTATCACTAAAATTTAGAAAATACTGTATAAATTTACACATTGAAGTGGAGAAATAAACTTACGAAGTTTAATTGAATAAAAATGCCGTGTCTAAAATAATGTTGTTATTGTGTTCGCCTGTTATTATTCCATCTGTAGGCGAACACAATAATAACATTATTTTACACTGGTAAAAATGCGATGTATAATTGTTTATTTTCTACACAGTCAAATTTAGATATGTCGTTTTGTAAGTTTTTAGTAGATAAATTTGTAAATATTATCATTTATATTTACAAGCGAAGAAAAAATAGCGTTTTCTACGCGTGGTGAAAACGTTTTTGCGTTCCTGAACTTATTCCACTCGAGGCTATCGCGTCTCGTGGACAAACCGTTCAGTCACGCAAAAAGAGACGTTTTCACCACTTGTATAAAAATCTACTATTACATATATTGGACGTAATCTGTAAATAATAGTTTTCTATTTTAGAAAAAAATTAATATTATACAATATATATTGAAATAAAACTAATTAATATTTTTACTCATTTACAATCTTTTATTTGAAATTCGTTCTAAAAATGTGAAATTTCCCTCTAGTTCAATTACTTTTCCAGCTATGATCGTTAATGGTATTTATAAACTTAAAAAATGGTATAAACATTTTATTTTCCTCACCGCTAGAGATGGGCAAAACTGCTACTTTTCAGTCACTGTTACAAACTGTTACTGCTACTTTCAAATCACTGTGAAAAATAACAGCGACTTTAGTAACAGGTGTGATTTTTAAAAAATAAAGAAAAAAGTCCAAAGTCAAGTATGTAATATTATCAAATAACGTTTTTGTATGTATTAAATATCTTTTTTTTTTAAAAAAATATTTGTAGGCTGTAATTTTAATTTTCAAATTAAAACAAATTCGTTGGTTGAAGCCTAATTATTTTATTTATAAAATTTATTTTAACGTTTCGATATAATTTATATCATCTTCAGAAAATGGTAAAAAAATGAAACAATCAAAAATAATAATTAAAATAATAATTATTAATAATAATAATTAGAGATGGGCAAAACTGCTACTTTTCAATCACTGTTACAAACTGTTACTGCTACTTTCAAATCACTGTGAAAAATAACAGCGACTTTAGTAACAGGTGTGATTTTTAAAAAATAAAGAAAAAAGTCCAAAGTCAAGTATGTAATATTATCAAATAACGTTTTTGTATGTATTAAATATCTTTAAAGAAAATAAAGTTCATTCAATGTATTTTTAATTTGATTATTCTATTAATTCAAATATAAACTAATTCAAATGCAATTTTTTCCTTTCAAATAAAAAAATACGAACAAAAACAAAAAATCACTGCTACTTAAATATCAATGTTTTTAGTGATATCAAAGAAATCACAGCGATTTTTTTATTTTCCTGTTCCTTGTTCGTATTTTTATTTTAAAAGAAAAAAATACTAAAGTAGCAGGTAGCAGTCTAAATCACAGCGACCAAATAATAGGAACTGTTACTTTTAGAAATCACAGTGATTTTATTTTTCTGTTCTTTTCTTATTCGTATTTTTATTTTAAAAGAAAAAAATACTAAAGTAGCAGGTAGCAGTCTAAATCACAGCGACCAAATAATAGGAACTGTTACTTTTAGAAATCACAGTGATTTTATTTTCCTGTTCTTTTCTTGTTCGTATTTTTATTTTAAAAGAAAAAAATACTAAAGTAGCAGTCTGAATCACAGCGACCAAATAATAGGAACTGTTACTTTTAGAAATCAAAGTGATTTTATTTTCCTCTTCTTGTTGTATTTTTACTTTAAAATACTTTACTTTACTTTTAGTTTCAAAAATTCACAGCGAACAAAATAATAGGAGCTGCTACTTTAAATATTTAGTAACAGGCAGTGATTGCTACTTTTGAGTAACAGTGAAAAAGTAGCTGCTACCTAAATATCGTCACATCTCTAATAATAATAATAATTATTATTTTTGATTGTTTCATTTTTTTACCATTTTCTGAAGATGATATAAATTATATCGAAACGTTAAAATAAATTTTATAAATAAAATAATTAGGCTTCAACCAACGAATTTGTTTTAATTTATTAAATATCTTTAAAGAAAATAAAGTTCATTCAATGCACATTCGATAAATTTTTAATTTGATTATTCTATTAATTCAAATATATACTAATTCAAATACAATTTTTTTCCTTTCAAATAAAAAAATACGAACAAAATACAAAAAATCACTGCAACTTAAATATCAATGTTTTTAGTGATATCAAAGAAATCACAGCGATTGTTTTATTTTCCTGTTCCTTGTTCGTATTTTTATTTTAAAAGAAAAAAATACTAAAGTAGCAGGTAGCAGTCTAAATCACAGCGACCAAGTAATAGGAACTGTTACTTTTAGAAATCACAGTGATTTTATTTTCATGTTCTTTTCTTGTTCGTATTTTTATTTTAAAAGAAAAAAATACTAAAGTAGCAGTCTGAATCACAGCGACCAAATAATAGGAACTGTTACTTTTAGAAATCAAAGTGATTTTATCTACCTGTTCTTGTTGTATTTTTACTTTAAAAGAAAAAATGCTAAAGTAGCTGCCTGAATTTTAGTTTCAAAAATTCACAGCGATCAAAATAATAGGAGCTGCTACTTTAAATATTTAGTAACAGGCAGTGATTGCTACTTTTGAGTAACAGTGAAAAAGTAGCTGCTACCTAAATATCGTCACATCTCTACAGTCACCGCAAGGCAAATTTACTACAGTAATTGCTGTCACAAGTAACCTACATTAATTGTAGTAATTTTCAACAAAAATTTTTTAGAGTGCGTCAGATATTAAATGGTTATCTTTCAAAAATTTGGATATACATATGTGAATTAATATAGTGCTCGTATATTTAAGACAGGACTGGAATTCTTAAAAACAAATATGGAATAAACACAAAGAAGATTCTTGTTCATCAACACCTCAGAACGCTTGTTGTTGTGGTATCTAGGTCTTACAAACTTCTTATATGTTGTTGTGACACATTTGGTAATTCTTACCACAGCATATTTTATTTAAACAAAAATAAATTAGCTGAGATATCGCTTTATCATAAATACTACTTTAATGATCCGTATTAGCGAAAAATCTAAAAAAATCCCCTATGGGTGCAGTACAATCGATGAAAAAGAGTTTAAGGGCTATTACACTCATTTTCTTATACTCATTGTACTACTGTTTCGTATCAAAGCGATTGTTTAGTAGACTGACTAAACTGTGGGCACAAGTTGTTTGAAAACAACCAAAAGTGGAAAAAAATTCAAACCTTAGAACAGTGTTTTGGTTTTTGACAAATCTGATCCTTATTTGGAATGACTTTAGTTTTTCAAAAGAAACATCTCAAATTAGCAATAGCGATAATATAATATATAATACTAATAGACCAGTATACTACTAATAGAAGGCAATCCGATGTTTTAGTTATCGCTTCTCAGCTGGAAGTCTATAATAATAGTATTAAGGTGGTATGTAGTGTTTGCAATCTTGGTATCCGGGTACCCGGATACCCGGGTATTTAGGAAGATTTTTCGGGTATTTAATATCCGGATATTTTGGTCGGGTACCCGAACAACAAAAGGTCCAGTTTTTTCTCAATAAAATTTACAAAATTCAGTCTAAATTCAAATATACAATTCAGCTCATTCTCTTTTTGCAAATTTGAATTATTCTTTATGCTAGTTGTTGACAAATGATTCTATTCTAACCATACAAATTGCAATATATGCCCATAAACATTAAACCAACCACATCCGTAAACATTAAACTGCCCTCTAGTTAATTATTATTGTTTGGATTACGAAAACAACAGAAGAACGACGAAGAACACATAACAAAATTTATGGAATTTTAGTTCTTATTAAAATTAAAATTAAGTCATAAAAAATTAGGGGTCTTCATTGGTTATTTGTTTGTATTTAGTTTAAAATAGAAACGGTAAATATATTATGAAAAGTTTTTATTTAAGATTTAAGCTAATAATTAAAATAAGTGTCATCGAAAGTTTGGGACCAGTTCAAGAAAATGTCATCAGATAAATCTCCGTGCCACGTAGTTGGATGTGCACGAATAATTTCAACTAAATGGGGAAATACGTCAGCAATGAAAAATCAAATCTGATAATGATGCGTCTAATTATAATATTGAAAATTTACAACTACAAAAATGTATTGCTGTCTACACAAGATCTACTATAGATAACAGGGGTACTACAGTTGATAAAGAGCTGAAAATTTTGTATGTAAATAAAGGAAACCGAAAAAATGATAGAAAATTTAAATCAATCGTTATTGACCGTGAAGATCCACTTTATCGGAGCGGGTTTTTTCTATTGCAGGAATTTAAAATAGAAAATACGAAATCGGATGAGTACAGCTACCCTAAATGCTTTAATATTTTTGAAATATTATTTTATAATTAAAAAATGATCAATTTTTAGTTTACTACTGTGAGGTTTTTTTTATTGTTTTTCATCTTTTAATTTTTTTATAACTACCCGGGTTATCCGGGTAATCCGGGTAATTTGGAAAATACTAATCGAGTAACCGGGTAATTTGAAATCGGGTAATTTGCAATCACTAGTGGTATGTATGTTTTAATTTTTTCCGTTGTAATTTTTTGATTTTAATTTGATTAATGGTGAGTATAATAATCGGCAGGTGAGTATAATAATCAAAGTATCTCGAAACTATGATGTAATTTGCATTAAAATGTCATACTAAAAAAATGTTGCGCGTAATTTATTTAATTCAAATAACAGACATTTTTAAACAACAAGCTTTTTTATTTTACTCCAAGTACTCTGTTAAATATTGATGCAAAGAGCATTAGTTTAACTTTATATAGCAAGCCTTGTATTGTTTTGCAATGGAAACTTCCGTAGGACCTCTATGTGTAGCAATTTGCATTACATATTCAATTTTTTTTTAACTGTGCACTAAAGTGTAAAATGCTAATGCCTATATTTTATATGTTTAGCAGCAACTATAGTTACTTCAACAAATGTTACATGCTAAACTTGTATTAGAGGCTTGCTTGCATCAAAACACTGATTAAATATTTCGCTCTTCTATAGTAACATATTACTTCGGTATGAAAGAATTATTACGATCTCGGGTCAAAAATTACCCTGCACTTTTTTTGTCACTTTTCGACGTTTTGATCTCACTTGTTATTCTAAGTAACTACTAAAAAACGTCCGTTGGTCTACCGGCTGCCATTGGTGTCTTGATTTTCAATGATTTTTGTTTCTAAAAATATGTTTCGTGAATGGTAAGAACCGAAGGACCATGAGTTCGGTAGCTGTACCGAAAGTAAGTAAAAAAGAAATAATGCATATTTTTTGCTTAAAATTTCAAGTTATAATTAGCAGTAACTTTGAACTGAGAAAATGTTGATGGTTGGCATCTGTATGTGAGGGCATGATTATTGTGTGTCAAAAAAAGCAATTTAATTGAACATGAAATTGAAAGCTAAGCTTTCATTTTCAAGAGTCGTTCTAAACAGTTTAGAAAGATCCTTGTGCAATCTTCTCATTAAAGCTAGCCCTAATAATAAGAAGAGTATGCAAATATGATTTTGCTGCAGATTAAATGTTTTACAAAAGTTGCATTTATAGCAATTGTCGTCGTTTCAAAATGAAAAGCATTTCAAATAAACGGAGAAGTTAATCTGGACTATGGGATGGAACATAATATTAGGTTTTGTTAGATTAAGTGCCGTTTTAGGTAGATTTCATATAAAAATCTACCTATTGCAATGGGCTTAATCTCGGAATTTCGGAAAAATTTTGATGCCAAACGACTATTTGTGATAAGCGGAGATGAAAAAACAAAAAAAAAAAAAATTATATATATATATATATATATATATATATAACGATATGAGGTATAACGGAATTTAGCGGCACTCTCACGGTCGCATTTTTCGACCTCCACCAAAATAATTTTCTGTGTATATTTCGGCAAATAATGTCTTGGACAAGTTCGTGAACTGGCCATATCCGGGTACCGGTTAAGCGGCTAGAGCCTAAAAAGTCGAATAATCTAGGGCGCTATAACTTCCGTTTGAATAATAATATTTTAATAAAATTTAAAAATATTGAATATTTGAATCTTTTTTTATCATTTTTATCCAGATGACTACTTTGGCGTTTCAGGTTCCTCAAAAATCAGCTGTTTTAAAAATTCACTAAACTTTGCTGCCCTTGATCTAGCTGAAATGGCCAAGCTCATAGTTGAAAACTTTTTTTCACGTACTTAAAATATAAATCTTTCCAAAATTTAAAAAAATAATAGTTTAAGTCTAACGGTTGAGACCCTACGGCTGTTGAAATAAAAACAAACGCAAAAGACACTGCTTTCATCATGTTTCAGTTTATGTTATTTAAATTCATCTTAGCTTTTAAACATACTTTTCAACTATAGCCTCAAAAAATTTCAGCTTTCTAACCCAAAAGGTTCCATTTTTATAAGCATTATAATGCAACCCTTACAAGAAAAATATCAACCCATTTAATACCATAGAAAAATTATCAAAATCTCTTTTGTTTTTATTTTTTTTACTAAGTAACCGTTTGAAAAAAGATTAAATAAGAACAAAAAAACACAACAACAAAAGATGATTTTGAAATAAAATTGTTTGATAATGTTTGATTATAAATTATGTGTGATGGTATAATTGTAGTTGTGACGTAGTTCATTTGATCTTTGGTGGATTTAATATGTTATTAAAAGTAGTTTAAACCAACTTAAATAAAACTGTTCCGAAATTGTATTGATGGCATTAGTTCGGATAATGTATTTAATTTGGTTCGATAATTTTTTTGAATTATTCTGTTTCTACTTATATTTTTTATTTAAACTAATCTGACTTATCTAATTTTATTTGGACACAAAACCGTCTGACCCCGAAATCTACCTATTTCTAGCGGATATACCTGCCGCTGGGATTTTTTTTGAGTAGAATTTGAAATAATTGAGGAGGTTTACTGAGGCTTTCTAAAATAATTTCTAAACCAATTGGACCTGCAACAGTTGGATTAGAAAATATCAGGTTGTGTCAGTTTTAATTATTGAAAAGAAGAATTTAGCTAATTTTTTTCCGGACTAAAAAAAAAAAATAAAGTATTAGTAGATGTAAGTCGTTTATTAAGAAAAGTAGAAATTTTTCAACGATAAATAAAGAGATTTTTGAGAAGTTTGCAGATTGATTCCTCGTTTGGTATTAGTTCTTTTATTATGTTTACTTACGATCTGTTATAGTTTTCCGACGGCGCAATAGTTCGTATTAGTTTTGCAGCCATTTAAAACGAAACAATTTTTTTTTCGAAAACAATATGAAGTACATTTAACTGAATTCTTGATATCTCAGAGTCTTGAGCAGATCTTTGTTTTTACAATCGTTTGAAGCATTTATATTTGAAAAAATAAAAAATTAATAATTGAATTAAAAATTAATAAAAATTATTAATTAATCATTAATATTGTTGTTCCTTCATCTTCAAAATTAATTTCCTTTGATGTAACCAGCTTATTTACATCTATTCCTATTAACGTTCTAAATACTGTTGTATTCAAAATTATTAATAATTCCGTTCAATCTGATGACATTCGAAATGAGCTCTCCATGATGTACAAAACTTGTGTAGAGCAAAATTACTTTTGTTTTGATAATAGATATTATAAATTCACAGACGGACTACCAATGGGATCTCCTTTGTCCCCACTTTTGGCAGAAATTTTTATGAACTTTTTTGAGATCGAAATTTTAGATGTATCAATTCCACTTTCTAGTCATGTTTTATTTTGGTATCGTTATGTTGATGATATTCTTTGTCTTTGGACTGGAACTGATTTAGAATTAGAGTCGTTTCTTGAAATAATTAATAATAAACATATTTCTATTAAATTTACAATCGAAAAAGAAGTCGAAAATTGCATCAATTTTCTTGATATAAGTATAAGTCATTCATTTTCTAAATTCTCTTTTAATATTTATCGTAAGCCAACATGTACAGATTCTATTATACACTCTACTTCTAATCATTCGTCAAATATAAAACATTCAGCCATTCATGCATTGGTTGATAGACTTATAAAAGTCCCTCTTTCCGCAGCTAATTTTCAAAAGGAATTAAATGTTATTTCGAACATAACTCTTAATAATGGATATAATCCTACATTAGTTCACAAAATTTTACGTAAGAAATTAAAAAAGATTTCTTATAATTTAATTTATCCAAACCCCGTCCTTGAAACAAAATTATGGCGTAAAATACTTTACACAGGTAATTTAAGCCAAAAATTAGGAAACAAAATTTCAAAACATACAAATTTAAGTTGTGCTTATTATAATAATCATAACCTTCAAAATCTTCTTGTAAATAATAAACAAAAATTAAGTAAGTTTTCAAAATCTGGAGTCTATCAACTATCTTGTTCTGACTGTGATGCAATCTATATTGGACAGACAGGTCGTCCGTTTCATGTTCGATGTGCTGAACATTTTCGTAGTTTAAGATTAGGACAAACATCTTCCACCTTTTCTAATCATTTAATTGAGGAAAATCATACTAGTAATTTTATAAATAACAACAATATTCAAATTTTACAATATGAAACGAAAGGTCTTAAACTTGATCTTCTGGAAGCTTTTGAAATACGTAAAGCAATGCACTTTAACAAAAATTTACTAAATTCTCAAACCGACGTTATTTGTTCTCCTTTGACAAATCCGAATCTATTTTTCGGTCATCATTTTTAGAAACTATTAAATCAATAAATTTATGGTATTTCCATTATCAACCAATTAAATAGAAAATTACCTACTTTTTAATTAAATGTTTTAACAATTTGTTTATATAAATTATTTAATCTAGTTATTCATTTTTCATTTTATTTTTGATTCAAATCAAAATTTTTTCTTCATAAACTTTTGAATCGCTCTTGATAATGGCGTAAGCCGAAATGCATTGAGCAAAAAATTTTTAGAAAATAAAAATAAAAACATATTTGCGAAATATAAAAACAAGGTGTTATTAGTTTTTAATTTATATTTGATAAGAGTTTTAAAAGAAAAAATAAAATTCATCACTATTGTATGTTTCTACGGTATAGCTGACGTAAAAACAAATACTTCCAGTAAAGTATCGCAATACCAATTAACTGAATTTAACTGTAATTAATCTTTGGGTCTTATATACTAAGATCTAATCGTAATTTTACAAAACAACTACCTATTTTTCTCGTTCAATGAATTTTACTATAAATTTGGAGTAAGAATAAAACATCTCGGTATTAATTGATTAACATTTCATTTAATGTGCAGTTCAGGCCTGTAAATAATTTTTTTCCATGATATTAGCTACTCTTTACTGATTATTCTATTTTATTTTTAGTTATGGGGATTTGAAATACACAATAGGAAATGTGTTAATTACTTTCGAAAGAGTAGGATACAACACTACTTTATAATTGTTTGTAGTTGTATGTAAATATAGAAACATAAAAATACATTTAGATATTTAAATAATCTATGATTGAAAATGATGTATATACTTTACTTTTACTTTCTTTATTTTTACTTTCTATATAGTTTGCGATACCAAATTAAAGTCTTTTGTGCTGTGCTAAGCTAAATATAAACCAATTTGTAGTGCTTTGTGTAGTGCTTAATTAAAAGTTTTGAAAATTGATTATTTTTAAATATTTAATAACCAAAATTTAATAATATTTTAATTTAATTAATTTAATAATATTAATAAAAGTAAATTCGAAATTTGTGTGGTTCTAAATATTGATTTTCGCAGTTTGGTTAACCGCTAAAAGTTTGAAATTTTTATGCTATTATATTATTACTAGGAGGGCCCGGCGTGCTTCGCTACGCTTAAAAATAAAGTTTTTGCGTAGACATTTTGTTGACGTAGAAGCAATGATTTCAAAAAGTGGTAATGAGAAATGCTAGCATATAATTTTTAATTTTTCTTTTTAAATATATGAATGAAAAATAATCAGAACTCTAGCTGATCAGTTCGGATATATGAAAAATTAGCGATCAAATAAGTTAGTGATCAAATAAGCTTACTTAAAAACTTATTTGATCGCTAATTTTTCATAGTTAGTGATCAAATAAGCTTACTTAAAAACTTATTTGATCGCTAATTTTTCATATATCCGAACTGATCAGCTAGAGTTTTGAATATTTTTCATTCATATATTTAAAAAGAAAAATTAAAAATTATATGCTAGCATTTCTCATTACCACTTTTTGAAATCATTGCTTCTACGTCAACAAAATGTCTACGCAAAAACTTTATTTATAAGCGTAGCGAAGCACGCCGGGCCCTCCTAGTTTCAATTATTCAGTTATTTTTCTTTTTACTTGCAAAAATATACTTAAGTCGGATGAAATTTGTGGCACCTATTCACAAAACATTGACACCATTACCAAAACTACGTGAAAAAGCCTCAAAAATTCAACCGCGCATAACTCCGATTCAGAGTACACAAAAAATAAAAGCAGAAATAACTTTTTTCCTTTCGTCAATACCAACAAAATATCAAAATTTCAGATTTTTTAAAAACCAAAAATTTAAAAATCAACAAAAAAATGTACGTTTTCAAAATAATAGCCCTCCTATAACAAAAAAACAAAGAAAAATATTACGTCTTTCGACCCCTAAATCAATTCATAAACTAAATTCTCTAAACTTCAAAGGAAATGTATAAACTAACTAAGAGAAAATAAATATAAAAAAAGAAAAAAAAGTTTTAAGTTTTAAACCATTACCAAAGCTACGTGAAAATGCCTCAAAAATTCAACCGCGTATAACGCCGATTGAGAGTACACAAAAAATAAAAGCAGAAACAACTTTTTTCCTTTCGTCAATACCAACAAAGTATCAAAATTTCAGATTTTTTAAAAATCAAAAATTTAAAAATCAACAAAAAAATGTACGTTTTCAAAATAATAGCCCTCCTGTAATAAAAAAACAAAGAAAAATATTACGTCTATCGACCCCTAAACCAATTCATAAACTAAATTCTCTAAACTTCAAAGGAAATGTATAAAATAACTAAGAGAAAATAAATATAAAATAAGAAAAAAAAGTTTAAGTTTTAAACCATTACCAAAACTACGTGAAAAAGCCTCAAAAATTCAACCGCGCATAACACCGATTCAGAGTACACAAAAAATAAAAGCAGAAACAACTTTTTTCCTTTCGTCAATACCAACAAAATATCAAAATTTCAGATTTTTTAAAAATCAAAAATTTAAAACTCAACAAAAAAATGTACGTTTTCAAAATAATAGCCCTCCTATAATAAGAAAACAAAGAAAAATATTACGCAAATATCTCTATATCAATAAACAAAATAATCGAAATAATATCGAAAACCGTCCTTGTTCAAAGACAAAAGACGACTGAAATGAATGATTTAAAAAAGAAAATAAATTTTTAAGTTTCGTTTTTGTTGTTCGTTGTTCGATAGCTAATATATAAAAAAGAAAATATCATTCATAAAATATCATCATAAATATCATTCATAAAATATCATTCATAAAATCAACATTATTACGCATATTACGCATATAATCTCTTTTATTCCGACGACTCGAAAACCATCCTTTGTTCAAAGACAAAAGACGACTGAAATGAATGAGAAAAAAAAGTTTCGTTTTTGTTGTTCGTTGTTCGCTAATATATAAAAAAGAAAATATAAAAAAATAAAATAAATTTTTAATTTCGTTTTTATATGTATGTAAACTTATAATGCATATGTATATAAAAAGTTTTCCGTATATAATAACTTTTTTATTTATGATCCGATTTGTGTGAATCCGAATCCGATTATAGGTTACACTAATATCAGTTAGCTGTGAAAATTTGAATTGAATCCATCTGCGAATAAAAAAGCCTTAGGCTCCACAAAGTTTTGATCTAGCGTATTAATATATAAGATGTATATAAAAAGTTTTCCGTATATAATAACTTTTTTATTTATGATCCGATTTGTGTGAATCCGAATCCGATTATAGGTTACACTAATATCAGTTAGCTGTGAAAATTTGAAATGAATCCATCTGCGAATAAAAAAGCCTTAGGCTCCACAAAGTTTTGATCTAGCGTATTAATATATAAGATATTAAATTTTATATTCATATTTTTTTAAATATTATGCATGAAATGGAATCAATTAATTTAAGTTGGAATTTATTTGTTGAAATGATTATTGAAACTGATCCTTTAGCCAATGATTCGACAGTTTGAAAAGTTTGAAAATATACTCAGTTTGAAAAGACAGTTTGAAAATATACTTCATATTCGACAGTTTGAAAATATACTGCAAATGTGTAACATATCGACGGACATACATTATATATTTTTATCTGAGATGCAGTAGCTATTTCCAAATAAGTATATCGATTTTTTTTTAAGATAATAAATGAAACACTTAATTCAGTAAATTATTTGTGATGTAACATCACCCCGATGGAAAATCTCCCATCAAGAATAATATAAGAACTGAATCTAAAAAATTATGGTGCAAATTATGAAACTTTTTGCAATCCATACAATTTTAGAGCGATCTAGTTTCGAACCAATGAGAAAATTTTTAAACTTTAAAAAAGTTTATCATTCTCATCAGGGCTAGCCGACTAGATAAACTCTACCAAAAAATGTTAACGCTAATGATTATAAACCAAAAATTAGGTTACAACTCTAGCGAAGTGTAAAAACAAAAAATTTACATAAACATACATTTAATAAATTCAGGTTTAGTCAATTAATTTCTCTGGTGATCACTGTTTTGTTATACTCTAGATTTTCTAGTATTGAATAACAAAATTGTATCTGTGAGAAGAAGATGACTAGTCTTCACTTGTGTCTATTGACACATGATCAACAATTAATTCAGTAAATTATTTGTGATGTAACATCACCCCGATGGAAAATCTCCCATCAAGAATAATATAAGAACTGAATCTAAAAAATTATGGTGCAAATTATGAAACTTTTTGCAATCCATACAATTTTAGAGCGATCTAGTTTCGAACCAATGAGAAAATTTTTAAACTTTAAAAAAGTTTATCATTCTCATCAGGGCTAGCCGACTAGATAAACTCTACCAAAAAATGTTAACGCTAATGATTATAAACCAAAAATTAGGTTACAACTCTAGCGAAGTGTAAAAACAAAAAATTTACATAAACATACATTTAATAAATTCAGGTTTAGTCAATTAATTTCTCTGGTGATCACTGTTTTGTTATACTCTAGATTTTCTAGTATTGAATAACAAAATTGTATCTGTGAGAAGAAGATGACTAGTCTTCACTTGTGTCTATTGACACATGATCAACAATTAATTCAGTAAATTATTTGTGATGTAACATCACCCCGATGGAAAATCTCCCATCAAGAATAATATAAGAACTGAATCTAAAAAATTATGGTGCAAATTATGAAACTTTTTGCAATCCATACAATTTTAGAGCGATCTAGTTTCGAACCAATGAGAAAATTTTTAAACTTTAAAAAAGTTTATCATTCTCATCAGGGCTAGCCGACTAGATAAACTCTACCAAAAAATGTTAACGCTAATGATTATAAACCAAAAATTAGGTTACAACTCTAGCGAAGTGTAAAAACAAAAAATTTACATAAACATACATTTAATAAATTCAGGTTTAGTCAATTAATTTCTCTGGTGATCACTGTTTTGTTATACTCTAGATTTTCTAGTATTGAATAACAAAATTGTATCTGTGAGAAGAAGATGACTAGTCTTCACTTGTGTCTATTGACACATGATCAACAATTAATTCAGTAAATTATTTGTGATGTAACATCACCCCGATGGAAAATCTCCCATCAAGAATAATATAAGAACTGAATCTAAAAAATTATGGTGCAAATTATGAAACTTTTTGCAATCCATACAATTTTAGAGCGATCTAGTTTTGAACCAATGAGAAAATTTTTAAACTTTAAAAAAGTTTATCATTCTCATCAGGGCTAGCCGACTAGATAAACTCTACCAAAAAATGTTAACGCTAATGATTATAAACCAAAAATTAGGTTACAACTCTAGCGAAGTGTAAAAACAAAAAATTTACATAAACATACATTTAATAAATTCAGGTTTAGTCAATTAATTTCTCTGGTGATCACTGTTTTGTTATACTCTAGATTTTCTAGTATTGAATAACAAAATTGTATCTGTGAGAAGAAGATGACTAGTCTTCACTTGTGTCTATTGACACATGATCAACAATTAATTCAGTAAATTATTTGTGATGTAACATCACCCCGATGGAAAATCTCCCATCAAGAATAATATAAGAACTGAATCTAAAAAATTATGGTGCAAATTATGAAACTTTTTGCAATCCATACAATTTTAGAGCGATCTAGTTTCGAACCAATGAGAAAATTTTTAAACTTTAAAAAAGTTTATCATTCTCATCAGGGCTAGCCGACTAGATAAACTCTACCAAAAAATGTTAACGCTAATGATTATAAACCAAAAATTAGGTTACAACTCTAGCGAAGTGTAAAAACAAAAAATTTACATAAACATACATTTAATAAATTCAGGTTTAGTCAATTAATTTCTCTGGTGATCACTGTTTTGTTATACTCTAGATTTTCTAGTATTGAATAACAAAATTGTATCTGTGAGAAGAAGATGACTGAAGAAGATGATTCTTGATGGGAGATTTTCCATCGGGGTGATGTTACATCACAAATAATTTACTGAATTAATTGTTGATCATGTGTCAATAGACACAAGTGAAGACTAGTCATCTTCTTCTCACAGATACAATTTTGTTATTCAATACTAGAAAATCTAGAGTATAACAAAACAGTGATCACCAGAGAAATTAATTGACTAAACCTGAATTTATTAAATGTATGTTTATGTAAATTTTTTGTTTTTACACTTCGCTAGAGTTGTAACCTAATTTTTGGTTTATAATCATTAGCGTTAACATTTTTTGGTAGAGTTTATCTAGTCGGCTAGCCCTGATGAGAATGATAAACTTTTTTAAAGTTTAAAAATTTTCTCATTGGTTCGAAACTAGATCGCTCTAAAATTGTATGGATTGCAAAAAGTTTCATAATTTGCACCATAATTTTTTAGATTCAGTTCTTATATTATTCTTGATGGGAGATTTTCCATCGGGGTGATGTTACATCACAAATAATTTACTGAATTAATTGTTGATCATGTGTCAATAGACACAAGTGAAGACTAGTCATCTTCTTCTCACAGATACAATTTTGTTATTCAATACTAGAAAATCTAGAGTATAACAAAACAGTGATCACCAGAGAAATTAATTGACTAAACCTGAATTTATTAAATGTATGTTTATGTAAATTTTTTGTTTTTACACTTCGCTAGAGTTGTAACCTAATTTTTGGTTTATAATCATTAGCGTTAACATTTTTTGGTAGAGTTTATCTAGTCGGCTAGCCCTGATGAGAATGATAAACTTTTTTAAAGTTTAAAAATTTTCTCATTGGTTCGAAACTAGATCGCTCTAAAATTGTATGGATTGCAAAAAGTTTCATAATTTGCACCATAATTTTTTAGATTCAGTTCTTATAATAAATGAAACACCCTGTGATTTATAACTTGTTACACACACGTTTAAGCATACAATGTATATAAACTATAAGATAATTATATTTTGCTCTATAGTAATAAACTCATTACTGAAATATAATCTAGTTATTTCTATTTCAAAATATCATTCTGCTCAACAGGTTATGAGCCCTGTTAAGTTTTATTAACAAAAAGTATTATATTGGTAAATTTTACAATTATTAGTATTCGATAATATATAGAGTTTATCGTAGATATACTAAGTAATTTTTTGTTTTAATCAATTTGTTTTGATTACCGGGTTATAAGTTTGTTTTAGTTAATCGAGCTAATACAACAGTGAAAAAGATCAAATAAATCTTAAAATTTTAAGTGCAAAAATACAATAGAACTTGTTTTATGAAATTCTGCAGTGATAAGTAGATAAAAGTTGTGAAATTTTAAATTTTTTTTGTTTCTTTTACACCCAGAGAAAAATCTCATCATAATTTATGCAAAAGGATTGTATAATTACATTGTTGTAATTACCATTCTGTATTATTAATAATGCACATAAATCATGCATAATTTCGGGTGAATTTTACATAGATTGAATGATTTATGATATTTTATCGAGTAATACTTTAATCATAGTAAATATAACTCCCGATTTTTTTAAACGATTAATTTACTATTAATGCCTTACGTTTTGTAGAAAAATAACAATAAATCATACGGTCGCCGTATAATTCAAGTTTATTTGCTCTTATTTACTCTTCTTAAGCTTCTTATCACCAAAATATGCAACGAAAAGATAATATAGTATTAGTGACGCAACTTAAAACAAAAGCCCTCTTAAATTTGGCAATTATACTTAAGTGTTTAAATTATAATGATACTTTTTTAATATGTTATAAAAATATAATGTTTTACAAATAATATTATTTATTATATTATGTAATTAGTTCAAGTGATTAAAATTTTTTAGATTTTTGAGATTCCACTAAAATAAATGTTTCGAAGTTTTTAAAATTAACTATAAGGTGAGTGAACGATTTTGTTCCAATATCGCAGATCTATATATTATTATAAACTTTTTTTGATTTTATCTTGTGTTTCTATTTTTTATGCAGAAAAGTTGATACAAAAATCAAAACGATATTCTGAAAAACATTCAAGTTGTGAACTGGAGTTTTGCGCTTGAAAGGTAATGTTTTAGGCTTTACTTTGTATTTCACAGACACCAGTATCAATATTTTAATACATGCCTTTGTTTAAGCGAAACAATAAGAAAAACATACGAGAGGTTATATTGTGGAAGGGCATCCTAATCTATGAAGCCTCGTCGACAGTTCCACTCGCAGAAAATGATTGGTAACTTGAAATGAATTATGTAACTTTTAGTATTTCTTTCTTGTTAGATTAGTAATCGGGTGCTTTGCGGGAAAGGACATATATTTAATGATCATTTTATTATTTGTGCATCTGGTGAAAAATGGAGAAAAAGTTCTTTCTCATGAATCTGCAAGACCGTCCGTCTTTATATAATGAAAAAGGTAGTTTTAAATAAACAGCAACGCATATACTTTTAAAATTATTGGTTTATTTCTCTATATTTCAGATTGCACTTTGCAGATATACTGGCTCTTTAGTTATTCAACTCAATAAAAACATGTCCAAAAAGGATAAGCAATTTTAAGAAAACACTCATATGATTTCAAGGATTTACTCTGGAGGTAAAACCAACAAAATCAAAGATTCGAGTTTATAAAATTTTTCGCAATAATGATTTTGTGACTTTTATTTTGTAAATGTTTAAATTTTTCCTTAAATATATAAATATAGCTTTTTAAATTATTTTTAATTTAAACCTAAACTTTAAAATTATTATATCAGAAGTTAGAAATAAATTCTTCAGATAAAACTCTGTAAAATTTTTTTTAAATAAATAAAGCTCAGTTTTGTAAAAATAAATTTATAAATTTTATATTTAATTACGAAATATTTAAAAATAAATTTATTATGAATAGGAAATAATAATAACATAATCAAGATATGTAAGTATGGTTCATGTATATGCCGGTAATTAAATCAAACAAATTAATGGATAATTTATTGTTAAAAATTATGTTTATTATGTATAATTTGTACATTTTTCCGTATAATTGCTTAAATTATTTTCATAAATTCATCACAGAATAGGTTATGATTTATGCGGAAGAAGCATAAATATTGTTTGTCAAATTTATAAAAACTTGTTAAACGCAAATGCATGATTTATGAAATTCGCCTCTTAGTTCTTTTTTACGCGGTCTTATGCATAATTTATACGGTCATATGCATAATGAAAGCGAGCATTTCTCTGGGTGTAATATCATGGAATCAGAATCAATTAAAATCGCTAAACTGCACAATAGAAGTAACTGGATGGCGTGGAAATTTCAGGTCAAAATTTTGCTAATGGATAGTGAATTATATGATGTAGTTACGGGTTGTATTAAAAAACCGCTAACGGAAGATAAAGAAAGTGTTAATAAATGGTGTAAACTAGATAGAAAAGCGCAAACAATTATTGTAATGACAGTGGGACAAGAACCGTTAATTCACATATTAAACTGTATTACAGATCATGAGATGTGGAATAAGTTACACGCCATACATGAATTAAAGTCAAGCCCGAGTGTTCATTTTCTACAACAACAGTTTTATTCTTTTACAAAGCAAACTGATGACAATATGGCGACACATATAGCAAAATTACAAAACATTGTCCAACAATTGGAAGATATGCATGATAACATCTCCAATGGTTATTACCAAGATATTGTTAACTTTACCTGAAGGATACAATCATTTCTATACAGCCTGGGAGTCAACTGAAAAAAACCAACGCACGTTGGACAACTTAACATCGCGACTGATGATTGAAAAAAACACGTTTATTTTTAAAAGAAAAGGATGAAATAGCTAGTAGTGAAGCGTTAGTTTTACAGTAGAAGTTTAAATTTAACAATAAAAAGGGAAAATGTTTTCATTGTCAAAAGCGTGGTCACTGGAAAAAGGATTGTTCTTTACTTAAGGAACTAAAAACAAATAATCACGAATTTTTTAAAGAAAGCAATGCATTTGTATGTAATTCCGCTATTTCTCATGATCATATTCATGATTGGTATATGGATTCGGGGGCAAGTGATCATATGACTTTTAATAAAATGTAATTATATGATTATGAACAATTTGTTGATCCAAAATCTATAACAATTGGAAATGGAGAAACAATTAAAGCTTATGGAAAGGGCAACATTGATATTTTAGTGTTTAATAAACGTTTATGGCAGTAAAAAATTTTAACACACGTTATTTATGTTCCAGATATAAAGCTGAATTTATTTTCCCAATGTCAAGCTTTGGATAAAAATTATATTCTTTAATCGAATAAATCACAATGTGAGTTTATGCAACATGGCAGTACTGTTGCAGTGGGAGTTCGAGAATCAAAATTATATAAAATGCTTTTCAAGGTAATTTTACCCAAGGTCACGGATACAAATAGTAAATATATTAAAGCAGCCGTAAAAAAGGAATCGATAAAGTTATGGCATAAACGACTAGCTCATCAAAACTTAACTCAGGTGAGAAATATTTTGAAAACAATGAACATTAAATTTTTAGTTGAGGAGTTCGTTTGTGATGATTGCATCGTTGCAAAGCATCACAGATCGTCTTTTACTTTATCAAATAAAAGAGCTACACGATGTGGAGATATAATTTATAGTGATGTGGGCCCCATGCCCAATGCAAGAAACTTCGTATGGAGGATCAAAGTATTTTATGTTGCTCAAGGATGATTTTTCAAGTTACCGAAAGGTTTATTTTTTGAAAAATAAATCAGAAGTCAGTCAGTGCTTACAAAATTTTGCAAAGTTAATAGAAAAAGATACCGGATGCCAAATTCAAGTGACTGAATTTATTCAGGAATGGTTAAACAAAATAGAATTCGTCACTAAAGATCTGTTCCGTATACACCGCAAAATGAACGAGCTGAACGAGATATGCGTACGATTGTAGAGGCATCTAGGACTATGATTCATTCAAAGAACCTACCATTGAAAATGTGGGCTGAAGCAGTCAACACAGCAGTATATGTTTTGAACAGAACTGGCCCAAGTCCAACAGTCAATAAAACACCGTTCGAGTTGTGATTTAATGAAATACCGAAATTTGATCATTTTAAAGTTTTTGGTTAAGAAACCTTTGTGCTTGTTCCGAAACGAAATAGGAAGAAATGGGATAGAAAGTCTGACACTGGAATTTTTGTTGGGTATTGTGATAATACCAAAGGGTTTAGAGTATGAAATAATAGCACAAGAAAAATACAACTGTCTTGTGATATAAAATTTAGAGAAGAGTCTGATGAAACTACTGTGTTTTATGATGATGTTTCATTGAAAGAGAGTCTTAAAGTTGCAGGCGATGAAAATAATGTGATCTCTGAACCTGCAGATTGTCAACAAACTGACACAATAAAAGACAGTCTTCGTGGCAGAAACAAAATGGCAAACATGGGAGTTTATGATGGTTTTGCTTTCATTGCAGATTTTTAAGAACCATTGTGTTTTGATGAAGCTTTAAGATCATCCGATAAACAAAAATGGGTGGAAGCGATGAATGATGAATATCAAGCTCTTTTAAAAAACAACACTTGGGATCTTGTTGAACTACCAGTTGGTCTTAAACCTATCCAAAATCATTGGGTGTATAAAATAAAATTGAACCAGTATGGCGAAATTGATAGGTATAGAGATAGATTAGTGGCAAAAGGTTATATCAAAAGATTTGGTATTAATTTCAAGGAAACATTTAGCCAGTTGGAAGGTTTTCATCAATCAGGATCGTTTTAGCGATCGCGGATCAAGAAAATTTAATTCTAAAACAGTTCGACATTAAAACCGCATTTTTACATGGTTAATTGGCGGAGGATATTTCTATGCAGCAATCAGAGGTATATAATGATATTTCTGGAAGAGTCTTTAAACGGTTAAAATGTTTGTACGGACTTAAGCAGGCCTCCCGAGTTTGGAATCAAACATTTAGTAAATACCTTCATAATTTTGGGTTTGTTCCCTCGAAGTCCTCCCTATTCAATTATAGAAATGGTTGTGACCAAATCATATTAGCACTCTACATTTTTTTTTTTTTTTTAAATAAAATGTGTTGTGTAGTAGGCATTACAATATGTGTCACAACAACACATAAAAACCTTTTAAGACCAAGGTCCCACAACAACATGCGTTCTAAGGATGTTAATGGACGCAAATCTGTTTTTTTAATATTGATGATAGGTTGATTGCTTCAATTGATGATAACATTGATAACATTGATGATAGGTTGATTGCTTCAAATGATGAAAAGCTAATATTACCATTAATAAACTATTTACAAGATAATTTTGAAAAAACAAGCTGAATATTTCCTTGGCATGGAAATTAATAAACTCCAGGACGGAACAATTGTATTACATCAACACAATTATGCTATGAAAATATTAAAGAGATTTGGTATGGAAGATCGTAATCCTATATCTACTCCAACTGAACTAGGAACATTTATTGAGGTTCAGAATTCTATGGCAACAAAGTTTCCTTATAGGGAAGCTGTTGGGAGTCTCATGTTTTTGGCTGTAGCAACTAGACCAGATGTGGCATATGCGGTTAACTATGTTAGTCGTTTTATGGAAAATCCAACCGCTACTGATGTTAAGGCTGTGAAAAGAATTCCTAAATATATGAAAGGAACTCCAAGATATGGTCTGAGTTTCAAGTCTAATCAAACAGTTTTTCGTTAATTTGCTTTTAGTGATGCTGATTATGGTGGTGATCTTACAACAAGGAGGTCTGCTACTAGCCACCTCTTTATGCTAGGCATTAGTCCAGTAATTTGGTGTTCAGAAAGACAGAAAAGTGTTTCACTTTCTACAACTGAAAGTGAATACGTGGCAGCCTCACTAACTGTAAAAGAAATGATATGGGTCGAACAATTTTTGAATGATCTTCAAGTACAATTAGAAGGTGTGCTTATTCTACACATTGATAATTAAAGTGAGATCAAGTTAATCAAGAATCCTGAGTTCCACCGCAGAACAAAACACATTGATATAAGGTATCATTTTATTCGTGAAAAGTTTGAACAAGACACTTTTCAAATTTCTTACATTTCAACAACAAATCAACTTGGTGACATCCTCATAAAGGCGCTTTGCTAAGATGGCTTCCAGAAATTGAGAAATGAAATGAATGTATGTCATTTCAATTAAGTTTTTTTTCGTAAATTATTTGAATTGTAATTGTATTTTTTTTTTAATTAATTGGTTGTTTTAAAATGTAGTGTTTAATTTAAGTGGGAGTGTTAAGATAATAAATGAAACACCCTGTGATTTATAATTTGTTACACACACATTTAAGCATACAATGTATATAAACCATTAGACCATTATATTTTGCTCTATTGTAATAAACTCATTACTGAAATATAATCTAGTTATTTCTATTTCAAAATATCATTCTGCTCAACATATTTGTTGTTCTGCAATTCAAAAATCTATATTAATAACATTTCTAATTGAAGGTTCGGAAGTGTTTGACCGTGTCGGTCATTTTATTTGTATCTACTTTGATGCCAATGACATTTTTATATACGACTCTTTGAATTTCAAAAACTATTCTCACCAAACGGATACAATTTTACGAAAGTTATCTCCCTATTATTTTAACGCAGGAAAAATTGTGTGTTTTCCGCCTGTTCAATGTCAATCAAATGCTAGTGATTGTGTTGTGTTTAGTATAGCTTTTGTCCTTGAATATGCTACGTCCTTGAATATGCTACGTCATTCATACGACAAAAATCCGTCATTAATGAGAAATCAATAATGTTTATCAATAATGTTTATCGTTAATTTTCAAAATAGTATTCAACCATTTCCTTCGCGAACTCTTTCCGAAGATGAAATTAATCCGCGCCTTAGAACCTTCAACTTTTATAATAAATCAAACGATTTCTTAAATGTAAAAGAACAAATCAATAGAACGGTTGCAAATTTATTTGAACTGGGACCAGGTTTAGATAGGTCACTCAATATTTCTCCTACGATTTCGCCTTCCAATGCTGAGTTGGATGAATTGGACTGCATGGATGATATTATAAACAACAAAGCTAAAGCTGAGCATATTGATTACTTTTTTTATTATACACTTCAGTTATTTAAATTTTGTGGCTTTAAATTTTTTATCATTGCTCACAGATAAAATTACAAGAACCAAATTGTTCATACCAGGTATGGCTGCAAGGAGAAAAGAAATTTCATATATTTTAAATATGCTAGGTCAGAAAATGCCGAATTAACTTTTCATTTTATTCCTACATATAATGATACGAAATCAATTGTAGGTTTTAAAACATGTCAATGCGTGGAAATATTTGAGTAACTAAATGAAATTTTAAAAAAATATACGCATACTACTTCTAATCGGAAAAACTTCGACACTATACCATTTTAGAAACAACTACAACCTGTTACTCTGGCGTTTTAAGTATTGCAATTTCAGTTTCATTGCTGTTTGATCTCAGACCAGATAACATAAAGTACGAGTTAAATAAAATAATATTGCTTCTAGTGGATATATTTAAGTGTAAACGTGCCTATCATTTTCCACTCATGCGCACCCAATTCCCATGGTTTTAAATTTTAGATCCGAATTTGAAATGAGTGACTTTGTACAAGCCAGAACTAAAATTATAAATGGCAAATGGTTAAATGATGATTATCATATGATATATTTTAAAAATATATTAAGTCTTTTTTCTATATTATAAATAAACAGATCCAATTTTGTGTAAAAATCCTGAAAAAATATTATCAGTCCCTGAAAATCAAAAGCATACTCAAATATTGTTTTCAGACAGTCATTGGATTTGCAGCTATTATGATACAAAATCAATATATATTTACGATTCGTTAATCAAAAAATATCTAGCTTATTGCATCCTCTAAAGTTAATCCAATGGCATTCGAGTCCTCTAACAATTTTTAAAGACATTTCGATAGACCTCCCTTTATATCCATGTTGCTCTTGTGATAAACTTAAAACTAAGCGTGACGTTAACGAAGTTAGTAAAGTTGTTCATAATTTACAAGAAAAACGTGTTTGTAAATTGATTATAAGCGAATTACTTGACCATGAAATAGAGTATATGTATATGCAATTATTGTTATACAAAAATTTGTTTAGGTCAAATACCATAAATTTGCTTCCTTAGCAATCTAAAAATTCAAAATCTTCCAGAATAAATTCGCAGTTTAAATGATATAGAGAAAATGTTAGTTCAAAGGGCAAAGTGTTTCCAGACCATTAAGTGCATGGGCACTGTTATGAACATATGCCGAATTAAGGAGCTTTTCAAAAAGTTGTAGGTAGAGTTGTTCATCTACCTTTGCCCAAAGAGCAAACTATTAAAAAACTTTGCAATGAATGTGAAGCAGTTCATCATGAAATTTATATTATACTCCGTACTCCACCGAATAAAAACAAAACTGTTTGAAGTACTTAGTTAATATGAATAAGGTATGAAGTGCGCGCAAAAGTAACAACCCATTGTATTCAAAAATTAATCTCCCAGATATGGCAAAAAAATTGCCAAATATTTTAATTAAGGCCGCCCCTCCTGCAGAGTTTGAAGAAGTGATTAATAACGAAGAAATCAATGAATATTTATTAGTTCAAAACCATCAACCTCAAACCACCGAAAACTCAAAGAGAACCAAGATTATTAATGCAAATGATGAAAAAGATGTTTTATTAACTTTGGTGTCCCAATCTAATCCGTTTTACGAAAACTATACAATATACCCGTTACAAGAAACGAGAAAAAATGAAACAGCTACAAATTTATATTAGCAAGTTAAAGTTCACGAGAAACCTTTAAAAACATCCTTAAAAGAGATAGGTTTAATGTGTTTTCCTGATCTGTTTCCGTTAGAAATAAACGGTTAACACTGTGCGATGCAAAAGCGACTTCGAGATTGTGATTTTATCAAATCTATATTGACATCTAAGGAGCCACGATTTCGAAGAAATAAACAGTATTTATTTTATTTATTAAACAATTGCAATATGCGACAGTTAAATGGCGGAATTTTACTAACTCTTAATATTGTCAACCGCAAATCATCAAAATATACAAAAAAACAAGTTTTAGAACATTTAGAGCGTGGCAATTTAGAGACTAACCTAAATACTATTTTCTCTCGACTTAGAAATACTCAACAATTTTGGAAAAAAACCAATGTGTGATCTAAATGCGATGATATTTCATAATAGACCTGCCACTTGGTTTTTAACTGTAAGTCCAAGTGAATGGACAAACTCACAATTAGTGAAATATCTAAGGGACGTAAATAGTGATATAAATACTTCTAAAATGTCGATAACTGAACTGATTGCCTTTGATCCGGTATCTGTTTCACGTTTTATGGAAATTCATTTTAAGGCACTTTTATCTGCATTATTTACCAACGACGGGCCAATTGGGAATGTTACTATTTTTTTTTGGCGACGTGAATATCAACAACGAGGAATGGTTCATTTTCTTCTTTTTATCTGGGTTAATGATGCTCCAGTACTGGGACAATCTCCTGACAGTGACATTTTATATTTTTTCCAAAAATAAATTACCTGTAGTTTAACTGACAAAAAAACGTCACCATTATTATATGAACGAGTGAATAAATGCCAACGACACCTACATAATAATTACTGTGTGCTATCTAAAAAAACCGCCACTGCATTTCGAAGAGTTTGTCGATTTGGATTTCCTCGTCCCGAAAAGAACTGTATTAAATTAAGTACTGTTCAAAAATCGATATGTGGCAGAAGAAATTTTAAATCTAATAGCAGATTATACTACTTGCCGAGAACTAAAAAGTAATTAAATATTAATGATTATAATCCCGTCATATTGCTTTTGTGGAATGGAAATGTGGATTTGCAATACATAGGTGACCAGTTCACTGCTTTAACAACATATTTAACAAAGAATGTTCTGAAACCCGAAAAAACTGGTTCCGAAAATATAATCGAAAATATTCAAACCACTGATACTCTTGGGAGTCGTTTATGGAATTTACGCATTCGAAAGCTGACTCATAGAGAATGTGGAGCAGTTGAAGCTGCTGATATACCTGTCTCGGTTTTTCTCTTTGTAGTAATGACTTAGATATTGTTATAAGATGGTTAAATGTTTTCATGGTTAGGAATGAAAAGATTAAATCGGCGCAAAACTTAAAACAAATTGATGATAATAGAAACTGATATTTTTCATCCATCTTTTATTGACACATGTGATGTCAATCGTCCTCAAAAATTAAATTGTATAAATTTGTGACTTTGCTTGTTGGTATGATGTACAAAATACTGAACCTGAACGGGAAAATGTTGAATATTTTAATATTGGAGAAGGAAAATATTTAAAAAAAGAAGTAAGAACCCGAAGCATACGTTTATGGTCCAAATACATGTGCAGAATTCTGCATGCAGCGAAATTAGAACATGTGTTGTTATATGAGAGCAATTACATGTAAATTCTGCATGCAGAAAAATTCTGCAAGATATCTCTAATTCTAATTTCGCTGCACAGAGGCAGTGCTACCACAATAAAAAAAACAAAAATTACTCGAAAACTCAGATAAAAAAGGATGATTTTGACATTTTGTTTAAAAATGAATTATTTTTTTTTAACTCAAATAAAAATGAATGATATTTTTTTGCAAATGAAATTATTTTTGTAATGATTATTTGTTTATAAACATAATCAAATATTATAAATAATCCAAATTATAAAATAATTTAAACTTAACATTGTTAATAAATAAATTTTTGGGAAAGGATTATCGGAAACAGTGGTACAGTAATCCCTCCGACTGCGCGGTAGTTCCGTTCCAGAAAAACAGCGCGCAATACAAAACCGCGCAATGTGAACCCTATTTTGTATGAAAATGGGGGGTTCGGTTCCAAATTTTGAAAAAAATTCAAAAAAAAAAATAATTTAAAGTTATAATTAAACAAAAATGAATATATATAGCCTGAAAAACATGTATTACTCTGACAACTCTTAAAAAGAAAACACTTCATAAGTTAACAGATCAAATTTAAAAAAATAATATCAATAATATGAATTTGTTTAGAATATTCTTACTGGCTTGAAATTGAATTTGATCTATATTGAATGTTCCAGCCACACAGTTAAAAATAAACTGAATTCCTAATGCAAATTGCTACATATATGGGTCATTCTTTTACAAACCGAACACATTTTTGATTTGACTGAAATTTTTTTAGGGCTTTTATAGGAAAATTCCCAAATTCCCATTTCCCAAGAAAAAAAGATATAAGTGCTCGAGAATTTTTTTTTTCGAAAATAAAGCGATTCTAAATTTCGAGGATTTCGTGATTTTTTGCTGGAAGATTTATTTGCAAAGATTCATAACTTCAGTTCTGGTAATGATAGAAATTTTTTTTTGTTTTATTTCAAAGCTATATAAGATGAACTTTAAAAACAAATTGTTATCTACAAAAATTATTAACAAATTCCAATGTGTAAACAGTTTAGCAATAAGACAGACACTTTCTCTCTGACACCTGCAATTTTGCTCTCTCGTGTACGAGTAGCATTAGAAATAAATTAATTTATCGAGCGCGGAAAGACAAAAAATTCCATAAATTTTTGTTGTCACGCGCTGGATAAATTAATTTATTTCTAACAGTAAAACTATTTTCTCCATTGAACGGATGGTTATATCAAATTCTCTTTATTTTTGTAGGGCAATCACTTAAAATCGATTTTAACATTTTATTTGTTTATAACAATCGGAATTCGCTAATTATTATTATTGAATATAATTTTTTATTAAAATTCCATCTCTTAACTTTAAAATAAAATAAAACAAAGTCTTCTATCATTAATAGAACCGAAGTTTGAAAATAAACCGTCAAGCCAAAAATCACGAAATTCTCGAAATTTAGATCGACTCTATTTTCCAAAAAAAAAGATCCTCGAACACGTATACTTTTTTCAATATTAAAAATTTTTTAAGCCAAATCACAAATGCGTGATTTTGTTCAAATCTGTTCGATTTGTACAAAAATGACCCATATGGCAAATGTAATTTTTTTTTTCATTTTAATTGTACGAAATTCACCTACATATTCAAAAAAAAATTTTTAAACGTCGCGCAGTGTGAAATTTTAATCGCGCAGTGTGAAATTTTAATCGCGCAGTGCGAAAATTAGTATTGAAAACTCATCTCGGGCAGTGGAAATCGCGCAGTTAAAACCCGCGCAGTTGGAGGGATTACTGTATATGTAATTTGAACTTAAATTTTAATTTAGACATAAACGTTTTTACAGGCAACGATTCAATAATTTTCTTCTATCTTTTAATTAAAAAGACATAACTTTAAATTGCGACAACTTTCACTTATAACTATTTCATAATACGTAAGAACACGAACTGTTATTGTTACGAAAATTCTGCACGTCAAATATTTTATATATTTATTATATTTTTTATATATTTTTTATATTTTATATATTCTGCACATCTATTTTATATGCAGATGTGCATGCAGCACTGCGTGCATACTTTCTGCACATGTATTTTGGGCATTATGCTCTTTTGCTACTTTTCAAACCATGCAGGGATATTAATGAATTAAGTTCTGGGTCCCAAACATATGCAGAAGTATTTTGTAAAAAATTTGTTGGTAGGGATAAAAGCTTAGAAGCTATGAAAAAATTAATTGACGATGACAATTTAAAGCATCTGCATAGAGATGATGCAAACAGTAACAATGATCCAACTAACGATATTAATGAAGTATTTCATCAGTTTCTAATGAAGCTGAAACCGCCATGAACGATTTTGGAGATGCAACTGAAATGATAGCAAAGCAGAAAGGTTTTGACTGGAGAAAAGCCCTTGAATCTGGTAATGAAGATCAAACCAGAATATATAATACAATTATTAGCAATATAACTAATGCCGAAAAAGTGTGTCGACTTTTTGTAACTGGAGAAGCTGGTACTGGAAAAAGTATTTTAATTAATATTATATCTCATGCTATAAAAGATCTATATAGTCAAGATGTGGCTATAGTTGCACTTACTGAAATAGCTGCATTTAATATTTCCGGATTAACTATTCACTGTTTATTTCGTTTACCTATTGAGCACGGTCGAACTGCAGTATACACTCAATTAACTGATGATGAACTTAAATTTATAAGAAATCAATTGAGAAATGTATCTGTAATAATAATTGATGAAATATCTATGGTTTCAAATGTTACTTTGCTTTACCTTAACTTAAGACTGGTGGAAATAGTTAATACGTTTGGAGAAGATGGATATTTTGGTAAAAAACACATATTAGTCTTTGGAGATCTCTTTCAAATACCGCCCGTCAATGAAGGTCAGGTTTTCGAAAAGATAAAAAACACCGATTAAATAAATTTTTACCATCTATAGGCACTTTCAATTTGTGGTCACTATTTCAGTATGATGAGCTGAAAATTAATATGCGGCAGAAAACTGATAATGATTTTCGGAATATATAAGTAAATATTCGTTTGGGAATAATTTTTAAATCTGACACAAAGATACTGAGCAGTCGACTCATAAATTTTAAATCTTCAAAGATGATCGAAATGATAGATGAACTATGTGAGCATTTGATGAAGACTTTGCCAACCAATACTGTGTGCTTACTTCCAACTAATGATATGTGCAATTTTTTTACTGAAGCAATGTTAAGAAAAAACAATAATAAAGAAAAACTTTGAGCTGCTTGTGATACAATCAATTCTCGAATCATTCAACTAAGAAACCAAGCTATAAAAAAGCTTTCGAAAAATGATGAAAATATCTCTCGAACTGCGAGACTTGCCAGAACTATAAAAGTTAAAATTGGTTGCAGTATTATGATACGTAGAAATATTGACATTACTAAATGTCTTGTAAACGGAACAATTTGCAAGCTTGAATCCTTTTTAAAGTCACCTAACGGAGAAATAGATGCTATATATTTTAGACTTAGTAATGGTACAATTGTGTCCATTACCCGTGCTAATGTTAAATTTGGCATTAGTAAGGGTGTTATGGTCACACGAGAAAAATTCCCACTAATTTTAAGTTATGCAATAACGGTACATAAAAGTCAAGGTTTGAGTTTAGATAGCATTTTAGTGGATGCAGGAGAGATGGACTGTCCATAAAGTAGCACTTGAAGCTCAGACAAATGTTTTAAGTCATTATGAAAAATGGATTATAAAAGGACTTCCAGGCAGACAAAAAGTATTGGAGTATGGCAATGTTACAGCCCAAATTTTTTTCCACAGTAGCGAAATAAGATAAGCAGTTCTCCTAAATATGATAATCTTTGGCTTTGTGCGAACTCACAAATATTTGACAGAACAAAGTTTTTGGTGAAGGTGAAATTTGTAAAAACAAAATTTTGACATAAGGTGAAAAACTTTTTAATTTTTATGTTTGCTGTTAATAAATATATATAATATTTATACTAATATAAATATTGCACTTAAAAAAACTTCGATAATAAATAGTTGTTCCTGCTGAAATAATTTGTTATGCCTACTGTCACAATTTGATGATGCTAAAAAGCTATACCAAATTTTGACGTTTCGTTATGGTGAATATAAATTCCAAAAGACAAAATTTTGACAATTAATAGTTAAAATGCAATAGTTTAAAATATACTTTTAACTGTTTATTTTTAATTTTTAATTTTTTTTTTAATAATAATATAAACTTCCTTATAGTAACAATTCGAATTTTATTTTTTTATTTTATAGAATATCGATTTCGATTTACGTCATCCTCAGTTCTTAAATTGTTATTCTTATTTTATAGAATATCGATTTTGACTTACGTCATTCTCAGTTCTTAAATTATTATTCATAAGTTTATTTTATTATTAATAAAATAAAAAATTAAAAATAAACAGTAAAAAGTATATTTTTAAATATTGCATTTTAATTCAAAAGTGACAAAAGCACACAAACAGTGAATAATATGGAAAACCATAATAACCCATATAATAATTAATAGTTGTTATCTGTCATTATTTCGTGAGTTCGCACTTCGCACTTCGCACAAAGCCAATATGTAACATTAAACGAATATAAATCGAATCAGAAAAAAGATTTATTTAAGTTAAGAGAAGAATTCGCAGAGCAAACATATATACCAAATACGAAAGAAAGTTTAATCAGCTTCATTAATTCTATTATGCTCACTTCTAAACATATTAGAAATTTGTTTTCAAATAAAATAATTGTAATAACTAAATGTGATTCTTGTGAAACAAGCACAATTAAAGAAATGAAATGAAATGAAATGAAATTATGTAATATCATTGATGTACCAAACTCAAAACTTAATTCAATGACAGATATTTTTAAATTCAAATTTAACGATACAATTAAAATAGAATATGAGTGTAATAGTTGTAATACAACAACAATACAATTACAAAAATTACATTTTTTACAAAAATTGATACAATTTGGAAGTAGGCATCAGCCTAATAAATAAAAATCTCATTTTAATTTTAATTTTCAATTAATTGTCTTACCAAAATTAGGTTTAAAGAGAAATTAAATTTTTCTGTATACAGTTTTGTGTTGTTATTAATTATTGAATTTATAAATATTCACAGGGAAACCAATGAATGAAATAAATTGATTCGGTTGTGAACCAATTGATTTCAGTAATTTATAAAGAAACGATTTGAATGGTTAAATACAAATTAGTAGACTTTGCTCAAATATGTGAATTTTTATTTTAATTGTAAGACATTTTTAATTCAAAATTATGTTAACTAATAAAAACTTATTTATACGAATTTTTTTACTTTTAGAGGTTTACAAAAATAATATTGTTCAATCATTAAATATATTCTCCCTGCATAAATTTGATTTATATTGAACATTTTAATATATTTAAGATTGAAAATTTGCAAAACCACCACTGACTACAGCCAAATTTTTTAAATTATAGTTTCATAGAATTATGATAAGTGGAAAAAAATAGTGTACCGTAAAATAAAGGAATTTCAAACAAAACACTATAGAAAAACTGTATTTATATATTCAACAAAAAATAATAATTCGTACCTGTTAAATAATAATATGAATCCATTTTATCCAATTAAACATGATGACATAAAGGAACCATATGGCTTTTGTATTACACATATGATAACAAAATGATTACAAAAAATTCATGAACCATAATCTGTAAGTAAAAATTTAAAATAAAATCAAATTAACTATATGAAGTTAATAAAAAATTGATTATTTTATGAAAAATAGTACAATAAGCTTAAGAAATATTTAAAATAAAACAAAGTTTTTGATAATATTTACAATAGTAGCTCAATACATTTTAGTGCAGTAACTGAACCGGTTCCGGTCTGAATTCTTTGAACCTTGGCCGATTGACGTGAAATTTGGTGAATAGTTAAGGGATGACTAAAAAAAGAAATGTGACATAGCTATAATGTGCGTTTTTATCCTGGGATGGATGCCACCTTTTCTCGTGGGTGGAATTTTTTTCACCCAAAATTGCCCCGAAAATAGATAGAGGAATACATTTAAAGTAAAACATGTTATCCAAAGATTTTTCGAGTTATATGCGATTGAAAACATAAATTTTTCGTTAAAAAACGAGTGGTTTTTAACAGTTTTTCACACATAAGTCAAAAACTTAGTGTTCTATCGAAAAAAATGTAATGAACGAAAAATGAAACTTAGAAAAATAAGCATATTAGTTTTGTTTGTATGTTTTTTTTTTATAAAATGTGTTGTGTAGTAGGAATTACAATATGTGTCACAATAACACATAAACCTTTTAAGACCAAGGACCCACAACAACATACGTTTAAAGGTGCAGTTGATGGACGTAAATCTTTCTTTTTTTGATTTTTCATATTTTTTGTTAAAAAATGGATAACTAAACAAAAAATCCTAGCACTGACAAAATATGACATAGGCCAATATTTTATGATAGAATAGAGAAAATAAAAGGAAATTAAAAAGTAAATAGCAAATTTTTACAAAAATTTGCTGAAACAAAACAAAAATGTAGTTGCCAATGATCCAGCCAGTTGCATATTCCTTGATCCTGTGACGCACCGTATTTCTTGAGGATTAAGGCCCACACATAGTTATATGAAGGCTCGTGTCTTCAAGGAAGCAATAGTGTCTCACCATCAAGGATTTTTTCACAGCTAAGATTGAGGGTGCTACCGTTGACTGAATACAGTTCATCCGCCACCACCTCTAAGATGTCACCTTGGCTAGTGATATCTCACTGCTTGTGCCAGTGGTATGTGATATCTCACGTTAACTCGTATGTCAATAGCAGGGACTGGAGTACGCGGGGTTGTCACACCCGTAGATCAAAAATAAAAAAAATTTCAAAACAATAAAGACTGATCCCTCCATGCGGAGTATGAGTATTGTAAGTTCAAAATAAAGATAGTTATGGCTCTTTAAAGAAAATTACTTTTTTTTACGACTTGGTTCAAAGTATTGAAGTTTAATAACGGAAAAGCGTGACATTTTTCAGACAAATAAATAAAAAAATAAATAAATAAATTTTTGTAATTGTTAGAATGACCTATAAAATGAGTAGTTGTTCAAATCGTTTGCATTAAACTAAATGAGTTACAATGTAAAAAGCATGGGTAACTCGAAATTAAAAAAACTAATCGGCGTTAAAACCACAGCCATATCCAACAGCATTGATTTTGATCATAACACACTTACAAATAGCTGTATTTTAATATAACTTATGTGATCTAGAAGTTTGGTTGTATTAGAATACGTGTTTTTTGAAAATAGTGTGATAATAATGAAAAATGTATTTCCAAATTTCTTAAAAAAATACCTTCTGTTAAAAATAACTCTCAAACTAAAAGAGATGCGTAACACATGTCCGAGACAAAAATGTTGGTATTTTTTTATCAAAAATATTTGGCTGTACAGTTTGTTTTTTTGGGATAAAAACTACCGCAGATATAACTGTTTCTAATTTGAATTATGCTGCATGGACTACTTCTCCCGAGCTCTTCAACCCTTACCCATTTGAAGATGCAGGATTTGAGCATGTTGCCATGTATATCATCTTTTAGTATAGTACTAATCCTTTGAAAGTATTTGTAAATTGTTTTTTAATTGTAGCTTCCAAATTGAGTGAGTTATGTTACAAAAACTACTCGCATTATTTCAGTACAAAATCAATGTTTCATTCCACCTGATATTGGAGCTCTATAGTTGATCATATGTACGTGTATCATGTATATATAGATAAAAATATACGTATACATATATATAAATATATTTTTGTTTTAATAAAATGTGTTATGTGGTAGGAATTACAATATGTGTCACAACAACACATAAATTTTTTTTAAAATCAAGTAACAACATGCGTTCTTAGGTGTTGATGAATGCAAATTTTTTTTTAAATGAACAACTAAACAATAAATCCTATGATCTATTGAATAATGTCATAGGACATAGGTCAATACTTCATGGCTGGATAAAAATCACATATTTACAAAAATTTGTAATCACACAACTAAAATTGGGTTGGCAATCTGTTCAGTGGCATTTTCCTTCATCATGGTAACTCATACGTGAACATCAGGGAGTAAAGAGCGTGGGGTTGCCGCACCCGTAGATCAAAAATAAAAAACATTTGCAAATCAACCAACACTGATCCTGAATTAATAAATCAACCAAAATTAAACTGATATATGTAGGTGAAAGTAGCTCTCACTTATCGTTTAGAGCTTAATTTTCCAAACAGTGCTAAATTGGTAGTTTTTTCGCATTGTTTCACCGAGTTCGATTCAACTTCGACGGTTACAATAATTTTTATTTGTTTTCATCGTTTAAGTCCAAAAATATATAAACTAAGCTTTTTAGTTCAAATTTTTCAAAATATTTTTATTTATTTATTTCACGACATGTTTCTGCTTTTAACAAAAGCTATCCGTAGGTCAGAACAAAAAATGATCAACTATACAAAACAAAAAATGAAAATAACATAATTTAAACAATATTAGCAAAAAACGCTTACAAAAATGTATTGTCAAAATAAAAGACTTCGCTGATTATTATTAACTAGGGGGTATCCCGCGGGCTGCCCCCCCCCCCCCCGCCTTTCCTAATCAAAAGTATAGCAATGAATTGACCATGCGTCAGATATTAAGATTCGCATTGATTGGCAACAATCAATAATGACTTTACACTCGTGACTTAGGATGTTGATTAGAATGTTGACTTAAGTGTTGACAAAATATTCTCTCGTCCTATGAATACATACATCGTAATATCTAGAAATTTAATACAAAAAATCCCAAAGAAATAACTTTTATGTTGTATAAAAAAATAAACAAAAACAATAAAAAATAAATATTGGGTCCGCGTTGAACCCCGAACTTTTCTCACAACCTCTACTCTACATCGACAATGACAACGAAATTTTGTACTGAGTTTTTTAAACATCATTTTATTAAATCGGTTTAAATTATTAAATGTTTAAAAATGTATATTATAACACAAACTGTTTTTTGTCCCAATAATATCAAATGTTTGCAACCTACATTGTTTTTAAAAATTGTTAAAAATCTATATTTTTCTATGCTGTTATGTTCGCTGTTCTATAGAACAATTTTCTGGGTCTGACTCCTGCTATAATAGTGCTACAAACGGGAGTTAAGAAAAGCATTTGCTTACATACAAAAGCACAAGCTTACATACAAAACACAACTATAATCATTTAAAAAATTCTCTCTGAAATTTCTCATGTTTTTGCTTTAAATGATTTAAGTTTGTTTGTGAAGTATATTAATTACTATAAATCAAATATAATATATAGCATGTTTTTACCTAGATAAGTTCAAAAGCAAAATTAAAACATATTACATATATTGTGACTAATTGAATTAAAAAAAACAGATTTAATTAAAACAACAACAAAAACTATAAATAACTTTTAAAAAAATCCCCCTTTTAAATTTCATTAAAACAATAACAAAAAAACAATAATTTTAATGGGAATTTTTGCATTAAATTTCTAGACAATACTTTGTGTGAATTCATAGAATGGGGAACATTTCTATTCTAATTAACATCCTAAGTCACGATTGTATAGTCATTATTGATTGTTTCCAATCAATGTGAAATCAATGTAGTTTTGTCTAGAAATTTAATGCAAAAATTCCCATATAATGTAAAAGCATTCCCATAATATGGAGTCTAATGACAGTGGAAAAATTCAACTTAAGTAAAAAATAATTAAGTGATGAAGAAGTTTCAACTTTGAAATTGTCATCGCCTCAACGTCGTAATCGATAGCGTGTCTGCCCAAGGATTCGAGCCGGGCACTGACGAGGGTAGGTTCCAATCCCATCCGAAACACGTAAAATGTGAATTGTAGTTTTTTTCTGAGAAACTTCAAACCATACCTTTGAATTGAAAATATTCCAATTACTTCTTGATAAAATTTGATGAAGCAAAGCTGTGATTCCAATCCAATAAATTGATGACCAAAATGCAAATAAATAAAGTCTTGTTTGTTTGATGGTTTACAGGAAAAGAAAGAGAATTATAAAATATATTTCAAAATAATTTATACATAAATAACTGTACTGAAAATTCAATTCACAATAAGAACAGGTTGTATTTTACGTTAAATGTTAATTACTTTAAGGCTTATTTATATTTTACGTTAACTTACGTAGGGTTTACATTTCATTTTAACACCCCCACTATGTAAATCCAAAAACTAACAAAAATATATAAAAAAAATCTTAATTAATTAAAATTTAAAAAAAAAAATTCATCGTCAAAAATGTAATCCCATTTGGTTTGAACATTTGCTGTGTTTATCATTTGGTATTCCTTTTGTTAATATATCTGCTGTCATATCTTCTGTTCCAATAAATTTTAGTTTGATAATTTCATTTGATACTTTTTCGCGTACGAAATGGTGTCGCACATCTATATGTTTGCTTCGAGCCGAATAACAATCAGTTTCACCTAGATGTATAGCACTTTTGTTGTCACAATATATTTCAACTGAATTCAATGTTGGCCAAAACTCTTCTTCAAATTGTTTAACCAAATAGCTTCTTGAGTTGCTGACGTGAGAGCCATGTACTCAGCTTCTGTACTAGACAATGCGATAGTCTGCTGGCGACGACTGTTCCACGAAATTGGACCACCATTTCTGATAAAAACGTATCCGGTACATGAACGACGCTCATCTTCATCACCTGCCCAATCTGCATCTGCATATCCAACTAAATTGGCATCTTTATCATTGGAAAATTCAATTTTTGCATTTGTGGTACCACGGAGATATCTGAAAATCCGTTTGACGGCTGCCCAGTGAGCTTTCCCTGGATTATTACTAAATCGGCTTACACTGTTGACTGCATACGTTATATCGGGTCTAGTACCTTGAGCTAAATAAATTAAACATCCAACAGCTTCTTGATAGGGTATATTGTTCATTTCAATTTGTTCTTCTATTGTTTTTGGAGACATGTCTTTATTTAATTTTTGATTATAATCGACTGGAGTTGCGGTCGGCTTACAATCTGCCATACCAAATCTTAACAAAATTTCTTTGATATACTTTTCTTGGCTTAGAAATATTGAGCCTGCATTCCGTGTAACACGCAATCCAATGCAGTTGCTAGCCGGACCCAAATCTTTCATTTGAAATGTGCTAGTTAACTCATGTTCAGACTTGAAACATGAGTTAACATGAGTTGTCATCTTAGACTTGAAACATGAGTTGTCATCTTATCGTTGCTAGAAAATATAATAAGATCGTCTACGTAGACTGCAATAAAAATCATATCATTAGTATTAATTTTAAAATATATGCATGGATCAATCCTTGATTGATTAAAACCCGCTCCTTTAAGAACACTATTCAGTTTAATGTTCCACTGACGACTGGCTTGCTTCAAGCCATACATGGATTTATGCAGCTTACAAACACGATCAGTTCCATCGTGGTATTGTTCTGGTTGTTCAATATAAACTTCCTCATGTAGATCACCTTGAAGAAAGGCTGTGACTGCATCCATTTGCGAAACGTGAAGATTATATTGAGCGGCAATAGCCATTAGATATCTAACAGAACTATAACGAACAACCGGTGCATACGTCTCTTGATAGTCAATACCTTCTCGTTGGGAGCACCCTTTTGCTACCAAACGTGCTTTATATGTACTTATTTTTCCATCTTCCGTTGTTTTGGTTTTGAACACCCATTTACATTTGATGACCTTTGCATTTCTCGGCGCACGGACCAACTCCCAGGTTGAATTGTCAATTAGTGATTTATACTCATTATCCATAGCTGCTTGCCAGTGTTTACTATTTTCACTGTTGATGGCTTCATTGACTGTGTCTGGATCCCTTGTAATTGCTAGTTCATCAGAGAATTTACAATTCGCTTTCTGGGTGAGCTGTTGAATTCTTGCAGATTTTCTTGGGGTTTGATTTTCAACCACTGTAATTTCTTCTTCTGGAATATACTCAGAATCAATTCCAATTTCTTCTTCCTCGGAACTATCTGATTCCCCCACTGAAACTGATATATTTGGAATAGTCACTGATTCGGCACCTTTTATTATCACATTAGTTGAATTGTTCTCAATAGATGTGTTCTTAATTTTCTCTATAAACTGTGCATCTCTGCTCTCGACTAATTTATAATTAGTGGGATCTATAAATCTGAATCCTTTAGAGCCTTCACTATAACCAACAAATATCATCTTTTTAGATTTGGAGTTCCATTTTCTTCGCTTTTGCTTCGGTATGTGCACCATTGCCTCAGTTCCAAAAACTCTTAAATTGCTAAGATTTGGTTTCTTTTTTGTCCAAATTTCTTCTGGCGTTTTATCGTTTAGACTAGCAGTGTACGAACGATTAATGAGGTATACTGCAGTATTTACGCTTTCTGCCCAGAATGGTTTACCAAGATTTGCATCAAACAACATACATTTGGCTCTTTCAACAATCGTCCTGTTCATTCTTTCAGCCAAACCATTCTGTTCAGGTGTGTATACATTGGTTGTCTGATGAACAATGCCATACTCACTTAATAGTTTGGTGAATGAACTATTGCAGTACTCAGTTCCATTATCTGATCGTATTGCTTTGATTCGTCTTCCTGTTTGATTTTCCACCAAATTTTTAAATTGTTTGAACTTCTCATAAACTTCTGATTTGTATTTAATAAAATAGACAAACACTTTCCTGGAAAAATCATCAATGAAAGTTAAAAAGTACTTACATCCTCCAATAGAAAGGTTTTCCATTGGTCCACAAAGATCTGTATGAATAAGCTCTAAAATTCCTTCAGATCTATAAGCACTTTTAAAGGGTAAACGGCATTGTTTTCCTTCACAACATGTTTCACAGACATCAGTGGTTTTTACATCATTGTTGTAATAAATGCCATCTACTGTTCCATTTTTCATTTTTTCCAGGCTGTTGTAGTTTATGTGTCCTAATCGACGATGCCATAGATTTGCATCCGCATTTCCAACCATCAAGCATTTGACTGTATTACCTGTTAATTTATACATATTATTTTCAATTTTAGCATAGGCTAGTAAAATATTATTTTTGCCAAAAATACTGCAACCATTGTTATTAAATTGTACTGCGTTACCTCTTTCAATTAATTTACTTACTGATAATAAATTCGTAGTGAGCGATGGAACATACAAAACATTACTTATCTTAACATCATGTACTTTACCATTAGTGTTGAAACTCATGTGAATATTGCCTGAACTAACTACCTCCAATCTGGTGTCATCAGCAACCACTATCTCACTAACTAATGCCGTTTTCACATCGCTGAGCCACTCTTGGTTCATTGTCATATGGCTAGACGCACCTGAGTCTATATACCATTCGGTTTTACTAAACTGCCCCGACAAGAACACACCACTAAAACTACTATTCTTTTCTTTATGTTGCTTTTCAGTTTTAATTGCAGGACAATCACTTTTATAATGACCATATTTATTACATCCGTAACACCGAATACGACGCTTTTTTTTGTTTCGAAAATTGTTTTTAGAAGAAAATGCTCCATCTGTTTTATTTTCAAGCTGCATGTCCATTAATTTTGTTTTTATTGAATCAGCTGTGATCTTTATTCCTGAATGTTCTATAGCCATTATCATTGGCGCATATTTTTCAGGAAGCCCTGCCAACAATAACGATCCAATCCATTCTTCTGAAATATCAAAACCACAATCAATTAATTTTTGCGATGTTTCAATAATCTGACAAACATATGCTTCAATGGAGTTACAATTATCTAAATTGGTTGATATTAATATGCGTAGCAATCCAATTCTACGGGTGAATCCGGTATCTGCATACAAAATTTTTTATTTAGTCCACACTTCTTTTGCTGTTTTTGCCGTTTTAATATGAATGTAGATCGACGGATCAATTGACAAAATAATTTTCGATTTTGCTTGCTGTATTTTACTGTCATCCGTAACTGTACCATCAATACAACCTTTCAAATCTTCTAAAATGAAAATATTTTCTAATGCAAACGCCCAAGTGGCGTAATTTTCTCTACCTTTCAATTTTGGCACTGAGAAAAACTGTGCTGAAGCAGCCATTGCAATAAAAAAAACAACACGGTTTGATTTTACCTTTATGCAAATAAAACTAGTCCAAATCTTTATATGAAATCACTTCTATTGTTTTAAAGTTTTATTATATTTTTTATTTAACACAATAATGTCACTACAGAATTAATTCTCAATAGAAAACACTCAAACTTACATAATCTGGATACTGGCCCCATAACCTGATAAAATTTGATGAAGCAAAGCTGTGATTCCAATCCAATAAATTGATGACCAAAATGCAAATAAATAAAGTCTTGTTTGTTTGATGGTTTACAGGAAAAGAAAGAGAATTATAAAATATATTTCAAAATAATTTATACATAAATAACTGTACTGAAAATTCAATTCACAATAAGAACAGGTTGTATTTTACGTTAAATGTTAATTACTTTAAGGCTTATTTATATTTTACGTTAACTTACGTAGGGTTTACATTTCATTTTAACACTTCTTTACTTACTTGAGTTTAATTGATCTCAAAAATCCAAAATAAATTTAAATTCCCTTAATGTAGTCTAATGTTAATACACATAGGACTTCAAATTGACCAAGTTTCAGCCATTGATTTCACATTGATTGGAAACAATCAATAATGACTATACTAATCGTGACTTAGGATGTTAATTAGAATAGAAATGTTCCCCATTCTATGAATTTACACAAAGTATTGTCTAGAAATTTAATGCAAAAATTCCCATGTAATGTAAAAGCATTTCCATAATATGGAGTCTAATGACAGTGGAAAAACTCAACTTAAGTAAAAAATAATTAAGTGATGAAGAAGTTTCAACTTTGAAATTGTCATCGCCTCAATGGTCTAATCGATAGCGTGTCTGCCCAAGGATTCGAGCTGGGCGCTGACGAGGGTAGGTTCGAATCCCATCCGAAACACGTAAAATGTGAATTGTAGTTTTTTTCTGAGAAACTTCAAACCATACCTTTGAATTGAAAATATTCCAATTACTTCTTTACTTACTTGAGTTTAATTGATCTCAAAAATCCAAAATAAATTTAAATTCCCTTAATGTAGTCTAATGTCAATACATATAGGACTACAAATTGACCAAGTGTCAGCCATTGATTTCACATTGATTGGAAACAATCAATAATGACTAAACAATCGTGACCTAGAATGTTAATTAGAATAGAAATGTTCCCCATTCTATGAATTCACACAAAGTATTGTCTAGAAATTTAATGCAAAAGTTCCCATATAATGTACAAGCATTTCCATAATATGGAGTCTAATGACAGTGGAAAAATTCAACTTAAATAATTTTAATGTTATTTAAAAAAAATGAAAAAAAAACAGTAAAAAATGTACTACGTCATCAGCGTTACGACCGTATAGAGGGCTAGACTCACGGCTATTATATTAAGGATACTATACTATTATTATTAATTTTAATTTTCAAATAAATTAAACAAATTTTTAATTAATATATAAACTAAAACTGAAACTTATAAAATATCTTCTTTAAACAACGGATAAAATTTTTTTGAAAGATAAAACAAAGATATACAGACAGCATTTTAAAAAATTTAAATATTTAAATAAAAGAAAGATATACATACATTATCTAAATATGTGCAATCAGATTGTATGTTCATATTGTTATGGAATTTTTTAATGTTAATTGACTCAAGAATTTTGCGCTTAACCGTATTAGACTCAAAATTTAAAATTTCAGGATTTTCCCAATCAATCTTATGATTACTAGAAATAACATGATCAAATAAAGCACTATGTGACCCGTTACCTCTAGAAATATGATATCTATGGTCCTTTAACCTGGAAGCAAGATGTTGTGTAGTTTCACCAATTGTTTTTTATAAAGATAGTTTTTGAAGTTATACTTCTTTGCGCTCGTTGTAAATATTTTGATGGGGTGTTAATCGAGAAACCGCGTCACGCTTGTTTAAGTTATATTTTAGCCTTTATGCTGTATGGTAATAAAGACGAAATTAGTAAATCAACCTTATGCTGTATGGTAATAAAGACGAAATTACTAAATCAATCATATTTTATAATAATAAAACATTATTCGCTTAGTTATCTTTGATCAATTTTTTTTTCACTTTTCGGAATTATCATTAAAAGGAATAGTTAATGTATAGTGTGACAAACAAATATGTACATTTATATGAAAATTATGTTAAATTATTTTTTAACAGATACATATTTCTAGTTTACAACAAATATGTTCTTATGGTTTGCAATTATATAAAATATGTACATATTTCTATGCATTAGCACCAATACGATACATATAAGCATTGCTTATATATGATTAAACAAACCTGCTTGCATTAGCAGAACTGCTCTCACATGTTCCAAAAATTGGAAATTGATGTTTCTTTTCCTCTTCTTAGAAACATTGATGAACCAAGAATTTGCATTGGAGCCTTAGTACCGAAGAAAAAGATTATGAACAATATCAAAGCTACAGGTTTAAAGTGTTTTACTTATTGAGTGAAATATGCTTCTCCATTACTTTTAAAACTATTATTGTTATTGCAAGGGATCTATAAAATATATGCAAATATGTTAACAAATGGTGTGATTTGACTGTTTTAATAATAATATATAAGTCTGAATTTACAAATGAAATTAGTCTTCTTATTATTTTTTCCAATTTTTGTTTTATGTTGTGGGAAGGAATGTCGAAATAAGACGAAAACCCATTAAACGAAAATATTCACCAAAAATGGTGGTATTTTTAAATCGGCCGGCGTATGCATCAATGGAGTAGAGTATTGCAGACAATCGATAAAATATATTTGCAAATTGCAATACGACCCTCTTCAGAACAGCAAAATTTCTGGATTGATAAATGATTATAAGTCTACATGAAATAGGAGGCTAAACCAATAGCAATGAACCAGTGTACCTATATTTTGTATGACGAGTACGGTGGCTTCGGAGTAAGTAATTGACAATTGTGACATCCAATAAACAAATATATTTACGCTCACCTAATTGTTCGTTACACATTAAATTATTTGAATTAAATCTTTGGAATAAAATTTTAACTTTTTTCTAATTCTAATCTTTTGCCATCTACATTTATAAAAATTATTTAATTATTATTTGCCTGTCAATGTGTTTTAATTTTAACGTACATATAATATGTAAATTTATCTATAGCTTTAGAGACATTTACTTAATGGCTTTTGGTGACTGCAAAATGATACTATTACATTTTTTTCAATTTTTTTATATATTACTAATAAAATAAGTTAAATTAAATGACATTACAAAAAACTATCGGACAATTTACTCAAAAAAAAAGCAATTTTCAACCACTTTATCTGGGAAGCCTGGGCATCGCCGTGCGGGTACCTTCTAGTAATTAATAACTATACCTTCTTATACTTTTTGAATAATAATTTTTTTTTGAATAATATTTTTTTTTATTTATTTTTTGAATAATATGTTTCTTTTTTTTATATTTTTTTTTTTAAATAATATTTTTTTTTTTTGCATAATATTTTTGTTTTTTTTAGTTATTTTTTTTAATGGATCCTATCTGTCTGTCTGTGTGCGTGTGTGCGAGCGAATGGGCAAAGAAGTATAACTTCCACCGTCTGGTCCGACGCAGACCCTACTTTTTTTAAACATGTTTTCTGGCTATAACACATTATTTATTAAATTTAAGCTATTATTTATTAAATTAAAGCTTTCTAAAGCTATAAAACATTATTTATTAAATTATTAGATTTTCGTTTCGTTTTATTAGATCGCAAATGCTTGTATGTTTATACTGCCTCGCACTCACTCTTACTTCAGACTTTCAATTTGTTTGAAAAGATGTAAATAGTATGGAAAATGTCTGACTGCTAAGAAAATGTCTTCTGATAGTAAACCAAGTAACATATACATAAAATTCAGCTTTTATACTATGACGAAAGTTCAATTACAAATTATTAAAAATAAAGGGTGCTGGCATGAGCATACCACGATGGTAAGTTTCTGGCAATGGATGACTTGATTTCTAATACTATCCCGAACAAAATATAAAAAATTTATAATAATAAAATATATAATAATAAAATAAACAAATATATAAAAAAATTAACCTTTATACTTCCACGAAACTTTGGAGGAATTTTATGCCCCTTTGTTATCTCGCTAATTGTTCCTAACTGAGTAGGGGTATGCGCACAGAAACTTTCAGCTTTTATAAAATAACGAAGGTCTGGCCGTCGCTGGCTCTTAGTCTATAAGGTTTCACTTATTTTTAATTTTATGTTTTGCTCAAAAATTTTAAAATTTACTTACATATGAATTAAATAGATTACATTATAGTTTACATTATAGATTACACGAAAATATCTCGCGTAATTTACACGTAATCTATGCATAATCCATGCATGTAAAGTAGTCTATTTTGTCTACGTAACAACCCTGTGAACCCCACCATTCTCCTACACTCATTTTCCCAGTTGTAACGAAAATGAAACCAATTATTTTTCGTTGCAATATTGTACGGAAAATGCTTCTTTCTATCAATATCAACAAATCTGCTGGCCCCGACGGTATTCCACCCCTCATTCTTAAAAACTTTGCTAGGCAACTAGCTCCAATTTTAACAAAATTTTCTATTTTTCTTATAAAACCGGAATAATTTCCGATTCTTGGAAGCTGGCCAGCGTTCAACCCATATCAAAGAAAGAAAGGAAGATAAACCCTAACAATTATAGACCAATTGTAATTCTGTCGGATTTAGCTAAAATATTTGAAAAATATGTTAACTACAATTTAGTAGATTATTTGGAAATGTCGCGAATTATTGATGATAAACAATATGGTTGTTGTAAAAGTCATGCAACAGGTGATCTGTTAGCCTACGTATCACATCTCTGGAACAAATCGCTGGAAAACCATGGTGAAACATTCAGTATTTTACTTGAAATTTCTAAAGCATTTGATAAAGTGTGGCATGAAAATCTCATAGCTAAATTAGAATCTTATGGCATAGACCACCTTACTGTCTCATGGATTCATAGTTTTCTTACAGGTCGCCAATTTCATGTTAATTAAGATGGTATCACATCCAATATTTTCACAACCAATGCTGGGGTTCCCAAAAGTTCTGCACTCTCACCAACCTTGTTTCTTTTCTACATTAATGACTTACTTATTTCCACAGTGCACACAATCCATAGTTTTGCTGATGACAGCACATTGCATGCATCACATGCATCTCCGAAATTTCGATCTCATACTGCAGTTACCGCTTGTAGAGAGCTGCTAATTGATTCTTTCAACAAAGATCTGGATCGTTTAATGGAATGAGGTGATCGTAATCTTGTTTCATTTAATCCAACCAAACTATGCCGTCTTTCACGAATAGAGCAACATAAAAATTTCCCTATTAAAATAAACCATGAGGAATTGCGTGAGGTTGAATCAGTTAGACTTTTAATTCTCAGTTGTTATCATATTATTGAAAATGTGCTTGTCAATCGCCAGTTTCATCATGTACAAGCTACTAAAATCTTTTGGTAACAGTTCCAGTAGATTTTTTACATCTTTCAGTGCTTTTTTCACACTGTTTAGCATTATATAAAAACTCGAATAAAGCAGAATATCTATAGTTTAGAGTATAAAACTTCCTTAGGATAAATGAAACTGGTTTAGTAAGCTCTATGTTTTTGACGGCTACCGTAAGAAAACCCATAGTATTATGTCCAATTTTTAATTACAAACAAGTTTTTGTTCCAAAATTGATTATTGTAAACCAAAAAAGAGATACAGCGAACGTTATTAACATTGTTTTAATTTATCCATTTTATTATTATTTCCCCTTTTTTATTATTGTTTTGTTGGTACATGATGAAAACTGTACAGATTAATACGAATGTAGCATTATTTTTCATTATTTATTTGAAATAAATGCATATTGTGTATTGTAAACTTCATTGATAGCTTTCCTGTTGATTATTTTATCCGTAAATACATTTATTTAATAATGTAAATTTCCCAAGGCAGAAATGTTTATTGATTATATTCATTTTAAATGCTCAATGTGACTTTATCAATCGAGGTAATAAAAACAAAAGCGATATCAGAAGTTTATTAAAAAATACTACACTCTCTGTTTTATGTTAAAATGTAAATAAATATTTTGACATTATATAAACTAAAGGCGTTTGACAAAATGTACATTTTTAAATGTCATCCTGATATAAAAGTGAGATATCATCATACCCAGGGTTACCAGACGTCCCGATTTCGTCGGAACTGTCCCGATTTGTAACATAGAGTCCCGCGTCCCTATTTTGTTCAAAAAGTCCCGCAATGCGAATTAAATTCAACCTACAATGAGCACACACAGATAAAATTTTGATGAGAAGTCAACATATAAAACATTCTTGTCCAAAAATAATGCAATACTGCATGCAGGAATCGTCTTATGTAATTTTTGCCTACTTCTTTACTCGACATCTTGTTACTCTAGGACGTTAAAATTTTTTAATCTCTGGAGGCATTCCTCCACAAACACATATACTGCGTTCATATGATTCCTTATAAAATATACTTTATTGCTTTGGTAAACATTTTTGTGATTCGAATTGTTATTATTAAAACTATTTTTGTCTAAATATTTAATGGTTTTTTTTAAACGTAAACAATTTAATAAGAATGTTTTAATAATAGAATAAATTATTTTTATGAGATGTAAGTTAGGGAAGAGGAATCGAACCCTCAGGTCTGCAACCTACATAGCCTTACAATTTGTTTTAATTCTACGAAATAATAAATAAGATGAGACAGTGAGATCACAGGTTCAAATCAGAACTCAACATTTTATGGTCAGAAAAAAATTTCGAAAATACTTGAGTGAAAGCAGAGGGGCCAGCTTAGGCTTTACAAGAAGTGATATGTCTTCAATAATAAATGTTGGGCTTTTAACGCTTTTAAAATTAGCAACATGTATAGATTGTTGATACCCTAGGTGCTATTGTAGAAAGTTTTACAATTCGAGTAACAGACATGGATTTACTAAACATCAAATTAAAAAGTTTCATTTCTAACATGAAAAAATACCTGCCTAGAATTCTTAAGAAATAGGTAGAGTTTTTATAAAACTTCCATTTAATTTCTTAAAAATTGTTTATTTCATACTGATATCTAAAACGACATTTTTCGGATTATTTATGGTACAAAAAGTTGAACTTTAATGTCCTAGGACTTTATAAAATTTTATAAAGTCCTAGGACATTAAAGTTCAGCTTTTTGTACCATAAACGTTGAACTTTAACGTCCTAGGACTTTATAAAATTTTATAAAGTCCTAAAACGTTAAAGTTCAACTTTTTGAGCAAAATTTAAAACTCATTTCTTTTTATTTTAATAAATTTCCAGTATGAAATAAAATTTGGTATTTAGTATTTACCTCAAACGAAAAGTGTTTTTAAAGGTACTCATTAGTAATTACTAACTTAACACTAGTAAACAACTAGCTCGTACTTTAAAGTATCGCTTTTCGTTCTAGAGAAATAAATAACTATTGTTTCATTTGCTCGATACCAAATGTTAAGGCGCTTGTGGAAAGAATGTTAGGTATAATGCCCAATGAACGGCGAAAATCGTACGTATAATAGAAAACATAAAAGTCCGTGATGTGCTTATGGTGAAAAAAAATCGGGGTAGGATGCAAAAGATTTAAAAAGTCTTAAGCAGGTTTAATATGATAGGTTTTTAACAACTAAACTGAATATGTTTTGCAAATTTTTGAGTTTTTGCTTGAAGTTATTTTTATTTGCTAATTAAATTCCATTTTTTAAATTTTAACTTTTTTGTCCCGACTTTGTCATTTCAAAATCTGGTAACCCTGATCATACCATTTTTTTAACTAAACTGTGTTATGCTAGGAATTACAATATATTATATCACAATAATAACAACACAGAAATCTTTTAAGACCTGGTTTTCACAAGTCACAACAACATGCGTTAGCTGTTGATGGACGCAAACTTATTTTTTGTATTTTTTGTGCTTAGGCTCGCAGATTCCTTGATGAATATGGGTGGAAAATTCGATGAAGTGAGCTTGACTCAAATTCCGATTTCCTTGAATCTTCAGTAATCGATAGTAAAATAAGAAAATTAATATCGTTGTTTTATGTTTTACTAGTTTTGACACAGGGTGGCTCGAAATTTGCAGCTTTTAAAAATGAGCTTTATAGCAGATGATATAAATAGTAGGAGCATTTTTTAAGTAGTCTACATAGTAAGTCATTAGTCAAGAAGATGGCCTAACAAATCGAAATATATATATATATATATATATATATATATATATATATATATATATATATATATATATATATATATATATATATATATATATAAATAAATAAATATATATATATATATATATATATATATATATATATATATATATATATATATATATATATATATATATATATATATATATATATATATATATATATATATATATATATATATATATAATATATATTTATATATATATATATATATATATATATATATATATATATATATATATATATATATATATATATATATATATATATATATATATATATATATATATATATATATATATATATATATATATATATTAGGGTGATTTTTTTTTGGGCGACAATTCTTTTTTTCTGGTGCCCCACCAAAATTTTGTTGGAAATACCCAAGAAAACGTCCTCCTAAAATATGAGCCCTCAAAATTAATGTTTAGCACTCGGCATCGGCGTTTGAAGATTTTCCATACAAAATACATGTAAACTATAGTGTTTTTTAATAAAAAAATTACAGCTCAGCAGCATTTCATACTATTTCAAAAAGGAAAAAAGCCACTAACTCAGGACTAAATTGTCTACAAAAAAGCCTAAATAGATGTAACTGTAACTTACACCGGTGACACAGTACAGATCACTAAAGTCAGTTTTATGTGTTTTTCTTGTTCTTTTGTTTTTATTTCATAAATG
>OY856188.1:155700729-155921792 GCA_963693315.1 Diogma glabrata | reverse complement strand
TCTATTGAGGAGGCCGAGTTTTTTTGACGCGCTCTTTGCCATGGCCATTATATGATCGTTCCAGAGTAAAATAATAGTAAATAATCTCAGTAAATAATATTTTAATTTCTTCAAAATTATAATGATCATTATCACCCTCTTAAATTTTTCTAGCCCATGTGTTACCAATGCTGTCTGACCATGATTTGTATATGTATTCTGATCAATGTATTTTAAATGTTTTAGATTTAACGTTTTTATTTTATTTTGTTTTTTTAAATTAGGGTGTTGACAATGTTCAATAATCATATTCTGATAATCAGTAATATGTTGTTTAGATCTGGTTATTAATTTTTTGCTGGTTTGACCAATGTAGCATCCATTACAAGGTGGTTTACATTTAATTTTATATACTACATTAGAATTATCCCATATATTAATTGGATCTTTAACTTTTGTGAAAATTTTTTTCAATTTATTTATAGGTTTGAATGATATTTGAATGTTAAATTGTTTGGCTATTGTTTTTATTTTCTCCGATAAATTGCATATATATTTTAAACTGAAGTAAGGTTGTGTTGATTCAATTTGTTCTTTTTCTACTTTATTTTCCGTTGTCAGCAAATTATTTTGATGTTTGACTTTCTTGATTGCATCTTTAATAACAAAGTCTGGAAAGCTATTAGCTTCTAAAATGTTTCTAACAATTTTAATATTTTTCGAATGATGCTTTTTATCACTCAACATAAGTATCCTTTTGAAAAAATTTACAGCAATATTTTTCTTCATTGAAAAAGGATGATTGGAATTAAAATTTAATATTCTACCTGTTGAAGTTGGTTTAAAATACCAATCTGTTGTTAATTTTTGATTTTCTCTTGTTACCAACAAGTCAAGGAAGGGTACCGAAAAATTGTGTTCATTTTCTGTTGTAAACTGAATTCTGGGATGAAAACTATTTATTTGTTTTAAGGTCTGTTGAATCATTTCAAAAGGAATATCTGTGATTATATCATCAACATATTTGAAAAGGAAAGTTGGACTATACAACATATTTGTAGTCGTTTTTTTCTGTTCTTTTTCAAAAAAAATTTTTTCTAGTAATCATTTTTTGTATTTTTCCTAATTCTTTGTTTTTGAATTTATTACACATAAGGTTTTCATTTGAAAAATGATTTTTTTATAATTTCTTGTTTGTTTAATTAATTTAACATTTGATATTCTGTAAGTTTTTTGATTTTTGAATTTATTATATTATTGTATATTCTAATATGTTCCTGTTTTTGTAGTAAATTTACTCTGATGATGGTTGTGATCAACAACCGAAATATAAGTAATCTTTATAAATAAAATAATTGTTTTATTTTAAAACTTACAACTCGACTATAAAACTTCAGTTAACTCAAATAAAATAATTACAAATAATTAAAAAGTCGAGAAGATAATAAACATTGGTTATTTTAACCATAATTTTGAAAAATATATATATATATATATATATATATATATATATATATATATATATATATATATATATATATATATATATATATATATATATATATATATATATATATATATATATATATATGTATATATATATATATATATATATATATATATATATATATATATATATATATATATATATATATATATATATATATATATATATATATATATATATATATATATATATATAGATATATATATATATATATATATATATATATATATATACATATATATATATATATATATATATATATATATATATATATATATATATATATATATATATATATATATATATATATATATATATATATATATATATATATATATATATATATATATATATGTATATATATATATATATATATATATATATATATATATATATATATATATATATATATATATATATATATATATTTATATTTATAAAAATGTAAACATAAATGTCCGTTGCCGAGCAGAGAAGCTGTAATAAATGTCTGTGAAACAAAACAAATTAACGGTACCAAGATGACCAATTAATTTTAGTTGTAGTGTGTGTGTGCTTCGGGAATGAGCAGGGCCGGGAACTTCCAACGATGAGGAGGGTCTTTAACCATCTACCGGCACTATTGTAAATGGTTTCGAAGTAATAGCCTCCGCTGTCCAAGCTATTACAAACTGTGCACCGCAAAATTCTAAAATACCAATGATTTCTAAATTAGGTGATCTTTCAAATGACACCCTACTTGTTCAAGTTTTAAATATTGTTTTCACCCCTTCTCATTTCCACCCCATTATTAAATAAAATTATGAGTATATGACACTTTTATATATTTTTTATTAAAAACTTACTAATTTTTTTATCATTCCAAATATACTTGAAGATTTTCGATCAGTTAGGTTCGGTCTAATCGAAGTAATATAAGAAAACCTAAAGAAAACGTCATTATTCAAAATTATACAAAAAATGGTGAGATGTAAAATTCCAAAAAAAATTTTTTATGGAATACTAAAATGAAGCCCTTTCATATGATACCCTACTTGGATCTATAAAAAATTGTATTTTCTCAAATGTCTCACATCGTAACCCTGTAATCCAAACGAAAACTTTAGTTTTATTTGTATATGTCATTTTATGTGGACAGATTAGTTTTATACGCACCTCAAATTTCAGATCCATAACATTTATAGTTTAGAGATAATCGATATAATGTGAAAAACTCGTTTTACTCTCATCAATAGGGTTAGTTATAAAAAACGGAACCCTAAAAATTAAGTGCGTAATCTTTACACGCTGTTGAAGTTTAACTTCTTTGGCCACTGTGGCAGGTATTACTAACCATATTAAATATAAACAAAAATGTCATATTGAAATTTAGAGGAGCATTTCTTGATAATATAATTAACAACAATGTTAATAAAAAGCCATATTTACATAATGTTTTACAAAGTCTTACAATTCGTATTACAAATTAAATTTCATGATGAATACATGTCCACTTAATTCAACAACAAGATTTGGTACAACAATTGATGCAGTTTTTCAAGAAATTTAGCAAATTTGCAAAGCAAAGCTTATGTTTCTCACTTTAGTTATCATAAACATTTAATTTCATATTTCAATTATGATAGTAATTGAATTGACTTTGTAATAAATTATGTAAATATTGCTTTTTATAACACATGTTGTAAATTATATTATCAAGAAATAACTCGCTCTAAATTGCAATATGACATATTTACTTTATATTTAATCTTTTTAGTAATACCTGCCACAGTAGCCAAAGAAATTTACTTCAACCGTGCAAAGATTACACGACTCATTTTTTTATTTAACAAAACAAATTTAATCCACACAAATATTTTTATTTAAAAATAAAATTTAAAAAAATAAAACCGATTTCAGAAAAACAAAAGAGGTATAAAAAAGTGAAAAAAAACTCAATTGTGGTTTGTTGAGGCAAAAATACAGCTAGCTTTTGATTGATTTAATTTAATTATGACTCACTTGAAACAAAAAATTACACTTTTAAACAAAGTTATTATAATTATTATAGTAGTTATGGTAGTTATTATATTTTAAAATTTATTTGGAGCACCAAATTGTTGGAAATCGGTGCCACGCCTGAGACATATTAGTCGATTTTTCGACAATGTGGCACTGACTTTCAACAGTTTTATAATACAAATAACTTTAAATATATATAATAACTACCATTATTATATTATTATTATACGTATGTTTTTTATTTATTTATAAATTTAGAAGAAGAATACTACAAATCAATATCTAAAATATAGCTTTCGGCAAAAAACTTTCACGAGGACATGGTTTTTAGTTTTGGGCAGCGATGTATATCAAACATAACTCTTTGTTAACGTACAAGTATTTTTTATATCTGTTTAAAAACTTATTACAAAACTAACACGAAATATCAATACGTTGCCGGAAAATTATAATCCAAATCCAAAAATTTTGTTGAATTAAATAAAATCAAACTTTTTCAAAATTCCAAAAATATTCCAAAAACTAAAATGAAATCAAATATTTAAACTTTTTCTAAATTCCGATAATATTCCAAAAATTCTTAAAATTCAAACTTTTCCAAAATTCTAAAAATATTGCAAAAATTATTACAAAATCAAAAATTAAAACTTTTTTCAAAATTATAATAAAATCAAAAATTTTAAATTTTTCAAAATTCTAAAAATATTCCAAAAATTCTTACAAAATCAAAATATGAAGCTTTTTTCAAAATTCTAAATATATATCTATATAAAATTCAAAAATTCTATTTTTTTTCCAAATTCTAAAAATATTGCAAAAATTATAACAAAATCAAAAATTGAAACCTTTTTCAAAATTCCAAAAATATTCCAAAAATTAGAATGAAATCAAATATTGAAACTTTTTTTAAATTCCAATAATAATCCAAAAATTCTTAAAAATGCAAACTTTTTCCAAAATTCTAAAAATATTGCAAAAATTATTACAAAATCAAAAGTTGAAAATTTTTTCAAAATTCCAAAAATTATAATAAAATCAAAATTTAAAAATTTTTCAAAATTCTTAAAATATTCCAAAAATTCTTACGAAATCAAAAATTAAAACTTTTTCAGAAATTCTAAAAATAATGCAAAAATTATTACAAAATCAAAAATACAAACTTTTTCAAAATTCCAAAAATATTTCAAAAACTATGACAAATTCAAAAATGTCCATGTCCAATTTCATTTTCAATTATATTTACTACATAAAAACAGCTACATTTTTTTTCCAAAAAATTGGCTAAAAAATAAATGAAATTATTTTTTGACACACTTGACATTATTTTTTGACAAACTTATAATGCCATAATTCTCAATAATAATAATAAAATTTCATTTCAAACAATTTTATTTTTTCCTAAAAATTGGGTAAAAATAAAAAAAAATCTCTCTTTTGACACACTTGACAACATTTTTTTGACAAACTTATAATGCCATAATTCTCAATAATAATAAATAAAACTCATTTCAAACAAACAATAATTTTATTTTTTTTCCAAAAAATTAGGTAAAAAAATAAATAAAAATCTTTCTTTTGACACACTTGACAACATTTTTTTGACAAACTTATAATGCAATAATCTAGATTTTAGTCTCACATACCAATCCCGACCATCAAGATTTCTCCAAATTCAATGTTTCTACTCGTAATCACTTAAAATGAACGTTTTTTAACCAAAAAATACGCAAAGTTCCTTGTTTTGACACACTTGACGATTTTTTTGACACACTTCCGGTACAGTTATCGAACACATCGTCCTTTCGGCTCTTTCCATTGAGTAAACCTATTTTAGAAACAAAAATTTTTGAAATCCGTTCAGCGGTTTTCTAGATTTCGTCGGTTGTGACGGACGGCCGGCCGGCCGGCAGACAGACACACATTTTTTTTTTTTTGCTTTTTTAGAATCAGAAGGTCCTAAAACGTCGAGAAATGCCAAAACAAGTGGGGGTAAGAATTTCACTTTGAGCTCATGAATGTAATACTTAGGTCTTTCAGACCGAAGTAATATCTAAGGAATCTATCCAAAGCTTGGCAACAGCTGATAATGAATGAAGCTCTTGTAAATCACCATCAAACCGTCTCAAAGGGCAATCAGTATAAATATGAGAAACCATTTGAAATGGATGTCCACAATCTAGCTACCATAAGAAATATATATAATAACTACAATAAAAATTATAATAAATATTATAACTTAAAATCACGGAAAACATTCATCAATCTATTAATCATGGTTTTGAGACTTTTTGAAAAAAAAAACAAAAACGGCATAGTCATTTTTTAATTTACTGACAAAAAAGTGGACGAGATTAGAGCAAAGTCCCCTAATTGTGAGGTTATCGTTACCAGTGACTTCAACGTCCACAACAAATCTTGGTTGGAATTCTCCAAATCGATTCTCATGTTCGGGCAGGGTCAGCAAAAGCTCACTTAGTCGCATTAGATGAAATTCAAAGATGAACATGCAAGTTAAGTGATGATGCTAATTTAACAAACTCTTTGGAAACCCTCGATATATCAATATCGGAGCCTTTTGTGTATTTAACGAACACTACAATGGTAAGCTGCAATGCCTCCACGCCGCATGTTCTCTCGCACTAGTCGTCTAACAGTAAACGCCCGTGAGCACTTGCTCGAACCATTCTTTGGCTGAACTGAGCAATATGTCTCGTCTTTTTTCTCACGAACAACTTCATGGGGGAATTCTCTAGAATTCACTGTTTTTCCGCTTAGCCATAACGTACCAAAATTTAAGCATAACATAAAGAAAGTAAATCTTTCACATTAAAAGTGTTACCAACCCCCTTACACATTTCTTTCCCTTTCCTCTACCATCCTCTTGTATATCTGGCTCCCTTGCTTTCCACTGCTCTCTTCCAATTAATTACTGTTGGATACATGTCATTATGGATAAAATTATAATCAAAATTATGATCAAAACAAAAAAATGTTAAAAAAAATTATTGAGTTGCTAAAGCTCCAGGAAAATTTAATTAAATATATATTAACAAACATAATTAAAATATATATTCTTTAATGAGGGTTGTTTTATTTTTAATTCCATTTTTATCAAAATACAACATATGTATATATGTCAACTTGATTGGAAATTAATTATTTAAATGTCTTATGTAATTTGTTCCTATTTCTGTATTTATCTCGTATCCCACAATTTTTGAAATGAATAAAAAAAGTAAATCGTAATGCTTAAAGATAGATTTGAAACAGTTCTGCATCCCAACTTTCGGTTTTTCAATTGCAAACAATTGTTTTTACTTTTTCTTTTCTCCAACAGAATCTAAGTCTGTTTTGATACAACTTTCTTTAATGCACTGGATTTGATGAAACTTGAACAAAATATGGAGATTTATAGTAGAGAAGGATCTGATAAGCTTTTGATCAATAGGCAAAGAGATTGGGACTCTAATGATTATTGCAATAAATATCATATCATTTTAGTTACTAGCTCCATTGATTATTTACTTTTAATTTATATATTTAATTCTTCTTTTTTTTTTTTTTAAAAGTGTAAATGTTTAAAACCGTTTTCTAGAAAACAAAATTGGTAGAAGAAGAAGAAGTTCAATATGTATTTACAAAAAAAAATTGGTTTTGATTATCAATTTAGTTTTAGAACATTTAAATTTTTTTAGAAAGGCAGCAATTATCATATTGTTGAATTATATGTTCGAAACTTCAACTTTTTTTTATTGAGAGATTATTTATTTATTTTTTCGTATACATATGGTTGTTTTTTGAACATACATATTTCAAATTAAAATGTTTTATAATATTATAACGAATGGATTTGAATGATTTTTTTAATGGATTTCAAATACCATAAACTAAAAAGTTTACCCATTAAAAATTACTGCAATTTTTAAAATCCGTAAATTTAAGCAAAAAATCAAAATTTCTACAAAATACAATTTTGGGAATTTTTGTTTTAAGAAGTTGTTTTAAGAATAACTGTTTTAGTTTTTGAGTTTGTTTATACAAAATTTATGAAAATTTATATATATTTTATATAGAAACATAGTTATTCTCGAGAGAAAAATTAAATAAAGCTGCAAAAGGAATGTATACTATACAAGAAGTAGCATCATTTTAATGGGAGAGCTCTCAAAAAAACAATTAGCGGAAGGTTTCAATAGGAAAAATTTTTACTTTTTAGTATATGAAATTCAAAAAATCCAGAAACATCTAAATCCATTCATTATAACATGGGTTCCGAGGTATAAACCTAATTGCACTGGACTATATGGATTTTATTTAATATTTATGAAATGATGAGTAAATTTTATTTGGGCTATATTAAAAATCATCGATATTAACGGCCAATATTACAAAAAAGTAGGTTTTTTTTGGACTTTTTTTCAAATGACCATAGCTTGAGCACAGGGAATAATTTGGGCGCCAAAGGGGCCAAGGGTAGTGAAATCCGAAATTCGACGTCCACGCCGTGCTGCCTGGGTAATGCTGACAGAATTAGGTTGGTGTATTGGAGACAAGCAGAGTAAAAACTGCTTAGTCAATGACGCTACATCACGGCGAATTGGCGCTCTACAACCAATGCGACTCAAGCGTCTGTTCTCCATGTCAGGGGCGGCTTGGAGCGGGCGTCTGTCTTGAATCAAGCGGGTCGCTATATAAACGTGTAAAAAAGGTTGTTTCTGGTGACCTTAATATACAGAACGGACCCATTCACGACAATTTGGGTTGGGCCTAAGGTTAACACCCTAACCCCGGAAAAAAACTAATATGTTAAATTCGGTTATCAGAAAGAGAAAAACAGACCCGGATCCAACAACAGAATTTTACCTGGACGTGATAGTCAGTCAGTTGGATAGTCACTCTCTATACTGTAGTGGTCATCCTTCTCGTAGAGAATTTGGAACTGGCTTTCTTGTTGGTGCACGCATTCAAGAAGCCGTGATGAAATTCATCCCGGTCAGTGAGAGGATCTGCTACCTACGTGTACGCGGTACATATAACAATATTTCTCTTATTGCCGTGCATGCACCAACTGAAGCTAAGACCGTCGACGAGAAGGATAATTTCTACATAGCACTGGAAGAGGTTATGAAACAAACACCAACACGCGACTTCATTATGGTTCTTGGTGACTTTAATGGACAGGTTGGAAGAGATATCTATTATGGAAATATGGTGGGTCCCAACAGCTTGCATTTGAATTCGAATGATAATGGTGAGAGAATGACTGAGTTTGCATTATCAAATAATTTGAGAATTGCCAGTACGTTCTTTCCGCATCGATCGATTCATAAGCAGACTTGGGTCTCACCGAATGGAAATACTCGAAATCAAATTGATCACGTTCTAGTAACAACACGTTTCTTTTCAAGCGTTCTGGATGTGCGATCCTTTAGAGGTGCATACATTGGAAGTAACCACTTCCTTGTATGTACAACGATAAGGTTCCACTTCGCAAATCCAGGCATTCCAAAATTCAATCAACGGAAACGTTTTAACATCTCATCATTAAAGAATGCTGAAACAGAAGAGAGATATCAAATCCATATTGCCGAAACATTGGAGAAATCAGAAACCATTAATGGAGACGTCGATAAGTCGTGGTATTTGCTCAAAGATGCTGTTTTAAGCGCTGCTGAGGGAATACTTGGACGACCGCAGAACCACTCCCAGAAGCCATGGATGGATCAAGCATGCCTTGATGCTATTCAATACAAAAGAGATTGCTATCTGAAGTATCTACAAGGACGCAACACCAGGTCCACGAAGGAGAACTATAAACTGGCAAGACAAGCCATTACAAAGCTATGTAGACGAACGAAGAGAGAATGGTGGAAGAGACAGTGTGAGCAGATTGAAAGCTTCAATAAGGAACATCAATCGCGTAACTTCTTTCAACAGGTTAAAACCTTAAAGAAGGGCCCTCAAACTAGATCGACTGCTATTCAAAACGAAGATGGGGAGCTACAAGTAGACCTTAAAAATATTTTAGGCACTTGGGCCGCTTATTTTGAGAATCTTCTCAACTTAAGTGACCAGCAACAAGTCGGGCAACGAGCAAAGCTTATTCGTGCGTCAAAGGTACATGTAGACGAACCAACCAAAGAGGAATTCGAAGCGGCGCTGTCTAAATTAAAACGCAATAAAGCACCTGGTATCGACGATATAACATCCGAAATGATTGTACATGGTGGCGAAACTCTATCCTTAAGATTGTTTGAACCTGTTTAAATGATCTGGAGGACTGAAACCATGCCACAGGACTGGAACACAGCTATGCTGATACCAATCCATAAAAAAGGTAATCGCCTACAATGTGCAAACTACAGAGGAATCGCTCTCCTTTGCACAGCATATAAAATCTTTTCTTACATTTTGCTATCCAAAATCAATCCTTTTGCTGAACAACTGTTTGGAGAATATCAGTGTGGTTTCCGGCGGGGCCGAGGTACTACTGATGCACTTTTCTCGATAAGGATGATTTTGGAAAAGTGTCGAGAGTTCAACATACCTGTGCACCAACTCTTCATTGATTTCAGGCAGGCCTACGACTGTCTCGAACGAGAGACTCTATGGTCTGCTCTGGTGTCAATGGGAATTCCTGGTAAACTGGTATCACTATGCAAAATGACAGTACAGAACTCTCAATGCTGTGTACGAGTAGAGAACGAAATATCAAAGTTTTTTAAAGTCGACTCCGGTTTAAGACAAGGTGATGCTATCTCTCCTATACTTTTTAATTTAGCCTTGGAATATGTGTGCCGTCAAAAGAAACTACCGACTAATAACAATATTTTGTCAATAAACTCAGTACAGATGATTGCTTACGCTGATGAAGTTGTCATCCTCGGCCGAAGTGAAGCTGTTATGAGTGAGACTTTCAAGTCGCTCGAGAGTGGTTCTAGAAAAATTGGTCTGCAAATTAACTACAATAAAACCAAACATATGAATGTTTCAAGGGAGGCTGAGAAGAAAGATTTGATGTGCGGCGATGAACGAATTGAGGGAGTTGAATCTTTTAAATATTTGGGATCAATGCTTGACTCAAACAACAGCATACTTACAGATATAAAAGCTCGAATCGCTGCAGGTAATCGAACTTTCTACTCAATTAAACCTCTCCTTGGATCACCATATGTATCAACTAACACCAAGCTCAAGTTATACAAGACATTGATTAGACCGGTTGTGATGTATGGGTCACAAACGTGGACCCTTACACAAAATGACGAATTGCATTTATCTGTATTTGAGCGTAAGATCCTACGCTACATTTTTGGTCCACTTTAGACAGACGATGGAGAGTATAGAACCCGATATAACTTTGAGATCAGAGACCTTCTTGAGGGTCCTGATATAATAGGTTGTATCCGTTCTAATAGGATTGCTTGGTTTGGGCATGTTCTACGAGCCGATTCACAGTCTGGAATGATTAGAAAAATGTACGCTAGTACCCCAGGGAGTGGGCGACCGCGAGGTAGACCACGACTACAATGGGAGACTGACGTAATAAACGACCTTAAAAAAATCGGCTGCCATGGTAATTATGTCGCTGTTGCGAATGACCGTGGTGAATATTCAAAGCTGATCAACCTGGCAACGCTCCTACATGGAGCATGAACGCCTTAAAAAAAAAAAAAAAAAAGGGCCAAGTACTTCAAAGAACTGTCCATTATTAAACATTAAGCATGCTTGCTTCTTCATAGGAGTCGAATCAAGCTTTTAAAAGTGATTTTCAAAGTTCTATTAGCTACGTGGAAAAGTTGGTTGATGATGGTTATCAGCAATGGGATATATTTTAGTTTCTTAGTAGCAGGAATTGCTATTCGTTAAGTTAGTATAATATCAAACAACTATAAAACAGTGTAATAGTGTTAAATTTAGTACATAACAGTGTAATCCATTTTTCTTTGTTCAATGTATATGTTGTATAACACATATACTGAAACTAATCTAACCCAATATGTTAGTTAATACCGTCGTTGGTTCTATTTGTTTGATCGAATAAAACGCCAACCATTAGATCATAAAATAAAAAAAAATTTGTTTTATATATTTTTAGTTCATATTTCTCTTTTAGTTTTTTGATTTGTAATAGCTTATTATTATTTAAAAATTTTTCGTTTTTATAGTTTTTGTCAAAATTATAATGAGTTTTTACTTTTTTTCCTATGTACTGAACGATGTACTCCTAGGTACTGAAGAGGGTCCCAGCAAAGGAACAAAATATTTACTAGAAATAAAGATGTTTATGATCTAAAAGGTTTTTCATTCAAACAAATAGAACCAAATACGGTAACAACATAACAGTGTTTTTAACAATCACCTGTGAACCTCATTATATAAGGATAAAAATGTGTTATATGGACTATTTATTAATTCTATTAATTAATAATAATTAATTAATAATAATAAGAGAAATAAATTGACTCAACCTGAATCTAATAAATATATGTTAAGGAAAGTTTGTTGTTTTCTTATCTTCGCTAGAAAAATAGACGAATTTTGGTTTATAAGCGTTACCTTTTTTTGGTAGTTCGACTAGATCGGCTAGCCCTGATGAGAATGAAAATTTTTTTAAGTTTATAAAAATACTTAGTGGTTCGAAACTAGATCGATCGAACATTGTATGAATAGCAAAAATATTTCATAAATTGCACACCATATTTTGTTAGATTCAGTCTTTTTATGAACTATTAATAAGTATAATGACAACATCGTTCACCAGACAGTGGTTCAATTTATTCTCCATTTAAGATCCTTATAATTTGCTATTATTTATTTTAAAATATATAAAGCAATTTATTTTGTTGAATTGTTTGTGGAACTCAATTTTCCCATAAAATGTTGAAAAATTATAAGAATTTGTTATATTTTATAGCAAAATTGTCTTCTTAAGAAAGCAAATTGAATTTTACAAAATAAAAGATACAAACGAGTTATGTAGCAAAATTGAATACACTATGTGGATTAAAGAATAGTGAAGTAATAATTCTTTGTTATTATTTATCTGAGAAATATTTGATGTTGGTCACATAATTTTAGTTGTTTTTAATATATAAAGAAATATGATGGACGCTATGGGTATTAGTTGTAACGAACGGGAACTGCATTAAAATGTATGTGGTTGAATATTGTTGAATATAGTTTATGAAACAATTGGTTAAAGCAGTTTATTTTAACCAAAAACTCAGTATTAATTTAAAATTTGTAAGGCATTTTGGTTTTGGGCTAAGTATTTTATTGTTTTTCTACTTTGTAACATTTATAACATTTTGCAAAGGTTTTAGTTTATTTCAGTAAAACAAATTTCTATTGTCTAAGATTTGGTTCCCAAAAACTAGTGGTATATTCCCAAATCATGTGGCTCACTTACTCTTAACTCACCTAAGAAAAACATTATTAACAGAGTATGTACTAATCCGCCGATGTCACCAATGTTACGTTTTTCTAACCTTACTTTGAATTGGCCTAACTCACAATTCGATAAACGCAATTCCCAAATCACTTTCTGGATTCGAACACTGATTAGTAAGCAAAAACACCAGGTTTTTTTAAGTCTTCAACACCTTGATTGTTCTACAACAACAGGACACAACACAGTAAACAATATTCCTAGCTAGAATATTCTTTTAACAGCTTCGAAACTCCAACGGTTTATTGTAGAAAATTCCAGTAACACAAAGTGCAAAATAATAAACAAAATATTTCTGCTCAATAATCTGAAAATTTTATTCACAAAAACTAATTTTAAAAATAACTTCTTCTATTTACACTGTTTTATATAAACGATACAACGTTTCGTTTTCAATTAATTGCACTTAAATTAGTTCTACTATCGCAACTTTAAATTAACTCCGTCTACAATAAAACTGCCTAATTTTGCAAGAGGTACTACTTACATATACGATTCTGCATAATTTTTCGAAAATTCGAGGAAATTTTCTAGAAACCTTGAGAATAAATTAGGATATTCAATTATTTTACGTTATGTTGATTTGATTCATAAAATCATCCAATTTTATTTGTTGTTGACCCTGTTTCTAAGAAGCGAATGTGAAGTTTTCTTGATTTATTTTTGAAATATTGTATATCGAAAATTAAGGTTATGTATTTCATTACGTTTATATAGAATCGTAACAATATATTATTAATAATACCTACTCCATAACAAACAACGCATAGCGAAAAGCTCCATACACACTTGCAAATAATTGTCACTCGCTTACTCGACTAAAATAATTTTCACAGGGGATTTTTTTTTTAAACGACATGTTTGACATGACATGTTTTTTGCCTGACATGTAGGCTGCTAAGTCCTTTATGCCATCCTCATATTCAAGAGCTGAAGACCTTTTTGAAAAAGCCTACAGCCTTGAATGGTCTGCTTTGCAGAAATCTTCTATCCTTAGATAGTTTGATCCTAACATGACGCTTCGAAGCCCTGAGAGAGCCAAATATTCTCCCACAATGTGAGGGACTGTTTCATCCTCTTCAAGACAAAAGCAGCATGTTGGATCATTTTCTACTCGAAGCCGTACCATATGTTTGTTCACATGATGGTAACCTGTTAGTCCTCCCACCATTATCCTGCAATCTGACCGAGTCAGATCCAACAGGAATTTGGTGGTTTGCTGGTTCAGCTCTGGAGTGAACATCTTGGAGACCTGGCAGCCTTCTGTACTCCTCCATTGAGAGTCACTGGACCAAATGAGAACTTGTTCGACTACCGTATTCCCCCGAAAAAAACGCCTAGGCGTTGTAGATAAATAGAACGCCTACCCTGCGTTTTATTCAAATATAACGCCTAGGCGTTATGTATTGAATTATAAATACAAACTAATTTTTGTATGGCATTCACTACATGTATGATAAATAATATCATACGTATTTTGATTTTTACATGAAAGCAATTGATTTTTGACAGAGAAAAACTCGGAATCTCTTTTTGACTATTTCAAAAACTTCAAAATCAGTTTCTTACCGTTCGGTACGTGGCTAAGTAGTATTATAAACGATACCATCCTAGAAATTGAAGCCAATCTAAATGATCTTACCGACGAGAACGACAACGCCAAGCTCCAGAAAGGGTATTCGACATCATGTGGTATGGAGATTGTAGCTTTTTGCAAACTAAAAGATGTCAACATTACTGTTGTGGAAGTGGACAACAATTATATATAACGATTAATGTTTATGGGTCATTCTTCTACAAACCGGACACCATTCTGACCGACACATTTTTGATTTGGCTGAAATTTTTCGTAGGTGCTTTATATCGAAAAAAAACGTATATTTAACTAATAGAGAAATGAGTTTTACTGTTAGAAATAAATTAACTTTCCCAGCGCGGGACGACAAATGTTTATTTCAAACGTTAAAAATAATAAAAAATTCAATCTGTACATATTTGATTGTGCCTAAATTTTCGTGTCTAAAATATGTGTCTGTATTTTTTAAATGCCAAAAAATTGCTTTTTCTATTGTTTTGACTCTTGTAATAGCTGGGATAGCGGGAGCTATTACTTTGAAACATATAAGAAAAGGTGCCGGTAGAGGGTTGAAGACCCTAGTCATCTTTGGAACTGCCCGGCCCTCGCTAACTCAATTCACACCCACACACCCTCACTATTAGTTGTTTATTACGACATGTTCTTAAGGTTATTATTCATTTTATAGACTTAGTTTTATATATTGAGAAAAAAATTTGACTATAAGAAGTACTAAACATTATTACTTACTCTTAGCCTAATGCAGCTGCTGGTTCTATCGGCGTTGTCTTCTGTGGTGTTCCCAGGTAAAAATAATATAAAGACACGAGGCTTCCACTAAATTTTGTTTTTATTTAATTTTCTTTTATTTCATACTGATATTATTTAAACTATATGTTTTAAATATTTCTAACCATCACAAAAACACCAATTGTTTTGGTTTCTTATATATATATAATCTTGGATTTAGTCATTTAAATATCCACAAACAAACATATTTGGTTGCTTCACTTTTCTTAAAAAAACATATATGTACATGTACTTTTGGTTTCTTAATAGGTACTTAATAATTACTTAAGAACCTGTACTTTTGGTTTCTTAATATGTAATTTATATTTACTTAAAAACATGTACTTTTGGTTTCTTAATATGTAATATTTGATTTTTTTTTTTTGCCACTTAAATATCCAAAAGAAACACAATTAATTTTAATTCACGTTATTTTTCATTGATTTATCTTTTGTAATCACAAAAAACAAAAACACAAAATTTATATAGATTTCTCAATAATCTTAAAATGTAACTATTTTAAGTCCAAATGATCACTATTACTATTTGGATTTTAATTATTATTTAAATTATCTCAACTATTATTAGAATTACATCAACTATTCACTAGTTTACCACCGACTGACTTCCTTAATTTTTTCGATTTTCTGAGTTTTAAGAAAAAAATAAAAAAAAAATGGCAATACTTGCAATTTTTGATGGGAAAAAAAAATTTATACAAATTTTATAATTTTACATAGAAATAGAAAACCATTTCCGTCACTTGCAGACTGGAATAGGAACAACGAAGGTTATTTTATTCAAATATCACCGTTGAGGTAATTGTCCATGAAAACTTCATATATCATGGGAAAAATTTTGAAACAATAAAAGAAATAAGACCACGAAGGTGTTGGACTGGATTTAAGAAATGCAAGTGACGATGGTGTGAGAACGGTTGTTACCATAGGGTAACACGTAATAGGGATAACGGGGATTTTTATTTCCTAACAACACAGAACAAATAGCTACAGCATACAACTGCTTTGATCTGAAAGAGGAAATCCCATTAAGTGGAACGTACTAAAGGAAAAGATATTTAAATCAGATTTAGAGAAAGAAATAAGCTAAAATTTTATATCATTGGTAGATAGTTATGCAGTGGGTCCATCAAATCAATTGCGGGCCGTAGCCCGTTCCACCTCACCATTAAACTTACTTACTAATAAGACTTTACAAACTCGGATGACAGAGGTTACCACCACGGTAGCAAGAGTAAAGGTGGCGAAGGAGAAACTTAAGGATTTAATAAATTCAGGCGCGGTCAGCAAATCTTTAGTCATTTGTCCGAAGGTGGAGTCTAGCACCTGTGGCGTGGGAACCCTAACTACCCCTACGAATTGGTAATGGATGGTGATATTGACCGTTTGGTTCGTTCTCTTTATATACAAACTGCACGACCGTTCAGTGTTGTCGTGTTCCAGAATATACGGGTTAGGATTACAGCTCACATAATGGGTCTGGAACGAACAGTCTGAAGTGAAAGGCAATATTCCGGGGGTTTTAATGTTGTACGCTTGAAGCACCACATACGGTTTCATATTACAACCTATACACCCATAGGATGTAATCTGGCGTATTAGACAATGAGCAGGCTCAACATATAGGTTCATGAGGTCGATGTCTCCGAACATAATGTTTGCCACAGCCATTATAGTCCGTCTTACCCACAGTTTGGAATCGTCAACAGTAACCACTTTCTTTTCTTTCCGGGTCTTTAAATTATCTTTTCTAAATCGCGCGAGCCCGGGTTGAGGTATAATACATCCTGCTCTACAGGACCTAGCTGAACAATGGACGTTCAGGGCTTCGAACGCTCGAGACTTATTATCTAATGATATTTGATAATCACCAACTTTCCCGGAAGTTAACGTATTTAGGTCATTTGCATCTACGGCATATACAACGGAACGGTCTCTAATCACGAATTGTGAGGTGTAATAACTCTCATGTATGAGTGAAGTCACTAACATGGGCAGTTTATCGTTACCAACATCTGATGTGTCTGACAGATCAAAATCTACCTTGTTGGAGTTTAGTTTCACCGTCCTGATGATACCTTTGTACTCAACGGATATTTCGATTTCCCATATGGAGCTATCTCGTTGGTAGACCGTTGCGTAGTCTTCCGTTTCCTTTAACGACCAGGCGTACCAAGTACAAGAAGTTTGGTAAAAGCATCACGTATCGCACCCTAGGGTATTTGTGTTACAACCTTGACCCACGATCGTACTGTTATTGAACTCAGTGTCTCTCCATTTCTTTTCATATAATTGACATGCCCCGTTCCAGCAGCTTCCCGCTCCTTTACACTCGGAATGAGTCCTAAGCATTTGTATTTCGTAATTGGAGGTCAAATACAGCGGATCATATCTGTCTAATATATGTGAATTGGATATGCTCAACCTAAACACGTCCTTTGTACGATCCTGAAAACAGATGCTCTCTCCAAACTTTAGACTAAACGCATACATATTACTAGCATGGCACTTTTCTTTTGAACATATTCTTCCCGTTGACTCCAAAAATAGGGTTTGGTCACAGCTATTTATAACTGTAATTAAAAGACAAATGGTCAGTAGCACATGGACTGGACTTAATGGAGCACCAGTATTTGTGCGTGAGCGGGGTGGTAAAGGAGGAGGCGTTGCTCTTACAGGCGGGGAATGTTCTAAACGAATGGCGGATCGTCTTCGATTAACCTTTTCTCTGACTCTGGGTGGCAGTTCGGGGTTTAGAGAGTTGAATCTCGGAACGAGTCTGAAGGATGATAACGCATTTAGGCGGTTCGTTCTCTTTAGTCTCTTATTATCTAGTCTTTGAATTTGTCTTTTGAAAATCCGATATTCTAGGGACTCAAACGACTTGTCGCATAACTTCCTGAAAATCAAACTCAACGCTACCACGAGTAGAATACTCGTGATTATTCCTACGATAATATGTACACTACGTTGAGTACAACCCGGGATGATTTCATTAATGGAGCAATATATCCCACATGCTTGGCATTTCACCGTTGACACTATGTGACCTTGTTCCTTGCTACAATTGTATGTTAATAAGCCATATACTAACAGATGTTTGGTTTCATTAGCCCTTATAGATGTATTGTCAACGAGTACCTCGCACTCGGCGTCTAGTAGCTTCCATATTTTGCCTTCTGTGGTATGTATGACCTTGCCTTCAAGGAGGACCAATACGCTTAGACCTAGGATGAAGGTCAGAATTTTACTCTTCTGCATGATGGTAAATTAATTATTGTGACGTTGTAACAGCAATTCTGTAATGACCTGTAATAACACGAAAGATCCAGTTAGATCAGATCTAATAAGGTGGAATTTTATTAGGCATGGAATAACAACTTAAGCCTAACATGTGTTATTTCCGCACATCCTTGGTGTGATAAATTCCCACCCGTTTGGACGCTATGTCTTCGAGCTCTAGAGATGAATTTCCGACCAATTGGAGTACTTTGGCCTCTACAAATTTCGGTGCTAGCTTAGCTGAGACATTTCGGCCTGCATCACTCAGAATGAAGTTTCGTCGAAAAACCGTTTCACCCGGTTGGAACAAATTTTTACGGGCCCGCTGGTTGTATCGCGCAGCACTGGTCACAAAAGCTTTTGCTATTAGATCTTTTAATCGCGCTCGAATGTTAGACAGAGTGTCAGCGCGATCTAAACAGTCACTGGACTCCTCCAGGCAATCCAACTTCCTTAGTAGAGTGTAGTATGAACTATGCGTGATCATGGGGAGACCAAACAAAGCGTAGTAAGGAGAACAGCCGATGGTAGAGTGATATGAGCTGCGCAAAGCACAAGAAATTTCACTCAAGTTTTTATCCCATTTGGTGTGATCTTCCTTTAAGAAGGCTCTGATTCCGGCGAGCACACTCCTGTTCACTCTCTCGGAAGCATTTGCCTGGGGTGAATATAAAGAAGTGCGAGTGTGTTTTATACCATACTTCGCTAGGAATTGTTGGAAAAACTTGGATTTAAATTGCGTTCCGTTATCCGAAACCACAATCTCTGGACAACCAAACACATGAAATACTTGACTTTCCAGAAGATTGCAGATTGGAGTAGAAGTGAAACTGCGAAGGGGGAACAGGAACACGAATTTGGAAATATGGTCTAGTACCACCAACAGTCCAATATTAGAATTTTTTGTCCTGGGGTACGGGCCTAATAAGTCAATATATAATCGTTGCATTACCCTCTCGGTTCTTAGAGGAGCTATCATTGGTGCACGTAAAGTTTGGTTGGGAGCTTTAACTACTTTACATATCTTGCATTGGGATACAAACGAGTGTACTTGGAACAACATTCTCGGCCAGAAATAAAAACGACGTAGCTTATGTAAGGTCTTAGCTACTCCGCCATGGGCTGCCGTTGGTGCTGCGTGTGCTATTTTAATCAAGTTGTGGGTTAGTTCTTCGGGAACCCATAGATTCCACGGCTCACCTTCTAAACACGAAGTGAATCCAACTTTCTTATAAACCCTACCCTTTTCCACTCGTAAATCTGGTAGTACTTCTTTCCCATCCTCGACGATTTTAATTAACTCTAGATATTTGGTAGACTGAAATGCTGGTGAATCTAAATCAATTGCTTGGGAAAAGTTATCGGTCACGGTATCAATCAAGTCTACGGAGTTTATTCTTGACAATGCATCCGGAACTATATTTAAACTGCCTTTTCGGTACTCAATGTCAAAGGTGTACCCTTGAAGTTTCAAACTTGAGCGCGCCAGTCGTCCTGATAAATCCTTCTGACTCATCAACCACTTTAAACCAGAATGGTCGGTTACTACTTTAAATGGGTGCCCTTCAACGAACGCTCGAAATTTTTTTATTCCTAGAACTACTGCCAGACATTCCTTTTCGCTAGTGGAGTAGTTCCTTTGGGCTGGGTTTAATTTCTTAGACATGTATGCAATCGGATGTTCACTACCATCTTTTCCTAATTGAGTCAACACGCAGCCTATTCCATCGTTACTTGCATCACACTGTAATATGAATGGTTCTGAAAAGTTTGGGTTGGCCAGCACTGGCGCTGAAGTCAAAGCTTTCTTGATATTGACTAAAGCTGCATCGGCTTCAACAGTCCATTTAAATTTACCATGGGATTTCTTTAATAACTCAGTAATAGGTGTCACAATCGAAGGGTAGTCGGAAATAAACCGTCGGTAATATCCTGACATCCCTAAAAATCGACGAACCTGGCGCACTGACGAAGGAACTGGGAACTCTGATATTGCTGCAATTTTCTCCTGGTCGATGTTAATCCCTGCTCTACTAATGACATATCCAAGATATTTGATCTCGGATTGCAGAAATTTGCTCTTCTCAATGTTTATGGTGAGATTAGCTTTCTTTAAACAGCCTGCCAGGTCAGTTAATATATGAAGATGTGACTCAAACTTATCTGTCACAATTAAAAGATCGTCTAGGTATACGAAGACCTGAGTCTTCAATCTTGATGGTATTACTCGATCCATCAGTTTAGACATCGTCTGTGGTGAGTTGCACAAACCAAAAGGCATACGAACAAAGTGATAAAGAGGACGGTCTGGGACTGTAAACGCTGTTTTTTCTTTTGAATCCTCATCCAGGGGAATCTGCCAAAAGGCGTCCTTTAAGTCTAAACTAGAGATGTAATTAGCTTGCGGGAGTCGGCTTAGTATTCCTTCGATCTGTGGTAAGGGGTATGCATTTTTTTTTGTTACACTGTTCACCTTACGCGAATCTAAGCATAGACGAAGCTTCCCTGGCTTTCGAACTAAGACCACTGGCGAGCTCCAGTCACTATCAGATTCCTCAATGATACCCTGAGCTAACATGCGGTCCAGGTCCTCCCCCATTAACTTCTCTACTGCAGGAGATATTGGATAGTGGCGTTGTTTGATAGGGGTTGCATCGCCAACATCAATGACATGAGTCAATACATGCGTCCTGCCCAATCCCATTTTCGCAAAAGACGGAATCAGCTGAATGACATCTTGCAGTTTCCCTTCCTCGTCAGCTGTCGAAGTACATATTACCGAGGTTTCGGTTTTTTCGGGATCTGATTTGTTAACGGTGGAAACAGGTTGAACAACCGAAAGAAGTCAATACCTAGATAGAGGTTTTGTGTGAGAGATGGTATAATTACGAGATCTAGGGACTTTATCCGACCTTGGAACCTTATCTCAGTGTTCAGATGTCCTACCACTTTCTGGCTAGCGCCATCCGCTGTTCTAACTTTTACCGATGAACGTGTAAATAGTGTTGGGGTACGGAGAAGCTCTAGTGTGAAAGTGCCTCCCACTACACTAAGTGACGCTCCGCTATCTAGTAATCCGACTCTTGTGCTGCCTAACAGTTGAACCTCAGCATAAGCGCGGAGATCATCTTTCGATGACCGAAAGGATCGTCGTTTCTTCCAGAAATTTCTAATACGCAATGCTGAACGAGTATACTTACGAGATGTTGTAAGTGCATTAATTCCAAGACTGGTTCTTAGTGCCATATATTCTTTGAGTCTCTGCTCAAGTGATTTAAATGAGTGATGAGGTATAGACGATTTAGTACAAGCTGATGAATCTCGCTTCAAAATAGTTTTACTTCCCAACTCCTTTGGGCAACGCATTCTCAAAGGTGGAGTTGGGTGAAGTGAGGTGTTTGACTTTAAAATTGGGTTGGCTTTTGGGAGCGTGACTGGATGTTCTGCACGCTCCCGGTCTTGTTTAAATAGCATCTAGTGCAATTTGATTTGTAAACCCCCTCGTTGCCACAACTCCAACAGAAAAGTCGAGGTGGTTGTAGACAATCCTGAAACCGGTGTCCTTCTAGCTTGCAGTTCCAGCAAATTAAAGTTCTGTTTGGCTCACGATGACCGTTGGGATTATGAATAGCTGAGACATCGGAAATTACGGGGTCATCAGAAATCTGCGGTAGGTTGTTGGATTCAGGAATAGTATCAGGTAATGAAGAAAGCGTATCCTCAGTCGCAGGATAATGATATGATGTAGATGGAGCAATTTCGGATACCGTCTGTGTAGGGCGATGGGGAAAGTTACGAGGTGGCAGCGGTAGACTAGCTAGAAGTTTTTCCCGTTTACGGCAGAGGTCGCGAAGATGTTCAACTGTAAATACCTCAACGTAGCACAATTCTCTTCGTATTTCACTGCGAAGATTGTTCAACAGTATATTCAATAATTCTCTATCAGCTATTGGAACACTGAGCCGATCACTTTGCCTCAAAATGTCATTAAACATAGAGTCAAAGTTCTCATTTTGACGTTGTTTACGGGCTCGCATTCTTTCTTTTATTTCTTCATCGGTGCTACGATCACCAAACTCAGTACGTAGAGCCATACACAGTTCGGGCCAATTAAAACGTGGAGTACGGTGATGGAATCTCCAATACCATTCTGAAGCTCTTTCTGTGAATAATAAGTGAGCATGAGCCACAACCGCATCATAACTACCTGGAAAAGCGATGTTATTTAAAGTGCTCACTCGGTATATAAATTCTCCCACCTCCATTTCCGTTGGTCTTCCACTGAAAGAGACATTCCAGCTACGAATGATGGTGGAGTGTTTCTCGTTTAAGGAATGATGACGATAAGCTGCAGGATTCGCTACGTACGATGGGTTTATATTACCTAGGTTCCTGGAATTTTGAGGAGGTCCTTGGTTTCCCCTAGGTGCATGCATAGACAATGTGGAGGGATTTTGCGGGTGACTAGCTGTTTTCACCCCCTCCGAAAAGAGTAACTGATTCGCAAATTTTTCGTCAAAGGCTCTCTGCATCTGTTCTACACTTTTTCGAATGCTTACTTCCATGGCCTGTTGGATCACGGAAAAATCGATCATCGTTGCTGACTTATCTGCTGGCTGGTCTTGTCTTCCCGGATTATCTTTTGGCGAACTAGCGACAATTTCTGATGCTTTTACACCTGCACGTTCAGCTTGTCGCCTTTTTTCTTCAGCCCTAGTATTCGGTCGAATCCACGTCTTAGGTATAGCACCGAGAGACTCTGGTTGCCGATTGACCACAGGTGTTTGTGGCTGTGCCTTATTCTTTCTTGTTTGTGAAATCGGGGAAAAGGGACGTCGATCCTCCGGCAAGAGATGCACATCAGACTGTTGACAGCTTCTTTTACAAATGGGGCAATGTGGCTCCTCTTCTAGCCACTTTGCAATGCAACTGTCATCGAAAACATGGGTGCAGGGTGCTTCTACCAACAACTTGTCTGAATTCAGTTTTTCAGTGCAGAGGAAACATTTATTGTTGTAAATATTTTCATAAATATTCATTTCTGATTCTCTCGGTATTTTGCAATGTCACTTTTGAAGTATTGAGATGCGTAAGATTTAAACTGAATTCCCAAGAGAAAAGTATTATCCCTTATCTGATTCAATTTTAGGTTAATTAGACTTAATATAAACCAAAAAAAAAATTAACACTTGATCATCAAAAGGGTTGAATTGGAAGGTATAATTGCTTAATCACTATCTCTCTATCTACCAATCTACTATCCGTAAAGGAAATTACGTGGTTCCCTTTCAAGGGAATAGCAAATTCGTACTGTATATCTACAGGAAAGTCGGAAAAATGTATATTGATCTTCGAATCAGTGATTTGAACAGAATACGTTATATTGAGCAACAAAATGTTCTATGTTGTATTTATTTGTTAACACTATCAATTCAGATCTTCTTTATAGACCTTCAATTATTTATTAAAATAATTATTTATTAAAATTATAAGCAAAACTTATTTATATGCATATTAATTATTTATTCAAATTATAAGCTAAAATAAATTATAGGCAATTTATTTATTTATTAAAATTTTACGCAAAAATTATTTTTAGGCCCATTAATTGTTTCTTAAAATTATAATCAAAAATTATTTATATGCAGTTTATTTATTTATTAAAATTATAATCAAAAATTATTTATAGTCAGTTTATCTATTTATTAAAATTATACGCAAAAGTTTATTTATTAAAATAAAAGCAAAAATTATTTTTACTCAATCTATTTATTTACTAAAACTATACGTCAAAAATTATTTCTAGGCCATTTAATTATTAATTAGAATTATAATAAAACTGTTGATCTAAAATTCCTGAATGTGTTATTTATTTATCAACTGAAAGTAAACTGTTTTATTACTATTACTATTTATTTATTTTGTTAATTTATAAAATATATGTGTGAGTGTTGTGTGTGTGTCCGAGTCATGTGCTAGGCAGTACCCTTCCAAAAATGATGCTAAAATAAATTTAGAAAAAAACTAAGAACAAAAATTTAAACTATCAAAAGTATGCTACTCTACGGTTGGGAAGTTAGTAGGTGTTCAGGTTTTATGACGAATCCGGAGAAATCACAACAACTAGCCAGAGCAAGTTGGTAGATGACCAGCTTGCACTCTGTATTTTCTAAGCTGATGTAACTTCAGCTTCTCCATCACAACCTGGAACCTGTATTGAGAGCTAAGAGAGGAAATGATCGTTTGTAAGAGTTAACCAGTCTCAGAGCCACAAGAACTCACTAGACCTTCAAAGATGCAAATTTAACCTTTGCCCTCTTATGATCAGTCAGTACCATACCTTGAGTCGTTCACTCCCACCAAACACATTAAACGAATACGTTCTAAAACAATAAATTAATCAGAAAACGGGGCTCAAATTATAAACGTATATGATAGTAATTGATCTAAGTGTTGAATTGTACACTATTCAGCTTTAACTAGTAGGCTAACACTATGATCTGCTCGACCATTGTGTCATATTTTCTCAGCTAGTCATTGCTGACGGTGTCAAACCATCCCTTAGTCAATTCCATCACCTAACTGGAGTGCGCGAGCTCGTAAGACTCGTTGAATGGTCAGTCGAAGGCCAACTCATCCACTCCTGCGCGTGTATCACAGTTAATTTAATCGAAAAATTCACTACATAATTACTAAACTATATTAAAAGATCCTCCAAGGGTCCTTTCTGTTTTATTTTTATAAATAAAAATAAGGTTTTGTTTCGCGCCAATTTGTAATAGCTGGGATAGCGGGAGCTATTACTTTGAAACATATAAGAAAAGGTGCCGGTAGAGGGTTGAAGACCCTAGTCATCTTTGGAACTGCCCGGCCCTCGCTAACTCAATTCACACCCACACACCCTCACTATTAGTTGTTTATTACGACATGTTCTTAAGGTTATTATTCATTTTATAGACTTAGTTTTATATATTGAGAAAAAAATTTGACTATAAGAAGTACTAAACATTATTACTTACTCTTAGCCTAATGCAGCTGCTGGTTCTATCGGCGTTGTCTTCTGTGGTGTTCCCAGGTAAAAATAATATAAAGACACGAGGCTTCCACTAAATTTTGTTTTTATTTAATTTTCTTTTATTTCATACTGATATTATTTAAACTATATGTTTTAAATATTTCTAACCATCACAAAAACACCAATTGTTTTGGTTTCTTATATATATATAATCTTGGATTTAGTCATTTAAATATCCACAAACAAACATATTTGGTTGCTTCACTTTTCTTAAAAAAACATATATGTACATGTACTTTTGGTTTCTTAATAGGTACTTAATAATTACTTAAGAACCTGTACTTTTGGTTTCTTAATATGTAATTTATATTTACTTAAAAACATGTACTTTTGGTTTCTTAATATGTAATATTTGATTTTTTTTTTTTGCCACTTAAATATCCAAAAGAAACACAATTAATTTTAATTCACGTTATTTTTCATTGATTTATCTTTTGTTAATCACAAAAAACAAAAACACAAAATTTATATAGATTTCTCAATAATCTTAAAATGTAACTATTTTAAGTCCAAATGATCACTATTACTATTTGGATTTTAATTATTATTTAAATTATCTCAACTATTATTAGAATTACATCAACTATTCACTAGTTTACCACCGACTTCCCTAATTTTTTCGATTTTCTGAGTTTTAAGAAAAAAATAAAAAAAAAATGGCAATACTTGCAATTTTTGATGGGAAAAAAAAATTTATACAAATTTTATAATTTTACATAGAAATAGAAAACCATTTCCGTCACTTGCAGACTGGAATAGGAACAACGAAGGTTATTTTATTCAAATATCACCGTTGAGGTAATTGTCCATGAAAACTTCATATATCATGGGAAAAATTTTGAAACAATAAAAGAAATAAGACCACGAAGGTGTTGGACTGGATTTAAGAAATGCAAGTGACGATGGTGTGAGAACGGTTGTTACCATAGGGTAACACGTAATAGGGATAACGGGGATTTTTATTTCCTAACACTCTACTTTTGATGATTTACTGAATATTAGACCAATTGGCTACAATCAATTCCTTCAGCAATTCAATCGATTGGAAAGTGGCTAATAATACCGGCAAAAACTCTTTATTAAATTTGAATACATTTTTCGGTTTAAAATTGGATACAGAATAAAATGGCAACGAACAACACATACAAAATTATATAACCATATGCAGATTACCTGAACTGCTAACTTATGTTTTATTTACAACAAAAGTTTTAATTAAATTGAAATTTTATAAAAAATCGGTTACTTTGAAAAGTGGCGTTCTATTCGAGATAGCGTTCTATTTGAAACAGCGTTCTATTCGAATATTTATATCACTTTTTAAGAAGACCGAAAAATTTCTCACCCTCAAACACAACGCCTAGGCGTTGTTTTCGGGGGAAGACGGTAGCGATCTTATCCTACCTTTCGATATACCAATTGCTGGTTCAGGACCTATGAGCCTCCCTGCGGAGCTCTTTGCTAAATCATTAGCTTTTTCGTTCCCGAGATTCCCACTATGCCCTGGTGTCCATATCAGTGATACGCTGTTCTTGAGCCCGAGATAATTCAAGGACCTAGAACATTCTTGCAATATTTTTGACTTAATAGTATAACTTCCCAGAGCTTTTAGAGCAGCCTGGCTATCAGTAAAAATAATAATGATCTTGCCAGACCACTTAAGCTCCGTCGCTCGCTTTGATGCTGCATTTATGGCGAATACCTCAGCCTGAAAGACTGTGCAGTATTCGCCAAGTGGAAATTGCAGGCCTTGATCTTCATTATTGAAGTAAACCGCAGTTCCTGCACCATTTTCAGTGAGAGATCCATCTGTGTAGATGTCCGACGTGTTGGCCGCACTCTCCAATAGCAAATTGGCTGAGGACCGGTCCTCTATCGTTGGAATTACAACTCTATACTGCTTTTGAAAGGCAGATAGAGGTACTGTGTCATCAGTCGGCATGGAAAAATCTGTCAGGTGTTCTTCCAGATCCCTCCATAGCGCTTGATTATTTTTCCCACAGCCCTAGTGTTTCCCAGGAGTTCGAGCCTTTTTGTAGCCTTAAGAGCCTCCATTCTTACAAATATGTGCAGGGGAGGAAGCCCTAATAAGACCTGCAGACTCGCTGTGGGCGTTGTCCTGAAGGCACAAGTGATACATAAGCAAGCAAGCCTTTGTACCGTCTCCAGTTTTTTTATCGCATTCCCAACAAAAGTTCTTGAGAGCCATGCAAGGGACCCATAGCTGATAATGGGTCTTACAACTACTTTATATAGCCAGTAGGCTATTTTTGGAGTCAGCCCCCATTTGCCACCGAAAGCCCTCCTGCATTGCCACAGAACTCGAGTTGCGTTTGCGCATTTAGTCTCAATATGAACAGCCCAATTGAGCCGTTTATCGAGAGTAACATCAAGATACTTCACATTATCTTGGAGTGTTAATGTGTTATTACCGATTGAAGGAAGAGGGAAGTTATTTAGTTTGCTTCTGTTGGTAAACGCAACGAGCTGTGCCTTAGAAGCATTGATCGAGAGACCATTCTTCCGACACTAGCTGTTGGTTCTGGGCGTTCTGCATTTTTTGGCAGAGATGCCCCATGTGGTCTCTTTTCAAAAGAATGCTAATATCATCAGCATAGCCGTATGTGTTTAGCCCTTTATCATTTAATGCAATTAGGAGCTGGTCTACCATCATGTTCCAAAGCAAAGGTGATAGAACGCCCCCTTGGGGACATCCACGCTTCACACCTACCTGGATTGTGGTGTTGTCCTTCGTGTGAATAAACAGACATCAATCTTCCAGAGCCCGTCGTATCCACCTTAGAAGTGTTTTATTCACACCGTACCTTTCCACTCCGTTAAGGAGTGACTCAAAAGTGGCTTTGTCAAAAGCCCCTTCTATGTCAAGAAAAGCGCCAAGAGTGATAGCCTTTTTAGAGATAGTCTTTTCAATATCAGAGACCACCTGTGAAAGGATTGTGTCCGTAGACTTTCCCGCTTGATAAGCGTGTTGCCTATTGCTTGGCGGGGTTTTCTTCAGACAGACGTTTCACAGGGGATTAAGCCTGCATGAAAATAGACTTTTCATCTACTACCATAGAAAAAAGTTATTATTTTAAGCAATTCAAACAATTGATCTATAGTTATTGACTATTGACTATTTCATCTGAGTATGATTAGAATATCAAATAATTGTTTTGGTTTTGTCAATTTTTACCAATTTTTACCACAAAAGAAAATGGTGTCAAGTAATGCAATCGGTTAAAAAAAAAATTAATTTCTTTATACCGTCTATAACTCTATATAGTCTTCAGTTACAAATCAATGTCCATTGGTAGAAGATTTCAAATATTATGAGATAGATTTTATTAGTTTTTGGGATGCATTGGACAATGGGTTAGGGTTCTACCAGATTACCATACAACAGGTGATTTTTTTTTGGCTAGATGTTGTTTTGCTTGTTGGGAGCATACAACATTCATTCGAGAATTAGTTCTGATGACACTTTGACAACTAGGATGCAAATGTTTATTGCAGGAAGCGGCATTGAACAAAGTTGTTTTCATAATTAGAACTAAGTGATAATAGATATCACGTATAGTATATAATAGTAAGTCATAATTGATTTGATGGATATAAGCTTACTATAAGGGTTAATATACACGTATGAAACCTTTAATACTTTACATGTATAAAACATAACGTACAAAACGTATAAAACGTATTAAACATATATAACGTATAAAACGTATATGTTTTAGTTTTTAAAAATTCATTCATAAAAAATTAAAAATACTTCTTATACTTCAGATATTAATCATATTTTTAATTTCTATACTTTTTAAAAATATAACTAGGTAGTTATAAATTATTTATATATTTTATAATCTATAAAAAAACTATTTGTTTAGAATTTTCTTTTCTTATTCTTTCGAATAGGTCCTTTGATACCTTTATATTAAAATAATAAAAATAAGCAATTAATTATAAATTAATTATAAATTACCAACATAATATACCCATGTATACATTCAATTCAATTATGTAAACTAAAATATTAAATTATGAACTAAAAATAATATATTTGATACTGATTTGATGAACTTTGGGGTTTTTCGTTCAATTTAAGTGATTAGTATGTACTCAATACTCAATAGTTTCCTAGAACTTTCTGATGTCTGCAACCAAACGGCTTCGGAGAAAGTTAGATATATGTCCAGCTAAAAAATACTGTTTCTAGCTGGCCAGTTGACACTTGTAAATTTAGTAATTTATTTACCAATCCTTGATTCAGTTATTAATTAGTTTTCATATTATAGATACAGTGACCATCAGTCCTGTATTTTACTGTACTGTCCTGTTTTTTTACAACGCTGTTCTCTGAGATTTTTTTGCAAATACAAAACATTACAATGTCCCTTATTTCTTGATTTGATGTGCACATATCTTCTTTTTTTGCATAAATTTTACACGAACATGAATTTAAAATTATAATTTTTACAATCTCGAGCCAAATATTAAAATCGTATACCACCTTTTTTTGCATTGCTCGGCGTTAGGTCATTGATTGATTGATTGATTGATTGATTGGACTGTAGGACCAAGCACTAGGCGAGACTCCCGGATTACGGCCGGGCCACTTCCTACAGTCGTTTTACATATAACAATAGGTAAGGATAGGTAGGTAATTGTTAGTTAGGAGTGAACGACCCGGTTACAGACACCTGGCAAATCGTATCTAGCTACTACTGTTAGGAGACAATCACAAGGACAATCACTTATACATATAATCTGCAATCGCCAATCAACAATCCCGTATCTAAAATTTCTCGCCTGCAATTTTCAGTCGGAAACCTGTAATTCATGTAATTTATTAGTATAATAGGATGATGACTAAGTTGTAGTCCTCTGCACTCTCCAATCTGAATTCATGTTATTATATTTATGGTTAAAATTATTTATGATTATTTATGGTTAAAAACATTTATATTATGTACATATATAATAATAATCCTTTATTGACTTTAAATTTTATAATACAGTTGTATACATTTAATAATTTACTGAGATCAGCTTTTATAGTAAGCTTTACAGCAGATGAAATTAATTATTATGAGTATTGCAAAAAAATAAATGAAAAAGAATATTTATAAAATTCAAATGCAGTTCAGTCTGCTTAATAACTAATAAAAAACTTATATTTACCTAACCTACTTAAATCTAAACTTAAAAGCTACGTTGCAAAAATTAAGCGGTGGTAAGGCTAATTGCGTTTATTAATTCATTTTCAATATAATTTAATTTATTTATGTATCTATCCTTAGCTTCTCTAGCAACTACATTGACAAGCTTTATATTTAATTCGTTGTGCAGTCTTAAAGTGCTATAACGTCTAGGGCGTTTATATATAGTTTTTAGAAATTTGTTTTGAATGATTTGAAATTTCTTTTTATGACACAAAGCAATATCCCACCAAATTGGCGCACCATAAAGTATGATATTAAGAATCACACACTTGTAAATTAGTGTCTTATTATGACTATTCAGTTTACTATTTCTGTTGAGTAGAGGATATAGACTTTTGAACAGTGTATTACATTTTTGTTGTATTTGAGTGACGTGTGTCTTAAATGTTAATGATTTATCCAAATAAATTCCTAAATATTTAGTTGAAGGTTTCCATTCCAAAGAAGAGTTTTGAATCAGAAAAGGTTGTTGTGGAATAGGGATGGAAAGATTTATAGAAAAGTCGATTCTCGATTCCAACTTTTATTTTATAAATTTCGATTCCAAGAATCGATTCTCCGACCGAAAAAGTCGATTCTTTCGATTTTAATCGATTTCTATGTTAGAAAAACTAGCTTTAATAGAATTAAATTCAAATTTATATTTCATATATTATTTCATATATTTATTCAAAATAAACTGAAAAAAAATTTAAACAATCATTTTATGAAAACCACAAATTTTCTGCAACTGACCTTAAGAATAGTAGCATATTCAAATGATCAGGCGCCAGTCTACTTCGCATCTGATTTGCAATCAGACCAGTATGTGAAAATAAACGCTCACATGGTGTTGATGTTGCTACTATTGTTAAATTTAAAGTGTTTACCACATTCATGACATTTAACCTTTGAGCCGTTATTCACTTTTTTATAATAATAAATATAATTATTAATATTAAAAAGAAATTAGTTTAATATTAAATATAAGGTTATAAATCTGTAGGTGAGAGGTAAACGACACCAAGTCACATTTTTAAAATTTTACAGGAAAGCCAAAAAACTGTTTGAAAATCACAAACCCTGTTATATCTCTATTAACTGCTACCCATACCCCGAAAATTTTTTTGCTTTGTAATTTATTTTTAATTTCCATGATATCAATAATTAATTAAATTACGTCATATTATGTAACGGTTATTTGTTAAAAAGGACCTAGTGTGCTTTAGCTCACAATGATGGATCTTAGTATTTCCAAGTCCCTTGAAAAACACAGCACCAAGTCCAAGACAATTGTACATAAAAGGTGTTTCCAAAAATAATGTTAAAGGCTTTTTTATAAACTTTACTTCAAAATCTATTATTAACAATCTAAGTTTAACGTTAAAAAGCGTTTAAAATTGTTTAAATTTTTTAAGAAACTAAAAGAAAGCCGTTAAAACCTAAAGACACATTGACTATGTGGACTTGGTGGTATTTACCTCTAAATACATTGTTGTCGTCTACAACACTATTTAGTCATAAACAGAACTATGTACACTTGATGTTCTTTACCTCTTAAACATTTGGACTTGGTGTCAAAATTTGTTCACTTGACGTTCTTTGCCTCTAAGGGCTTTGGACTTGGTGTCATTTACAATTGTTCTATCTCGAAAACTATACTATTTAGGACTCAGTGATATTAACCTATCGGTAGAGAACAAAATCCTGATTCTAACAGTATAAAAAAACGGATTTTGAAAAAATGTGACTTGGTGTAGTTTACCTTCCACCTACAGAAATATTACTGTGTCTAACACCACGTCACCACCACTTATGATTGACTAAATCACTGTCAACTGTGTATGACTATAGTACAAAATTTGTAAATAAATAAAAAATCGAATACGACTAAATTACTGTGTATGACTATAGTACTAAATTCGAAAGTCGAATACTAAGAATCGATTCTTGATCGACTTTGAAAATTAAAACTCGATTCTTTATAATCGATTATTTTAACAGAAAAGTCGATTCTCGAGTAGAATCGGAATCGACTTTTCCATCCCTATTGTGGAAGTTTACGGGATGCTCTGCACCTAGTTAAATAAATAGCTTCACATTTTGATATGTTAATACTAAGTTTCCAGTTTTTAAAAAATTCGAGAATTTTAGTGAGGTACAATTGAAGCTTATTGATAATAGATACCGCCAGCTCATCTGACACAAATATTGCAGTGTCATCAGCAAATAATGATAATTTACATTCACTATCTCTTGGAATATCATTGATGAATAAACAAAAAAGCAAAGGACTCAATACAGCACCTTGAGGAACCCCAGCTGGAATACTAAGTATAGAGGACATGGAATCAAAAATCTGGACAAAAAATGTTCTATCAGTTAAGAACGATTTTATGATTTTAATTAAAAATATTGGAAATCCATATATAAATAATTTATAGCAGACTGCGTCTTGCCAAACTTTATCAAAGGCTCGTTCTAGGTCTAATAATATCATTCCAGTAGATTTTAGCGAAGATCTATTAGATTTAATATGATTGACTACACGATGGATTTGATGAACAGTAGAGTGCCCAGATCTAAAACCAAATTGCTCGTTTATAATTATTTGATTGTCAGTTATGAACTCTTTCATTCTTCTTTTGATAATATGCTCAAAGAGTTTTCCCAATGTACAAAGAAGACTAATAGGTCTGTAGCTAGTAGCAAGAGTAGGGTCTTTGCCAGGCTTTAAAACAGGAGTAATTTTAGCTTTTTTCCATTGAATTGGGAAATAGCCTAGCTTCAAGCAGCACTCGAATATTATCTTAAGAAAATGGTTTCCACTTTCAGGAAGATTTTTAAGTAAAATAAATGGAATATTATCTACACCTGGAGCTTTGAGCCTTGGAAGGAATTTCAAAATATCAGAAATTTCAGAAGGGTGAATTTCAGAAATTGTAGCATTGTTATCCAAATTATTGAAATTAATGCAAAAATCATTAACTTGTTCTTCAATTACAATATTGGAGTTTGGAATTTGATGAGCGTCAAGGAAGACATCAGCCAATGCTTGTGCTTTTTCTGTATTTAAGAAAATTCGATTTCCTGTGTTGGGAGTAACTAATGGTGGAATGGACTTGCGATGGTTTTTAAAATGTTTAGTTGTTTTCCAGAAGTTTTTTGAACCATTATCCAAGCATTCAAGTTTCGTTTGCCATTTTTGATTATAAAGAATATTTATATGATATTTAATAATTCTATTTAACAAGTTTATTGAGGTTTTAATGTGAGCAAGGCGACTTCTGAGGTAAGATCTTCTAAGCGAATTACGGTGTCTGATAAAACTTATCACTTGATCAGATAATAACAATTTATCAGTTGGAAAAACAGGCACAAGCGGTATGGATAGCTCACGAGCTGAAGAAATGGATGCTGTCAAAAAATCGACTGCAACGTTGACATCTGAAATAGTATGAATTGAACTTAAATTGAAATTTTCAATTTCAGATGAAATATGATTCTGATAAATGCTCCAATTAGCATTTTTATAGTTAAAGTATTTACGATGGCAATGATCTACTTGATTATTAAATACTATTGAACAGAGGACTGGCAGATGATCGGAGCAGAGTGCTTGAATGGTGTTAACTTCGGATATCAACTGTGGGTTGTTTGTTAAAAATATATCAATAATACTAGGGACTCCAGCAGGACTATAGTGGGTAGGATCTTGGGGAGCAATAACAACACAATCAGAGTTAATAGAATAATCATATAAAGTTCGACCACCGCGGTTAGTTCTAGGACAAAACCAGTTAGGATGCTTACAATTTAAATCACCACCAATTAGGTAAGGAATATTACCACTACAAATTTTTATAAAATCATTTCTGAGATGCTCAGAATTCGAGTATGAACAATATACACAAAATATTTTATGTTGATTATTATCACTACTTATTATATTAATACCCAGGGATTCTATACAATTTAATTTAAGGTCAGGAAGAAGCGAATGTTTAATGCAATCTTTTATAAGAATACCAACACCACCCCTGCGAAGATTTTCTCTATCATTACGATAAAAGCGAAAATTAGGAATCGAAAATGAAATAGAAGGCTTTAAATGCGTTTCACTAATAAGTAATATATCAATATTAAAATTATCTAAAAACTGAATTACCTCAAATTTTTTATTTTTTATACCGTACGCGTTCCACACACAAATTTTTAAAGAATTATGGATAACAGACATATTTAATAGCAATATTAGCCATAACATCAAATTGTTCTTCTTTGGAATGGCAACTCCGAAGTCCTGAAACAAGTTCTTTGAGAATTTGTAATAACTCATGTGGTGCAAACAAATCATTTGTGCTATCTGAATTAATATTAATTGAATTTTCATGATTGATTGCATTTGTTTGAACCACTGTACTGAACTGCATTTTTTTGTTAACAAAATTATTATTACAATTATTATTAAAATTTTTATTGTTGTTTTGATGAGGTATTGAAGAAATAATAGGAAAATCCTGTTGTTGAAATGAAAACGTTGGTTGATTTGAAGGTCGACTCAACTTATTTTTTAGATTCAGATGATTTTTTATTTGAATGTATTTTTCTCTTTCTGGACAAATTATAGAGTTAGATGTATGATTTCCACTACAATTACAGCAAACATGTTTAGTAATATCGTTTTGCAAAGGACACTCCATATCATCAATATGTTCATCTCCGCCACAGAAATTACATTTTGGCTTCATGTAGCATGCGTTCGCTCCATGACCATACATTTTACATTTATAACATTGAAGAGGGCCTTTGCTGGTGGATCGACAAATCTCCCATCTGCACACTGTGTTATTAACAAATCTAATATTTTTTAGTTGGTTTAAAGACATTGATCCCTTTTTGAAAGCAACAAAATAAAGGGCATCTTCACTGTTTCGACGATATTTTTTAGGAATAGTTTTCCAAACATTAACTGGACTCAGGCCACTATTCTCAAGGCTTTTCTTAACTTCATTTGTATCCATATCATGGAGCCCGCATAGTACAAATTTAACAAAACGGTTTTCCTCAAGCGTATATGAGAACATACCATTGTCATGTTCTTTTAATTTAGTAAAAATTTTGTTATAGTCTGATAGGCTATATGTAAGTATTTTTATGCCAATTGACATGATTTGTATATTATATTTTGAAATATTTAGTTCCTTCATAGTTTTATGAATCTCCGTTGAGGAAGATTTTGTAATTATTGCAGGAATTTTTTCTACCTGTTTTCTAGCATTTTCACCAGACGGAGAACTAGTTTGCGGTTTTTTGGCATATTTTGATAAATTAACGTTAGGTGGTAAACCTGCATACCTGTTTACTGTTGGGATATCACTCATTTTAATGCCTTGACTCATCTGCTTAATGCTGCTGAGCGAGCTCCTAGGGAGGCTACGCATCTGGCGACTTATAGTTCTTTTATTTGTGAGCATCCACACACAATAATCACAAAACAATCAATTTATATTTCAATGTTTAACTTTAATTTGATTTGAATTTATAACTAACAACAAATCCAAACAAAAAATAAAACACAGTTAGAAATTTTAATATTAATATTAAAAAATTTGATTATAACTTGATAATTTGATGTTTACTTCGCAAACACCGAATATCGAATCATATGTACATATATATAAAAAACAAAAAACCCCTTTGAAAATTGAGTGAATTTCATATAAAAAAGTATTGGGATGGAATTGGATAAAAATATTATCTTTCACTTGATGTTTTTATTTGAAATGTATTTATTTAAATTTTATAAAACATTATTTTATATAATATAATTAACGCAAGAATGTTTTGAATTTTTTTTGAAACACAAGAATTAATTTAACAAAAACAATTAACCCTGCTCGTTGATATCGTTCAAAAATCTTATTGGATTTTATGGATAATGTTTGGATAAATAGAAAGAGATAAATCTATCACATAAAATTATGTCAACAAATGAAATTTTAAACTGAATTTGAAATAATAACTAAATTTCGCTAGTTAAAGCTCTAAGTAGGTTTAAATTTTACACAAAATCGAATAGCACAATAACACCTTTATTTAGTTTTCTAGTAAAAATCAGAGTTAATAAATTTTACATTTAGGGAAGATTACATCTTGGTCGCCCACATCTTTCCATTTTTGAAAGCAATCTTACCTTAGAGTTTAATTATTAAAGCCAACACTTTAGAACTATTATATTAGATATAAAACTGATTATTACAATTAATGTTTTCACTACATTTAGTTATACTTATATATTTATCATTTAAGAGATTAATTTAGTTTAAAATTCACACTGTCACTTATAACAAGTGTTGATAAGACGACCATTCACCATTGTCATATATATATATACACATATATACACATGCACATACATACACATACACACATATATACACGTACATACACACATATATACACATGTACTCACATATATATACATATATACATGCATATACACATACATGTACACATACATACATACATATATACACACATACACACATATACGCAAACATACATATACATATACATACATAAATACATACATACATATACACACATACATACATATATATATATATATATATATATATATATATATATATATATATATATATATATATATATATATATATATATATATATATATATATATATATATATATATATATATATATATATATATATATATATATATATATATATATTTATATATATATATATATATATATATATATATATATATATATATATATATATATATATATATATATATATATATATATATATATATATATATATATATATATATATATATATATATATATATATATATATATCTATATATATATATATATATATATATATATATATATATATATATATATATATATATATATATATATATATATATATATATATATATATATATATATATATATATATCCATACACATACACATGTACTTATATACATACATACACACATATACACACATACACACATACACACATGTATACATACATATACATATACCTATATACATACACATACACATACACATACACATACACATACACATACACATACACATACACATACACATACACATACACATACACATACACATACACATACACATACACATACACATACACATACACATACACATACACATACATACACATACACATACACATACACATACACATACACATACACATACACATACACATACACATACACATACACATACACATACACATACACATACACATACACATACACATACACATACACATACACATACACATACACATACACATACACATACACATACACATACACATTCATACACATACATACACATACATACACATACATACACATACATACACATACATACACATGTATACACATACATACATATACACACATACATACACATATATACGCACATACATATATATACCTATATACCTATATATACCTATATACCTATACATACATACATACACACGCACACATACATACATACATACATATCCATACACATATATATACACACACATATACACATATATACATACATATATATACATACACATACACACATACACATACATATACATACACACATACATACATACACACTTACATACACATATATACATATATTGATAATTCATATAAATATGTTATATATATTTTGATAATTCAAATATGGAATATATGTATAAAATTTGTTTGAACGATATCTTTAATACTTTAGACGTATTTTTAGACTTCCTTTCATTTATTCCAAATTACATAAAATTGATAGAAATACGAAAGATGTTTTAAGAAAGTTATATATAAACATTAAAACTAGTTTCAATGTTTATATATACCTTTTGTATTATATTCTGTAGCTGTAAATCAAAGAAAGTTAATTAATTCGAAGTTCTATTTTCATTAAATTTATTAAAACTAAATTAAATTAATGCCAAATCTCAGCTAATCTCATATATATATATATATATATATATATATATATATATATATATATATATATATATATATATATATATATATATATATATATATATATATATATATATATATATATATATATATATATATATATATATATATATATATATATATATATATATATATATATATATATATATATATATATATATATATATATGAAAATTCAATTATTTCGAATAGCGAACCTAAGATATCAAACCATCAGTTTTTTAAGAAACAAAAATGTTATCAATGTTTTTTAAGAATAATATTTCACACGCCATGACACCTTTTCAAGTTGACGAAATTTGTATCTTTATTTCTAATAAATCTGCATTTTCATTAATTATATTATGAAATTTAAACTAAAATACTCCATTTTATTTACATTCATTTATTCCTGGTAATAGCATTTTGATAAATTTTTTATTTTCTCTAAATCAACAAACAAAATTTTTTTTTTTAATCAAAACAAGAAACACGAAATCCTCTTACATAATTATACCCAACTATAGGTGCGTTCGATTTGACTGAAACAACTGAAAAAACAACGACAATTGCATTTAATTTTTCAGTTGCTTCAGTTGTTTCAGTCAAATCGAACACGGCTTATTTACCACGACTTGATGATTAGATCGTTTCTTAATTTAACACTACAAAAATCAGATAAATTCTATAACCTTTTTAAAAATGTTAATAATTTTCATCGACTAAAATCACTACGGTTTAATTTCATTTTAATTTTAAATGAAAAAAAAGTAATAAAAATAAACAACGACACAACAATGTTGTATCGAATTGAAAACCATAAATTACGAGAATTTCAAGAGAAAAAAAATTATTTTCCTGATTTTTTCAATCTTTTAATTAGAAAAATTAAATTATTTTTAAAATACCACCATTATTATATATTATTATATATCATATATTATATATTATTGAAGCACTTGGTTTGAAACACATTTTAGACACTTTAAATATGGTAATAAGACACTTTAAATATGGTAAATTATTAAAGTAAAAATATATATGTATTTATCACGACGGAGAGTTTTATCCACGTCCATCTTCTTTAAATGCGCTCGGCAAACTCCGCATTGCTCGGCGTTAGGTCATAAATAAAAATTCTAAAAGAGCAAACAAAATTTTAGTCTGTCTACTAACCGGCCCGCCAACCAACCGTAACATCAGATGAAAACTACTGGAGCGATATAAAACATTTTGGGAAATGGGAAATCTTAATGGTTGGGATTTGTATGTAAGACCAAGAGCTTGATTATTATAAGTGGGTCAAAAGAATGATTTTCAATCATTTTGATTCCAAATTTTTTTGACAAACATTTAGAATGGGTTGTAATAGTTAAAATAGGTATTTACGTCAAACGGAAGAGTATAATGAGAAGATTATTGAGTGAATTCTATTTTGGTCGTTGATGAGTATTAAGTACGATTGAAAATGTCATATTGTTACAGACCAAATTTTTTTTTTAAACAAATAATTATATGTTTAAAAGAAGCATGCATTTACGTTAAATGTGGAAGTTTTCTGAACTAATGAGAATAGTTTTTTTTTAATACAATGTGTTGTGTAGTAGGAATTACAATTAATTGGATAAATAAAGAATTTTGAATTAATAAAGCGGAATGAAATAAATAAAAAAGAATTCGATATACAAAAAATTCATCAAATTACTCCATTATTGAATTTTGTTGTAATAGTTAAGTCTTTTTCTTCGTCGGAACAATCCACACAACACAGTACAGTTAAGAAACGAAGAAAACCATCGTTAAATCGAGCAAAATAATTATAATATTTAAATTTTTAACATTGTAACAACGATACTTTAATAAAATAACTCAATCCTGGCTGTAAATACACTTAATGATTGTTTTTGTACAATTTTTTTCAATTTCTCAGATTTTAAAAACAATCCAAAAAAATTTTAACGCAAAGTTATGTAAAATAAGCTAATTTTAGAATTTTTTTTTTTTTCAATCGAAAAAAAAAATAGAGAGAAAAGTCGACACAAAATCTAACCAGGGGGGTTAAATACTATCTTAGTTGAAGTTTTTTTTGAGACAAAAAATTGAGAATCGAAGGTTTCGGACTTCGAAAAAAAACGATTTTTTTGAAAATATTGAAATATTTCATAGATCCTGACATCTGCAAAATTTTTTGTATTTTTTTCTGAAAACTGCATTTAAAAACAAAAATTTTGAAAAAAAATCGGTCCCAAACGGTCAATTTTTGAAAAAGTTCTAGCATTTTATAAAAAAATGAGCGGTTTTTTCTAAAAATTCGTAACTTTTTTTGGGTTGGGTAAAAACATCTGAAAAAATTCAGAAAAATGTCTTTGGTAGGGTAGAAAATGATAAAAAAATTTCAGCGAAATCGAAGGGGGTCGGGCTGAAACCTCGGTGATTTGGCATGGAATGCCCCATATATACAAACCATAAGAAAAACATTAATTCGCAAATGTATGTATATGTGTAACACAAAAACAACACTATTATCTTACCAATATTAAGTATTATCAATATTTTACGGGAAAAAATTAAAAATCCCGGTTAAACTTTTAATGGTTGAAAAATTAAAAATCCCGGTTAAACGATCGAAATCCCGGTTGAATAAGCCAGTGGTTCTCAAAGCGTGTTCCGCGGAACACTGGTGTTCCGCGATGCACTTTCCACTGTTCCGCGAAAAAATCGAATGTACAATCAATTCAATTAAAAATTGTTTGAAAATAACAATCAATTCAATGTAAAATTTACACGTACGTAAAATTTCCACGTTTCTCGGCTTTGTATGAATAAAAATACCTTTAGGGTTAAAATTACTTCTTGAAAACATAAAATGTTATTGCAGTTATTAAAATTCTCCTTTTACACATAAATAAATAAAAAATGTATGAAGTTTTTGTTTCACACAATATGAACAAATGATTGGATAAGAAACCCGTTTACTTCTTCCGAATTGGCTAGTTTACTTTAAATGAAGAAGAAGAATTGACGTCGCTTTCTTCAGATCGTGGATTAAAATTACAGTTCCATAAAAACACTCCTGAAAATTTTTTGGATCTCTGTTAAAGATGAATACCCGAGTATAAGCAAAAAATCCTTGAACATATTATTGTCATTTACCACGACATAAATCTGCGAAGTAGGATTTTTAACTATGATCAATATAAAGACAAACAAACGTGAGAGACTAGGGAATTTAGAAGAAGAAATGCGTGTGGCGTTATCATTTATTCGCCCCGATATCGCTGAGATCTGTAAAGATCGTCAAGCTCATGGATTGCATTAAGTTTGAGATTTTTTTAAAAGTATTGTAATTTTAATTGTGCTTTCAATCAATATATTTGCATCAATCGATAACGGTACATATTTTATTTATATACATATTATTTTCTAAAAGTAGCACTTGGAAGCCAATCACACGCTGCGACACGCTTCCGTTTCCTTTTTGCTTTATAATTACTACGTTTTCATGCAGATCGAAAAAGAATTGAATCCTCATCCCGTTTTCAAACTGTAAAGTGTTTTCATGATTGGATTGAAAACGGGTTGAAAACGTTTTTAAAACTGTGTTGAAAAACTGTCAAAAAGCGTTTAATTGAGTTTCATTAGTTGTGTTCAATATTTTATTTTTTTATGTTTGATATTGTATTTTTCTTTTAAATAAAGTTAATGAAATAAACATTTTATAAATCAATGTGAAATCAGTTGTTTTGTAATTAAAAACCAACATAAACATTTTACTGCGCATGAAACGATCCAGTTTTCCGTTTTCATGTATTTTCGAATATTTGGATACCGATACGATCCCAAAAAAAAATCGAGATCGTATTTAAAAATAAATAGTATTCAAAACTGTAATTGTTGATGTTTTCTTGGTGAATTCAATTCGAATTTGGTTTTCAAATCGTTTTGAACTAAGCAGGAAAACGTAGTAAATAATAGAGTGTTTTGGCAAACATTATTCTGTTTTTTATTGCAATTTTGGTTTAAAAAATGTTAGCCACCCTCGCCCCCTGTTGTGAAGTGTATGCTGTATTGTAGATGTTCCGCCTAAAAATATATCAGAGTTAAGTGTTCCCCGACTTCAAAAAGTTTGAGAACCAAGGGAATAAGCTACCAACAAAAATCACGGATAATAGAGTATTACGAATAATTGGATCCCGGATAATCGAGTTTCGACTGTATATACGAAAATTCAGCTTATTATCTCTCATTCCAGAGTTGATCGCTAAAATGTCTGAACTATAAGTCTTTTAATTGAAAGTAAAATAACAAATATGTTCCATAAAAAATTTACGAAAAAGTTTACTTGATAATATTTTTATGTACAGTTTTTTATCACATTTGAAATATTATTATGTGTCTGGACTCACTAAATTTGTCAAAAGACAATAATCCCAAAAGATTTTAATTAGTTCATAAATCCTTTATATGGACATTCCCTCAGGGGAACATCAATAAAGAATGTCATAAAATTTTCGTGTGTAATACGTTTTTAGAAAAAAACCTATTGTGGTTAAACATGATGTTGAAAAAGATTTAGATGTTCCTTCTTGTTAACAACAAACTTTATGTGGGTAATAACGGATAGATTGGATAGGAGTCGCTACTGATTGCATAATAAAATGTATATACAAATTTTAGTGTATGGTTAGTGCTGATATAGTTACATATTTAAAGTTATAGAAACACTTCTTATGATTTGACTTAGCTGTCCTAAACCAGAGTTTTAATTTGCAATTGAGCTTTTAAAATTACAAAAAATGAATGAAATTCTTTAAAGCTTAGAATTGTTTTTATAATTTTAACTTCAACCAATTGTTTTTCATGTTATATAATTTATAACAATATTCAAACAATAGTAGATTGTATTACTAGTGCGAATGCGTTTTCCAAACAAGAGTTAGTTTCGCACGACCGTAGGGAGAGCGGCAATAACTCGCGTTTGGAAAACGCATTCGCACTAGCAATACACACTATTTTTTGTAACAAGTGCATAAAATTTATAAATATTTATTTAATTGTTAATTTAATCATTTATTTAACAAAGTTATAAACAAATTGAAGATTTCTAAACAATTAAAGTGCGCCATCTGCGTTGTAATAGTTGCAATTTATAAGAATAAAACTACCGGTAAAAAATAAACATAAGACTCCAACTACCGTTTTTTAAAAAACACCATAGTAATCCAACTAAGCTGTCAAAATTGTAAACTTTGAAAACCCCAAAAAATTGTTTTTTCTTGTAATTCAAATGATGCAATGTGTTTAAGTTGTTTTTACTATATGGTAAGTTATTTAAATTATTATTTTGACATTTTAGTGCTATAAAAATATTATATATAGAATAGATTTAACTATAAATCTCACATGCAGGCGGCGTACTTGCCAGCCAGGCTTACAAAATATTTTGTGGTCATATGTGCGGAAAAGTAGTTTTTTCTTTTATTCTATTCTAGTACAAAATTGAATATTTTTTATGCATGTGTTACAAAAAATAAATTTAAACGCGATTTAATTTAGTTCATTAAATCTTCAGTAAACTATTCTCAATATTAACATTTCCAATTTTTATATCTCAATTTTATTTTACTAAAGTTCACACCAATTAATTGATTCAATGAAAAATCACAAAATCAACAAAAACGTTCCATGTTAAAATAATTTAGACGTTTTTTTTAATCCTATTTGTCTTTCATAAACTGATTTTATCTTGCATATGTTAGTGTTAATTGCAATATGGTTTAAAAGGGAAAAACTTTAGTCTTCCTACTCTATTACATAGGAATAAATTAATTTTTTCCGCTTTTAAGCTAACTCATTTGTTTTTCATTTATTCTTATAGCATATACAGAAGCACAAAAGTTTATGTGAAAAACTGGTTTTTTGTGGAAAAAAAAAATTGACAATGATTTGGGTTTGATGTCTTTATAAAAATATAATTCCAAGAAAATCTCAATTTATATTACTAATATATTTTTGGTATGACAAAACTAAATACGAATAAACAAATGATTAAGAATTCGTTTGTAGTTAGTTAATAGAGCGACTTAGTATGATTTAAAGTTGTCAGTATCGTACTGTGAAAAGATATAAATTGAAATTATAGGAAATTATAAGAATTGAGGTTCACTATCTGAGTTATTTTGTTTATATAACAAAACTGTTGGGAGTAATATTATATATTATTTACATGATGTTGTTTAGAAATGGAGCCCCATTCTTGCACAAAGCTGTTTGTTCCAGATATTATTTCTAATTTTTGTAACTTGATTAAACAATCATTTGCCAACTTGATTAAACAAGTTCATCTTTATTGTCTATGTATACATACATACTATGTATGTATATAGAATTTACATTTAAATAATAGATCTCGTAAAAACATAAACCAACACCTAATTTAGACATCACACAAACCGACCGAACAATAAATATTTATTAGACCAAAAGTTTACATTTTGATTATATTAAATTAAGAAAATACCAGGGTTGCAACGTATAATACAGTAACGTACACTCAAAAAAAAAACTAAGTGAAACTAACAAAATTCCACATACATTCTACAATTTTTTTATAAATATACAACACAAAAATTTTTGTTAAATTTACATTTTTACAATAAATATTGTAGATATACAAAAAATTGGGCCCGATTCAGTAAAATCTTTTATCGAAAATTTTCTGTTATTCTTTTATTTTTTGTATGAAATTTTATAATGGGAAAATAAAATTTCATACAAAAAATAAAAGAATAAAAGAAATTTTCGATAAAAGATTTTACTGAATGGGGCCCATTATTTGTAAACACTACAAATTCTTTTACTAACATCCAGCAAAAGATTGTAAGCTTTATAAATTAAATTTTAAAAATTTTTAAAACATTTTGGATTTTATTAAATGTTTAGTAAAATCCTCAAAATTAATTTTTGTTTCCACAAAAGCTTTAGAACAACCATTTGTTTATTTGGTCACAGGGGCGTCAATTGGGTAGGGCTGGGGGAGGAGCATTGCCCCCCCCCCCCCCCAAGGATCTGGTAATATCAATACATCGATTCAATAAAACCATCCAATCGTGATAGAATTATACACTATAAAAATTTCAATGCATTGTTATTTTGTAAATTCGTCTAATTTTTAGGAGATTTACTTAACTAATATACCAATTTTATCGCAAACTATTAATTGAAATATATCTGATAATATAATTATTACGTTACATATTATTTTGGCCCGACTAAAGTACAGTTCACCGCAATATTCAAACCGTTATCCTTCTTTGTATCAAGGACTAGAGCGCCACGGATACGAAAGGCGGTCTATTGCTTCTAATCTTCTGATGAAATCAGTTTTATAAACAAAACACGATCGTTCTTCCAAAAACGCCGTGGTTGCGTATTGTGACAAAATTCTATCGTACTATAAGGTGCGCGGCATCACCGCTTTTAGAAGAACGATTGTGTTTTGTTTATAAGATATTCGTGTCTGAGCCACGTTTGAGCCACGATTTCATTAGTATAGCGTTCTTAGAGAGTTCATAGTGCAGTATTTAACATTCAAATTTCAATTGTTGGTGATTGGTGTTGGTAATTTATATAAACTTAAAAGTAAGTACATGCAGGAGAACACAACCTAATAATTATACCCCACTTATTTGGAGAACCCTGACTGTTTGGCCTTGTTTTTTATCTATATCATACTGTACAAACTTTACAAGGCTTTTTTAAAAACAATAAATTAAAAACAATTCTAAAATGTAAAATCCTATAACATATCAAAAGTTTTCTTGATAGTTGTGCTAATTTTTATAAAATGAATGAAAATAATTGCGGGAGTAATTTAAATTTATTGGGTTATTTCCAGTGATTTTATAATAGTGAATGTTTTATAATGGACAAGCAATATTTTCTAACGACACGAACAAATATTTAAGTTATGTAAATATTTTCAAAGTATGTTATGAAAACTTGCTGTCAAATTCATTTTATAAATTTTTAATTCATAAAATAGCAAAAATTATATGTTTGGTTGGTTATAATAAAATCCAAAACGTATCCTAAACGTCAATCTTTGCTCATTTTTTTTATACAGTCACAGGGAGGGATAAAATAAAATTTTTTGTGGTAGGTTTTTCTTATAGATTTAAAGGAAGCTCGCAATAATTGTACAATTTTGAATCAAATGAAAAATTTACGCACGTTTATGGGTAGTAAGCTAACCAGACGTCCCACGCTGCGTGGCAATATCACACATTTTATTGCGTTGTCCCACGGAGAAATCTGTCCCACGAAGCGTCTCACGAAACAAATATTTCCACCACATTTGCCCGCATTATCGAAATAATCATCTACCTACGAATAGTTTGCGCAATATCTTAGTCAGAGCAATGGCTTCACAGTTTTTTCTTGCAGTTGGTATAATGTTACGTATATGTTGATTTAACCATATTGAGAGAACAAACCAGTGCAATATTATTATGGAAAATAAAATACAAAATATTTTACGTATTTTTTTATATTTTTAGAGTAAAATTTTTGTTTTTTCGATTTTATTCCTTTGGAGCAGATTACATTTTCCAATTCTTTCATTCGATTTGTAAAAGAAGAAAATTAGTCACTCTACGTCATCCCTTATATTCATTTTTCTAACAATGCATGAATAATTGAACAAATCAAGCATTTTACGTTGAAAAGCATCAAGTTTGACGCAAAAGTAAAAGTTTTGAGTATTTGAAAGAAAATATTTATTTCAATTTAGTAGCAAGAATGATATTTTATTATTTTCACTCCTGTATGTGGGAGTGTTATATTTTTTTTAAGCTACGCACTGAAAGGACAAAGTAAAAGAGTGATATAAGTAGCGTTTCAAACTCTGTTTAAAACACACTTTAACTAGGAAGCTCAAAAGTAAAATTATTATTTTCTAATATATAATTTTTTTTTTCTCAATAAAGAACAAACAAAGCAAACAGCATAAAAACTTGATAAATGGTATAGATTTGCAAAAGATAGAACGACGGGTATATTGTATACCTCTTATACTTACAGAATACAGAAAAGATATTAATTATTTAGTAAAATTAAAATAAATTGTTTCAATTGTTTTACAGTCTTTACTTGCGTAACAAAAGCTTTAAGCTACTATAAAAGGTAAATTTATACTAATTTTTAAAATTATATTTAAAAAGTTCTCCTGCAAATCAAGATGGATAGAAAACGTTTACGTGAATTCTTATACGATATTGAATTGGACTATCCTTTTATAAAAAAAATCAAAATATAACGACGCAAAAGTTTAGTGTATTACCAGTCGGAGTGAATTTGAAAATTAACAGTGGACATTATGATATTAAAAGACATATAGATACAGATAAATATAAAAAAGCGTTGCTATAAGCCGCCAGCTCCAGTAGCTTGAACAAGTTTTGTTGTTATTTTGTTTTCTTGTTGTTATTTAACATTGACAAAAAGTTAGCTGCAATTTGCGCTGATAACACGAACACCAATTTTAGTGGTGTCACGTCAAGGGGTGAAAATTTAAAAACAAGCTAAACTCGAATTTGAACAAGAGTGTATTGGGTATTGGATTCGCAGCCCATATTCTAAATAATGCAATAAGAAATGCTGCTGATTTAAATGGCAGGGTTAAAAAGAATTGGATATTTTACTGTCTTTACTGGAGACGTTGAAGGAGTTCTGCGGCAAAACTAATGTCGAACATAACCAACTTATTGGATACAGTGAAACTCGCTGGCTGGCGGTAATGCCAGCACTAGAAAGAATTATGAAAATGTACGAACCACTGTAAGCACATTTTCTAACGGTTGAAAAATGTCCAATTAAAATAATAGAATTTTTTGAAGAAATGAATAGTAAACAAATAGTAGAGGAAAGCATTAAATAGTAAATTTATGCACAATCTAGTTAGCATGTTTTTACTGTCCCACTTTCTCGCAATAGAAATTCTAATTAGTTAGTATTTGGAAGAATGTTTGCATTTTGTCCCACATTTTAACGATTTGGCTCTGGTCAGTTTAGGGTAGACATAACTCTTTCTCTCCGAGACATATAAAGGAAAACAAACAAACAAAAGAACGATTCGACATAAGAGGGGTCACGTAGGGATTGCAATCTTGTGGTGTTTTATTTTTCCTGGCACTATGTGACTCATAAATTTTAAATCCCGGGATGCCCGAGATCTAAAAAATCGTATAGAAAAACCATCCTTTTTTTCTATGCTGCACGATCTGCTGTCGTTTACAAATTCACTCTCTGAACATTACAAAGCAAAGATATAATAATATCTAGCACAAACGCTTTAATTAAAACTACTATCTTGATGCTTAAACAATGCAGAGATGATATTAAATTTAAAATTACTAATTACATTTGTTAAAATGAAGGGATTTTGCAGAGCTTTGCGGCATTCGCTTCGATGAAACAACACCAGAAGACTAGCAGAGTAACCAATGTAGCTCAGAAGCATTTTCTTTTTATTTCTAAGTCGATGCATTTAAATGCTTTTAAATATATGTGTGTATAAAAACGTGTATGTTATGTTTTACGAAAAAAAATTTTTTATGTCATTTAAATTCTCGCCCCCCCCCAAGATTTTGGTGAAATGACGCCACTGTTTGGTCAACTAAAGACTTATATGGATTAAATATTTTTTTTTTGTAAAACAGTCATTGATATATATTAGGTCTTCGTTAATAAAAAAAACACAATTTTTTGCTAACATTTATTTTATTTTTAGTTTTTAATATCTTATAAGTTTTAAAATACTATTTTATATTTTATAAATAAAATAGCACTTTATAATTTACACCGTTCCATAAAAAAATTTGAGATTAACCACTACAAAGAAGGCAACGACATCAACTAATTGAATTCAGCGATTGGATTACCCTTCTTACATGAAACCGAAAAAACTTTGAATTTTAGGTAGATTTCATATAAAAATCTACCTATTGCAGTGGGCTTCATCTCGGAATTTCGGAAAAATTTTGGTACCAAACGACTATATATGATAAGCGGAGACGGAAAAACAAAAAAAAAAAAATTGTATATATATATATATATATATATATATATATATATATATATATATATATATATATATATATATATATATATATATATATATATATATATATATATATATATATATATATATATATATATAAATATATATATAGATATATATATATATATATATATATATATATATATATATATATATATATATATATATATATATATATATATATATATATATATATATATATATATATATATATATATATATATATATATATATATATATATATATATATATATATATATATATATATATATATATATATATATATATATATATATATATATATATATATATATATATATATATATATATATTAGGGTGGCACTTATTTGTAAGGGTGATTTTTTTTTTGTATTTTGGCATGGCGCCGGCTGGAATTTTGTTCCTTTGGGTAATTTAAGGATACTGACAAAGTTTCACCACTCTATTACAATTTTAACACGTGGCGACTTTGATTCTTAAGCACGATTACATACAATTTTTTTTGTAATTTTCACATAGTCGAGTCTGTATTAAAAACAAAACCGTATAATAGTTTCTAAAGTATCATTTAATGTTTAAAAACAGAAACCTATTTTATAATGTTAACAAAATTATAAAGGCCTTTTCAAATCCTGCAATGTAGCAGATTTCGGATATTTCTTACGGTAGTCTTGAAAGGTCTGAAATTGCATGAAATAAAATTAATTCTCATTCTATATATGCTTAAATTATCTTAAATTATTGCTTATTGCTTACCTTTAACAAAAATTGTTTTTGATCCTCATCTTTAGTTATTTTATCGTTGAACTTTTTCATTAATTTTATGCATCGTTCTGCTGGATCGTTGACTACCTTTAAACAACTTACAATTTTTTGCGCTTCTTTGTATTCACTTAAGTTACTCCATGTGCATGGATGTGATTTTAAAAATGTTGTGGAAATATTAAACCTTTTTAAAAAACATCCAGTGACGCAGCGTTGTGCTTTGTCTTTAAATATGGAGTGGTAAAAACAAATGTCCGAATTAATTTTTAATTTTCTAGACTTTGATCTAGAAGTACTCCGACGGTTATCACGAGATTTAGGGCGCGACTTATGACCAGCATTTACTATCGAGTGAATTTCACTCAGCATTTGCGTTTTAAAATTATTAAGAATTTCATTAATGTTTTGATTTTTTTATGTTGAGAAGCACTTTGATGAAACCGGTTTGAGTTAGTTGATTGTGCAGAAGTAGAAGTAGTTCATTGCGAAAATTTGTCCCTGTGACAACGTTTCCATAAGATTGTCGGCACGTTCTGCCAACAACGTTAATGGCAAATCGTTTTCGAAAGACGATAACACAAGTTGAATGCTTTCAAGAAGACGTGCCATTCAAAGTTATTTGATAATGCCATCGTTCATATAAGCACCGTTAATTCGGAGTTCAGCTAGCAACTGTGTAGGTTTTTCATCACCTAATACTAATTTATGCAAAATATTATTAATTTTTGCCTTTTCGCTGTCGCCCAAAATTTTAATTACCTCAATCTTAAAGGTAGTATAAGGAGTATCACCTATCTCTTTAAAGAGCAACGGTGCCAATTTGTTGTGCAATTGTGAATCAATTGCACTTGATGCATGTGAATATTTGGTCATTTCTGACCTAACATTCGAACTAAAAAATTTTAGTTCCAACATCCTGAACTAAACAATTGCGTTTTGGTCAAACAAATTTTGCGGATCTTTAAATTTAACAAAATTATTATTGCTCACTGTAGCTACATCTGGTTCAGTTGTTGGAGGTTGTGGCATGTGCCGCTGTGCCATGAACTGTTGATGGGCAAACTGCTGCAAGTTTATTTTGCATATAGCGTTCGCTCAAATTGAAAAATTTGGGCCTACAAATTATTTTTTTGGAGTTGGAACTTAGCTCCGCCATTTTACCACCAAAGCTCACTTTAACTAATCTAAAAACTTACTATAATATAAAAACAAAAAAAGAAAACAAAATCAACAAACAACCCTCTAGAGGTATTTAAAACAACACCATGGGAGTAAAATTCAACTTCAACCCAAGAATAACAAACAAAGCATTTACAGTGTTAAATAAACACAAACTTAAAATAGTTTTATGCAACAACAAACCAATTAAAAGACATCTTAGGTAACTTTAAAAAAACCAGAAAATCTTAAGAAACTGAGGATTTACAAAATTATTTGTGGTGACTGCAATAAAGTTTATATAGACCAAACAAAACTCAACATTGAAACAAAATTCAAGGAACATATTTATATAGCAAATCACACATAGTGGATTATACCCTACTCAGCTCACAAATAACACTTAAATTTCGAATACCAAATAAAAATAAAATAAGAAGAGAGTCTTGAGGAGTGCAGACAGAAGTGAAAACTTAAAACTGTGAAATAGCTGTGTTTTTATCGTCTAAATACAGCAAAATCTTTGCTTATCCTACCATACTTACACACTGTTATTAACTGAAAAAAAGATCAAATTCAATAAAAAATAAAAAAATTAAATATGTATGAATCAAAAGATCGAGAGTAAAATTATTTATAATATATTATTATTAATTTTAACAATACTTAGGTTATTCGTACTATCAATTGCGTTTTCTTTATTAAAAAGTATAAAGAAAAATACACAAATCAATGATAAGAACAATTTTTTTTATTTTACTTAAAAATACGAGAAAATCTTTACTTACTATGCCACACTTCCATAAATCAAGAAAATGGGAATAAGAAATAAGAATATAACAAATGATTACAATTTATCTCACTATCTTTTAGTATTTATTTTATATTTAATAATTATTTAGCATGACGATGAGACGAATATATAAATTTTTCCCCATACAACATCCCACAACACGCCTAAAGAAGTTTTCACTTCAAAAACACATTCGAGATACGAGAACTATATAGATGCCTATGAGAGTGTATCTATTCACCAGAACAAGGAAAACATAATTAACATAGATGCAGCTTATTATTTCTCCACATTTTAAAGTCTGTAACAAATGATTTTGACAAATGCAATCTAACATCGTATAAAATTTAAAAAAATTTGAGATATAACATTCTTTTAATAAGTTTTTGTCTTTGATATAGAGAGAACGTAACTACAAAAATGTACGAAAAGAGACAAAACAAATCGTGATCGCAAATCTGTCAAATTTGATTTATTTTTTCCCCATTTTAATTTGTTTTTCAATGGTTATATTTACTTCCACAAACTTTTTTATTAATTAAATTAAAAACAAACTCTAATATAAAATGTCCAGGCGGCAGGATGTCCGCTAGAAATAGGCAGATTTCAAGATCAGACAGTTTTCTGTACAAGTAGAATCTGATGTTTCAGATTAGTTTATACAAAACAAACTAATTACAAACAGATATCGAACAAATTTTTAAAAGAAAATTAGCTCACATATAAGCAAAACTACGTCTTTGCAATTTTGGAACGTTTTACGAACGAAAAAACAAATATCAAATCTACCACGGAACATATGTGTGACAATGTATAATACTATATGAAAAACTCCCCGCAAGCCTCTTCCATATCATACGTCATGCAATTACTGCGAAATATCATAATAGTTTATTTCTAAGAAAAAAAATTAATTTCTTCTATTCAAATCTTTTTCTTTTTTATATTTTCCTTGTTGTTGGGGATTGTTGCAAACTATTTTGTTAAAGCCGACAAATCAAAAACCTCTAACTGCAGACGTTCATATTTAAAAGAAACGGATTAAAATGTTTCCATAGATTCTAAATTTATGAAGTTTTTAAAAATATTAGTATCCAAACGGCCGTTAAAGTGCGTTTAAAAAAATTGTTTTTCTAGTAGAAAGCTTTTTTCTTAACTATGAGTCGGATTTTGCTTATTTACGAAGTTGTCCAAGATGTTTATAAAACACACATTTTTAGAAAAAATTTTTGATCTGGCTTCACAAATGCGACCTTTAGAGTGCCGGTTTTTTCAAAAGCATTTTGTGTTTACAAGCTGTTTTGTTGGAGCTGCTCCCTCAGGAACCTCTAACTGCAGAGGATTATTTGTAGAAGAAATTGATATACAAGATTCCAAAGATTCTAAATGTATGAAGTTTTTATAAATATTATTATCCAAATAGTCGTTATAAGGGTTTTAAAAAGCCAACTTTTTTACTAGTAGAAAGCCTCTAGTTTCTTAACCATGTCGGATTTTGCTGATTTACGAGCTTGTTTAAAATATTAATAAAACACACATTTTTAGAAAAAGTTTTTGATCTCTGAAATTTTACTTTTTTTAAGTGCCCAACATACCAAATCATCGATTTTTATGATAAATTATCGAAGATCGAAAAATCGATGATTTCAAACATTTTGCTGCAGACAGCTGATAAAAAATTTATTAAAATTTGAAATGCCTTCTGTATTTGGTTTTGCAGTCCAAATTCAACATTTTGCAAATCAATTTAACATTTTGCAATTCAAATTCAACTTTTGCAAATCAAATTCAACTTTTTGCAAATCAAATTCAACTTTTTGCAAATCAGATTCAATATTTTGCAAATCAAATTCAATTTTTTGTTCAAATTGAAGAGCAAAAAATTGGATTTGATTTGCAAAAAGTTGAATTTGATTTGCCAAATATTAAATTTGATTTGCAAAAAGTTGAATTAGATTTGAAAACAGGTGGAATTTGATTTGCAAAAGTTAAATTTGATTTGCACAATGTTGAATTTGGACTGCAAAACCTGTATTATAAGAAGGAAATACCAAAAAAGTTATATAACAAAATCCAGTTCATGTTATTAAACTGTTTTATTTTTTATTTTCTGACTGCAGAAATAAATTTGTGTATCTAAACATAAACGGAGGTAAATTTTGCTTTCTGCGTTTTCTGAGTTTTCTGCATAGGATCTTGATGAAACTTTGGCAAATGATACAGGTTCACTTGAAAATAGAAGATCTGGATTCATTTTAAATTTGGACAAAATGGCGGGGGGTCTCCCGAACACCTCTAAGTTTAAATCTTAAATAACTTCTGATATCGATCTATGATCTTATTGAAACTTAGTATATAAGGTTTTAATACTGTTTCCAATATTTCAGCATACCAACTTCTGGTTTGTCACTTCCGGTTAAAAAGTTTTTATTTCAGGTGTTTATCCCTACTGTAGCCTACAATTACCGATCGATTTTCATGAAACGTTGCGAAAAGCTTTTAAAAAACATGAGAAAGATTTTATCAGCTTTTGGAGCACATTGGATAAAGGGTTGGGGGGTCCACCATACAACAGGTGGTTTTTTCCACAAGTTTTTATGTTTGTTGGGAGCATAAAACATTCATTCGTGAATGAATTTTGATGACACTTTGGAAAAAGATGCAAACATGTATGACAAAGAACTGATTAGTTTTTGAGCGATAGTGAACAAAGTGCTGGGGGTCCCTGGAGCACCTGTTTTTTTGAAAGCTCTATAACTTCTGTACCTGATAAGCGAATTGGATGAAACTTGGTACATGAGTATGTAGTACGGTTTAAAATAGTTCTGCATCCCAACTTCCGGTTTTTCACTTCCGGTAAAAAAAATTTTTTTGTACTTTTTTGAAGTTTTTTCAGTGTCTTTATGCACACTACAGCCTACAATAATGAAGTGATTATGATGAAACTTATGGAATAGGGTTCCAATTAGTGTGAAAAGATAATTATCATGTTTTGGGACACATTGATCAAAGTGGTGGGGGGTCTACCATACAAATGCTGACTTTTCACACTTTGTTTTTTAAGTTTGTTGGGAGCATACAGACTTCATTCATTATTCAATTTTAATGACACTTTGGCAAATGATGGAGACTTAAGTAACAAAGAACTGATAAGTTTTTGGATAATATTGGAATAAGTTGTGGGGGTCCTCCCGAACACCTGTTTAATGTGTCACACTTTTTTCAATGTTTGTTGAGAGCACACAGCATTCGTTCGTTAACGAATTTTGATGACACTTTGGAAAAAGATGCAAACATGTATGGCAAAGAACTGATTAGTTTTTGAGCGATAGTGAACAAAGTGGTGGGGGGTCCCTGGAGCACCTGTTTTTTTGAAAGCTCTATAACTTCTGTACGTGATAAGCGAATTGGATGAAACTTGGTACATGAGTATGTAGTACGGTTTAAAATAGTTCCGCATCCCAACTTCCGGTTTTTCACTTCCGGTAAAAAAATTTTTTTGTACTTTTTTGAAGTTTTTTCAGTGTCTTTATGCACACTACAGCCTACAATAATGAAGTGATTATGATGAAACTTATGGAATAGGGTTCCAATTAGTGTGAAAAGATAATTATCATGTTTTAAAACACATTGATCAAAGTGGTGGGGGGTCTACCATACAAATGCTGACTTTTCACATTTTGTTTTTTAAGTTTGTTGGGAGCATACAGACTTCATTCATTATTCAATTTTAATGACACTTTGGCAAATGATGGAGACTTAAGTAACAAAGAACTGATTAGTTTTTGGATAATATTGGAATAAGTGGTGGGGGTCCTCCCGAACACCTGTTTAATGTGTCACACTTTTTTCAATGTTTGTTGGGAGCACACAGCATTCGTTCGTGAACGAATTTTGATGATACTTTGGAAAAAGATGCAAACATGTATGGCAAAGAACTGATTAGTTTTTGAGCGATAGTGAACAAAGTGGTGGGGGGTCCCTGGAGCACCTGTTTTTTTGAACGCTCAATAACATCTGTACCTGATAATCGAATTGGATGAAACTTTGTACATAAGCATTTAGTATGATTTACAAAAATTCTGCATCCCAACTTCCGGTTTTTTGCTTCCGGTAAAAAAAAATTTTTTTTACTTGTTGGCAGTTTTTTCAGTATCTTTATGCACACTACAGCCTACAATAATGAAGTGATTATGATAAAACTTATGGAAAAATTTCAATTAGTGTAAGAAGATAATTATCATCTTTTGGGACACATTGATCAAAGTGGCGGGGGATCTACCATACAACTGCTGACTTTTTACACTTGGTTTTTAAAGTTTGTTGGGAGCATACAGATTTCATTCATTAATCAATTTTAATGGCACTTTGAAAAAAGATAAAGACTTTATTGACAAAGAATTGACTAGTTTTTGGACAATATTGGGATAAGTGGTGGGGTCCTCCCGAACACCTGTTTATTGTTTCAATGTTTGTTGGAAACATACAACATTCGTTCGTTAAGTAATTTTGATTACACTTTGCAAAAAGATGCAAATATGTATGGCAAGGAACTGATTAGTTTTTTTAGCGATAGTGAACAAAGTGGTAGGGGGTCCTCCAAGCATCTGTTATTTTGGAAGCTCAATAACTTCTGTACCTAATAATCGAGTTGGATGAAATTTGGTACATACCCATTTAGTAAAGTTTACAACAGTTCTGCATCCTAACTTCCGCTTTGTCACTTCCGATAAAATTTTTTTACTTTTTTTCGTACAACAGAATTTATGTTTGTTGGAATACTACTGCCTGCTTTAATATTTTTATTATTAGAACTACGAAGTCCATAATATTGGTTAGCTTTTAATTAAAGTATTTTATAGATATTAGCTCATTATATATCCAGAACACTATGTTTCCAGAGCTGTGGTGAAGTCAGCCTATGCATCAGCGTCGCAATATTTTTTTAAGAGATAATAAAATAAAAATATAAATAAATCTTTGGTAGATTGTTATCAAATCTAATATAGTTCAAAATTCATTAACGGAACTTTAATAAACATAATACTCATACTTATGTGTAAACTTGATACTTATACTTATGGTAGCTACAGTGTTCCAACTATTAATATTACAAACCTTTTTCTTTGTAAATGTGGGATCAGTGCATTAATTATAATTATGCCAACTTTGATGGTCATTCTAAATTAATTAAATAATAAAACTTCATTGAAATTTTATTTCACATAACGATTCATATTAAAAAAAAACATATGTGTAAATAGTATTACCTAAAATAATTTCATCATCAGAAATAGCTAATCACCCAAAACAATTATATGAATCCACATCATATATGTTTAACTCATATATTATATTCAATCTTATATTCAAATTTTCATTCAACATTCAACATTTAAATCAGCTTTCAACATAAATAAGAAGAAAATAATAAAGATCAAAACTACAAACTTTGATTGTTAAAACATATAGAGAAAAAAATATATTCATGTTGTGTCGTCCATAATTTTAGGTCCTGTATACGGTGGCGGGTAAGTTTTAAGTTAAATAAATTATTAAATAAATATTTTTTTTAAAATTTTCTTATATTTGAAAACTTTGTGTTTTGTTTGCCTATTTTTATTTTCTTTTGTGATTCGACGATTACGCTAATGATGTAAGGATAAATTAGGACGCGGGCGGGCGGTTTGACGATATATGTAGGGTAAGTAGGCGTTCTGATGAAGGTGGATTTCCCTTCCCTTATTTTCCTTCTTCCTTTTTTTTATTCTCTATCAGTGTTGTGTAGTGTATGCATGTAAACTATAGCAGTCTATACAAGATTTTTGTTCCTATTTCCAAATTCCACGACCAACCGTGAGCATTAGCCGGAGCTACATTGACCGCGGAAAACAGGAACACTAATAATTTAAAAAATTCTGAAAGCGTGATAACTAAATTAGTTATCGTTCGCTACATGTTTTTTTGGACTAATTTATAATTTTTGGAATATTGAAATAAATTTGTATTTTTGATTTTGTTATAATTTTTGCGATATTTTTAAAAATTTGGAAAAAGATTTTTGATTTGGAAAAAATTTCCATTTTTGATTTTGTAATAATTTTTACGATACTTTTAGCATTTTGAAAAAAGTTTGTATTATTGATTTTGTTTTGCAATATTATAAGAATATTGGAAAAAGTTTCAATTTTTGATTTTACTATAATTTTTGCAATATATTTAGAATTCTGAAAAAGAATTTCAATCTTTGATTTTGTTATAATTTTTGGAATTTTTGGAATTTTGAAAAAAGTTTCAATTTTTGATTTTGTAAGAATTTTCGGAATATTTTTAGAGTTTTGAAAAAGTTTAAATTTTTGATTTTATTATAATTTTTGGAATATTTTTGGAATTCGGAAAAAAGTTTGTATTTTTGATTTTTGTTTTGAGGTTTGTTTTTTTTTATTTTGTTATAATTTTTGCAATAGTTTTAGAATTTTGAAATAAATTACTTCGGTCTGAATTTGAATTTTTGGAATATTTTTAGAATTTTGAGAAAGTTTAAATTTTTGATTTTATTATAATTTTTGGAATTTTGAAAAAAGTTTGATTTTGTTTTGATTTTGTTATAATTTTTGCAATGTTTTGAGAATTACGGAAAAAGTTTGAATTTTTGGAATATTTTTAAAATTTTGAAAAAAAGTTCAATTTTTGATTTTGTTATAATTTTTGAAACATTTTTAAAATTTTGAAAAGAGTTTTTATTTGTGATTTTTTGATAATTTTTGCAATAATTTAAAATTTTTTGAATAGATTTAAATTTTTGATTTTGTAATAATTTCTGGAATATTTTTAGAATTTTGAAAAAAAGTTTAAATTTTTGATTTTACTATAATTTTTAGAATATTTTTGGATTTCGGAAAGAAATCTGAAGTTTTGATTTTGTAATATTTTTCGAAACGCTAAATGGAGAGGTTTTTTAGTAGTTTGCTGAGTGTATCATCTTTTCACTAAATTATGTTAATATGATCTGTTATAATTTTCCGGCAACGAATTGATGTTTCGTGTTGGTTTTGTAATACATTTCTAAACAGAGATAAATACTTTTACTTTTACAAAGAGATTTATGCTTAATATACATCGCTGCCGATAACTAAAAACAATGTCCTCATAAAATTTTTATGCCGTAAACTATATCAAAATCGTTAGCCAAAACCGATGTCTTGATATCTCAGAGCTGTGAGATATCAAGACATAAACATACATATATATTTACAAACATGCATAAATGTTTTGTGAAATTTTATTTTGAAAAAATTGTTTAATCTAAGCATTTTTTTATTTGTTTGTAATTTTATATACAATTAAAATTAAATAAATTGGTTCCTTTAGAAATTTAGAAAAAAATTAACAAAATATTAAGTGAATTTAACAATTTTCTCAAAAAATATTTTGCAAGAAATATGCTTACTTAGCAATACGATAGATCAAATGAAATTGAAAAGCACAATGTTTTAAATAAATTATTAAGGAAATTAAAAAAAAATTGGTTGCTAAATGTAGGGAAATAATTATCAAACAACAAACATTTTACTATTTGTATAAATATATATGTAATTCGGGCATAAAGTATATAAAAAAAGATCTAATTTACGCCTTTAATACATAAATAGCTATTTTGTTATTTTATTTTAAAGACCGACTATTCACTTTACCGAGTAAGACCTTCAAGGTATAGCATAATTGGTTTGTAGTGTAAATAAAATAAAATAACCAATCAATAAATTATATTATTTGCTGTAAGCGATTATATAAGTTTGATTTTTCAAAACTTTATGGTGTTTAGGGTTTCGTTTTTTATATGGAACACTATTGATAAGAGCAAAATGTGTTTTTAGCATTATTTTGATTATCTCGTAAACCATTAATCCTGTGGACCTAAAATTTGAGGTGCTTATAAAACTAACTTATCCACACAAGATGATTAAAAAATAAATAAAGTTGATTTCGTTTGTTTTACAAAGGTACGATGAAGCTCTTGAGAACATACATTTTTTTTATCGAGACGAGTAGGGAATCATATGAAAGGGCTTTACTTCAGTATTCCTTAAAAATGTATTCTGGAATTTCACACCTCACCATTTTTTGTATAATTTTGAAAAATGACGTTCTCTTAATGTTTTATTACCCCGATTAACTCCGACCCTACTTCATCGAAAATCTTAAAATATATTTGGAATGATAGAAAAATTAGTAGGTTTTTAATGAAAAATATAGAAAAGTGGCAAATACTCATAACTATATTTATTAGAGGGGTGGGAATGAGAAGGGGTAAAAATATTATTTAAAACCAAGTCAAGTGGGGTATCATTTGAAAGAGCACTTGATTTTAGAAACACTGCAATTTTTTTTAGAATTTTGCAATGTACAGTTTTTGAATTATTGTCACAAAAGTGACACAAAAAGTTGGTCCCCCCTTGGATTTTGAGCTTAATTGACAGAAAAATTTGAAAAAATTCAAAGAGATAGGAAGATTGATAAACTCTGAACAAAAATTATAGCGAAGTCTCAAATAATTATATTTTTGTGATTTTAAGGGATCGGAGTAGGGAAGGGTGAACAAATTTTTTTTGACCCAAGCGAGTTTCATTTGAGGTTTTATTTGGGTTTAATTTGGGTTTCATTTGAAAGAGCACCAAATCTAATAAACATTGCAATTTTTTTTAGAATTTGGCGGTTCACAGTTTTTGAGTTATTCTAAAAAATGTGCAACTTTCATGCCGTCCCCCCCACCCCTCTACGTTTCGACACTGATTAACAGGAAAAATTGAAAAAATTCACAGATACAGGAAGTTTGCTATATTTTAAACGAAAATCATAGCGAACTCTCAAATAATTATATTTCTTTGTGTTTAAGGGATGGGTGTACGAAGGGTAAAAAAATCTTTTTTTGACCCAAGCGAGTTGGGTGAGTTTTGCGGTTCACAGTTTTTGAGCTATTCTAAAAAATGTGCAACTTTCAGACCGTAATTTATGAATAAAAAAAATAAAAAAATTGTTTTTTAAAAAATCATGAAAAATTCAAAACGGAAAAAGTGTCAAGTCTTATTACTTTGACGTAAAGTCACATAATCTGTGCACAAAAGGAGACATAGATCATGAAAATCGATGAACGCATTTCGCTTTTATTCACAATTAAGTAAAGGTATCTCATTTTGACAAGGATATTGATTTTCCATAGAAATTTTTTTTTAATATTTTTACTGGAATAAACTCCAACATTTATTGTTTTAAATGTATTTGGACATGTGTCTATGTGTCTTTGTGTATTAATTTTATTTTTTTTATATTTTTTATTTATTATTTTTTTATTTTTTATTTTTTATTTTTTAATTTTTATTTTTTATTTTTTATTTATTTATTTTATTTTATTATTTTTAGTATAATTTTATTTTATATTTTTATATTTTTGTTATATTTTATTATATTATTATTATTATTTTTTTTTATTATTATTGTTTATTATTATTTTTATTTATTATTATTATTATTTATTATTATTATTTATTATTATTTATTACTATTATTATTATTATTTAATATTATTATTTATTATTCATTATTTGTTATGATTATTTATTATTTATGATTATTTTATATTGTTCATTTATTATTTATTTATTTTTTATTTATTATGTTTTTATTATTTATACATTTTTTATTAAATTTTTTTTTTATTTTTTTATATTTTTGTTATATTTTTATTTTATTATTTTTATTATTTTTTTATTTTACTTTATTATTTTTATTTCATTTATTTATTTTATTTTTTTTCTATTTCTTATTTATTTAATTTTAATTTTTTTTATTTTTTCGTTACTTTTTCAGTACAGTATATCAGTAGATTAAAGGAATAGTAATTCTTAATTTCTAAATTTGTTTCAGCGAAATCGGACTAGTTGTTCTCGAATTATGTCAAAAAAAGAACCCCAAACGTGACAATTTCTCCTATATGATACTAACTTCAAATCGATATATCTCGATTCCTAGACGTGACCCAGCGAAACGCCGGGACACGTATAACTTTTTTTTACCGATATAAATTTTCCCGGTAGTCAGAACCCCAGCGGATTTTGGCTGTCGCACAGTGTAACTAAACTATTTCTCTACGGATCCCTCCGTTCCGGTTATTTTTGGTATTTTTGCTCACTAAATTTCACTTCCTTGATACTTCCTTTCATAGTTATGCATTTTATAATGAACTCACAAGGTTGAATCTAGTTCTACATAAGGCTTTTATCTGAAATTTTTACAACTCTCTGTTTTCATTTGACTCCCATAGACTTTCTTCTATGATAGCGCTCTTTACCGTTATGTTGAATTAACTCTGATCTGGGACATATACTGTAAAAGCTTTCTGAAGCAATTGTGTAAAGTGGGTCCAGAAGCGGAAATAACAGAATAAGTTAAAAGTGATAATTGTTACATTTTTAAATTAACTTTCTTACTCTTTGGATGATAATTTCTCTGAACCCTAATTACATCTACTTCTCTTTAAATGGGAGGCAAAAGGAAAAACATCATTAAAACAAAAACTGTTTTAAAAATTAAAAAACCAAATACAACTTCATCAGGTGATGACAATAAATTTAAATAATAAATTTAAATTTAAATTATGCCTATTACAATAAATGAAATAATCACCTCTGAGGAATATAACAGAAGGAGGGATTTAATGAACCCTTTAATGAACATAATCGCTTCTGAGAATGTCTTGCTTAACCAAGAAGATATTTCCCTGGGGGATTCTACGACAATATCCAACTCCAACCCAGGAGAAGAAACTAATAGCTTAAACAGTTTTAATATTAATGAGATAAATATCCAGCATAATATTTTTTTAATAAAATATGTTTTGTAGTAGGCATTACAATATGTGTCATAACAACACATAAAAACCTTTTAAGACCAAGGTCCCACAACAACATACGTTCTAAGGATGTTAATGGAAGCAAATATTTTTTTTTTGATTTTTTATATTTTTTTGTTAAATAATGGATAACTAAACAATAAATCCTATCACATATAAAATATGACATAGGCCAATATTTCGTGATAGGATAGAGAAAATAAAAATAAAATAAGAGACAAAAAGCAAATTTGTTTTAAAAATTTACAGGAACAAAACTAAAATGGGTTTGCCAATAGTCCAGCTAATGGCATAATCCTTGATTATGTGACGCACTATCTTTCTCAATGATTAAAGCTCATATGCCAATAGCAGGGACTGGAGTACGCGGATCAAAAAATAGAAAAAAATTAACAAATCAATAAAGACTGATCCCTCCATGCGAATTCAATAGAACTATAGATAATCCTATTAATGAAATCAATTATTACTCAATGGATGATAGTGGACCGTTCTGGGTAGTATTGTAAAAATATAATATCGAGGATTTCACTGAAACTAAAAATTTGAATGGCCTTAAAATAGAAGGCATTATTAAGATTACACAATTTGAAAGAAACAAAATCAAAATTCAAACTAAAAACCAAGTGACCACTAGTAATATTCTATTTAACACAGCGCCAAATAATGATAATTATATGTCTTATATTCCTAATATCCTGAGGGAAACTACCGGTTTTATAAGAAACATTCCCATGGATATGGACCTGAACAAATTTTTATCTTATTTCAAAAATGAAAAGATGATATGGGTGGAAAGGGTTACAAGGTGGAATATATTAGATAAAATCTCGGAAACTACCAGGTCAGTTAAAATAACCTTTAAAGGAATAGTTTACACTTTGAAATTATATACATAGGTGTCCTTAGAAGGGTGGACAATTTCATCCCAAAACCATTATTTTGCAAAGGACGTCTTTTATACGGACACCTCTCTAAATTTTGTAACGGAAAAGAGAAATGTTTCAATTGCGCCAGTGCAGATCATTCTATACAAAATTGCACTAGATTCAAATTTTGTGAAAATAAACATACAAGTAATTATCACGGCTGTCCAATTAAACCAGTGAAAATAGCTTTTTGTAAGGAAAAAATTAGTAACAGCATTAAAACTATTGGATAAGGAAGAAAATATTGCGCAAATGATGGGAAACATAAATTAAAGGTGATCCGAGTTACGAGGGTGATTGATATGGGGTCAGTTTTTAGGGGTAGGAAACGGTTTTTCACGATTTTTAGCGAAACTAGACCTTCTATCGAAAAAAGTTCAATGTAAAAGTTCTAGATAATAAAAATGTCTATAACATTTATGTCGACTATTTTTTCACATAACCTAAAATTTGCCGTGAAAATAGAAAAACCGAAAAAAAAATATCTTTTCGTTTTTAATTTTTATCTCTCACAAAAAAAAATTTTTTTTCACACAAATTGGTGAAAACTTACCTTATTATGTCCTTAAAACGCTGTAATCTTTTGGAATCAAAAATTTATTTTTCCGTTTGATTTTGATTTTAAACCAAAAAAGTGGCCTCATATTCACACGCAAATTCTCCTGAGCTGGAAACAGTTTTTTAAAAAAAATAGTATATAATAGTAATCTTTATTTTTGTTCAAACGTCTACTCTTAGATGGTGTTAAAGAAAAAATAAACATTAACATAACATAAACACGGAAACATTTTTCCAGGAAATGTAAAAAACTGAATAAACTTGATTTTAAAGAGATATTTTCAATGATTGTTTAAAAATATGCATTATTTGTTAAAACTTACCGTTGAAATCCTTAAAAATATAAATTTTTCCATGGTAATATTCATTTTTTTACACCATCTAAAAGTAGACGTTTCAACAAAAGCAAAGATTACTGATTTTTTTTAAAAAACTGTTTCTAGCACAGGAGAATTTTCGTGTGAAAATGAGGTCACGTTTTTGTTTTAAAATCAAAATCAAACGTAAAAATAAATGTTTTGATTTCAAAAAATTACAGCGTATTGGGGACATAATAACGTACGTTTATACCAAATTCCGTGAAAAACATTTTTTTTTGTGGGAGATAAAAATTAAAAACGAAAAGACCTTTTTTTCTCGATTTTTCTATTTCACGGCAAATTTTAGGTTGTGTGAAAAAAATGGCCGGTATAAAAGTTATAGACATTTTTATTGCCTAGAACTTTTACATTGAACTTTTTTCGATAGAACGTCTAGTTTCGCTGAAAATCGTGAAAAACCCTTTTCTACACTTAAAAGCTCACGCTCGTAACTCGAATAGCCTTTAATTTATGTTCCCATCATTTGCGCAATATTTTCTTCGTTAACAAAAGTTTTCATGCTGTTACTAATTTTTTCCATTTTTGCCTGTTTTTAAGGTATCTGGTCTAAATGTTCAGAAAACAACTTGAAAAAAGAAAATAATAAACGGAAACAAGATTTCATCTAAGGAAACTAAAAAACTTTTGGATTTAAACCATCCCATCTATATTTCTCAAGGTATTTCAATTAGAAAAGATGCTTTTAATGACAGATCAAAGGTCAAGATTTATGATAACGATGAAGGGATACAATCCCTTAGGGATGATCTGGCTAACTTTACTAACAGAGATGAAAATGTCAAAAAATTTGAATATGATGTAAATAAGTTGAAGACTGATGTTGAAACTTTAACTTTATAATAAATGAAATAAAAAAAATCAACATGTATATACAAACAACCAGTAATAAATTAAATGATACCAACTTACATAAAGGAGAAAACGATATGATCAAAATTGATCTGATGAACTATATCTAGGAACTTAATAACTTGGTTAACCCAACTGAGGAAGAGGATGCTCTCCCTTAATTAGTACTAATTTACTTAAATGTTACTCAAATACAAGTCGCCGAAACTCCAATATCTAAACCTTTCATTTTCTATTTAATCTATATTTTTCCTAGCTTGACCAACAACTCAAATGAGTCTTAAAATTTAACGGTTCAACATAAGAAGCCTAAAACAGAACAGAGATGAATTTGAAATTTATCTTATTAAAAATAACGTCGACATGGCCTTTTTATGCGAAACATGGACAAATAAAAAAGACGACCTAAAATTTAAAAACTATAAATCTTATATCAAACATAAAAAGGATAACTACGGAGGATTAGACTTTATATACGGGAGCTCCATATATATATATCGAAATGGGGTCTAGATACCTCATTTGTTAAATAATTACAAATTTAGTCACTTTAGTTTTGATTGTTATATTTCGAAATTCATATTATATTTTGAAATTCAATCTTGTTATATTTTGAAATTCAATCTAGGCTGTAATTAATTTTAAATGAAAAATAATAATTACTCTAATAATATATGAATCCCACTCTCCAAATTAATATTACTTAATTAAATTTCTTTTGACAATGAATGCTCATAATCATAATTCAATGAGTTTTACTAGAATAAATAACAGCAATTTCTGAACTTTTATTAATCCATTGAAGTATTTATCTCAAACATTCAAAATACACAATTTAATTTAATTAAATTTTAGTTTTTTATACTTATTTCTTCACCACCTATATTAATAAATTCATATTTTCAACATTAGTAATAACTACTTTAAATTTTCGATAATAGATTTTTTATTTTTTTTAAATAAAATGTGTTGTGTAATAGGGTTTAGAATATGTGTCACAACAACACATAAATACCTTTTAAGACCTAGGTCTAGACCTGGGTCCCACAACAACTGGCGTTCTGAGGTGTAGATTAACGCTTTTTTTAAACATCTGCGAGTTGAAGCCACCTGAGACTAAGTGTTCCGGCAAACTATTCCATTTGTACGCAGTTCAGACAAAGAAGTCTCTCTGCGATCTGCCAGTATGACAGCGCGGGATCTTTACCGTTTCACCGATTGCGGCAGCCGATTGCCGAGTAGAACGGGGGTAAGAATAAGTTTGAGGCACGATGCCGCTGATTTCATCTGAGCACTGCTGATGACGATATTTGTAAAAACCAACAAGGTCAGCAACAGTGCGACGATATTGTAGGGAATCAAGTTTTGATGTCAAAGTTCGATCACCCACAATTCGTATAGCTCACTTTTGAACAGAGTCCAAGAGGGCCAAGATGGAAACAGAGGCAGCACCCCAAACTTAACAGCATTACTCCATACAGGGACGAATATAGGACTTATAAACATGTAGCAATTGGTAAGGAGTGAAAAGTTTTTTGCATCTATTTAGGAGGCCGAATTTTTTAGACGCGCTTTTTGTCATCGCCATTACATGATCGTTTCAGAGTAGGTCATTTGAAACTGTGACACCCAATAAACGAATGTTTTTACATTCACGTATTGGTTCATTTGATTGATTCACAGATTTGTAAGAATTATTCTAAATTTGCATCTGTTTTATTTGTATCAATTAATTGAACAGTTTTGTTATTATATAAAATTAAGAACCACGTAAGGTGTCTTAACTCTAAATCCCTTAGTTATAAATTATTTCTATACTTGAAGGAAAAAGTGTTCTAGACCGAGTTGTGAAAACTTGACCATTTTTGATTTTCCTGAAACTTGGCATATAAGTTGTATGGACAAAATTAAAACAATAACTTATATTACAATTTTTTTAAAGTGCATAGTTTAAGCATAGGGGGCACCCCAACCTGCATGAAAAATGAAAATTCTGCCAATGCGATGCAACTTTGAAATTAAATTACTCAAGAACGGCTATACCGATTTCATCAAACTTTTTTTTGTTTGATAGATGATTAGTTAGTCGTTTGAAAATAAATTAATTAACTGTTTCTGTAATTAATTTTTAAATAAAAATATTAAAAACTTTTTTAAAGATGGCGCTAGGGTCGAAGATCAATTGGAATTTAGTTAATTTTTTTTTGAAAATAGTCTTATTCTTACTTTTAAGTATTCCAAATTTACAAAGAGGCTTTAATTTTTGGTCTTGAGATATTTAATTTTAAAGATTTTTAGTATGACAAAACTTCTAATTTTGCATCATGTTTTCAAATAACATTCATTAATAAAAAATTTTAAATTCAAAAAAATTTTAACTTTTTTTTTAAATGTAGTTTTATCCTTACTTTAAAATATATCAATATATCAATTCGTGTTCTTGAGATATTTAGTTTTAATCCGATTTTTAGTCCGTCTAAAATTCTAATTGTTCATTATTTTTTCGAACAATCTTTATCGACAAAACATTTTAATCACTGAAGTTCGAAAAAAAGATGAAAATTTCGAGTTTTAGTTGGACCGAAAAACCTTTAAAATTAAAAATCTCGCAAGAACACGAATTAAGACTTGTTAATTATAAATAAAATTGTTAATTTTATCGTAATAAGTTTTAAATTTTTATATTTTTTTTTTTTTTTTTTTTTATTAATTAGTTAGACATGTTTAGCACACTAAATATGAAATATTCATTATTTAGACTCTTTGAATATCCGAAGATACCATGTCAACTATAAAGGAAGGAGATGAGGAAAATGGAAGGAATGGGGATATAGGGATAACTATACTAATTTTTTTAAATGATGATGGACATTTTCTTTAAATGCCTGAGGGGAAAATTCATCGGGAAATACAGAGGAAGGCATTGAGTTCCACAATTTGGCCACTCTATTAAAATAGTCATTCTGAAAGGACACCGTTCTGCAACGAGGTATTTGTACAACAAATGGATGGGATGACTTGGCAGCTCTTGTTTGTCGACTATACTGCGCACATGATGGAAGGATATTTTGAATTTCCTTAGAAGACAATTTGCTAAAGTTATATTTATAGTAGATTGACAATTCAGCCACATTTCTTCTGTGCTGGAGTGAATCAAGCTGATCCGTTAGTTCGGTATTACCAATCAACCGTATTGCTTTTCTCTGTACAGAGTCTAGACATTTTATTGTTGACTGACAAGCACCTCCCCAAACATGACAGCAGTACTCCATACATGGTCGAATAAAGGACTTGAAGATTAGCAAAATTTGCTCGGGATTGAAATACTTTTTACATCGACTCAAGAATCCTAATTTTTGCATTGCAGATTTAGCGAGGTTGAACACATGTTTATTCCATTTCAGGTTATTTTGAATATCCACTCCAAGAAGTCTAACTGATTCAACCTCACGCAATTCCTCGTGGTTTATCTTAATAGGGAAATTTTTATCTCGCTCTATTCGTGAAAGACGGCATAGTTTTGTTTGGTTGGATTAAATGAAACAAGATTACGATCACACCATTCCATTATACGCTCCAGATCTTTGTTGATAGAATCAATTAGCAGCTCTCTATCGGTGGTAACTGCAGTATGAGATCGAAATTTAGGAGATGCATGTGATGCATGCAATGTGCTGTCATCAGCAAAACTATGGATTGGGTGAACTGTGGAAATAAGTAAGTCATTAATGTATAGAAGAAACAAGGTTGGTGAGAGTGCAGAACCTTGGGGAACCCCAGCATTGGTTGTGAAAATATTGGATGTGATACCATCTAAATTAACATGAAATTGGCGACCTGTAAGAAAACTGTGAATCCATGAGACAGTAAGATGGTCTATGCCATAAGATTTTAATTTAGCTATAAGATTTTTATGCCACACTTTATCAAATGCTTTAGAAATGTCAAGTGAAATACTGAATGTTTCACCGTGGTTTTCCAGCGATTTGTTCCAGAGATGGGATACGTAGGCTAACAGATCACCTGTTGCATGACTTCTACGAAAACCATACTGCTTATCATCAATAATTTGCGACATTTCCAAATAATCTATCAAATTGTAGTTAACATATTTTTCAAATATTTTAGCTAAAACCGACAGAATTACAATTGGTCTATAATTGTTAGGATCTATCTTACTGCCTTTCTTTGATATGGGTTGAACGCTGGCCAGCTTCCAAGAATCGGGAAATATTCCGGTTTTATAAGATAAATAGAAAATTTTTGTTAAAATTGGAGCTAGTTGCCTAGCAAAGTTTTTAAGAATGAAGGGTGGAATACCGTCGGGGCCAGCAGATTTGTTGATATTGATAGAAAGAAGCATTTTCCGTACAATATTGCAACGAAAAATAATTGGTTTCATTTTCGTTACAACTGGTTGAATGAGTGTAGGAGAATGGGGAGGTTCAACTATGTTTGAGTTTTCTGCGAAAATACGACCCAAAAGATCCGCTTTCTCTTTCGAGTCGCTCACGGGAATGTCATTCAGAACTATTATATAATATATAATTTATGATTTTCAATCCATGCTTTTTCGATGATTAAAGCCTGAAAATATTTTAAAGAGACCGAAATTCGTAATTTTTTTCAATTCAAAATTTGTATTACCATTGTTGGAATTGGGCACAAGTTTTGTCTTCTTAAAAGAGCTGTAAAAATCACTTGAAAGTAAAATTCTTTACATTTGTTAATCATTCCTTACATTCTTTACAATCTTTACGTAAAAAACTATTCTTTACTAATTCTTTACATAAAAATGTAAAGAATTATTCTTTACATGAAAATGCACAGCTCTGAAATTGTGATGGTAGAAGGAATTATGTATGTAACTTCATTCACAATAATAAGCAAATTAATGGAAAGAAAATAACAATACTAAAAAAAATACACAAAATAAAATATTGAATTCTATAAATGAACCGTTTTTTTTAAAATGGTATAAGTCCACTTTTGGAAAAAATTGAGTTAGTGGTAGTTTGAGAAACATAATGATGGCCTCTTTTTATATATATAATCATACCTTCAATAGAGCCCGATTTAGGGTGAAGCGTGGGTGGATAAATGGCTAAAGATCGATTTCAACATTTTATTTGTTAATATCAATAGAATAACTTTTGTTAATTTTATTTTTTTTAAACTAGCATATTTTAACTTTAAAATAAAACAAAACAGAAGTTTCTCTCCTTAATAGAACCGAAGTTATGAATTTTTGAAAATAACTCATCAAGAAATTTAGAATCACTACATTTTCCAAAAAAAAAATCCTCGAACACCAATATCTTTTTGTTCGATATAAAACGCATAAAAAAATTTCAGCCAAATCAAAAATGTGTCGGTAAAAGAATGACCCATTTACAAGGGAATTATACTACCTCTTGTTCTTATTTTTTAGAACACGTTATTATTGAAAGTGGTATAAGTCCATTTGGAACCAAAAAATCAATTATTTTCTTTTTAATTTTAAATAACTATTATTACATAATAAAATTAAATAGGTTTAAAGTGTGAAAAATATCACAAAATTTTAGTTACATTTGCCAATGTTTTTATATTGATGCAAACGCAAATCCTTAAATATCTCAATATATGAAAAATGGACTTATACCACTTTAAAAAAACGGTTCAAATATCGAACTAATTATAATTATATCTCAATTTATATTAAAATCATTTAGTCAAAATTTTTTCTCAAATAATCAATAAGAAGGTTGATTTTTATATTATAATTAAATTTTTAACACAGTATTATCACACCATAGGTTAAATAATTAAAAATAAAGAAAATATCAAATTATATAAATGGAATATAAAAAAACAAAATTATACTATATATAATTATTGTAATAATTATAAACAATCATAATAACTTAAATGTAAATTTTCGCAGATATCTCTCCTCGCTGCAAAGATATCTCCTACAGAACTAACTTGCACTCCCATTGTTAACCTCTTAACCAATTAAAAACCATTGATTATGTTAATATAGGTGTAATATCGTTATTATTATTGGTAAACAGCAACACCACCAGCTTTTACATTACATATGACGTTCAAATTTGACTATATGTACATTTAAAATTTGAAATAGAAATATCTTCATTATTGTCAATTCATGTTTCTGATAAAAGAAATATCTTAGAATTATGTGCCACATTGTCAATTATATTATTTAATAAAGTTATTATATATACATACATAAATACATATAAGAGCAGGATTGATCACAACTTGTACAAAATCAAATCAAATCAAACAATCAACAAATCAACAACAAACAAATCAACAAATTTATACATGTAAAAACATTAAAATAATGTTATTATGTATACACACATCTAAAGACATATAATAACAGCAGGATTGATTATGAGTTATGACATGTTAAAAATCAAATCAAATACCATACGAAAAAATACATGTAAAAATATTAAAAATATAAATGCTTAAACCCTAATGTTTATATTTAACGTTACATCTCTCTGTAACAAAAATTTCTAAATAATGCCTCGCTAAAGACGTTTCACTTTAAAAAAGATGTTGACTTTAATAGAAATTTACACATCCTATAAATGAAAACATTCTATGAAAACATTTCCGAAAAATATGAGTCTAACCACTGTTGAGAATTCAGTTTAAGTAAATAGAGTGATGATGAAATTTTAACTTCGAATCCCCAAAACGAAACACAAGTAAAAAGAGCAAAACGGATTTTTTCTCTGAAATATTTCCAACCATACTTTGAATTGAAAAAATTTAAATTACTTCCTTAGTTACTTGTGTTCAATTACTCACAAAAATTCAGAACAATTAATATTTGATACCAATTAACTCAGGATTCAAACATTTTTATATCCATTTATAGTTTGCAGTCAGATCCCTTAAATCCCTGATATTTGACTAAATAACCTTTTCAAAATGTCTTGTTTGATTATTTGTAAACAAAAATTTAAAATCTAATTGTTTGGATTTGTGGTTATTTTTACTGAAAGCAAAGCATTGTTTTCGTAATAGTTCATAAATTATGTAAAAAGTTCTTTCCTTTTCTATTAACCGATTTTTGTTTCGGTTAATGTAGTTAGCAAGTACCGCAAGTTTCTAATATAAAAGGAGATTTATGTTTACAAAAAGTATTAACATATTCAAAATAATTTTCGTTACATAAAGATATAAATTTTGGATTATTCCGAAAGTTTGATATACGCAACAATTAAAAACCTGAACTATGGTTTCCAATACTGTAATATTTGATATTCGGTACAATATTCACGTTTCACAAATTGTTTGTTAGCTCAACAACAAACAAGTTGTATATCTACATAAAAATATTTGTAAACGTACAAACAGAAATAAATAATCACCGATATCCCAATAAAATTTAAATAAATAAAATAAAATAACAAACCATCATACGAGTATATATTGTGTTATTAATAAAATCGTTGAACGAGGACGTACATGTTAGTATGTAGTATTGATTTGATATCATTTGATATATGTAGCTTTATAAATAAAACAACAGGATTTAGTCATGTGCATTTGATTTTATGTTTTGTTTTTAATTTCAACAAAAAAATCATTAACACACATGACGTTTATTGAAACGAAAGCTTTTTATTTTATAGAAAAGCTTAATAAGGTGAAGCATAAAATTAAAACCAAAATTAACACTAGATAACGTTTTTAGGAACAGGTTAATTACTTTCCTTTGGTTTAATTAAATAGTACCATTTTTATCAGGAGATTGTTTTTAATTAATCAATTATTAAATTTAATAATTAAAAGTAATATTATTTTTCTAACAACTTTTATTAAAAATATAAATTTCAGACGCGTTTAATTGTTTTTAGTTTTGGGCAGCGATGTATATCAAACATAAAACTTTAACAAAAGTGTAAGTATTTTTTTATCTCTGTTTAGATATTTATAACAAAACTAACACGAAACATCAAAACGTTACCGAAAATTATTATATTAACAGATCATAAATTAATTTAATACACTCAGCAAACTACTCAAAAACCATTCTCCATTTAGCGTTTCGAGAAAATATTACAAAATCAAAAATACAAATTTCTTTCAAAATTCCAAAAATATTCTAGAAATTTTAATAAAATCCAAAATTTAAAGTTTTTTCAAAATTCTAAAAAATATTCCGAAAATTATTACAAAATCAAAAATTGAAACTTTTTCAAAATTCTAAAAATATTGCAAAAATTATAACAAAATCAAAGATTGAATCTTTTTCCAATATTCTTAAAATATTACAAAAAGTATAACAAAATAAAAAATACAAAGTTTTTTCAAAATTCCAAAAGTTATAATAAAATCAAAAATTTAAACTTTTTCAAAATTCTAAAAATATTTCAAAAATTAAAAATAAAATCAAAAATACAAACTTTTTTCAGAATTCCAAAAATATTCCAAAATCAAATACACAAACTTTTTTCAAAATTCCAAAAATATTGCAAAAATTATAACACAATCAAAAACACAAACATAATTCGAAATTCCACTATTCATTCTGATGATACACTTGACAATATTTTTTGACAAACTTATAATGCATTTATTGCATATTTATACCGACAAATTATTCTATACTATCGACAATCAAATTTAATTGTAGTGTGCTTTTTGAAATATTTAGCAAAGACACTCATCTCGAACAAAATTTATTATAATTATTCCAAGTATTTGTGACGTCATTCATATGAAAAATGTTTTTCCTTAATTAACGCCCTAAACGACTTTTTTTAACGACAGTCATAGAAAATAATGTTTTCTTTCTGTCAGGTTAAAAGAGAAAGTTAGTTTTTGCTGTTTAGCGAGCATTTTTGAATTTTTTCTGTTCTTAAGCGGAAAGTAAAAACACAAGTAAAACAAAAGACATAATGGACAAAGACATTATATTAAAATTTATTAATTTCTTCTCTCCAAAACACTTTTGATTTTTTGGCTCCATAATCCGAGGACTTCTTTTTTAAACAAGGCATTAATCTTTTATATATTGCATTAATCTTTTATATATGGGTTATTCCATTTGAAACCAACCAAAAAACTTTAATTTTCAACCTGACCATTTTAGATTTTTATGAAACTTACAGAAATTATTTGCCATGAATATACAAGTAAAAAACGGTTTTCTAAAACTTTTTATCTCTTTTCGTTTTTGTGTAATTAATTTTAAAAATTTTGGAATATCGTCATTTTAGGGCTTACCTGTATAGTTTAAATTTCGAATATCTCAAGTTGTGTACAACCTAGAGAGCTGAAAGACCCCTCATTTCATCAAACAGAATGGTGCAAGGTTTAATTTGATATGCTATTTACATATGTTGGTTCAAAACCTTTTTTTTGAAAACCTGTAAAACTTTTATTGAAAAAAAATCAAAGAAAGTGTTTTTTTTTAAATTTTGAAAAAATCCTTTATTTTTTGATATACTATAGTAAAGAAATCCTGAAAGTTTCAGAGTGGGACATGTATGGGATCGTAAGTTATAGTAAAATATAAGAAGCTATGTTCAACTAAAACTGGAACATTACTCTCCATTTAATATTTTTAGATGTAAATAACAATACACGCAAAGAAATAATGTGCTTTATTAACAAATAAGCAAAGCTAATTTAACAAATATATTGTTACAAATTCAACTTACTTGTGACTTTGCTAATAGCACAAATTTGAAAATGTTAAATAAACTTATGGAAAGGTAATATTGAATATTTAATTTTATGCTGTATTTTACTAAGTGCGAAGTTTGCTCAACTCAGTCAAATGCGTATATAACAAATCAATAAAGTAAAATTATCAATACATTTATAAGTAAAGATAGCTATATGATGAAGTCGAAATAGCCCTGCATAGTAGTGATATAGGGGAGAGCACCATAGTGAATTTAACATATACTTAAAACGTTTCATTAACCATCTCTCCAAGTGTAATTTGCACAACCGTAACTTAAATTCACATAACATCCAAAGTAGATTTAGGTAAGGGAAGAGGTAACGAAAGCATTGTTGTTTAGTGAAATTATATATACATACATTATATATATATATATATATATATATATATATATATATATATATATATATATATATATATATATATATATATATATAATATATATATATATATATATATATATATATATATATATATATATATATATGTATATATATATATATATATATATATATATATATATATATAAAATATATATATATATATATATATATATATATATATATATATATATATATATATATATATATATATATATATATATATATATATATATATATATATATATATATATATATATATATATATATATATATATATATATATATATATATATATATATATATATATATATATATATATATATATATATGTGAACATATATGTAAATGTGCATATATCTGGCAAATTCTGCAATACCAAGTCCATCGAACGTCGCAACACTCATCACAAGAAATAAATTGGTTTGTTTTCATTTATTAATCATATATTTCCATATAATATAAAAATTAATTCTATTAACTTAATTCCAACATCATTGTTTTTTCTAATTTAATCAGTCAAAATTTATTCCTATTTTAATCTTAAATATAAATAAAATATTCAATTTATTGAACATGTTTAATTATTTGAGGCTTCAGGATCTGAATAAGTTAAAACTATATTATATATTAAAAATTATGTAGCTGTCTTTATTATATAACTGTATAACTGTCTTTATGTAATTAAATGTATAATGTATATATATTTGTTGCTGCCGCCCACCTTTTAAACACCGATTAATTTTATTTCAATTTTGTTGTTAAGTTTTTCACCTATAGAGATCGCAGCCACCACTCCATAGAATACAACTATTCTTACCCAACTTCTTACCCAACTACCCAGTTTTGTAGACACCAATTAATTTTTTTCAATTTTGTTTCCAAGTTGTTCATCGGTTGAGGGCACAGCCACTACCCCATTTTAATACACCATCTGAAATAAAAAGGTTTAACCTTTTCAGCAAGTCTAAATTCTTGTCCTAACAATACCTAGTTGGGCCACCAGATAGCCTACAATTTAGAAAAGAGAAAAAAACTTTATTTTAAATTTATATCATTCAAAATTTAAAATTTTAGAAATTTGATTTACAACCGGTAAGTGGTCAGATTCAACCACCAATCAGCAGCAGATTCAACCTTTTCAGGAAATCTGATTTTATATATAGCTAACCAACTGGTTTGACCACCAGAGAGCTAACAAGTTGAACAAAAACTTGTTACTTTAAACTAATGTTATTAAAAATTAAAATTTTAAAAAGTTTGATATACCATCGGCAAAGGGAAGACTTAACCTTTTTACTTCTTTTGTAGATGTCTTCATAGAACTGATTGTTCTTTTTCTGCTTTATATTTTTTGAAGTTTGATGCTGACAAAGCTAGTTTTTAAAAAAACCAAATTAAAATTAAGATACCACACACGCCTGAACAGGAAGCGTAACAAGTGTTTAAGTTTAAAAACTTGAACCATGTGTATTGATGTTTAGCAATATAAAAAGGATAATCGATTTACACTTTTTACATGCAAATAACTGTCAACTAGTTATTTTACGCAGTTCAGTTGCGGTGGTTAAGATGTATAACTAATTTGTTAACATTTATAAAAATAAAATACACTTACATTTTGTTTCACTATATTTCACTTTCAAATTTTGATTTCAATAGTTTTATTTAATAAAAACAAAATAATAACAATAACTTAATTTAATACATAACTTATATTCAATTTGTATATATTTAATATTAAAATTTAAAAACTAATATTGCAGTTCAGACACTTTGTCAAGACTAAACGAAATATGTAAAATTTATCCAAATCACATGGTGATCAATTCGTTATACATAAACTTGGGTAATTTAAATATACTTCTAAGATAATTTACCATAACATTTGTTGGTTTATACTTATCATCTAAGTTAATTCAGCAATACATATGTATATATACATATGCAAAACTGACTCTTAAAGACTCTCTTTGTGTTTCGTAAGTGCGCATTGTAATAAAATCTTTAAAGGCTGCAAACTTACCTTTCCTATTTTGTTTAACCATATCTGATATCTTATATTAAAAATTACATGAGTTTCATTTCAAAATAAATATATTTAAACTCCTTACTAAAGTATTTTTTTAATTTACAAACCTTTTTAATTTGAACCTATTGTTATTTACATCTAAAAATATTAAATCATGAGTAATGTTCCAGTTTTAGTTGAACATAGCTTCTTATATTTTACTATAACTTATGATCCCATACATGCCCCACTCTGAAGCTTTCAGGATTTCTTTACTATAGTAAACACTTTATTTGATTTTATTTCAATAAAAGTTTTTACAGGTTTTCACAAAATTCGTTTTTGAGCCAACATATGCAAATAGCATGTCAAATTAAATCTTGTGCAATTCTATTTAAAATGAGGGGTCTATCAGCTCTCTAGGTTGTACACAACTTGAGATATTCGAAATTTAATCTATACAGGTAAGCCCTAAAATGACGATATTCCAAAATTTTGAAAATTAATTACACAAAAACGAAAAGAGATATAAAATTTTGGAAAACCGTTTTACTTCGGTCTGAGCTCAATTCATGAGCTCAAAGTGAAATTCTTACCCTCACTTTTTTGACATTTCTCGACGTTTTAGGACCTCCTGATTCTAAAAAAGCAAAAAAAAAAATGAATGTCTGCCGGCCGTCCGCCGTCATTACCTACCCTGCAGGGAAAACCGCAGGAGGGATTTGAAAAATTTTTTTTTCTAAAAATAAGTATACTCAAGGGACAGGTCCGAAAGGACGCTGTGTTCGATATCTGTACCGGATGTGTGTCAAAAAAATCATTATGTGTGTCAAAAATAGCAAATTTTCATATTTTTGGCTTAAAAAACGTTCATTTTAAGTGATTACGAGCAGGAACATTAAATTTGGAGAAATCTTGATGGTCGGGATTGGTATGTGAGATCAAAAACTAATTATTGCATTATAAGTTTGTCAAAAAAATGTTGTCAAGTGTGTCAAAAGAAAGATTTTTATTTATTTTTTTACCCAATTTTTCGGGAAAAAAAGTTAAATTAAAATTTTGTTTGAAATGATTTTATTATTATTACTAGCAGGGCCCGGCGTGCTTCGCTACGCTTATAAATAAAGTTTTTGCGTATACATTTTGTTGACGTAGAAGCAATGATTTCAAAAAGTAATAATGAGAAATGCTAGCATATAATTTTTAATTTTTCTTTTTAAATATATGAATGAAAAATAATCAGAACTCTAGCTGATCAGTTCGGATAAATGAAAAATTAGCGATCAAATAAGTTAGAGATTAAATAAGCTTACTTGAAAACTTATTTGATCGCTAATTTGTCATATATCCGATCTGATCAGCTAGAGTTCTGATTATTTTTCATTCATATATTTAAAAAGAAAAATTAAAAATTATATCCTAGCATTTCTCATTACCACTTTTTAAAATCATTGCTTCTACGTCAACAAAATTTCTACGCAAAAACTTTATTTGTAAGCGTAGCGAAGCACGCCGGGCGCCCTGCTAGTAAGAAATAAAGAAAACAAAACACCCACCTTTCTAATATGTTTTATTTCATAATACTTGAGGGTATTCAATGTTTTTTGTTGATCCATTGTCTGTGTGGATATAGAGATTGCCTGGTTTGCCAACTCTAAAACACGCAACATATAATTGTCCATGTAAGAAACAATCGTTATCTAGATCTAAACCACATACTTCCAATGTTTGGCCCTGAGCTTTGTAGATGGTGATTGCAAATGCCAATCGAATTGGGAATTGCAGTCTTTTAAATTGAAATGGCATATCCGTTGGTATCATGGGTATGCGAGGAATGAAGACATCTTCGCTTTTGAAAGGTCCATTCAAGATTGTTGCTTTTACTACGTTGCTCAATAATTTTTTTGCTGTGAGTCCCGTGCCATTGCAAAGTTTTGGCTGATTGATATTACGCAACATGATGATTGGCACGCCGATTTTAAATTGTAGTACATGTGGTGGCATCCCTGGTAGATCAAGTGAATTCAAAAATTCTGTTGGATAGCTAACTGCTTCATCTGCTTCCATGACAGTGTCTACGGACTTGTATGTGACTTCTTCGCTTTGAATATTAGACATAATTAAATTGTTAAATTCATTGACGTCTTTGTTTTTGGCCGCAAGAATGATTCGTTCACTCAGCCAATCGTGATTCTTATGATTAATTTGAATATCAGGAAATACTTTTTCAATTAATTCCTCTTTTGACGACACTAAATTGCAGAAGTTATGAGGCAATAAAATTCGTCCTGTTGTTAAATCAACCGGCACCTTTCCGTCACCAATTCTCAGCAATTGATATGAGAATATCTCAGCTGATTTATCTTTTTGGAGGAGAACACGGATGTTTGTCGATAATTTTAACCTTTTCACGTATCCCCACAAAGTAGAATATTTCAAGCAAGCATTTATTTCATCTGCCGGTGTTGATCGGGGAACTACAGCTAATGTTTGTCTGAAATCTCCTGCAAGCAATATTAATGCATTCCCAAATGGTCTGATATTTCCACGCAAATCTTGCAATGATCGATCAAGCGCTTCAAGCGATTTTTTGCGCGCCATTGTGCATTCAGCCCAAATGATTAGTTTACATTTCTGCAATACTTTTCCAATTCCCCATCCTTTGGAAAGGTTGCATGTGGGCGTTTCAATGAATTGCATGTTTAATGGCAATTTCAAAGCGGAATGAGCTGTTCTTCCATCTGGTAGCAATGTCGCAGCTATGCCGGACGACGCAAGAGCTAAAGCTATGCTATTTTACGGTTGAATTACTGCTAGAATCGTTTAAGAATCGTTTTAGAAACGTTTTGCCAGTTCCTCCTGGCGCATCCAAGAAAAAGATTCCTACAACCCCGTTATCAACATTTTGCATTAGTTGATCGTAAATTGTTTTTTGTTCAAACGTTAGCTTCGGAATATTTGATTGCACATACGACAGTTACTTCTGTAATCCTTTTATTTATTTATGATGGATGATAGCATGCAAATTCGTATTGATGTTATCAGCATTCAATGGTATTGCTACACTCGAATCACTCAAATTTAATGTTTTTAAGTACTCAGAAATACAGCTAAACTTACCATCTGATTCATTGGCACTTTCATAAAAATCAATAAGCGCAAGTTGTTAGTTAGTTATTCATGCACAGTACTGTTTTATATATTTAAATTTCCTTCAAAATGGTAAGTTTTCTGTAGCCAAATGCTTTATAATTTATAACAATCACAAATAATATCCAGATCAGCTATTTCATTTATAATACTAAGAACAGATAATTAGTAACAGAAGTTATTTAAAAAAAACAGATGTTTAACGGTGGATTGAATCCAAAATTGCTTAAACAATGGTTCACCACCTGATCGTGCGATCTAGTAAAAGTAAAGATATTCACATATATTATAGAGCAATGTAAATTAATTGATATTGTTACCAACCTTGCGACACAAATTTTAATAATCAGTTACTTTGATATAAGTAAAGGTGCGATCGTGCGAAATCACGATATTTTCCTGATCCGTTTATTGGGAGAAATATGTAGCAAAAAGATCTATTTTGTTCAGTGTAAAATATTGTATTACAGATTGCTTCAAGGATAATGTTTTTATAGTAAATGAGAACTGAGGACATTTTTGCTCCTACCGAGGACAGTCCTACCGAAAGGAGAACACGTTGCAACCTTATTGGTTTACAAATTAGATAAAATAATCTTTGGGCCTATCACTATACGAAACTAATCGATTAAATTGAGCATGAAGTTAAAATCGACCATAAAGTTGAGTGATTTGAGAATAAAGCAGGTGAGACACTTGTAATTGTTGACAGCCTACGTTATAAAACATATACATATGTATAACGGAAAAAAAAATTAAAAAAAAAAAAAAAAAAAAAAAACTATGTAACAACCTTCCTGTATTCAAATGCAACGTTGTCTCCAAATTTCAAAAGATTCGATCAAGTACTTTCGGAGATTACCTATTTTGAACAAACGAACATTTACATTTTTGTTTATATAGATTATTGAGAACTATGGCATTATAAGTTTGTCAAAAAAATGTTGTCAAGCGTGTCAAAAGAAAGATTTTTATTTACTTTTTTACCCAATTTTTTGGAAAAAAATAAAATAAATAATTTGTATGACATGAAAATTATAGAAAATTATGGCATTATAAGTTTGTCAAAAAAATAATGTCAAGCGTGTCAAAAAATGATTTCATTGATTTTTTTAGCCAATATTTTGGGGAAAAAAATGTAGCTGTTTTTATGACGTAAATGTAATTGAAAATGAAATTGGACATGGAAATTTTTGAATTTGTTACAGTTTTTGAAATATTTTTGGAATTTTGAAAAAAGTTTGTATTTTTGATTTTGTAATAATTTTTGCAATATTTTTAGAATTTAGGAAAAAGTTTTAATTTTTGATTTTGTAATAATTTTTGGAATATTTGTAGAATGTTGAAAAAAGTTTGATTTTATTATAATTTTTACAATATTTTTGGAATTTTGAAAGAAAAATGAATTTGTGATCTTGTAATATTTTCCCGAATCGCTAAATTGAAGGTTTTTGAATAGTTTGCTGAAAATGAAAATGAAATTGGACATGGACATTTTTGAATTTGTTATAGTTTTTGAATATTTTTGGAATTTTGAAAAAGTTTCAATTTTTGATTTTGTAAGAATTTTAGGAATATTTTTAGAATTTTAAAAAATTTTGAATTTTTGATTTTATTATAATTTTTGTAATTTCGGAAAAAGTTTCAATTTTTGATATTGTTATAATTTTTGCAATATTTTTAGTTTTGGAAAAAGTTTGAATTTTTGAATTTTTAAGAAATTTTGGAATAGGTATTATTAGAATTTAGAAAAAGTTTAAATATTTGATTTTATTCCTCTTAGAATTTTAAAAAAAAATTTTTAATTTTATATATATTTTTAGAATTTTGAAATAAGGTTCAATTTTTGAATTTTTAAGAATTTTTGGAATATTATTAGAATTTAGAAAAAGTTTAAATATTTTATTTTATTCTAATTTTTGGAATATTTGGAATTTTGAAAAAAGTTTCAATTTTTGATTTTGTATAATTTTTGCAATGTTTTCAGAATTTTTGAAAAAGGTTTAATACTAATATTTGATTTTGTAATAATTTTTGGAATATTTTTAGGATTTTGGAAAAAGTTTGATTTTATTTATTTTTTACAAAATTTTGTTAATTTTGAAAGAAATATGAATTTGTGATTTTGTAATATTTTCTAGAAACACTAAATGGAGAGGTTTTTGAGTAGTTTGCTGAGTTTAACTAAAAACCATGTACGCATAAAAGTTTTTTGCCGAAAACTATATCAAAATCCTTAACCCAGACTGAAGTCTTGATATCTCAGAGCTGTGAGATTTCAGCCCCTCCATTTTTTTATTATTATTATTGAGAATTATGGCATTATAAGTTTGTCAAAAAAATGTTGTCAAGTGTGTCAAAAGATTTTTTTTTATTTTTTACCTAATTTTTTGGAAAAAAAATAAAATTGTTTGTTTTAAATGAAATTTTATTATTATTATTGAGAATTATGGCATTATAAGTTTGTCAAAAAATGTTGTCAAGTGTGTCAAAAGAAAGGTTTTTATTTATTTTTTACCCAATTTTTTTAGAAAAAAATAAAATTAATAGTTTGTATGACATGATATTTTATTATTATTATAGAGAATTATGGCATTATAAGTTTGTCAAAAAATGTTGTCAAGTGTGTCAAAAAATGATTTCATTTAATTTTTTAGCCAACTTTTTAGGAAAAAGATGTAGCTGTTTTTATGACGTAAATGTAATTTAAAATGAAATTGGACATGGAAATTTTTGAATTTGTAATAGTTTTTGAAATATTTTTCGAATTTTGAAAAAGTTTGTATTTCTGATTTTGTAATAATTTTTGCAATATTTTTAGAATTTCGGAAAAAGATTTAATTTTTAATTTTGTAAGAATTTTTGGAATATTTGTAGAATTTTGAAAAATTTTTAATTTTTGATATTATTATAATTTTTGGAATTTTGAAAAAAGTTTCAATTTTTGATTTTGTAATAATTTTTGCAATATTTTTAGAATTTTGGAAAAAGTTTGAATTTTTAAGAATTTTTGAAATATTATTGGAATTAAGAAAAAGTTTAAATATTTGATTTTATTCTAATTTTTAGAATATTTTTGGAATTTTGAAAAAGTTTGATTTTATTTAATTTAACAATATTTTTGGAATTTTGATTATAATTTTCCGGCAACGTATTGATGTGCCGTGTTAGTGTAATAAATTTTTAAACAGAGATAAAAAATACTTGTACTTTAACAAAGAGTTATGTTAGATATACATCGCTGCTCAAAACTAAAAACCATGTCCTCATAAAAGTTTTTTGCCGAAAACTATATCAAAATCCTTAACCCAGACCGAAGTCTTGATATCTCAGAGCTGTGAGATTTCAGCCCTTCCATATTTTTACTTGTATATTCATGGCAAATAATTTCTGTAAGTTTTATAAAAATCTAAAATGGTCGGGTTGAGTGAGTGGTTGGTTTGACATGGAATGACCCATATACTAATATCCAAATTTTCTTTAACGATGAATGTTGATTTTAACATTGAACAATTTGACCACATTGTTGAAGACATTTTTGTCTGCGATAGTTCACCAAAAAATATGCCAAAAACACATCTTCAGAATAAAAATTTCCTGTTTTTTTGTTCTTACACCAATTGATAAATAATAGGTAAGCTTTTTCAACCCGGACTTTAGATTTTTCAGGCAACAGATCTAAAGTTAAATTGTTGTCTGCTTCTTTAATATTTGGTGAAGTGCTAATTATATCACTTTCATCACTACTGCTCATTTTAAATTATTTAACTCTGTATAAATTATTTATTAATTTTAACTTGACGTCCGATACGTTTTTTAAACAACAAATAAATGTCTCCTTGGCAACTTTAATCGTATTTGTCGGTAGTCGTTAAAAAAATAGTATGTATACTTTGAGCAGGAAGTAACATTGCTGCTCTGGCATTTTCATGCACGAGCAGCAATGTGGTACTTTCTGCTCTTAATATACAATATACTATTGCCAAAGTCGTGACCGATCTAGATCATTTTTTCACACCAGAAAATGGTAGTATGCCAATTTTCAAAAAAAATTGTAGCGCCGTTTCCGAGAAAAAATTTACAAATATACAATTATTGCTCGTTTAATAAGTAAGATTAATAAATCAATTATGGTTAAGTGGTGTTATGTTTATGAAGCAAATGGAGAAATGGATCTGTTAATTTTTTATATAACCTGATTTTATCGACTTTACAAATAAAGTTTTACTAGGCAATTTTAAATATTTGTTGTTATCAGAACTCCGAAGTTAACCAAAAAAGGGTTTGTTTTCTTCAAATTAAAATTATATAAACATAAAATAGGATTAAATGTTACAACAAAAACTACTCTCATGGAACATCGGTTGTAAGAAATTTTTATTTACGAAAATGATTAATTGTGTTTTCTTAAATTGTTTGAACGTGGTTTTTATGAAAAATGTTTTTATATAAAATTAAACTTTCATATTTGTTTTGGTTTCGTAAAATATGTTCAGTTGAGATTTGAGGTATATGTAATTCTCATGTTTTTCGGTTTTATAATTGAAACTTTCCATAAACGTAGTTATATTGTATATGCAACATAATTTAAAAATAAGAGCAATGTAATTTTTTTGATTCATAAATCAACAGTATGTAAATATTAATCATTTTCAATCATACTTTACATAGTATTATCTTGGTACTTCATAGTTTAAGATTAATAGTATTGTTTGTGAAAGATGCATCACTCTTAGATGTTGTATAGCTGTTGTTTGTCGGCTAGACACTTAAAAAATTTTCTAGCACATTAATAACTCAGTTACTAGTAATTTTCTTATTTATAGAACTTTATTTATTTATATTAAATTTATTTTTATGTAGAACTTTAAAGAACATATAGAACTTTCTATATATAAATAGTTTTGTGGCACTTTGAGAACTAGTTACTAGTAGGATCATTCATATATATAGAACTTTACTTACTCGTAACTTTACTTATGTAAATTAGAATACAAATATTCCCGATCCTACGAATTCACACAAAATTTAATGTAAAAGCATTTCCATAATAAAGGAGTTTAATGACAGTGGAGAAATCCAACGTAAGTAAATAAATAATTGAATAATAAATAATAAATAAATTATTTTTGAACTTTTCGTGAAAATTATATTACAATATTTAATTGTAAAAGTTTAGCCCTCTTTTATTTTCATCAAAATAAATAAAATAGATTTTAAATAAAATAGATTTCAAAAAGCATCTAATTAGAAAGCACATATATTAACTTCTTTAATTAGTTTAACATTTTCTATAGAAACTTCCAAATGACATTTTGTCAAATCATGTTGTGCAATACATAATTATCTATAGCCAGTTAAATCTAATATGGCTTTTATGTTCCTAAAACCTTGTTTTAAAAGTTCGTTTTGTTGGACCAATATAAATCTTCGAACAATCACCACATTTATATTCATAAATCCCTGATTTTCCCAACTCCTCAATTTTATCTTTTGTGCTTCCTAAAATATTTTTAACTTTGTATATGATAATATATTTAAATCTAGAAAACCCATCTCTACACAACATAAACGGTCAAACGATCATTTACTCGTGACAACAACCGTCTAAACATTGATCGATGTAACTAATTGTTTAATAATTAATCGTTCGTTTTTCGGACGAATTAATAGTTCGTTTTTCAGACAAAATAATCAATATTTAATTACTTTGTCCGAAAAATGAACAAAATTTTAAAAATCGATTTTAAGTTGAATGACTTTCGTTGCCATTTGTGGTTGGCGGTAAAATAAAATAAGCTTCATTTCTTTACACGCTAACGAGCTTTAATGACATTGATATTTGATCAAGTTAATTTGAATTGAAAAATCCCTTGTAAATAAATTATAATAAAAAACGGAAAAGTGTTCAGTTCTGTATCCTCTTTCAACAACGCATTGGATAATTCAGCCTTTTCACTGCGTGCTGAGCACATTCCTTCAATGCCTTTTATACGTGCAGTTCACTTTTACGTTCTTCTTCACTCAAGTGAATTGGTTCGTAGTTATACCATTCATTTTGTGCGATAATTCGTTGTAAATCTGGACCTTAACCTTATACTTTAGACAAAATAAAACACAATGGGCAATGAAATTTTGACAATAACAGGAACAATTTTGTGGATATAATAAAATTTAAAGTTTATATCGTCGCTTTAATAATGAAACAGCGTATTCGCAAAAGTGTAGTTTCGAGATAATTGGGTTTAAAGATTTTTCGATTTTCTGATTTTCATAAACTCGGCAGCACTATTGAATGAATGAAGATATTGGAAAAAAAATGTCTACCAATTAATCTTGACTAATTTCCCCACAGCATATTAAAATTTCACATTGGTACCTGCTGGCTTTTCTACCTAAAAAGAGGTGAAAAGTCAATTAGGTACCTTATACGTTATTTCATATTTCATATACGTTATTTCATTTTGTATGGAAGTACGATTAAGCCTAAAACTAATTATTTAGAACTAACGCATAATATTCTTACAATTTTTTATTTATATGAACCGGCATATCATGTAGTAATGAATGATGCGTATACAATATTTTAGATTTACCATTTCGTGTGCACTCAGAGAATTTTGTTAGTAAATTTAATAACCGCCCGTTTTAAAAATGTGTAATAAGTTATTTTATCAATCTAATAACGATTTTTATTAAAGTAATTGCCACATTCGTTCGATTAATACTTTTTGTTATTATTTTAATAAAAATGTTTATCAAAATAAAAGTACGGTCAATATTATTTAAAAAATCAAAACGGTTGATTAAACTAATAACCAATTCTTATTGAAATGATGAATTCAGACAATCAAATAAAAAATTATGTGATTAACGTAGAGCTATTAAAATAAAAACATAAATTATTATTTTTGTAGTTAATTTTAATAACCATTTTATTAGATTAATCATCGACGTTTTTTCTTTCAAAACGTAGGTTATTAAATTAATAATAGTATATATTAATCTAACTTTAGGTTATTATTTTTAATAACGATTAATAAAATATTGGTAAGAATCACAGTTTATATCCAGACGCTGAATAAACAACTTTAAAAAATATTTAAAGGTTTTGTGACAAGTTAAAAGTGTTAAGAAAATTGAAAAAGTAAGATTATTTTATTAAACGATAACGTTTGGTATGTGAAACTTTGTAAATTTTTGTACTGTCTATGGTGTGGTAAAAATAATTGGTTTTTCAGTTCCTGAAGCAGATTCATCAGACAGAACATGTAGAAATTTTGTTCGATGAACAGAGTAGTTAGGCTAAAATTGAGTCTGCATGGGACAGGACTAAACAACTTAGACTCAGCGACATTTCAAAATTAAAATCAACTTCGGAAATTTTAACCAAATGGAAGCAATTTAAATTACCGCTTGGTTATAAACTGGTAATGAATAATTAAATATTAGTGTATTTCAATAACATTTTAATTATAATTATAATAATATATATATATAATAATTATAATTAATTATAATAATATTCCTTTTAAAATTTTCAGATAGACATTTATTTTAAAGCAATGTTTCCGAAAGCCTGCGATTTTGGTTGTAAATTACCAACCATTTATTCAGAAAACTTAGCCCATTTTTGAAAAACAAATTAAAGATGAAAAGATAATAGTCTAGGAGCCCGCCGACATAAACAGCAACTCATAAATACTCTTCTATAATTTTTTGAGTGGCTTAATTACGCCTAGTCTACCAGTTTTTTCTCTATAATAATTTTCTTAGTCGCGGCTTTTTCTCTCCAGTAATTTTTAAACTTGTCAATACCGTACTAAGTTAAAAATTTATAGATACTCTATTTTTAAAAAATTTAATACCAAGAGAAATTCATGAATCGCGAGAGAAAAAATTTGTCCGACAAAAATTTCGGTACGTTAAGGGTGTCTACTGAGTGAAACATGTAATAATAACAATTTCGAAAAATTTATGGATAACCACCTGATTTTTATGAAAAATGCTTCAAAAAGGTATGTAAAATCACATCCTTACATCGTCCGACAAGACAGATTTACCAATTTTCCAGTCCGACAAGCGGACATTGACATTTTCACGGCGACCTAAAATTTATTTATAACAGTTTCCGCTTTCGGTTTTTTGCTGTTAAATGAAGCCTACAACGAGGTGAACATGTTGTCCGACAGTAAAATATTACCATTTTCATAAAAATCGAACAAATTGTTATTTTTCAATTGAAAATCTGCGAAGGTTTGCAGTATTTGCGTTTGCGAGCGTAAATACAGCATACTTTCACATAACCAGCTGTTTCTTACAGGATTACTAAGAAAAAGTATAGAAAATCCAATTATTTAATTGTCGGACACGATATATTCTCCGATTTTCCAGTCCGACGCATGGAAATTATAGATTTTATGAAGCTTCAAATTTTTTGATGAAATTCTCTTTTGATCTTTTTTATATGTTTTTAGAATTATCGAAGAGTTCGTTTGCAAATTATATTCATTGATGTAAATCTAGGACAACTCGAACTCTTCGAGAAGGCATTCAGAAATAAAAATCATGATGATAAAATAATCAAGAGTAAATTGAAAGGATTAGATGCACTGAAAAAAAAATTGAAGTTCATGACAACCTCATCTCGAAGTTGGCAGTTGATTATTCATGCAAAAAAAAATTATTTGCAAACAATTTCACTGTGATTGGAACAACTACACGATAACATTTTCCTAACAACAGAATGAGGTTTATTTAAAATATAAAGTGTTATATCCAATATAACAGTAGTTGAATAAAATTTTCTTTTTCTTTCCTTCAGTCTCTGAAAAAAATTTTCTTTGGCCTTATATCATGAATTTTTCATTTTAAAGTTTAATTATTTGAGATTAATTGAACTATAATTTATTTTCTCATAAATATTTCGTGTGATTGTCTCAACTTCATCGATTCATAATTGTAGAGTTGTTGAAGCAATTTAGTAGTTTGATTCGCCATATGTGACCGCACGGTGGGTTGAGACAATTGCATTTCGATTGGAAATAGGACATGTTTTTGTCAGTGTGCTTCTAGTATGCCACCATCAAAAGAAGAATTGCTGCAACAAGTTAAGAAAACCATCTCTACATATCCAGCGTTTGGTGTAATGCACATATGAGATGCCTCACCAATCTCAAACCTGAAAACATTAAGTATCATTATTATTGGTTTGATAATAATGAAAGGTCCCCAAAGTCCTTCATTTGAAGATATATCTTCAAATTTAACAGGTATGAAAATTATAAATTTCAGTAAGCCCTTTTTGATCAATCTGTTCATTTTTACCCCACAGTTTTCCATAGATTTTCACATTTTTTCATAATTTTTCAGTTTTTTCTGTTCATTTTCGTTCAACAGTTTTTCATAGTTCCTCACAGATTTTCTCAATTTTTTAAAAATTCATTTCTTATCGAGAAAATTACCTCAAAAAATCACCTTTTTAATTTTTAGATTAAAAAATAGGGTAGGAAGGGGTGGTTTTTTCGAAATTTGTTGGCCAGATTCTGAAAGAGCACTCTTGAAAATACTCTCCTATGGATAATTAAATATTTCCAAGCATCAGTAACAAAGTTGTCTGTGCTTAAAGTTAACGGAAAAAAACGGATAGATTTGGTCGATAAGAGTTAATATGCGTTTCACTATTTAATGTTTCATTTACTATAGCTTTTAAAAATCAATAATTTTCCAGATTTCGATGATTATAACGAGGATGATGAGGCAAACGATAACAGTAGCACAGATGAAGAGAGTTCAACTGATGATGGCTCTGATGAAGAGTAAAAAAAAATGTTTTTCACTCTTCTTCATATATATGCTTTTTTATTTTTTTAATGAAATTGTTAATAAAAGTTCCTATTATTAGTTTAATACATATTTTTAACTATTCACATTCCTTACCATCCATTTATTATTGTAATTAATGAAACTAAAATTATTTATGAACTTGGAAAAAAGAAAGTATTGAAATGATGTTGTCGATCGATGTTTTTTTGTCGGACTATTGATTTGGCACAAAATATTTGTCCGCCACTTGTGATACACGGTAAGTTCTGCTCTATAATATGTTAATTTCTTTCTGTCCGACGGTTATGAATAAATTTTAGGTCGCCGTGAAAATGTCAATGTCCCCTTGTCGGACTGGAAAATTGGTAAATCTGTCTTGTCGGACGATGTAAGGACGTGATTTTACTTACCTTTTTGAAGCATTTTTTATGAAAATCAGGTGGTTATCCATAAATTTTTCAAAATTGTTATTATTACATGTTTCACTCGGTAGACACCCTTAACGTACCGAAATTTTTGTCGGACAAGTTTTTTCTCTCGCGATTCATGCATTTCTCTTGGTATTAAATTTTTTAAAAATATAGTATCTATAAATTTTTAGCTTAATACGGTATTGACAAGTTTAAAAATTGCTGGAGAGAAAAAGCCGCGACTAAGAAAATTATGATAGAGAAAAAAAAGTGGTAGACTAGGCGTAATTAAGCCACACAAAAAATTATAGAAGAGTATTTATGAGTTGCTGTTTATGTCGGCGGGCTCCCAGACTATAAGAGAGATGGTTGAAGAACTTCGCAATACAGAGAATATGACAGAAAGTAAGTTTTTTAAATTTGTTTTTTGGCTCCAAAAACTTGAAAATCACATACAACAGAAGCAGAATTCTATTCAAATTTTACAGCAACAGAATTTTTTGCTGTCAAATTTGATTGAAATTCTGTTTCTGTTTCTGATGTATTTGAATACCCGGCTATAAGCTAAAACGTTGTTTTTGGACATGTCATTTGTAATTTTTTTGAGTGAAAACAATTAAACCTATTCAATGTTAGATTCTGTAATAATGTAATATTTTTCTGTTTTTTATTATTTAGATGATATTCTGCTATCAACTATGTATTTACTGCACAGGATACTCCGTCAAACCAACAAAACTTTATAGCATAAAATTTATAAGAAATACACTGTTCGATATTCTTAAAACAGTTTTGATGAAGAGATGTTACAAAAGTATTTCGATAAAAAATTACCAATTCAGCCTCTTTTGTTAATTAGTGGGTCTATAATAAAGCCAACTAGTATGCTTTGATAATGTACGGTATGAAGTTTATACAACATGGAATAGTAGATTCTTGTATGAGCTTAGAATGAAGGCAATTCTTCTCGAGGATGAAGTTTCCCAAAACGAGCGTAGCGAGTGGAGGGAATCCTCCGAGTGAAGAATTGCCATCATTCCAAGCAAATACAAGATGCTATTTTATCCACGACTGTAAAATATTTCGTTTAATTTCCAGTTTTCATGCAAAAATTTGTATCGCCATATTGAAATAAAAACATCAAAGATAGCGAAAAACAAAACAAGTTTGATGTTTAATTTGTTAGGGGAATATTTAATAAACTATAGAGCTGTTAAAGAATTTTAATTAAATTCACTAGTTGTGGAATGAATACAATTACAATGGAAGACATACGCATGGAAAGCATATATTCTTTAGTCGTGGATAAAGTAATTGATGTGTGCTTCAAAATATTTTTTCTATGCGAAAAGTCAATTCACTAGTGAAAAAGAATAACAAATTATAGTTGCTATGGTTTTTCATATAATTTTATAAAGTACTTTAAACAACGTAACCATGAAAAAATAGAATATGAATTTTGAATGTTTTGTAGTCGATTTATAACTTTATAATTTATAGTAAATATCGATTATATATATAATATCATAGAAAAAATTGCATTTCCTACGCGAGATAAAAACGTTTTTCGTTCGTAAACATGTCTCACTCGACGCTAGCGCGTCTCGTGAACATATGTTTACTCACGAAAAAACAATGTTTTCATCTCTTGTAGGAAAATATACTATTATTTATTCAACTTAAAATATCCGCAATCAGCAACCAATTTTGGAATTTTATCCAAAAGCATTTTTAGACATTGAAAGGCGATAAAGAAAGAGCATATTATTCGGTCAATTTGTTGATTGATTTGTTAAATTCAAATCAATAATATATATTATTAGTTTATCTATGTAAATTTATTTTTTAATTAATAAAAAATATAGTAAAATATAGTAAATATTACTATATTTTTTATTTTATATACGCACATAGACTCCTTTTGTTCTTTTAATTTTTGTCACATATAAATTTAAAAATACTTTAAAGCAAAATTATGAATTAATTATTTTAGAATTAAAACTGTGAAATATAAATAGATTAAATGAAAATAATTGAAATAAATAAAATCGTTAATAAAAAATTTATGCTCTCTTTTATTTAAAAAGTGTAAAATATAAGTTCCATTATTAATTTAATAAGTTTCATTATTAATTTAATAACATCTTATTATTGATTTAATAAGAACCTATTATTAATCTAATTAGATTGTATTATTAATCTGATAACCTAATATTATTTTAAAAACAACTTTATTATTATAATAATATATGTCATTTATCCAATGGATACCTAATATAAATGTAATCCATTATGTTATTATTCCAATAAGAATTTTTATAAATATAAAAGCTATCGTTTTTAGATTTAAAATTTAATTTTTTTGTGTTAGTAAATATTACGAACAAATAATTTTAGTTTAATAATGCCTGTTATTACGAAATTAGTGAAAATAATCACAAGTTGTGATTAGCTGTATAATAATCACCAAATTATTAATCTAATGGCTATTTTGATAGTTTTTAATAACAGAATTCTCTGAGTGTGGCGATCGTAATGTATGTAAAGTATACGACACTGATTTTACCCAAGTTATTATTCTGTAGGAATTGAAATATCGTACATGCATTTACGCTGTTTCAATATTTAACCAAATTCAAATTTGCATGTACGTTAATTAACAATATATTAATTTTCACCCCCAGTTATAAAAAAATAGAAAAATGTTAAAATGCCACTTTATAGACATCCTTATGGGGAATGCAGCGCACCCATTATATAATAACAACGTATATATGGTATACGTTATTTCATTATTAAAGCGACGATATCTATTTATCTTTAAACAAAAAACAGTTACTGTAACAATACCACATCGGCTAAATGGTTAAAGCACAGTTGTTGTATTTCTTAATCACTTTAAATTCTCATTTAATTCACTATAATTATCACAACTTAAAACATTTAACATTAAATATTAATACGTAACAACACAAAAAGTTTCACAAAAACAATATTTTTCCTTAAACCCAAAACTACTATTATTAAGTTAATTTTGAAGTTAAATACTTTTTCTGGTTATGGAATCTGGACATGGAATGCCAAATAGAAATGTCCTTTCGCGCTTAGCGCTTAAATTTGGGTGAAACGGGACTTTTGTATATCATGAGGCAGTTTTTAATGTTTTCTCATTAACTCAAAAAAATTCCTAAACTAAGCAAACAAAAACCTCAAACACAACACAAAACACAATAAAGATTAATTATCAAGAGTCACATTTAATTTATTGAATTTAAATTAAATTGAGATAAAAAAATAATGAAAATTATCAACATTAATTTTTAGGAAAAGCAAAACTTTGTTTTTTTTAAAATAACTGAACATAAATAATAAATAGAATAATTAATATATCTTTATGTTGTTCAAAGGATTCTTGCATAGAGACCAATATATTAATTGCCTCGTTCTTGATTTCCCAAAAATTGTCTTGACTTAAATTTGTGAAAAATTGTGACTGGAGCTGGAATTTTTTGATTTGATCTCTGACCACCAAAACTCAATAGAAAGATTTGTAGATTTTCTTGTTCTTATAGCATCCCAAAATAATTATCTCCAAAATTTTTCTCCAACTAAAATTTTCTTTACCATTTCCCAAACTGCAATAAATTGGTAATCCTGATTGATAGATGGTAATACTTGTCTTTTTTGTTAGATGTAATATGCTGTGAACTTTTTTGAAAATCGAGTTCATTTGAATTTTAAACGTCGCATTAATGATTGGACTGTAAGATTATTGCACACTCTTGCTGTATTGGTCAACTTTAAATTTTTGTATTTTAATTCACTTTGTTTTGCTAATCTTTTACTTACTTTTTATTTTAAACAAATTTATAAACATATTTTTAATCAAAAATTATAAACATTTTTTAAATCTTAATTAATTTACAGGATCTCAGAATTCTAATCAACAAATTTTATTGGAAAACATTTTTACTTAAATTTTTATGTTATTAATATTTTAAAAAGTTTAAATCATTTGTGCTTTATCAACAAAATGAGGTTTCTTTTATTTACAACTTATGCTACAGAAATTTACAAATAAATATATATAATTTGTTTTGATTTGATTCATATATACTAAAATTAACGATCAATGGAACAAAAACAATTCCAACGTAAATTTGCTTTATACAAAAAAAAAGTAAAACTTTGATTTGAAGAATGAATGAATCGTTAAATAAAACAAACACAACTAACAGAGATGAATATGGACATGGCAAATGCAACCATTTATATAAACTATTTGTTTCGCGTTTCAATTTTTTAAATGTCAAAAAATTGCTATTTCTATTATTTTGGCTCTATTTTTGATGATTTTGGCTACAATCAATTGCTACAGCAATTTACTCGATTAAGCCAAATTGCAATTCCTACTACACAACACATTTTGTTTGAAAAAAAAATTAACAACAATAATTAATATTTATTCAAACAAATAATTGTCTTATTAGCAAATCTAGTTTGTTTAAGTTTAAAAGATTCATTTTCAAATTAAATTTGTTTTGTTTCTGTCAAGCTTTTACAGATTGAATTCAACATACTCAAGTAAGGAGGGGTGGAGTAAAGGAGTAAAGTAAAAATAATCACCATTCTATCTTATAACGAAAACTTTTGAAAATACAATTTTTTAACCTTTCGTCAAAAGCCTTACGTTATTTGTAGTCGTTATTATAAAGTATACGTGTGATTACAAACAGATTTGAAGAGAGTACTGCTGTATAATAGACGAGAGCAAGCTTTGCTGACTGATATTGGACTGATGAGTTTTGCAAAGAGTTCAAACGGCGCTGTTGTCTTGGATGCAGTTGCGTAGCTAGCATGGGTGGCACCCGGGGCGGATATTGTGGTGTCACCCCAAAAATAAAAACTGTCAATAATAATAAAAAGCCGATAAACGTAATTTATAATTTTTTTTAATTAATACAAATGAGCAATATTATTAATAAGCTACATTGGGTCACTGTTGGCCGCAAGTAATTTTTATTTAATTTTAAATTGCTGAGACTCCTCTCACAAGAAGCCACTAATACGCAAATAGTCATAAATAACTTTAGTGCGACCGTAAGATTCGGAAGAAATTCTGAAAAATCCCATTCTACGATGAATTTTAAAAAGTCTAGGTACGCCCAGCTAGAAACTGTAACATTGGCCGCTTTTAAATGCCTCGTCAACCTTGGTATCTCTATGAAGAGCTCTGTTGCCGATACCTCATCATAAAAACTGGTAAATTTTGACACTGATAATTTCAACTCTTTACTGTTCGCCAAAAGCTAAGTGTTTGTCCGCACAACCTCGAACAATGAAGCTAAATCTTGAACTGACTTAAGTCTAGTTCGGAGTTCAACACTGAATCGGTCAAAGACATTCCAACATGTCCTTTTTAAGTTGAGCTCTCAGTGTCAGTCCAACATCAGGGGCAAACTCACCAGCCATTGGTTTTTTACGTTTTTACGACGAATTCGGCATTCCATTGGAATGTCATAGTCCTCCGATTTTTTCGCAGCAAGAATTATTGCCTTTCCTACGATGTGACTTCGTTACGAATTGACTCTATTTTTGTAACTAATTGAACAATATTCCGATCCGCTTCCGATCCAATCCAATCTGAGCACAGATATTATTTCCCTTAGAATATCATTCCAAAACAAAAGATAGCAAAGAAACGTAAAATCACATGCTGCATGGATAAGGTTCTGTGCCCACATTTTCTTGTTGATCACTTAACTTCTCAATTGCAGCTACAATCCCATCAAAATTTTCGGCCAATACTTTTACTGCAGCATAATGAGCACTCCAATGCGTTGTTAAGAGTCTTTTAACAGTTGCTTTGTTGTGTTTAACAAGCACTTCCCAACGGCTAGTCGAAGCAGAAAAACATGTAAAAATGGCTTCCACTGTTCCGAAAAACGTTACACAAGCTACATTTTGTGCAAATGAGTGTTGGCCACATAAATTAATTGAATGATCTATGCAGCCCACAAAAATTGCTTTGTTATTTTTTGGTTTAATAATAGCTTGCACTCCTCCATGTATACTATTCATAACAGCTGCATTATCATAACATTGGGAACGGTAATTCATAACATCTATACCGTCATTTTCAAGATTTTTACATTGAAAAAACATGACCTATTTCCAATCGTAATGCAGTTGTCTCAACCTCTCCGTGCGGCCAGATATGGCGAATCGAAATACGAGATTGATTCAACAACTGTACAATTATAAGGCGACAATCACATGAAATATTTATGTGAAAATAGAATATAGTTCAATTAATCTCAAATACTTAAGTTTTAAAATGAAAAATTCATGATATAAGGCGAAAGAAATATGTTTTCATGGAAATAGTTATTAACTTTATTGAACTACTGTTATATTGGATATAACACTTTATATTTTAAATAAACCTCATTCTGTTGTCAGGAAAATGTTAGTGCGTACTAAGTAGTTGTCCCAATCACGGTGAAATTGTTTGTAAATATATCTTTTCTTTGCATGAATAATAAACTGCGAACTTCGAGATAAGGTTGTCTTTACTTCAATTTTTTTTTTCAGTGTAAGAATTTCATCGCTTAAATCAGCGGCTTTTTTCCATGTAAAGGAAAAAATCCAAGGAATCCTTCCTTGATTTCCACTTTTCTACCATCAATTTACACATAACGAATCACTTCTGATATTTGATCAATATGTGAAATGTCAGTTGTGCTATCAAACATAATTCCAAAATATTTAACCGATTTAATTTCGTTGACAAGCTTAAACTTTACGTGGTTCGCTAAAACATTTATGAACTCATTTTGTATATCTGGTGACAAATAGGATACTTTTGGTGATTCACCATGCTCCAAATTCAAAATGAGTTCTTTTAACACTACACCATACTTTGACCATAGATGGACTAGTTCTAAAAAATTGCCTTTATTTGAAGAACTTTGTCCTTCATCATGTCAACGAAATGCTAGGTTTTGTTTAGATAAAAACAAAGTTATATCCAATAATTTGGATAAAAGATGTTTCCACTTCTGTTCTTCATTATACATTAATTGCAAGGCTGCGCCTCCTATCGTTTTATGAAATTTTAACCTCATTTCCAAAGTTTGCCACTTTTAAAAACTCTCCAGATGTTCATTTGAAGTTTCATGGTCGATTACTTTGGGATTTAGTTACCACCACTTCTGGAATCCAGTCGTAGATTTTGTATTTTTACTATTGGTGACAGCTAATATACGACAGCAGAAGCAGTACAGGTTATTATTTAAAGGAGAATAAACCATCCATGACCGCAGAATTTTTTCACCATAAAGCATCACTTTATAATCCATTCTTTAGAAAGATGGCGAACATCACCTTTTATGTCCAACCCGTGTCTAGATACAGTAGCAAACGACACTTCTCTATTTTGAAAATGTTCACTTCCCTTTTTTATGATTTCTATGCGAACATTACCAGAGACGCGTATATTCCAATGTGATACATCTCTTAAGTCCTGAAGGTATTCACCCATGCAAATGCTGTCTTCGATAGTAGAAGCATTAGCAGCATTATCACTGTCATTTTCAGATTTTTTTTATAATTCGTCTTTATCATAGGCTATCATTATTATTTATGTATTGTCGCTGATGCTTTCCGAAGATGAGCCAATATGCTCTGAAACATTCGTTGCATCAACGTGAGAATCAGTTTCTTTTGATGAACCTTGGATATCATCGGGTTTTGTAGCACGTCTATAGATGGATCCAGATATGCTCTGAACTGCATCTATTTTAGCTTGTTTGGTCTTTCTCTGCTGGAACCCACTTTTTCTTTAAGAAGTATGAACTCCTCGTAGCCTATTTATTTTTTGGGGTATTTGCTAAACGAAATCTAAAAAAATATTTTTAATTATAGTAGGTATCAGCAAAGCATTTATTCTAAATATATTTGTAGGATACATATAAGTCTAGTTCATAATAAGTACACTGTGTTAACGACTAAATACACCTCCAAGAAAATTAATTTATTTAAATTTCCTTGTAACAACTTATATTAAATAATATTTGATAAAATGCAATATACAAATCATATGCCTAATATTATAAGGAACTATTTAAAAAATATAAGTATAACATCCTAAAAAGATATTTTATATAAAGAATTGAAAACAAAATTAAATATCCGATTAGAATCATGCTCAATAATTTACAAAATTAATTGTGATTTTTGTGAAATATTTTACATCGGGAAAACCGAAAAATGTTTTAAAGACTGATTTAAGGAATACCTTCCTAAAAAGAAAAATAAACAAAATTTATAGTCTATTTTTGCAAACCATTTACATAGTTAATAACAATAGCTACACCACTTTTAAAAAAAATTGACGGCTTTACATTTATGTAGCCAAGGATCTCTAAAAGAATCACTTGATGAGTTTGAAATTTAAAAAGGATTTAAAACCCAACAAAATGTAATTTTAAATGATAAACTTTCATTTAATTCAAATATATAAATATATACAACTGAAAACAAACAGTATGAGTATGTATCTACCTATAAAAATTTGCAAAACTGCAGCAATTGCATAACTGCCATTTTATTCCACAGTAATTATTTTTGTGTCCATTTAAAAACGATCTATTCCAATTTATTCATTGAGTTTCATGATAAAGGAAAAAACATTATTTTGCGATCATTTACAAACACGGTGATTTGATTGTTTATTAGTTTCTTTAGGTGTTTGCAATTAATTTGTTTGAAATGTAAAACATATATTAGGAGTTAAGTTAAGCTGATATTTTAGAAATAATTTTGGAATAGAGACATAATTTTGGAATAGAACAGAACTCAAGGGTGCCACCCTATCGACACAGGGTGCCACATTATCGACGTAAACCACCTTTCCTATACAAAATGCTAAAGAATCATTCTTGCAAACTAAATAATATACCGTAAAAAAAAGTCAATATGGTATCTATAGGAATATTCAAAGCTATTGAGTAATTGTGGTGATGGTATTCACTGCTCAACATATTGATTGGATTAATTGTGTTAAAATTTTATTTCACATAATAACTCAAAAATTTAAAAAAGTAGAATAGATTCTTTTTGAACCAATAGAACACATTTATAGGACACATTTATAGGTTTTTTTTTATACTAAGTTAGACATGTTTATTGTTAATTTAAATAAATTATAAATTAACGTCTCTTAATATCCGAAGATTGCCAACTGTTATTTATAAATTAAAATTATATGGATAACCTGGTTAAAATGGTTTCTAAGTGATTTATCGTTGAAAACATTGTGATGCTTTGTGTAAGTTTTTTACGGTCTGGTGTCACCCCAAAATGGGTGACACCCGGGTGGACCACACCCCTCCCCCCCCGCCCCCCTAGCTACGCCACTGCTTGACTGGAATTAAAGTCCGGTGTGAAGTCACAGAATTGACGTGAAGTGTCAGAGAAATTTGTACCAAACAGACCATCACATGTTTGATCCCAAGCACTCCACTGTTTGTGGGTATTTGTGGGCACGGATGGGTTGTGGTGGTCTCCACTGAGTGAGCTGTTTTAAGGTACAACCACATATCTATAAATATCACATGAAATCCCTTTTGAATCTAATTTTTTTCCGTTCGTTTTTCTGCTTAATAGTGCTTACGACAAATTGAGCACAAAACAATTTAAACCAAATAATACAACAAACATTTTTTTGCAAACCATTATTTTTTCTGCTAATTTTCTCAATCGACAAACCACAAAACTACAAAAGAAACATTCACATTGTTTCCTATTTGATTTAAAAATAATGTTCTTATCACACAATAACTAATTTTCTAGCTATAATCTCTATCTTTAGTTTCTTTTTCATTATACTTTCGTCACGCACAAATTATTTAACAATCCATTTTGCCATATTACCTCAATAAACAATTCTAGTTAAACAAAAAAATATTCCCCTCTACAATTACAACAGACCACCATTCTACTTTTTCTAAATGTTAACAACCGTATAGTTATCTACATATAAGATTATGACGCAAGCTTTACATAAGCAAATTTTCATTATTTATGTAGATATAAACATGTATTACTGCTTGTGTGACGCAACAAAGCAATTAACTTAGAAAATATTAAGAATTGGTTGATTGAACGGTAGTACCAAAGTATTATTATTATGGTGGATAAAAGGTTCATGGATAAAAGAGTAAGTTGAATTTTTAGGGTTTATATGGAGTATGAGTTGAAATAAGGCCAGAACGTAAATAAAATAACAAATAATTTAGAGATTTTCTTTAGATATAAATGTTCTTATTGTAGAGCAAAAGTCAAAATAGGCCGGTCATAACAAATTGTTAGGACTTCGAGAATATAATAAGTGTGCACTTGGAAAGGTACTTAAAATTTTTAGTATGCGGATTATTTAGGTGTAAAGCATTATAAGAATCAATATCGGATCGTTTTTTAAAATCTAAATAGATATTAATTATTGTTTTATAGAATTTATAGGAGTTATTAGGTTAATCGAGGATGAAAGTGCTTATTGAGAAGCAATTAAGCAAGCAAAATACTAAGATAGATTAATTTGAGAATGTCGAGTACTTAGATTATTGTTCAAGTTCGACTCGGGTAAAGACGTTTTTTATTGTCAAGAAAAATTAATACGAATTTTATGAAATTTGGAACATTGATCAAGTATCATATAATAAAAAACGGGTTTTAAATTACAATGACAATACGACACAATGACAATAGTTAATAGTTAAAACTAAATACATAAAATAAATACATATTTTTTCAAGAATAGTTAAAAGATAACAAACATGAATAATTAAAAAAAAATAGAAACTATATGTAACAAATATTATAGAAACAAAAATAACAACGAAAGAGGCACAGGCATTTTCTTACAAATTGATTACTAATACTATGATTAAAACACAAACTTCGTAACTTCGTTGAAAGTGCATTCATTCTTCATCATCTATAATTAAAAAAAAATGCTGTTCTTATACTGTTTCTAGTTTCTACAAATTATCCAAAATAACTATAAAAAATATATTGCCATATCATAGTATATTGTTCGATATATAATAAATATAAAAAATAATAAACAAAATTAACAAACTATAAAATACTGAAAAATAGTGATTTTATTTTATTATTATGACTTGAACCTGCAAATTATGAATAAAACGTCATAAAGAATAAACGGTTGGTACAAAAAATCATAACATTAAAGGTGAGAAAACGTTTAAAACATAACATTAAATGTGAGGCGATAAAACTTGATTTCAGTTTTCAGTTTTCTCGTTAAAAATGTCTTGTTAAGTCTAGAAATTTGAACGAATATTTTTTGCATTTCTTTAAAGTAAACTTTTAGACCTTTAAGAATATGCCCCAACGCCAATTTTTCCCAATTTTTCAAAATTGGAATTATTTTCGGAGTTATAGCGCCTTTTATGGCGTGGCAGCTGAACCAGTCTGGCGAATATACTTAGAAATCTATAATGCGAAGATCAGTATAACGTGTTTTGTTGTAATTATTTCATGTTTAGTGTTCAGTTCGGTTTAAGTACTATTATCTGAGTAACGATGACGAAACTGTGTCGCAAACTTAAAACGTATTTTGCTTGAAATAGCTTTTTCAAATTGCTTTACACGATATTCTTCTATAGTTTGGGTTTTGAATTATTTTTTCTATTTTTACAAAATTCGGAAAGGTAAAAAACCGGAGTTAAATTTTTTTGGAATCGTCGTCATTTTGTAAGTTTTTTTCCGGGGCCAACCCATATCCACAAAATTTGTTGGTTTCAGTACACTACAAGGGTTGAAACCACGTCGAGCAGGACGCGTCTTGTTTTATACCCCCACTTCACCAGCCTATAACTTTTCGAATTTTTGTTTTTTTTTGTATTCTTGAAATGTCAATAAACATTCTGTAAACAAATGGATACTAAAAATGTTTTTATTTTTTTATCTTATTCTAAAAAATTCCTAAAATTTAGGCCTCTAGACCATAATACCTTAAAGGCTTAAGGCTTTCCTAGTCTCGCAAGATTCTAAAACTTCTGTTATATCTCGTTTTGGTTGAATATGTAAAACGCGAAGAGATTGTTTTTATAAAACGTGTGGTAGAATAGATAATCTCTTTATTGGTTAGAAATTATAATTAATTACATGATTAGCCAAAACTGAAACCGCCCTTTCTAGATTTGCTACAGTGATATATTCCGTAGGTCTTATGTGCAGGTTCGAACCAGGTGAATCAACATATTTAAAACTATAATCCCTGCACTTAATTTCGTATACAAATGACTTTAAAAAGACCTTAGTAAGATCTTAATGAAAAACTTTTTTAAGCATTTTTACTGGAAACACATATCCATTTTTTTGATACGAAATAATATTGAGCAATAATTACCAAAAGTGGATCCGCGAATGATGGATGAAAATACGATATAATGAATGGTTATGCATTCTTTCTTTATGGTTTAACTAAAATTTATCAGAACACAATACATCTAATAGATCTACTGTTTCTTATTGGAGTGCTTTAGCATACAAATTTGGTAAAAAGCTTATCGAAATCTTTTTACATCAGATTAGCTTCTTCTCAACTGAGTCAGTTAAAAAATTCTGTAGATATGGCTTAAAATATTAGTAATAAAATAACCATTGGCCCACATACAATATAAGTTTATGTGTTATTATGGTTATCCATATTATTCACTGTTCGTGTGCTTTTGTCACTTTTGAATTAAAATGCAACATTTAAAAATATACTTTTTACTGTTTATTTTTAATTTTATTTTATTAATAATAATATACTTCCTTATAGTAACAATTTGATTTTATTTTTAATTTACAGAATATCGATTTCGACTTACGTCATCCTCAGTTCTTAAATTATTATTACAATTTTTGCTTAAACTATTACTTATATACTATTTCAACTGCTGTTTTTTATTATTATGTTATATATTTTGTTAGTTTTAGTGTTGATTTTATCATTTAAAATGTTGTTATTGTTTTTATGTTTATATATTTCTATTTCTTCCAGTCTGTCTAGATGTTGTCCTTTTCTTTTTTTATGTAATATGGTTAAATTTGTGTTGATATTGGTGTATTTGTGTTTTTCTATTTTCAAATGCTGGGCATATCTGGATTTTGGATCGCTTCTTAAATATTGCATTTTAATATAAGTTTATTATAACGAGATTTAAAATTCGAATTGGTTTATGCACTTTGAATGTTATGGGAGTATACAATTTTGATATGGAAATTAAATCAAAAGACAAGAATAAAAAATAAAAGTGAATAAACTTATACTTAATGCGTATATAAAAAAACTCAAGTTTTAGTTTCGACTTTATTTTACATCATTAGCTAAAACTAATAAAACACACAGTAAAGTAACACTAAAAAAAATGTGCTTTTTTATATCAAAAGTCGTATGTCTAGACAAAAATGTAGCAAAGTTTACCACTTCAAGTTAAAAAAAATTTTAATAATTTTGCAATTTAATTTTCAAAAACATAGAAGGAAAAATGTAGAAGAAGTTACGTATAGAAGTTTACAGTGAAATAGTTAACATATATTAATATTCATATTTTAAAATCTTTATAGTTTGGTAATTGAAACTCTGTTGTCTTTGCAGCAAAAAATTCTTATACATCTTATATTTTGAATTATTGTTTTTATGAAATGAATAAGCAAACATTCAGAAAGTTTTGTAAAAACAGAAATTATAAGTTAATAGCTCATTGGGTAACTGTTTAATGATATGTTTCATTTAAATTTCAATAAACACAAATTTTATCCTTTCGACAAAGTAAAATGTTTTAATTTATATTGAATATTTTTAGAATGATTCATAGATAAAAAAAACGAGAGGAGCCCAAAAAAATAACACAATCTTATATAGACCTTTTTTTATTGAAAGTACTGCATGTTCAGTACAACAGAAAGGATTTAAGGACACAGTGACGACACAGTTAAAATTTCTTTCTTAAAACCAATAGAACATTAAAGTATGATATTTTAAGAATATTGTGTAAAATTTTCAGGAAGAAATATTAAAAAACACGGCAATGGCAGCAATTATTCGGACGAGTCTCGGAAAAAAGTAGGATTGCGGTGCCCCTTATAACTTGGTGCTGGATCATCCGAAATCAAAAAATTAATACAAAAAATACCAAATAAATACAATTTTCAATATGTAATCATAGATGAAAAATTCAACTTAAGTAAATATCAAAAATGATGAAGTTTCAATTTAGAAATTATCTGAACATCAAAATTAAAATATGTTTCGTCATCACCGCTTTGGCTAAGTTGTGTAAGACACACGGAATTTGAACAATGTGTCTCTGATGAATGTAGTTCAAATTCTGACACGAAACACAACAAAAATTTTTTCTAAAGGAATTTTAGAGGAAATGAAAAGTTATTTCGAATTGCAAAATTCAAGTGATTTCCAATATGTACTTAAGCTTAATTGTTCTCAAAAACCAATCTGAAACAAAAAATTAAAGTTCATTCGTTAGATAATAGTTTTCCCCAGGTAACTCTGAGGTTTTCGAAATTTTAATTTTTCACTTTTTTGGAACACTTTGAAGGGAAAACGCGATTTTTTGCGAAAAAATCGGCTAATTTGTTATTGTAAAATAAAAATTATTAACAAAATTTGCAAAAACTCTTCAGCGTTACCTCGTTAATTATGTACAGAAATAGTGTTTAAAATTTCAAAAGGATCAGTGCTGTAGTTTTGAAGTTATGAGGGGCACCAACTTTGAAAAAGTAAGTTGTGGGGAAAACGCTTTAAAGTTTTGAACAGTAAAAAATCTGGTATAAAAGGTTTATAAGCAAATTTAAAAATTCTCGTAACTTCGTCAATTTTGCTCCAATCAACTTGAAATTTTGACAAAATATTCTTAAAATATTATGCATTCAATTACAAAAATTAAAAAAAAATTTTAATACCTTACCCCCCGTACCTCGAGATTTAAAAAACAGGCGAAAAATGAAAACTCTTTGTGTAGTGTAATAAAAGGGATCAAACTCATATGAGCTTAGTGCAATAAAATGGATTCCAAAAAAAATTCAAATCAGAAAATGGCAGTTCTTTTTGGTTTTGTGCTTCAAAGCAACAAGCAACAAAGCAAAGGTTCTCGTCCTTTGTCGGATTAGACAATCTAAAGTTTTAGTTAAACTTATTTTTTGAAAACTTTTATTTTTTCAACAGACTGAAAAAATTGTATTTTGCAAATAAAATAGTATATTTTTCTACAAGAGATGAAAACATTGTTTTTTCGTGAGTAAACATTCTTTCACGAGACGCGATAGCGTCTAGTGAGACATGTTTACGAACGAAAAACGTTTTTATCTCGTAAATAAAATTAAAATTCGACAACATAACATTAAAAATTCGTTTTCTATTTTTTCGGTTGCGTTGTTTAAAAAACTTTTAAAATTATATGAGAAATCATATCAACTACAATTTGTTATTCTTTTTACACCATAGTTGTAAAAGAACCCATTTCCACAGGGCATTAAGCGTGATGAAAATAGACTTTTTATTTGTTATCATAGCAAAAGTTTCTATTAGTCCAGTCAATGAGCATTTTCTTGTATAATCCTTACGAGCAGCACGGATTTGCACAAAAATTTCGATTTAGGTTATACTTGCCCTCTACTTCAAAGTTGACCCTGTGCTGGTGAGTGCTTTTACCCTAGGGGTGAATGCCACGCCTTCTCGGGGGTGAAAAATATAACATTAAAAATAAGTACGGGAATAGATAGATTGACTAATTTTAAGCAAATTTTGTGCTCGAAATATTTTTCTGAAAGTCGTTTCGACTTATTCGCCAGTAAAAATGTCACTTTTTCATAAAAAAACCACGTTTTCAGACGGTTTTTCATAAATAACTCAAAAAGCAAGTATTTATCGTAAAAATGATTTTAAAGTACAATGTAGCCCATAAAAATACAAAAAAAGCTGGGTTTATGGTGTCTTTAGACCCAATACAAATGGAGCAATAGCTTGTTGAAGGTAAGTTCATATGCGCCAAAAGCCAAACTTGAAAGTTTCGACATGTATAAACAAAAAACAATGCATTTTTCGGGTAAATTTGATATAATATTATTTAAAATAATCCTTTATTGTTGTGTTTTACAAAAGTCCCTAGCATCAATACTAAGCGCGTTATGACGAAAATAAAGTTGGTCTCTATTTTTTTCGGCGACAAAAAAAGTGAAAATCACCCCCTAATTGAAAGTAATTGGTACCACTTAACGATTCACTATATTATTATACTTGTAATATGCTCTAGAAGTTTCACAGGTTAAAGTGCTTAGTTTTAAGACAAATTTAGGTGGAAATGAAAAGAAATGTTTGAACTTCTGCAAAAAATTATCTTTTCTTCAACATAACTCAACTAAAATACTATTCATGAAACGTAAAATTTGAGTATCATATAATTGTAGGTTATGCTTTTTTAAAAAATTTGGTCTCCTTTGTTTTTCTTCAGGATAAAAATTATTTAAGATATGGCCGTTTACAGTTTGCATATGTTCGTAAACAACAACTTCTTAAAGCCCTTTCAGCCCAAACCCTTTCAAAACGAAGGACTAAAAGAAAATTTATATGAGCTTATAGCTCTCAAAAATACCTACAAAATGTTTTTTTTAAATTGCTAGAAAGTTTAAAAACTAAGGGAGTTATGGGTAAAAAACTCATAATATAGTTTTGCAGAAATGAGAACACAATATATGTGAGCATTGACGAATACATATTATACCTATATTCCAGGCCAGTGTTGTGAGTCGTGTATTAACGTTCAAAAAATCATAAAACAGTGTTAATTAATATTATAAAAAATTTATCAGTACGTAAATAATTAAAATTTAAATATTATGTTTCTAAATTTTTTGATATTTGATACATATTAGACCATGATACATATTTTAAAAAGTCAAAAAATGGTAAAAATTAGTAACAGTATGAAAACTGTTGGATAAGGAATAAAATATTTTGCAAATGATGGAAAAATTAGATTAAAGGTGATCCGAATTACGAGGGTGAATTAAGCCTTTTTGGGTGGAAAATGTTTTTTCACAATTTTCATTGAAACTAGACATTCTATCGAAAAAAGTTTGCAGTACAAAAAGTAAGTAATAAAATAATTTTTTTCGTACAATTTTTTGGAATCTTACCTCATTATGTACCTAATACGCTGTAATTTTTTGGAATGAAAATATTTATTACAACGTATTAGGGACATAATAGGGCAAGTTTCCACCAAATTGTGTGAAAAAAAAATTTTTGTAGGAAATAAAAATTAAAAACGAAAAACCGTTATGTGAAAAAATGGTTTATACAAAAGTTTTAAACCTTTTTATTACATACAACTTTTACTTTAAACATTTTTCGAATTTTTAATTTCGGTAAAAATCGTGAAAAACCATTTTCCATCCCTAAAATCTCACCCTATTTCACCCTCGTAGTTCAGATCACCTTTAATTTAATTTTCCCATCATTTGCCTAATATTTTCTTCCAAATCCAACAGTTTTCATGTTGTTACTAATTTTTTTCTTAGAAAAAAAAACGTTGATATATTAGGAAACGACGTAAGGACGTAAGAGTAACATAAGGACGTAAGAGAAAAAGCGCAGATTTTTTACAATGATCTTGTAACCGCAGACGAGATTTTGCAAGCTGGTCCGTACTGTATTGTAATGTTGTTCGGGTTGCCAAAGGACACGCAATAGAACAAATTGAAAAGGTGAAAACCAGCATGAAAAGGTGAAAACCAGCATATCTCGTAAAAATGAGACATGAATCATTTCTTAAGGCCACCACGAAAAAAATGCAGTTAAGTTGTTCTCGCTCGTTCCAACATTTCGTCTTTTAAATAAGCACATTAAAAGAGTTTAATTACAAACCCAGTTATGGTTCAGAAAATAACAATAATAATCCACTTTATTGGGGTTGGGTTAATATTGAAGGAGTATTAAATCCAATCAAAACTCCAAACAACCTGCACCTGAAGAGCTGTTGAGGACGACGAGGAAAAGGAAGACGAGAGTGAAGAGGATTAAAATCTATATTAAAATAAAGATTTTATTTTAAATATTTTAGATTGCAAACTTTGATCAGTAGGGGTTGTTTTTTAAGAATTGTTAAAAGATACATTTCATTTCCAATAATTAAAAGATAATAGAAGTATTAAATTTTGAAATAAAAAAAAATTTAGCTGTAATTTTTATATTTTTTATAAAGGGGTGGTTTTTTATAGGGGTTGAAACTTCTAAAAAAATTATCCCAAAATTAAAATAGTAAATCTTCATTTATTATCACTATATGATTAAATTATTACAAATTGCTGAATAAATAACATTTGCCACTATAATTTTTTAATGATATTTACTCTGGCTTTTATGGGTCAAAAATGTTTAATGAATCATAAATTATGTCCCTTAATGGCAATTAACCTTCATTCAACTTATTTCAAAATGATTTCAATCGATCACAAGCTTTAATCTACAGTTCTAAAATTATTTTCGATTAGAGGTTGTTTGACCCCTAAAAAAATTAAGCACCCACCGGCTATTGGTCAACTTTGAAGTAAAGGGAACGAAGAGCTTTAATCCAAATTTTTGTTAAATTGGTGTTGCTTGTAAGAATTATACAGTTTTGCCGTATTTTATGTTCATTAATTTTGTTGACAATGTTAGTTTAATTTAGGATTAATAAATATAGAACATTAAATTTGATCACCAAACTTTAAATTAATGTTCATTAATCAATAATGTTTTCTTAACAACAACTTACTTGATTTTTGTTCAGCATGCAATCGATATTTTATTGACTTCATCGCACAAATTGCTGCAAAGAAAAACAAAATGTTACTACTTTTTTGTTAAATAAAGAAATCAGCTACTCCCTAGTATTCTATCTGGATAAAATTATGTTAATTAAAAAATAAGTGATTTTTTTTACCCAATAAACATAACAAAAAAAATAACAGTACAAAACTCTCAATGCTATGAACGAGTAGAAAACGAAATGTCAAGGTTTTTTAAAGTCAACCCCGGATAAGACAAAGTGATGCTGTCTCTCCTATACTCTTTAATCTAGTTTTGGAATATGTGTGGCGTCAAAAGAATCTACCGACTAACAACAATATATTGTCAATAAACTCATTACAGATGATCGCTTACGTTGATGATGTTGTCATCCTTGGCCGAAAAGCTGTTATGAGTGAGACTTTCAAGTCGCTTGAGAGTGGTGCTAGAAAGATTTAAAACAATAAAACTAAACATTTGAATGTTTCAAGAGAGACTGAGAAGAAAGATTTGATGTGCGGTGATGAACGAATTGAGGGAGTTGAATCCTTTAAATATTTGGGATCAATGCCTGACTCAAACAACAGCATACTTACTGATATAAAGGCTCGAATCGCTCTAACTGAACTTTCTACTCAATTAAACCTCTCAAGTTATACAAGACGTTGATTAGACCGGTAGTGATGTATGGGTCACAAACATACTTGTAAAATTAAATATCTCGACTGTAAATCGATGAATAAATTAATTAATGAAAATTAATTTATAAGAGTTTTCGAGGATGCTGATTATGAATCTGATATCAGATTTACAAAATTCGAAATGCCTGATTCAAAATGGCCACCCGAAACGCAGTAAAACTGCAAAATTACTGAAGTATGAAAAAATGAGCAACAACGAGCTTTTATATACTTGTCAACAATCTGATAATAAATACAACGTTAGCACTAATAATATTAACATAATACTGCAAGTTTGAAAATTTAAGTATTTGTTTTATTAATTTAAATCATAATAAAACACATTTTTATAACTGATTTAATAAAAAACTTTATTTTCAGCTCCACCTTTTATTTAAGCAATCAACTCCGCTGCTACTTATACATGCAGTACTGCAATATGAGCCACTTTTTCTGCATCCACACTTGTTGCCACAATCGATTTTGCAACTGAAAAATGTTTTTTTTTTAATAAAACGTGTTGTGTAGTAGAAATTACAATATGTGTCACAATAACACATAAAAACCCTTTAAGACCAAGGTCCCACAACAACATACGTTCAAAGGTGTTTATGGACGTAGATCTTTCTTTTTTTGTTTTTTTTTATATTTTTTGTTAAAGAATGGATAACTAAACAATAAATCCTATCACTGACAAAATATGACATAGGCCAATATTTTATGAAAGAATAGAGAAAATAAAAGTAAATTAAAAAATAAATAGCATGTTTTTACAAAAATTGGCTAAAACAAAACAAAAATGTAGTTGCCAATAATACAGCCGGTTGCATATTCCTTGATCCTGTGACGCACTGTCTTTCTCTATGATTAAAGCCACACATAGTTATATGAAGGCTTGGTTCTTCGAAGAAGCAATAGCGTCTCATAATCAAGGGTTATTTCACAGCTAAGATTGAGAGTGCTACCGTTGACTGAATACAGTTCATCCGCCTCCACCTCTCTAAGATGTCACCTTGGCTAGTGATATCTCACTGCTATTGCCGGTGGTATGTGATATCTCACGTTAACTTGTATGTCAATAGCAGGAACTGGAGTACGCGGGATTGTCACACCCGTAGATCAAAAATAAAAAAACATTTACAAAACAATAAAAACTGATCCCTCCATGCGGACATGCAACAATTTTGCTGGAGCTCGGTCATTTACGACGTTTGGAAAATGTGTTTTTTTCATCCATTCAAACCATCCTCATCCCCATTCGCGGTGGTAGTTTTTCGCCCAATCACTTGTAAATACACTTTTTTAAAATGCTGTAACGCTGCGTTACTTGGTGGAAGTAGAAATGAAGGCGGCATTTTTTTATTTTTCAATATGGCGTTTATTTAAATATGTTCTTATAGGCATTTATAATACTTAACTGAAAAATATCATTGATAAAAAAAAAATAAAAAAAAATTTTAAAAAGCACACTTTTCATGAAAACGAACTAAAAAATAAATCTTGCTTTGACAGAACACGATGTTAAAGAAACAAAAGTTATGTTCAAACGATAAATCTTTTATTAATAACAATGTTTGCTTCCAAACTGTAATAAAGAAATAATTATTTAAATATATTTTTAAACAATTTAACACAGATGGCAAAATTAGATGTACAGACTAGAATACTATTTAACTTTCTAGGAACAAACGGTGATAATAGTTGGGCTGCGATGATAGGACCTTGGGATGTTAAAAGTCAAAGTGATAACCCAAAGATCTAAAATGGTCAATGATGACGTTGTTTCAGTCAATTAGGTGTTTGAAAACTGATATAATATGCTTCTGAATTCGTGTTTTTAAAAGTTGTTTCGTTTGACCTGTTAAAAGGTCTAATAAACAGGTATTCTGTTTATACCGAGAATTAAAAATTATAAGAAAAAAACCCGCCTCTGGCTCAGAAAAATATCAAATAAAAAAACTGGTTCAACAAATCATATTACAGTATTTATTGAGGCTACTGTGCACTTGGTCTAGAACAAGTTTTTCTTCTATATAAAGACATTATCAGCAAGAAATTTAGTTCTTACTACTATTTATCAGTGATTGTTTACTATTCATTACTACTTATTTGCTTACTATAATTTTTGATTGTTTAAGTTGTGAAGTAGTTGATTAAAGATGTGATGTAATTAATAAAATTAGCATTAACGCTTTAAGGTCTGAGGCTCAAACTCTGAGCAACAGACAAAGTAATGCATTAATAGGAATAATTGAGATTAAACAGATATTTTATTAGAATAAGGTTCAGTAAATAACAAAATTTTATAAAATTGTTATAACTTTTGAAATTATTTTCAGAATTTTCATTCAGTCTTGCAACATAAAAATATTGTTCATTAAAAGATTTTATTTCTTATTAATGTTTAAAAAGCAACAAAATTAGTGAGATTGGAGACAAATTAGATTTTGAAAAAAATGACTGAAAAATTTAAAAAGCTCATAAAAAGTTTGCTGTTCAAATTATGTCTTATGAAAGTATTAACATTTAAGTTTAAAAGTAAAACCAATAATAATTCATCAAATTGAAATAAATTAATGAAATTCTGTTTTAAATAAAAAGTTCTGCGAAATAATAATTGCAAATGGAACGGAAAAATTAAATTTAAAAAGCAATTGTAGAAATTGAAGAAAATATCAAGAAAAAGTATTAGAAAAAAAGAAATTTTTATAAATTTCTCTCAGTGATTTTTTTTCGTTTCGATTTCATTCGATTTGATTTCATCTTCTCTAATGTTTCGGGAAATGGTTAAAAAAAGAAAACTCGCGTTCTCACTCGCTAAAAAAAGAAGTCTACCAAAATATTCGGTACACATTACATCAACCAATAAAACGTACATACTGTTACGTTTTTTCAACCTTACTTCAAATTGGCTATTCGAAACTCACTATTGGCTATTCAAACTCACTATTCGATAAACGCAATTCCCAAATCTCTTCCGAGTTCGATCACTGATTAGTAAGCACAAACACCAGGTTTTATTAAGTATTCAACTCCTTAATTGTTCCACAACAACAGGAAACAATACAGCAAACAATACTCCTAACTAGAATATTCTTTCAACAGCTTCAGAAACTCCAACGGTTGATTGTAGAAATTTCCAGTAACACAACGTTCAAAATAATACACAAACTATTTCTATTCAATAACACTTAAAACTTTATTCGCAAGAACTAATTTGAAAATCACTTTTATAATTTTAACTTTACCTTCGCAGGCTTAAAATAAAACTCATCTAGTCTTGCAAGACATCTCTCCTTATATACGATTCTGCATAATCTCGATCATTCGAGGTCACTTTTTAGAAACCTTGAGAAAACACTAGAATATTCGATTATTTTACGTTATGATGATTTGATTCATAAAGTAATTTTATGTTGACCCAAGTTCTAAGAATACAACAACAACACTATGCATTTCATTATTTTGTTGTTGTGTTTTGTTGATTTGATTTTTCTGGAAGTGACTGTAATCGTCTGGAGTGTCTGTAATCGTAACAATACCATAAAACGATCAAAGTTGATGAAATTGTATTTGTTCAATTGTCTCCCAATTTATACGACATGTAATTTAAATTAATTAAAGTTTATCGATTGTAAAGCTCACAATGAGTTACACAAGAGCGTTAAAAGTTAATATGTTTCTATTACAGCAATACGAAATGTTTTATTCGTTTAATATTTATACACATTTGCAAGTGGTGTCTTGCATGTGGTGATTTTTATTTTAAAATTACCTAAAAAACAGGATTACAAAATTATTTATATTTATCTTATCTATTAAGCGATTTGTATTTTTATAAATACGTAAGAATATAAATGCTTGCACGATCATCAAACCATATTAAGTCAAACCAATTCGATTTTCATCCTGAGTCAAAAGATCTTCCATTTAAACAATAACAAACAATAAACACCTTGATTTTCCAATTAACCAAAAGTCAGTCAATATTACTCAAAAAGTAGAAAATCCTTATATGGGTAGCCTGATAACCCATATTTAAGATTAAAACAAGTGAGGGTTAACACCTTCTTGGTGGTTGTTTACCACATTTTAAACAAGAACCTGAAATATCGCTACTTCACAAAATATTGTTCAACTCATTTTTGTATGATCACAGAATGCATGACAAAGATTTCCAAAAATTGATAATCTTTGACGGCGTTATAGATACAGAAATAAACAAAATGGAAAAACAAAACACGCCTTTTCAAAACCTCTTTCAAACCCCCTTATTTAAAAAAGGATTAAAATGAACCAGTTTATTTTCGTAGTATGTAGCCCCAAATCATGTACAAACGTTTCGACAGAAACTTTTAGTAATAAGCCGTTTATATTGATGGTTTCAATAGAATCGTTGCATAGCTGTAGCGCTAGGTTATAGTTTGGATATAGAATGACGTGGTTGAACAATGACTGACTTTAAAAATTTTCTTTAAATTTTCCTACAATTTCCTTTAAAAATTTTCTTTGCCGTTTGCTGCAACGTAATTGCCAATCAGTAAATTAGTAGTTCTTTAAAAGAAAAACTACTCCTGTTACATCAAATAACTTTTTAATTTTTGACATTGATTATATTTTTTTTTCATTTCGAAATTGCCTCAAGAAAAAATTTCTATCTCTTATTCAAATTAAATATATGTACAAATATAAAATTTATAATTCATTTATTCATAAATGAATAAATGTTCTTGTAATAATTTCATTCTACGTTATAAAGAAAAATTATCAAAGAAGAAAAAAGAAAATATTGTTTTTGTTATCTAAGATTAAAAGATTTTGAATAAATGAATATTAAATGAATTTTTGTTTTCAATTTTGCTAGAAAAAAAATAAACGGAAAATTAAATGGAATGTTTAGTTCAAAATGTTACGTAACGAGAAGAGGATATGTATAGGCCCATAGAATAACGGCAAAAGATATGGCTTACGTGTTGTTGTTGGTTACAGGTCAGATTTTTTTTAATTTCTGGGAGAGGGTACTCACATAATGGACCTGCCGAGTTCACTCGTCCGGAACCTGGGAACTGGAGTTGTTCAACAAATTCGGCTGGAAGTTTTTTTTTGCTTCCTTGTACTATGCTGTACTTTAGGATGCTGGTGCCATGGAACGTTCCTTAAATGTCCAGTCCAATAAATCCCCCAGAGATTAAAAAAAATTCCGACCTGTAACCGACAACAACACGTATAATCCGTAATTCTATGGGCCTAGTATAGAAAATACTAATTATCTGTTCTACCGAGTGTAATGATTGACTTTTAAAGTTTTTTTAATTTTTCATTTTTAGTGTATAAAAGCAATTGTCGGTTAAGAAAGTGTTGTTGAAGTAATAACCTAAAATCTCGGAAAGTATTCATCGATGAAGATCTGGTAATCGTGGTTGTCCGATTTTTTTTTTAAAAAAACGGAATTTCCTAACGGATTTTCCTATGACGGAAAATTATATAGGACCTCCTCGGCATCTATAGCAATATTGTAACAAATCTCTGTTTTGTTAACAACCATTACGACCGTTGTTGCAGTTAATTTGCAGCACCCAATAAAAAGGTATTTCAAATTATTTGTAAAATTGTATCAACATTCGAATTTTCTGGTATTATATGTATTCTATGTGTATAATGACTGCGTTCTTTTGATACATTAGTAATTTTAAGCCTAGTAAGTTTTGGCACGTCATTACATCAAATCATGGTATTGATCGGATATTTAGGCTGACCATTTTAAGTCATTCCTTTTTGTCACGATGCAAATTAAAAATAAACAAAAGTTGAAAATTCAACTATTTGACTCTAGAGGATGCAGTTAGTAATGGTAATTCGCTATAATTTTGTTATACGCTGATCAGTTAAAGTAATCCATATTCTAGTTAAATATTTTGACAAAGAATAACTATAGGCGGAAACAAATCTGCATTAAAAGCTTTCTACGTACTACCACTCAAATTTTATTTTGCGGTTCTAAATGGATTAGAAATTCAGAAAAGTTAAACATAAATTGAGAATAAACTTTTGTGTCTTAGATTGAAATTATCTGAACTGTTGGTAATATTATTTTTAATAAATTTGCATCAAATTGACAAATAAAGTACAACAATATAGTAGAATTAACTTTTAGGGAAACGATTCATGGTAGACCGAAATTTTACTCCAGCTATTGTTGGACTCTTAAGCGGTTGAAAATAATAATCCATCTATCGAATATAAAAAAAAAACATTGTGTTGAATGGTCGAAATTTCTAATATGCCAGATGAAGAGATAGCAAGAAAAAGACGAGAGGAGGTAGATGACAGAGGATATAAAAGATCGATCGACCATGATGGTTGGTTCTTCACTTTTTGGTTTTGTAACTTGTGACTTTGTGACAGCAATTGTTAAATATTTTATTATATAAATCAAATTAAGATAATAAACAAAAAAAAATAATAATTTTAATTGTGATTTGTTCGCATTTGTGGGATGATTATAGGATCTTGACAGTGGGGCAGCAGTAACAAAATAAAAGGTAGAAATTGTGCTGTGTTCTTGTTGTTGTGGTAATGGGTTACCCAGGTTGATGACAATATCCTCGTCACAGCCACCATAAAAACAAAGGAAATATTACTATTTGTTTTGCCGCTGATAAATAGCTGACTCTTGCCTGTCATTATTTATTGTTTATGACGTTGATGCGGATGTAACATTGACTTATTGGAAATCATAATAGTCTTCTCAACATTGTTATCTTCACCAGTGCATGTATGTGAAAGAAACTAATTGAGTGCATCAACACTTTTGAAGTTGTGGGACCATGGTCTTTAAACCATGGTTTTTTGTGTTGGTTGGACACGTATTGCAATTCCTACTACACAACACATTTTATTAAAAAATAGAAGGGATTGGAGTTTGCGGGATTGTCACATCCCTAGATCAAAAATAAAAAAAATTTACAAATTAACAAAAACTGATCCCTCAAGGCGGGATACGGAGAATTCTTTGATGAAGTTACGCTTTTGATAGGTCAAAAAATTAGCAACCTTAAAGCTTTATAAGGAGGCTTTAATCATTGAGGAAAACAGTGCTTCATATGATTATGCCATTAGCTTGTTTATTGACAACGCCAATTTAGTTTGTTTTCTGCAAACTTAAACAAAAATGTATCTTTCCTGTTATTCTAGTTTTACTTGTTACAACTTATCATGAAAAATATGTATATGTCATCATATATTTTTATATGATCGCATTTATTGTTTAAATATCTTTTTTAAAAAAAAAATTTCATTCATGTTTTTGTGGGATCTAGGTCCTAAAAGGTATCTATCTGAAAATAATTAATTCATAGTTACACAAACTTTACGCAGTCCTGGAGAACTAAACATTAATTTTGCCTAAAGTTCCAAAGTATAATGTCTCTAGATAAACACATCAAAAATCACCGATAGTGCATTTTTCTCTTTGTTTTGTTTAATTTATTTCAGAAAATACCAATTAACTACAAACTGCCTAGCTAAACACAATTTAACCAAAAATTATTTACAATATATTAATCAAATAACAATTATACAATATAATACAATAAACGTTAACGTTTTTTTCCTTCTAATTTGCGGTTTACTTTATTGATTACTGTAATCATTTATAAAATTTGTCAAGACACATTAGCCATTCAAATAAATTATAATAATTAGAACAACAACCATAATTTTGTCATCAAAACCTTGTCACTTAACCTAAAAAAATTCTTTCATTTCTAAATACAAAAATAATTTTTGATAAAATTGAACTCACAACACAAACTTTATATTTAATGGCATAAGAACAAAACTAAAATACTACTTTTTCAAAACACAATCAGTACGAAAGTTATAAGAAACAAAAAATAATGTATACTAACTACTTAATGTTGGAGTAACCAAATGTTACCATAAAACTTGACACAACTTTCAGTTATTGAAGTTAATCTTTTATTTTAGAAGGGATTTATATATTTGAACGAAGAAAGTTATAATTTTTTTGCGTTCTTTGGAAAAATAACGAAACAGACTAATAAATAGAGACACAAAACTTATTAAAAATATGAAAGTTTAGCAGGAAATCTTTCTTTAATTTATTATTATTGTTGTAGCCTTCAAATGGAAAAATAAAATATGATTAATTATGTTAAGACAAATTTAGCGATGAAGCATTTGAAAATAATAAAACCGTGCATTTGAAAAAAATAAAACCTGGTGAACTTTAGTAATTAGTACCTACTTTGTTTTTTAACCTCACAGTTTTCGTACGATGAAACTGAATTAAACGAACAATATTAAGCTAAAAGAATGTAGATAATTTGCCTATCTCTTACTGTCAATTATATTCGGTGTTTACAAAATGTTTGTTTTTTAAAAAAACAATGTTTTAAACAAAAATTGTTTTTTTTTAATAGTGCAATGTTGATTATTTGCTATCCAATAGAACTCTTGTACAGTGGCGGATTATGCCTTTAAGGGGCCTGAAGCGGAACAAAATTTTGGGGCCAAATATAAGATTTTACCAAAAATTTTATATGTATTTCTGGCTAAAAAGCATTTTTATTCTTTAAATTTTTTAATAAAAATATAGAAAATTTGATAGAAAATTTGAAATAAATCCAAAATCATTGATGAAAACTTAAAACTCAAATATACTTCAAATACCCAAAAAATACTTACCTGGATTTTATGTTTTCATCAATAATTTTGCGATTAATATAATAACAGCCCATTGCAATTAAAGTTTTAGTAGTAATATTCATTCGTAACAGTGGAATTTTTCAAAACAAAATGTTTTTTCTTTTCATTTCTCTAAAAATTCTACACTTAAAGAACCCAATTTCTTGCCTAAGGCAATTCCTAGAGTTTCGCACAACATGATGCGCATAATTTTTCGTAAAAGCATGTATCAGTCGGAAAATGCTTTTACAAATTAATACAAACAAAGCATCTGGGTCTGATCGAATTCCCCCAATTAATCTTAAATCCTTTGCTAAAGAATTAGCACCAATCCTTACTAAAATCTTTTATTTATTACATAAGAAAGGATTTTTTCCCGATATATGGAAAACAGCAAGCGTACACCAGTTCCCAAAAAGGGTAGTGAGACTGATCCAACAAATTACAGACCCATTTCTATTTTATCGGTTGTTTCTAAAATTTTTAAGAAATACATTAATTTTAATATTATGAGCTTCTTAGAGTCTTCCAAACTACTTAATGAAAGACAATACGGGTATCGAAAAGGAAGAGCGACGGAAGATTTACTTTTCTTTGTCACTCATGTATATGGAATAAGTCGCTTGAAAATCATCAATCCAAAGCATTTGATAAAGCTTGGCACAATAATCTTATTTGTAAATTAAGATGTATTGATTTGGATGAGCAACTTAGATCTTGGATACAAAGCTTTATTTCCGAGAGGAAATTTCGAGTCAATGTTGATGGTGTTTCATCGGATGTCTTTTCAACTAATGCAGGAGTTCATCATGGTTCTGCTTTGTCACCAACTCTCTTTCTTATTTATATTAACGATTTGTTGGATTCAAAAATTAGTCCTATCCATAGTTTTGCTGATGATAGCACGCTTCATGCGTCTCATGAAAACCCTGAATTATATTCACCGTTAGCGCTTAATAACTGTAGATCAAATTTGATAGATTCATTAAACCAGGACCTTAAAACTATTTTGGATTGGGAGTTTGCTAATAGTGTTGAATTCAATACAAGTAAAACACAGGCTTGTCATTTTTCTAGATTATCCACACCTAATCCGTTTCCATTACAGTTCGACTCTAAAGATCTTGTAGAGAAAGAATCTGTTAGACTTCTAGGAGTTGAAGTTGAAAATAATCTGAAATGGAATTCTCATATTTTTAACCTAGCTAAGAACACTGTTCAAAAATTGGGCTTTTTGGGACGATGTAGTATGTTTTTTAATATCGAACAGCTTCTTTTAATCTACAAATCATTTATATGTCCCTGCATGGAGTACTGCAGCAAAATGTTGGGTATCACTACCTCATCACATCACCTTCACCATCGAATCCAAAAAATAATTCCTTTGAAATTTTACTTTTTTTAACTGTCCAACATACCAAATCATCGATTTTTATGATAAATCATCGAAGATCGAAAATTCGATGATTTCAAACATTTTGCTGCTGTTCTCACATATGGGGTGGAGCTTGTTATAGTAGTTTGAAGTACCCTGATTTTGTTCAGCTCAATGTATCGATAGTTTAATGGCAAAAAACTATTATTCTATTAAACTATCGGTGGTATAAACTTATAAGAAAGATAAATTAATTTCTTCTATTCAAATCTTTTTATATTTTTTTTTTTCATTGATTGTTATAAGGTTTTTGCAAATTGTTGTTATTGGGGATTGTTGCAAACTTTTTGTTGAAGCCAACAAGTCAAAAACCTCTAACTGCAGAGGTTTATATTTAAAAGAAACGGATTAAAATGTTTCCAGTTTCTAAATTTATGCAGTTTAAAAAAACGGTTTAAAAAAAAACTTTTTTTCTAGTAGAAGGCCTCTAACTTCTTAGCCATGAGTCGGTTTTTTCTGATTTATAAAATTGTCCAAGATATTCATAAAACACACATTTTTAAGGCATTTTTTTGATCTGGCTTCACATATGCGACCGTGAGAGTGCCGGTTGTTTCAAAAACCTTTTGTGTCTTACAAACTTTTTTGTTGGAGTCGCTCACTCAGGAACCTCTAAGAGCAGAGGTATATTTTTAAAAGAAAATAATAAAAACATTCCAAAAATTCTAAATTTATGAAGTTTTAAAAATATTAGTATTTAAACGGCCGTTATAACGGATTTAAAATCAAACTTTTTTTGTAGTATAAAGCCTCTAGTTTCTTAACCATGAGTCGGATTATACTGATTTACGAACTTGTCCAAGATGTTCATAAAACATACATTGCCCCACAAATGCAACCGCGAGAGTGCCGGTTATTTCAAACGCATTTTGTGTTTTGCAAGTTCTTTTCTAGATGTCCATTTTTTAGAAGAAATTGATAAAAAAGGTTTCAAAGATTTCAAATTTATGAAGTTTTGAAAAATAGTAGTATCCAAACGGCCGTTATAACGGATAAAAAAAGAAGACTTTTTTTCTAGTATAAAGCCTCTAGTTTCTTAACCATGTATTGGATTTGGCGACCTTCTCCAAGATATCAATAAAACACACATTCGCTGAATTCCACATCTTATTGTATGTGGGTTTTGTACTTAGTTAGATAATAATTGTAATTCTTTAATTTAACTACCCGACTAGCAATTTGTTCAGGTATGCCTGTAGTGCCCATTCGTTTATCATAAATGAAATAGTCAAAACACAAAAATAGAAAAAACTAATTATTGTATTTTTATAAGCAGAATAATATTCTCCCAAAATAAAATAAGACATTAATAATTCTTTCAATATTTTCATAAACAAAATAATTTTCTCACAAAATAAATAAGAAATATTATTATTATTATTCTTTCAATATTTTTATAAACAAAATAATTTTCTCGCAAAATAAAATAAGAAATATTATTATTATTATTTTTTTCAATATTTTTATAAACAAAATAATTTTCTCGCAAAATAAAAGAAATGTTATTAAAAAAAAAAATAATAATAAATCAAGATAGGCATTACAAAAATTATATTTCTAATTGAACGATATAAATAGAAATAAGGTTAAATGAATTAAAACCCCACAAATTAAAATAATTTTTTTTTGAACTTAATTAAAAAATATTTTCCCATTTAAAAAAAAAATTTCAATATAAAGGGGGTAAGGATGTAGTGCTCATTCGTTTATCATAAATGAAATAGTCAAAACACATAAATAGAAAAAACTAATTATTGCACATATTTTTATAGGCAGAATAATATTCTCACAAAATAAAATAAGAAATATTATTATTATTATTTCTATCAATATTTTCATAGACAAAATAATTTTCTCACAAAATAAAATAAGAAATATTATTACTATTATTTCTTTCAATATTAACATACATATAAATATTAATATAAACAAAATAATTTTCTCGAAAAGTAAATTAAGAAATATTATTATTACTATTCTTTCAATATTTTTATAAACAAAATAATTTTCTCTCAAAATAAAATAAGAAATATTATTATTATTATTCTTTCAATATTTTCACAAAAAAAATAATTTTCTCATAAAATGAAATACAAAACTATGGAGGGGCTGAAATCTCACAGCTCTGAGATATCAAGACTTCGGTCTGGGTTAAGGATTTTGATATAGTTTTCGGCAAAAAACTTTTATGAGGACCTGGTTTTTAGTTTTAGGCAACGACGTAAATCAAAAATAACCCTTTGTTAGGTTGTTAATATGATACACTCAGCAAACTACTCAGAAACCTCTCCCTTTAGCGCTTCGAGAAAATATTACAAAATCACAAATTCATATTTTTTTCAAAATTCCAAAAATATTGTAAAAATTAAATAAAATCAAACTTTTTTCAAAATATATTCCAAAAATTAGAATAAAATCAAATATTTAAACTTTTTCTCAATTCCAATAATATTCCGAAAATTCTTAAAAATTCAAACTTTTCAAAAAATTTTAAAAATATTGCAAAAATTATTACAAAATCAAAAATTGAAAATTTTTTCAAAATTCCAAAATTATAATAAAATCAAAAATTTAAAATTTTTCAAAATTTTAAAAATATTCCAAAAATTCTTACAAAATCAAAAATTTGAAACTTTTTCAAAATTTTAGAATTTTATATTTTACAGAATTTTATATATGTAAAATTCAAAAATCCTATTTGTTTCAAAATTCTAAAAATATTGCAAAAATTATGACAAAATCAAAAATTGAAACTTTTTTCAAAATTCCAAAAATTAGAATAAAATCATATATTTAAATTTTTCTAGCTTCCAATGCTATTCCAAAAATTCTTAAAAATTCAAACTTTTTCCAAAATTCTAAAAATATTAAAAAAATTATTACAACATCAAAAATTGAATTTTTTTTTAAAATTTCAAAAATTATAATAATATCAAAAATTTAAAATTTTTCAAGATTCTAAAAATATTCCAAAAATTCTTACAAAATCAAAAACTAAAACTTTTTCCAAAATATCTAAAAATATTGCAAAAATTATTACAAAATCAAAAATTCAAACTTTTTTTCAATACTCCAAAAATATTTCAGAAACTATTACAAATTCACAAATTTCCATGTCCAATTTCATTTTCAATTACATTTACGTCATAAGAACACCTGAATTTTTTTCCCAAAAAACTGGCTAAAAAAATAAATGAAATCAATTTTTGACATACTTGACATTATTTTTTTGACAAACTTATAATGCCATAATTCCCTATAGTAATAATAAAATTTCATGTCATACAAATTATTAATTTTATTTTTTTCCAAAAAATTGGGCAAAAAGTAAATAAAAATCTTTCTTTTGACACACTTGACAACATTTTTTTGACAAACTTATAATGCAATAACCTAGATTTTGGTCTCACATACCAATCCCGACCATCAAGATTTCTCCAAATTCAATGTTCCTACTCGTAATCACTTAAAATTAAAGTTTTTTAAGCAAAAAATATGCAAATTTCCTTGTTTTGACACACTTGACGATTTTTTGGACACACTTCCAGTACTATCGAACACATCGTCGTTTCGGCTCTTTCCATTTACTAAACCTATTTTTGAAAAAGAAAATGTTTGAAATCCATCCAGCGGTTTTCTAGATTTCGTAGGTTGTGACGGCCCGCCGACAGACAGACATACATATTTGTTTTTACTTTTTTAGAATCAGTAGGTCCTAAAACGTCGGAAATGCCAAAAAAATTGGGGTAAGAATTTCACTCATGAATGTAATACTTAAATCTTTCAGACCGAAGTAATATTATTAATATGAATTCTTTAAATATTTTCCAAACAAATTAAAAAACTATAAAAACTCAAATCATTATTCTAAAAAAATTAGTTCGGCTCGTGATTTAAAATCATAGAAGTGGATTTTCGTTTTCGGCTTATGTAATCCTCAAATTATTTTAAAAAAAAAATATATATTATAGTGTTTTTTAAAAGTAAAATTATTTTCAAAAAAATATATTATTGTGTTTTTTAAAAATTAAAATAATTTTCAAAAAATATATTATTGTGTTTTGTTTTAAAAAAGTTAAAATTATTTTCAAAAGAAAAATATATTATTGTGTTTTTAAAATTAAAATTATCTGCAAAAAAAATAAATTAATGTGTTTTTTTTTAAATTAAAATTATTTTCAAAAAAAAAAATATATTACTGTGTTTTTAAAAATTAAAATCAGTTCCAAAAACAAAATATATTATTGTGTTTTTAAAACAATTAAAATTATTTTCCAAAAAAAAAATATATAATTGTGTTTTTTTTTTAAATTAAAATTATTCTCAAAAAATATTTTATTGTGTTTTTTTTAAAAATTAAAATTATTTCAAAAAAAAATATTATTGTTTTTTAAAAATTAAGATTATTTTCAAAAAAAAATTTACCTATTTCATTTGGTTAAAACTCACTAGAGTATTACCCACTTCAGATATACCTAGTTTGCGAAATTTCACATATACTTTAGTTATCGCTTCTCTGCGTAATGAATACATGTAGGTAAGTAAAAAGTTAGAAAATTTTTATAACATTGTTGTCTAATGTATGTAGGAGAAAATTTTTAATTTTTCTAATGCATGTTTAAGAAAATTCCCTATTTTAAATGATCCGGTCCTGATCCGTTTCTAGTAGGGCTGCCTGATCCGGTTTGGATAGTTTGAGGCGTTACATTACTGATCAGGACCTATTCAGTGCGCCTGATACGGTCCCTATCAGTAGTACGGAGGGCTGTATCCGGTCATGATCTGAGCTCTTACATAATGCTAGTCGGGTAATTCATTTGTTAATTTTTCAACAAAATAGATAACACATACACTTTGTTAGAATTATTTTAGAATATTTTGGGTAAAATGCTGAATTTAGAATCAGCCAATTATAATTATATAAATATTCCTATTCATTTTTTCTGTGTATTGTAATCCCTTTTACACACCACTTTAAAAAAAATTATAGAAAAGTTAATAAATTTTGAACAAAACATAGAGCAAAATATCTATTCCTCATTATTCTATTTGTTTAGGAGTTGGGCGCTAAAAGAAGACACAACTTTTTGCTGTTTCATGCCAAAAGAATCTAAGTTAATATTTTATTTTTAATTAATTTATTATCGCACAGTTTGTGCATTAATGGTTTCTCTAGTTTGTGCTAGTAAGAAGATGAAAATAGTATTTTTTTATAATTTTCTTTATAACAGCAACTTTCATTCAAAATGTGAGCAAAACATATTCCATTTCTGATTAGGGATCAGTTTTTGTTCGTTTGTAGCTTTTTTTAAATTTCGATCTACGGGTGTAACAAGTCCGCGTTTTCCAGTCCCTGGTATTGACATAAGAGTTAACGCGATAAATCACATACCATTGGCATAGCAGTTGTCAAGTTGATATCTTAGGAATCCTGGTGCTGTATATAGGCTTCAATCATTGAGGAAGACAGTGCATCACATGATCAAAGAATATGCCACTAGCAGGATTATTGACAACTCCATATTCATTTTATTCCTACAAATTTTTGAAACCAAATTGCTTTTTATCTCTTATGTTATTTTGATTTTCTCTATCCTATTGACTTTTGTCATATGTTATATGTGATAGGATTTATGGTTTCATAAAATAGAATATGAAAAAAACAGACAAAAATTTGCGTTCATCAACACCTCTGAACATATCCTCATGTGGGACCTAGATCTTAAAATGTTTTAATGTGTTGTTGTGACACAAATTGTATCCTACTACCCCACACATTTTATCAAATAAAAAAAAAGTCGGACAAGTGCGAATAAAATTCGCTCGACAAGGGTTCCGTGAATGTAAAAGAACACAATATCAAAAATAAATGACATAAAGTTATTTTGTAAAGTCTTTATATCGCCAGACTATGGACGCAAAATAGAATAAATGTTTAATCGTAGACGTCAATAGTAAATGTCAATCACATTGATCAAAAATGTTACTTGAGGTTAAATCTTATCCATAACTGTTTATGTTACCTAAAGAAAGATTTAACCAGTATTTTAGTGGTTTAAATTGGGAATATTTGTTCTATAAATCAGCGTCGAAATATAGGGTAACAAGTTTTTTTTTACCCTCCCCACACCCATCCACTAAACACACAGAAATATAATTATTTGAGAGTTCGCTATAATTTTCGTTCAAAATATAGCAAATTTCCTGTCTCTATGATTTTTTTTAATTTTTTCTATCTATCAGTGTCGAAACGTAGGGTGGGAACGATCTGGAATTTGCACATTTTTTAGAATAACTCAAAAGCTGTGTACCGGAAAATTCTAAAAAAAAAATTGTTATGTTTTGGAAATTTGGTGCTCTTTCAAATGACACCCTACTCACTCGTTTGGGTCAAAAAAAGTTTCTTTTTACCCTCCTTACATCCATCCCCTACACACACAGAAATATAATTATGTGAGAGTTCGCTATGATTTTCGTTCAAATATAGCAAACTCCCTGTCTCTATGAATTTTTTCAAGTTTTTCTGTCTATCATTGTCGAAACGTAGAGGGGGATGGTCTGAAAGTTTTACTTTTATGACAATAACTCAAAAACTGTGCACAGCAAAATTCTAAAAAAAGTGCAATATATCTTAAATTAAGTGTTCTTTCAAATGACACCCCACTCGCTTGGGTCAAAAAAGTTTTTTTTTCACCCTTCCCCACCCCAATCCCCTAAAAGCACAAAAATATAATTATTTGAGAGTTCGCTATTATTTTCGTTCAAAATATAGTAAACTTCCTGTCTCTGTAAATTTTTTCAATTTTTTCTGTCTATCAGTTTCGAAACGTAGGGGGGGGGGACGGTCTGGAATTTGCACATTTCTTAGAATAACTCAAAAACTGTGTACCGCAAAAATCTAAAAAAATTGCAATGTTTTTGAAATTTGGTGCTCTTTCAAATGACACCCTACTCGCTTCGGTCAAAAAAAGTTTTTTTTACCCTCCTTACACCCATCCCCTAAACACACAGAAATATAATTATTTGAGGGTTCGCTACAATTTTAGTTCAAAATATAGCAAACTTCCTATCTCTATGAATTTTTTCAATTTTTTCTGTCGATCAGTGTCGAAGCGTAGGAGGGGGGAGGGGGGGGGGGGGGGACGGTCTGGAATTTGCACATTTTTTAGAATAACTCAGAAACAGTGTACCGCAAAATTCTAAAAAAAATTGCAATGTTTTGGAAATTTGGTGCTCTTGCAAATAATCCCCACTCGCTTGGGTCAAAAAAAGTTTTTTCTTACCTTCCTTACACCCATCCCCTACACACACAGAAATATAATTATTTGAGAGTTCGCATTGATTTTCGTTCAGAGTTTATCAAACTTTCTGTCTCTATGAATTTTTTCAAGTTTTTCTGTCTATCATTGTCGAAACGTAGAAGGGGATGGTCTGAACGTTTTACTTTTATGACAATAACTCAAAAACTGTGCACAGCAAAATTCTAAAAAAAGTGCAATATATCTTAAATTAAGTGTTCTTTCAAATGACACCCCACTCGCTTGGGTCAAAAAAGTTTTTTTTTCACCCTTCCCCACCCCAATCCCTTAAAAGCACAAAAATATAATTATTTGAGAGTTCGCTATATTTTTCGTTCAGAGTTTATCAAACTTCCTGTCTCTTTGAATTTTTTCAAATTTTTCTGTTAATTAGGCTCGAAATGCAAGGGGAGGGACCAACTTTTTGTGTCACGTTATTGATAATAATTCAAAAACTATGCATTGCAAAATTCTAAAAAAAATGCTAATATTTCTAAAATCAAGTGATCTTTCAAATGACACCCCACATGACCTGGTTTTAAATTATGTTTTTACCCCTTAACATTCCCACCCTTTAATAAATATAGTTATGAGTATCTGCCACTTTTCTATATTTTTCATTAAAAACCTACTCATTTTTCTATCATTCCAAATATATTTCAAGATTTTTGATGAAGTAGGGTCGGAGTTAGTCGGGGCAATAAAACATCGAGAAAACGTCATTTTTCAAAATTATACAAAAAATGGTGAGGTGTAAAATTCCAAAATATATTTTTTTCTACTACCCAACATAAAAAATCTACTTTCGAAGTTTGTTCATTGAACCGAAAACTTCTTTTTCGTAGCCGGTGATGAAAAAACCTATACAAATTACTTTCGTACCTAGTGACGAAAGTAATTTTTTAAAAGCCATCTATTTTCTAATTTCTTAACTAGAATAAACCTAGAATACCCGTTAAGACAATCAATTGTTTGAATGAAATAATTTTGTTAGTGTTAATTTGTCTGTGTTTGGAGGATGACGTTAACTTATTTTTGAATTATTTACGGACAGTTTACATTAAAATTGTAAAAATAATAATAGTTAAATATATAATATTCATATATTCTTTTTAAATAGTATGATAAAAAACAGTTGGTGCTAAGATATTTTTAAAAAATATTATTTCACCTATTTATTTAACAAAAATGAAAAAAAATATTTATTTTACGTAAAATAATATAGGCTGTGTTAAAATATATCAAGAATTTACGTAACGTCATACCCATTCAAAAACTAAATCAAAACTGATATTTTTATTTTAGAAATCTGAAATCTGAATATGATTTTGTTTATGACAAAGTACACATCGTCTTTAGTTATAAGCCTACTAGACGCAAAATTCAAAAAACAATAAACCTTCAAAGATGTATTATTTAATGATTTTAAGAACTTTAGAGTAAATAGAATAATAATATAGGATTTTGTTGTGTAAATAGAATAAAAATATAACATTATGAATAACTATATGTATCGATATGTAAAAAATTAACGAAAAAAACAATAAGGCTTGTTATTAAAGACAACTATGTCTTTGACATAAAAATTGGATAATTTATTCATATTGAGTTATCTATTTTTTAATAGCAGAAATATAAATACACATATAAAATTTTAATTTGTAACAGTGTATATTTTAAAAAATGAATTGTATGTAATTATAAATGAAAATGTTTAAAAATTAAATATAATTTTTAAAAAAGTAGTAAAAGTACAGTCTTCTACTCGCCGAAAATCATATTTTGAATCTCGCGACCATTACCAACCTGGGCTATCGCCTCGGCTGGTAAACTGTCCTCTCGTTTCAAAATATGCTGTTTTCGGCATCGTTGAAGAATATACTATTAAAGAATGCTGAAATGAAGCCCTTTCATATGATACCCTACTAGTCTCGATAAAAAAATGTATGTTTTCAAAGGCTTTGCATCGTACCTCTTTAAAACAAACGAACGCAACTTTATTTATTTTTTAACCCGCCATCTTGTGTGGATAGATTAGTTTTATAAGCACTTTAAATTTTAAGTTCACCGAATTAATGGTTCACGAGATAATCGAAATAATGTAAAAAACACGTTGTACTCTCACCAATAGTGTTCCGTATAAAAAACGGAACTCTAAAAATTTAACTCATACTTCTGGAAGTAAGATGGTAAGATGATAAGATGTCAACAAATCTGTTATCTATTATTTTTATAACATTTACTGTTTCGTTATTAGCTAAATTTATTAGAGTATAAATTGATTATATATTTATATTTTCATAGTTTTAAAATCACACCCCTAAGCATTGATCTCAATTTTCTAAAATGCTAAATCATAAAACACCATCAAGTAATAGAAAACGATATCATAAATTATGTAATTTATTTTCAACTTCTAAACGGTATTTTATTAAATAACGTAAAGAAATAAATAATTATAATTATGGCATATGAGATGGGGAGAAATATCTGCAAAATTTATTATACAGCAGAAGAATTTAATTGTCCACTAACTATTGCATGCTAAAATTGAGTTTTACTTTCAAAAGCTCGTAAAATTTTGATAAAACAAAAATTCTAAGAAAATATATCTGGTTTTTTTTTTCAAATAAATATTAAAAATGATAAATGATAATATAACGTGCGAATAAAATTTATTCAATTTTGTCGGTGTTACTTTTGACTTATTGCTTTATGAAATTGGGTAAATGAAATTAGAAAAATATTAAAATGTATTTATATTTACATAGAATTTAAAATTCGTAAACCAGCAAATTTTTTTAAATTTTAATAAAAATATACATACATTTAAAATAAAAATATACATTTAAAATATACATAAAAATATACAACAAAAATTAATAAAAATATACATACATGCATTCATTATCATTTCTTAATACATAAACAAGTAATCGTTACATTACATACAGGGCCGGTCCTGCGTTGTACAAAAGTGCACAGTAAAACAGGGCGCTCAATTTATCACGAAAATAAGGGCGCAAAAACCAACATCAATTAACAGTTTAAATTGAATTAAACCGTTTAAAATAATATTTTATGAACATCAAATTTCCTTCTTTTTGTCCAGTGTTTCAAATATTTGCTTTCATTCATTTCTCCATATATGTATACAAATTTAAACATATAAAACATGTATTCTCTTTTCAACTTTGAATCTCAATACACACAAATTAAAAATAAGGAAACGAAACACACAAAAGTATTAGTACTGCTACTGTTCATTTTTAATTTTTGTTCACAAAATATTACCCATACTATTGATTGCTGCAATGTTTTGAAATATAATGCACATATACAATGAAAAGTCTGAACAGTTTTGAAATTCTGTGCACCAAAATATTATTTTTTACAAGTATTAATGAAATTTTGAATAAAGCTATTCACAGATACATTAAACGTGTGCACAGTTTTGAAGTTAGAATAACAAAATCAGTTACAGGATGTTTATGATTGTGTATATATGATATTTTGAATGTGTATATTTTTTTATGTTGAGTATGGATAATAAATATTAAAATTCTATGGAAAAGAAAACTAGACAATTTTTTTTGGTAATTGATAAATTTAAAAAGTAATGAATGAAATAGTAAAAAATATGGAGGGGCTGAAATCTCACAGCTCTGAGATATCAAGACTTCGGTCTGGGTTAAGGATTTTGATATAGTTCTCGGCAAAAAACTTTTATGAGGACATGGTTTTTAGTTTTGGGCAGCGATGTACATCAAACATAACTCTTTGTTAAGGTACAAGTATTTTTTATCTCTGTTTAAAAATTTATTACAAAACTAACACGAAACATCAATACGTTGCCGGAAAATTATAATCAAAATTTCAAAAATATTGTTAAATTAAATAAAATCAAACTTTTTCAAATTCCAAAAATATTCCAAATATTAGAATAAAATCAAATATTTAAATATTTTCTAAATTCCAACAATATTTCAAAAATTCTTAAAAATTCGAACTTTTTCCAAAATTCAAAAAATATTGCAACAATTATTACAAAATCAAAAATTAAAAATTTTTTCAAAATTCCAAAAATTATAATAAAATCAAAAATTAAAAATTTTTCAAAATTCTAAAAATATTCCAAAAATTCTTACAAAATCAAAAATTAAAACTTTTGCCGAAATTCTTAAAATATTGCAAAAATTATTACAAAATCAAAAATACAAACTTTTTCAAAATTCCAAAAATATTTCAAAAACTATAACAAATTCAAAAATTTCCATGTCCAATTTCATTTTTAAATTACATTTAGGTCATAAAAACAGCTACATTTTTTTCCAAAAAATTGGCTCAAAATAAATAAAATCGTTTTTTGACACACTTGACAACATTTTTTGTCAAACTTATAATGCCATAATTCTCAATAATAATAATAAAATTTCATTTCAAGCAAACAATTTTATTTTTTTCTAAAAAATTGGGTAAAAAAATAAATAAAAATCTTTCTTTTGACACACTTGACAACATTTTTTTGACAATCTTATAATGCCATAATTCTCAATAATAATAATAAAACTTCATTTCAAACAAACAATTAATTTTATTTTTTTTCCAAAAAATTAGGTAAAAAAATAAATAAAAATCTTTCTTTTGACACACTTGACAACATTTTTTTGACAAACTTATAATGCAATAATCTAGTTTTTGATCTCACATACCAATCCCGACCATCAAGATTTCTCCAAATTTAATGTTCCTACTCGTAATCACTTAAAATAAACGTTTTTTAAGGCAAAAATATGACAATTTGCTATTTTTGAGACACATAATGATTTTTTTGACACACTTCCGGTACAGTTATCGAACACAGCGACCTTTCGGACCTGTCCCTTGTGAATACCTATTTTTAGAAAAAAAAATTTTTGAAATCCCTCCAGCCGTTTTCCCTGCAGCGTAGGTAATGACGGACGGACGGCCGGACGGCCGGCCGACAGACAGACATACATTTTTTTTTTTTTGCTTTTTTAGAATCAGTAGGTCCTAAAACGTCGAGAAATGCCAAAAAAAGTGGGGGTAAGAATTTCACTTTGAACTCATGAATGTAATACCTAGGTCTTTCAGACCGAAGTAATTAGGTCCATGCAATAAAAACAAAATTAAAGAAAACCATTTGAAAGCAAATAGTATATTATTTAATTAGGAGCTGAAGTGCTACTTTTTGTGTTAAGTCATTGAATAAATATCTATGGAAGAGTAACTAGACATTTTGAATGCAGCATCTAATTTTTAGTATAGTGTTTGCATTCTAGCTGGGCGGTACTGTTACAATTTGCATATTTATATTTTCAAAACTAATAAGAGAAATAATAAATGTTACATATAAATTTAAAAGCCTAATATGTTTGAATAAAATATTTCCTTATGTTTCCATATATAAATATTTTTAATTGTCCATACAACACAAATTTTAATCATATTGAATTACTTTAAGAACACCTTACATTCGGCTGTGATAGCGTTTGAAATTTGGTTTGACAACGATGGATTAAGAAAATGACATTTACGTAGGGTAATAATATATAAAATTAAACTAGAAAAAAACAGTTTTTGTAAAGCAAATACTTTATATTTTTGTTAAAACATCATTCTAAACCCTTTTTATGCATAGTATTAGTAAAAATATTCTAATCATTGATATGGAATTCGATGATCAAATATCATTTTATTTAAGATTATTTGTACATATTTTAATGCAACACTTCATTTTTATGAATAAACTACTGCACAAATACTAATATGTAATTGTTTTGTAAAACATTAATTTAAACGAAGATTTTTGGCATTGAATTTTCTTGACAGTACTATTGTGTGAATTCATAGAATGTGTAATATTTCTATTATAGTCAACATTCTAAGTCACGAGTGTATAGTCATTATTGATCGTTTTCCAATCAATGCGAAATTCAATGATCGACACTTGGTCAATTATTGTCATATATGCGCGCTTGCATATTTGCCAACATTTTGGGGAATTTTATTTATTCAGGATTTTGTGAGCAATTAAACTCAAGTAACTATGGAATTAATTTGAAATTTTCCAATTCAAAGGCATGCTTGGAAATATCTCAGAAAAAAACTCAGTTTTTCTCTTTTACGTGTTTCGGTTGGGATTCGAACTCGTAACCTCATCAGTGCCAAACTGACGAGTTCAATTCCTTTGGCAGACACGTTTAGCCACTACGCCACCAGGGCGATGATATTTCTAAGTTGAAACTTCATCATCAGTTATCTTACTTAAGTTGAATTTCTCAATCGTCAGTGTACATGTCAGTGTACGTCAACATAGTTTTTTTATGGAAATTTTATTCATTTTGAATGCTGATTTTTTGCATTGAATTTTCTTGACAGTACTATTGTGTGAATTCATAGAATGTGTAAGTTTGGCACTTAGTTTGAAAGGTTACGAGTTCGAATCCCAAGCGAATCCCGTTCAAATCCCAACACATTCTATGAATTCACACAATAGTACTGTCAAGAAAATTCAATGCAAAAAATTTTCATTCCAAATGAATTAAATTTCCATAAAAAATTATGTCTAATTGACGATTGAGAAATTCAACTTAAGTAAGATAACTGATGATGACTAAGTTCAACTTAGTTTCAACTTAGAAATATCATCGCCTTGGTGGCGTAGTGGTTAAACGTGTCTGCCAAAGGAATTGAACTCGTCAGTTTAGCACTGATGAGGTTACGAGTTCGAATCCCAACCGAACACGTAAAAGAGAAAAACTGAAAACTTTTTTTCTGAGATATTTCCAACTATACCTTTGAATTGGAAAAATTCAAATTAATTCCATAGTTACTTGAGTTTAATTTTTTTTCTGAGATATTTCCAACTATACCTTTGAATTGGAAAAATTCAAATTAATTCCATAGTTACTTGAGTTTAATTGCTCACAACATCCTGAATATTAATTTAAACTTTAGTTTTTATAAATTTTGTTTAATTTGAATATCTTAAAGTAGAATTTCGAATAAAAGCTATCAGTTTATTTTAAAATACAAAACGAAATATGTCAAATGTCATGGATGAAGAACGCACAGATATACAAATTACGGGCTAGGGCCATCTTCAGGATAATAAATCTAACAGTAATAATTTTAATATTTTTGATAGTTTTATGATCCTGAAGATGGGCCTAGTCTAAAATATGTAGATATTTAATAATAAACAAAGTATTTTAATTCAATTGAGGAAGAACAAATTTAAAATCAAATATTATAAATGGTATGCAACAAATTTTAAAATACGATAAGATAAGCCACAACAATTTTGAGATAACTCTTAATTCCTGGGGCGCATTTCTTATGTTTGAATAGAGCGCAAAAATGTCTTGCACCGGCCCTGATTACATATAATGATATACAAACATAAAACATTTTTTTTGTAACACATGCGTACAAAATATTCAATTTTGTACTAGAATAGAATACAAGAAAAAACTACTTTTCGCCACACATGACTACAAAATATTTTGTATGCCTGGACCGTATCGCCGCCTGCATGTGAGATTTGTAGTTAAATCTATCCATATATCTATCTATATTCAATATTTTTATAGCACTAAAATATCAAAATAAGAATTTAAATAACTTATTATATAGTAAAAACAACTTAAACACATTGCATCATTTGAATTGTAAGAAAAAACAATATATTTAAGCTTTTGAAAGTTTATAATTTTGACAGATTAGTTCTAAAGTTTTTTACTATAGTTCTAAAATTGAGCTACTATATGTTGTTTTAGTTGGAATCTTAAATTTATATTTTTGAGCTCAAATAATTTACAAATATTACAACGAAGATGGCGCACTTAAATTATTTAAAAAACTTAAATTTGTTTATAACTTCGTTCAATAAATGATTAAATGAACAATTAAATAAATATTTATAAATTTTACGCACTTGTTACAAAAAATAGTGTGTATTACTAGTGCGAATGCGTTTTCCAAACGCGAGTTATTTGCCGCAAACTACCGCAAACTAACTCTTGTTTGGAAAACGCATTCGCACTAGTAATACAATCTACTATTATTAGTTCTATTTGTTTAATAACCCAATATATAACCATTAAACTATATCAAATAAACTGAATTACTTAAGGTGTGTTTAAAGTTTCAACAAGTAAAATAACATTTATTGTTATTGTGTAACGAAATGCAAATTAATCATAAATGCTTTTTTGCATTTACAATAATTTAATAACATTTACTAATTTAAATAGTTAGAATAACCTTAAAAAACTTCATAATTATAAGTCAAAGCAAAAGAAATAACATTTGAATGAAAAAGTATGCATATACAATATACATTACTAAAAAAGAGTTTCCATTTTCCTGTAACTTATGTTCATGCAGACATGAAAATGCTTTTTATTTGATTATTTTTCACAGTTTTTTACGTAAATTGAATAATATGATAAAAAATTCCATATATTTTCTTATAACTTAATTTGCAAATATGTATTTAGGGTGATAAAATTTATTGATGTATAATAAGTTAATATTAAAAAAATAGTTAGCTTACCTACCATCAGTAAATTAATGTTATTAATGCACAAAAACTGGGAGTGTAAAATGAGAATCAACAAACAAAGTTGATGCAGAAAGAAATTATAACAAAAAGTTCTGGAATATTAATTTCACGTGATTATTTTATAACGATTATGATGTAACCAATTAATTTGTGTATCTATAGGAAACATATTATGCATGATTCTGAAACATGCGTTCTTGTGGAAATAGTTTGTGATTTTATAATCGAATAAGCTTAAGATTATTCTCAATTTTATTTGGTGCTAGTTAGATGAGATTTTTAATCTTTAATCGTCTGGATTTATATGAAGACCAACTCATTAATTTTGGGCATTATGTTATTGTTAGACTATGATACATTAAAAATTAATAAGTCAATATCTGAACGAAATTATGATTTTAATTAGAAAAGGCAGAAAATTTAATTAATATGTTAGTATTTTAGGCTATATTTTATTAAGTGCTCGTTCATTGTTTAATATTATCAATACAGTCCATTTCACATGGTTTTAGTTTGTTTGGTTTACTTTATTATGCCATGTGTTTAATGGTCAAAAATTTAACAAAAACTGTGATCTGAATTGTTCTCTTTGATTCTCTGATATGAATTTCTCAAATCTTTCATATGTATTGGAAGATTTTTATTTCCAACGGATAATGCTTATGTCTTAAAAACCATAATTACCATGACAAACCACACAAAACCTTATGATTTAAAAACCATGGTACATTTTTTCTCTAAATGCTATAACCCTAATTTTCAATTAGAGAAATTTCATTTTGTAATTGTATCTTAAGACCTAAATAAATAAATAGATAAACAAATAGGTGAACGTATGTCTTAACTATCGTATTTTTTGAGAATCGGCAGAAAACGTGGTTTTTGGAAATCTTTTTGACTCAATTTTGTGATTTTGGTATCAATCGATCTGGCTTGGCCGTCTCCCGAAAACTTTATGAGATTGGGGTGGTAGGACCCACCCCCACACTTTTACACACTCTTTAAGTTTTAGCATATAAAAATCTATATAAAATAAAAGGGTAAAGATAAAAAAAATTTAATGGCATTATCTTTTATTCAGACCGGCGCAGCTTTTGAGTTCCAAAGCTGGTTTGCACCCTCACCCCCAACCAACCCCATGGGAGGGGTTGACACATTAAATAAGTAAAATATGTTACGTTGGGCATCGTTAGAATCAGAATTTCATAATAAATACAATCCCCTATATTACCCCCTGATCTGTTGCATAACCATTTTTTACTCCCAAAGGTACCCTTGTCGTAGAAAAAAATATTTTTTTTGCATGTCATGTTTGGTGTCGATTTCAATATTATCGGGGATGCTGAGTTCAATGATGATGATAAAAATTTGGGCCGGACTCGTGGTAGTCCAAAAAGGGGTGGATGTTGGGGGGTCACTTATAAAAAATATTGAAATTATCGTCAAAATAAAAATTGGGGTCGGACTCAGGGTAGTCCAATAATAGGTGGGGGTTGGGGGTACGGTTATACAAAGTATCGAAATTATTGTCATTATTATCGATTTTTACATAATCGAGGATGCTCAGTTCAATGGTGATGATAAAAATGTTGACCGGACTCAGGGTAGTACAATAAGGAGTGGTGGGGGTTGGGGTTCGGTAATAAAAAATATCGAAATTATCGTCATCATTATCAATTTTAAGTCAAGGGCACGGAATTCAATTCAATTATTTTAGCATTTTTCCAGCGATTATTGTTCTGATAAGTAAGGTTATCCCCGGATTCCATGCATTCCCGCCGGCGAACACTACGATTGTAATAATTTTCAGAGTTATTTTTATTTTTTAATATTTTTTCTTGCACCCCTTGAACCACTGTCGGATATAATAAATTTTCTTTAACAGGAATTTTTGTACGACACAATCTGCTCATCAACAACTGTGATGGTGAAAATTTTAATCCAGGTATTGGAGTATTCCTATACTCTAAAAGTACAACATAACGATCAGTGTTCTCCTCGTGACATTTTTTCAACATCTTCTTTGAGATCTTCACAGCGTTTTCTGCCTTCCTGCTGGTCCATTGGACCGTGGATAGTAAGGACTGCTTGTAAGGATCTTAAAACCCCAATCACTGGCAAACTTACGGAATTCATACGACCCAAATGGCATATTATCAGCAATCAAAAGTTCTGGAATACCGTGTGTAGTAAATAACTGTTTAAATTGATTAATTAGTTCATATGTTGTTATTGTTTATTGGGTACCATAATTATCTCAAGCCATTTAAAATAATAGTCTAGGACTACCAAGTAACTTTTACCAGCGTACTCACTAATATCTGCTCCTATTTATATATGGCCTGTCCGGCACTTCATGCGAAATCATATTTTCTCGTCTATTTGAATCTCGAAATTTTTCACAAATTCTGCATTTCATGACAACATTTTCTTTGTCATATGAGATTCCTGGCCAAAACAATAGTGATCTAGCTCTTATTTTCGATTTTACAATTCCTTGGTGGCTCTCATGAATTAAATTTAGCATCTCTGATTGTAAACTTTTTGGTACTATGTTACGATCCCCAAAAAATATTAGATCATCATCACAGTAAATGTCATCTCTAATTCTATAAAAACTTTTAAACATTCGGGAACCTTATCTTTGTTGTTTGGCCAATCTTTAAAATACATTAATTTAACTGAACTAACACATCATCTTCATTTGTGGCTATAATAAATTTATTTTTCTTAATTGAACTAATATTTAAGGAATGTACTATTTCTGTCAATTCCTTTTCATCATCATGTTCAACTTCATCTGGAGAAAACGAACGAGAGAGAAAATCCGCTATGCGCATTTCTTTGCCCGGCACATATATAAGATTCAACTTATATTTAATTAATTTCATTCTCATTCTTTGCAAACGCGCTGAATGGATCATGTTTTAATCTTTTTTAAACAATGATACCAATGGCTTATGATCAGTTTGCAAAGTAACTTCTCTGCCATAAATATAAAAATGAAATTTACGACACGCATGCACGATTGCAAGCAGCTCTTTTTCTATCTGAGCATACCTTTTCTCACAATCTGTAAGACTGTGCGAATCAAATGAAATCGGCTTACTGTTTTTCATCAAACATGAACCTAATCCGTTTTGAGAGGCATCTGTTTGAATAGTAATTTTAGATTTGACATCATATATGCCTAGTACTGGTGCTTCGCTAAGTTTACTTTTTATTTTGTTTAGAACATCGCTATGTGTCGGTAACCAAATACTCTCAACATTATTTTATAACAACTCTCTTAGAGGGCTTGTAATTTCTGCTAAATTCGGTATGTAATTTCTCAGAAAATTAATCATTCCCAACATCTGTATCTTTCGTAGAAGTCGGCTCTCTTATGTTTTGTATTGCCTTTATTCTAGTTTCATCGATACGCACACCGTCACCAGAGTATACATGGCCTAAATACTTAACATTATCTAATCGATATTGAAATTTATTGGCATTAAATTTTACATTCAATAATTTGGCACGCTTTATCACATTATTCAAAATTTCATCATGTTCATCCAGAGTATCACCCGCAATCAATAAATCGTCAATGTATATTGTTACACCAGGTTACACCACATTTTTATTATTTAATTTCTGAAATAGTTGTGGAGCAATCGATAGCCCAAAAGGTAAACGTAAAAATCTGTAACAACCAACACGGTATTAAATGCGCATAAATTAGCTGACTCTGAATCTAGTTCTATTTGGTAAAAACCCTCTTTACAGTCTAGAACTGAAAAAATTTCTTGCCACTCAACCTTGAATTGATCTCATCACTGGTTCGAATCACACACAATTCTGGTAGTAGTACTGCATTAAGTTCTTTCGGATCCAAACATAAACGCAATGATCCGTTCTTTTTCTCGACAATTGGGAGATTATGAACCCACTTTACCGGTTGCTGAACTTTCTTAATAATTTTAGGAGCTACCAAATCATCTAATGTTAACTTAAATTTATTCCGTAACAAAATTGGTATTCTTCGTGCCGCTTTTACTACAGGAGTAGCATTTTATTTTGTAAGTAGTGTACATTTTTCTTTAAATACCCCGGTACCTTCAAAAATTTCTTGATTACAATTAATAAAATCATTTTTATCCACGACTACTAAAGAATATATACTTTCCATGGGTATATCTTTCATTGTGATTGTATTCATTCCAATTTGTATATAAAATTCTCTTTTATTTATTTCATTCCACTTTATTTATAAAAAATTCCTCTAACAAATTAAAAACTTGATTTGTTGGTATAGTAATATAAACAGGTTAAAACAAGAACAATACATATATAAATCTAAAATAAACAACAAACGTTTTGTTTTTCTTGTTTTCTATGATAAATTAATTTCAATATGGCGATATAAAGTTTTAAATGAAAACTTTATATTATTTCCAATATTTTTAAAGTCGTGAATAAAATAGCATCTTGTATTCGCTTAGGATGAAGGCAATTCTTCACTCGGATGATTCCCTCCACTCGCTACGCTCGTTCCGGGAAACTTCATCCTAGTGAAGAATTGCCTTCATTCTAAGCTCATACAAGAATCTACTATTCTCAATTTTAACTATATTTATTCTTTTAATGATTCCTAATACTTCACAACTACGTAATCCCAAAATTGGCTTAGAAATGTTATTAACAACGAAAAAACTCTGATTATATTTATTACCTTCATATTCACAGTCGAAATTGCATGTACCGATTGGATAAACTTTAAACCCCCACATGCCTGTAATACAACTTTAGTTTTCCTAATATTAACACCTTTGTTTAGATTCTCAATAAAACTAACGGGTAAAATATTAGCCTCTGCTCCCGTATCAATTTTAAAGTTTATATTAATATTTTCTACTTTAATTTTTTCACACCATGTACCGTTAACCAATCCAATGTTAATTGAATCAATGAACAGAGTTGAATCATCTTGTATATTTGAAAATCGACTTACCTGTTGAATTCCTTGTTTGCCCGTTTTTACTCGACATCGACTTGCAAAGTGATTTTTTGTTACATGATTGGCCAAAAGCTGGGCATTTATTAAGTTCATGCGTCCTTCCACACCTAAAACAATTAATTTTACGAAAATTATTTAAATTTCTTCCACTTGGTACAAAATTAGATTTAATAAAATTTTTATGTGATTTATTTTTGTTTGATGTTCTTTGTTGCTGCACTCCTTCTATCGTTTTATATCCTTGAACTTCTTTAGCTTTTTTGCGAGTAAGCTCAGCCATCCTACACATCTCAAATGCCTTTTTTGAATCCAAATTTTCAATTCCCAAAAGTTTCTCTTGAAAAGATTTGTCAATAATGCCAAGCACAGTACGGTCCCTCAAAATTGAGTTCGGCTGGCTGTTGTTCACGTTGGTTAAACTTAAACCACTTAAAACAATATTCTTCCTTGGGCTGCAAAAATCTTCGAACGCCTTAAGAATTGCGTCAACATCTTTATCATCTACTGTGGTGAAACTGTTGAACATTGCTAAACCATTCTCGTCAAGTATGTTAAGTAAAATTGCCGCCTTAATTTCTTTAGCCTTGGACGTCTTTTTACTTTCTTTCATGTATATTTCGTATTGCTGTCGAAATACCTTCCAATTATTTGTCAGATTTCCATTGACATTTAGAGGATTTGGCAAACGACTTGAATCCATTTTAAAAACGAAAGTATTAATGATGGTATAATATTTGCAAAAATTTTCTTTATGTAGTGACAACATTGCAAACAACAAAAGCCGCTATCTTTACAATCGTAATACTAACAAGTTTGGTTAAATTTTGCAAGAATAATTATTAACAGTTTGAGTTTTTTTATATTTACACAAATCTAATAGCAAAAATAATATAATTAGCACATTTATATTTTATTTCCAATTTACCACTGCGCCATGTTGTGTATGTTTTATTATTATATATTTAAAACAACACTTTATAATATAACTTTGTTTTATTTATAATTAAACTTTATTTCAATGCAGTTAATAGTCGACTGACTTCTTTTATATAATATATTAAAGAGATCAACCTGTGAGTTTCGAGTTAACTGCATCTGAATAAAATCTCAGTGAGACAAGTATAATTGTAATATACATCGCACACATACATTGCTATTCAAATACACTACAACACCTATAATATATTTTCGGCTTTCAGCCCAAACTCCCACCTTTTAGTGACACCCTTATATTTTTTATCCCAATTTAAATATCACTGTTGGATTCAGCGTCCTCAAATATGTTGAAATCAATAATAATGACGATAATTTTGATACTATTCATGACTAGACCCCAACCCCCCCCCCTTATTTAACCATCCTGAGTCCGGTCAACATTTTTACCATCACCATTGAACTCAGCATCCTCGATTATGTAAAAATCGATAATAATGACAATAATTTCAGTACTTTGTATAACCGACCCCCAACCCCCTCCAACCCACACCTAGTATTGGACTACCCTGAGTCCGACCCCAATTTTTATTATGACGATAATTTCGATATTTTTTATAACCGACCCCTTAACATCCACCCCTTTTTGGACTACCCCGAGTCCAGCCCCCGTTTTTATCATCATCATTGAACTCAGCATCCCCGATTATTTTGAAATCGACACCAAACATGACATGCAAAAAAAATATTTTTTTCTACGATAAGGGTACAAGGGTTGGGAGTAAAATATGATTATGTCACAGATCAGGGAGTAATATGGGGGATCGTATTTGTTATGAAATTCTGATTCTAACGATACCCCACATGACATATTTTACTCATTTAATGTGTCAACCCCACCTACGGGGTTGGTTGGGAGTGAGGGTGCAAATCAACTTTTGGACTCAAAAGTTGCGCCGGTTTGAATGAAAGATAATGGTGCCATTAAATTTTTTCTATCTCTTCCCATTTAATTTATATAGATTTTTATATGCAAAAACTTAAAGAGGGTGTAGCGGGGTGAGGGTGGGTCCTACCGCCCCCATCTCATAAAGTTTTCGGGAGACAGTCAAGCCAGATCGATTGATACCGAATTTGTGAAAAAAAATTTTGAAAATTTCCGCGACTGCCCGATTCTCAAAAAAAAACGATAGTTAAGTGAGGTTTTTTTGCGGGGATTTACAATTATTGCTTCTTTAGTGTCAACTGAAGTAGAGCGCAGTTCAGCTTTATGGAGAATTAAAATGCCTTTTTAGAAAATCGATTTCAAGTAAACAATAAACCCTTATTTTTGATCATTCAGCTGTTAATCATAAAACATCGATAAACGAAATCCATGTTTGACTGAAATTTTTATAAGCTATTGTGATGAAATCTGAAGATCATTTAAAAGAAAACATTAATTGTTCAATTAATAAAGGTGAGGCACAAACAAAAATTAATATTTGCCATATAACTAAAACAGATTTTATTAAAAAGTAGAATAAACTAGCTGTGATATAAGCAAATTTAAGAACAATTCCTGAAACTGAAACATGAGAATATTACTCTTAAATTTCTAAACCTAACGGAATCATCAAAAATTTTTATACATTATTCAAATGTAAACGTAAAACTATATAAATACATATTACTAAAAATATAAAATAATAAAAAATAAATAATAAATTTGGTTAAAGTGTTATGACTTAATCGTTATTTTCCTAAAACGTTATGTTCAATATTATTATTATACATTCTTTATTTTTAAAATGATCCAATTTCATAACTGCATCTTAAGCTTCAAATTCGATTTAGCAATTTTTGTTGTGGTTCCGTAAAAATTACCTAGCTCCTATGCGAGGATTAAAAAATAGGGAGCATTAACGTTTATGAATAATAAGCAGTAAGTAATAAGCATCGCTTGTTTTCATAAAAAATACAGAAAATAAGTTTACAAAATATTAATTTCGTAAGTATTAGAGATACGACTATTCAAAAGAAAAGAAAAAAATAATTACTTATGTACTATAAAATAAAATTTAAAACACGAGCGATAGCAAGTTTTTTCTAATTTATTCACGACCAAACGGGATACATAAAATAAAAATATAAATCCCGATTTCGGGATTTTTGATTTTCTTAGTAAATTTTTGTAAATAAAAAAATGTCCTTTGAAATAATATTGAGAGAAAATCAAAAAAGTCCAAGCGGCACGTATATCCGCTAGAAATATAGGTAGATTTCGAGATCAGACAGTTTTGTGTGCCAGTAGAATCTGATGTATCAGATTAGTTTAAACATCACAAACTAATTTCAAACAGATATCGAAAAAATTTTAAAAAGAAAATTAGCTACATATAAGCAAAACTATATCTGTACAATTTTGCAACAAACAAATATCAAATCAAATACCACAGAATATGTGTGTGACAATTTATGACATAAACCTACGCTATATCATATGTCGTCCAATTACTGCAAAATATCAAAATAGTTTATTTCTAAGAAAAAAATTAATTTCTTCTATTCAAATTTCAAACCTTTTTATTTTTTTTTCATTGACTATTATAAGGTTTTTGGAAATTGTAGTTATGGATTGTTACAAACTTTTTTGTTGAAGCCAACAAGTCAAAAACCTCTAACTGCAGAGGTTTATATTTATAAGAAACGGATTAAAATGTTTCCACAGATTTTAAATTTATGAAGTTTTAAAAAATATTAGTATCCAAACCGCCGTTATAACGGATTAAAAAAACGAATTTTTTTCTAGTATAAAGTCTCTAGTTCCTTAACCATGTGTCAGATTTTTCTGATTTACGAACTTGTCCAAGATATTAATAAAACACACATGTTTACGTAAGGTTTTTTGATCTGGCTCTACAAATGCGACCGTGAGAGTGCCGGTTGATTCAAACGCATTTTGTGTTTTACAAGCTTTTTTGTTGAAGCCGCTCACTCAGAAACCTCCAACTGCAGAGGTCTTTTTTTTTGAAAGAAACTGATTCAAAAGGTTTTAAAAATTCTAAATTTATGGAGTTCTTAAAAATATTAGAATCTAAACGGCCGTTATAACGGATCTAAAAAACATAGTTTTTTTCTAGTATAAAGCCTCTAGTTTCTTAACCATATTTCGGATTTGACTGATTTACGAACTTGTTCAAGATATTAATAAAACGCACGTTTTAAGAAAGGGTTTTTTGATCTGGCCTTACAAATGCGACCATGAGAGTGCCGGTTGTTTAAAGAACAAATTTTTTTTTGCAAACTTTTTTGTTGGAGCCACTCACTCAGAAACCTCTAACTGCAGAGGTCTATTTTTAAAACAAATTGATAAGAAAGATTCCAAAAATTTAAAATTTGTTAATTTTTTTAAAATATTAGTATCCAAACGGCCGTTATAACGGTTTTAAAAAATCAAATTTTTTTTAGAAAAAAGGCTCTTGTTCCTTAACCACGTGTCGGATTTTGCTGATTCACGAACTTGTCCGAGATATTAATAGAACACACATGTACCTCAACAAATGCGACCGTGAGAGTGCCGGTCGTTTTCGTTATATCTCATATCGTGTATATATATATATATATATATATATATATATATATGTATATAAGGTTATTAGGCTTTAATATTATTTTATTTTTATAATAAAAAAAAAATTGTTTATTTGGTGTATAGCCTATTTTATTAATAAATATTTTAACAAAAATATTTTACATGAAAAAAACCTTTGACCGGTTTCGACGCTTATAAAAATAAAATATATATATATATATATATATATATATATATATATATATATATATATATATATATATATATATATATATATATATATATATATATATATATATATATATATATATATATATATATATATATATATATATATATATATATATATATATATATAAATTTTTTTTTTTTTTTTTCTTCTCCGCTTATCATATATAGTCGTTTGGCACAAAAATTTTTCCGAAATTCCGAGATGAAGCCCATTGCAAAAGGTAGATTTTTATATGAAATCTACCTAAAAGAACGTTTTGTATAACGCATATGATCATAGTATGTATATGCCAATATTTTATTTCTTTGCTTTTCTATACCATAATTTTTTTTGTCAAGAAGTGATTGGGTTCTCTTCTCACATGCAGAATGCAGTTGTATATTATATTATTACGAACTTGTGCGATATGAATTAATAACGTTATGATGCCGATTTGCAAAAGCTTACTTTAAATTTACTTGATTACATTTATTGTATTTTATTTTTTTATTTTTTATGGATAACATTAAACTGTCAAGAACTGCTAATCCATTTCAAATGTCAATAAATTTGAAGCACAAAACACAAAATTGTATTAAATAATTAACAAGATGAAGGTAAATGGTAAATTCTAATTTGTTTTAGGTTTTTATGTAAATACACTTAAAACAAAATTCACTGTGTGTTTTAACACTACAAATGAATACATTAATTAGGCCATGAAAATATTTCCATGGATAAAAAACGTAAATGAAATGTAATAAACGTTCCCTCTTAATTTAAATTGACATTTATTAGTATTCCCATTTAATTGGCTCCAAAAACTCAACATTAAAATAAAATGAGAAGAAAAAAAACATGATAACAAAAAATTTTCAATTTCGATTGCTATTTTTCTCGTCTTAGAATGTACAAAAACAAATATATACATATATATAAAGATAATTTAACAAAAGAATATCCAATTTCTTTTCATATTTTGCGTTTATTTTATAAAATATTGTTGTTGTTATTTTTCCTAAAATTTATTTCATTTTAACGTGCGTGATTATATGTATTAGAATGGCTTAAGGTTTTAGAATGCCAAGAGATAGGGGTGTGTTATAAAGTTTTAGCAGTTAGAGCAAAGTTTCGTGATAAAATCAAATCAACGGAAAATTGTGTATTTTGTAAGAAAGTCTTCGCTATTTCCTAAAAAGATATAAAGCTGGTGGGGTTTACATTTTTTCATGGAATAAACTATATATAGTATATACACGTTTTAATGTCAATCATCTTAACTCAAAATAATACTTCATCATAATAGAATTTCCCCACATCGTATTTTGATATATTTATGATTTGCTGCTAAACCTGCACGCAACAGCATTTGTATATTGCATCTGTAGAAATTTTAAAGTTTTGTAATAAATCGATGTCTAATATAGAGTAGCAAAAATCCGAAATTCTGCGTCCACGCCGTGCTACCTGGGTAACGCTAACAGAATAAGGTTAGTATAGTTGAGAGGGGCAGAGTAAATACTGCTTATACTCAATGATTCTGCACCATGGCGAGTCAATGGCGTCATAACCAGTGCAACTCAAGCATCTGTTCTCCATGTTAGGGGCGGCTTGGAGCGGGCGTCTGTGTTGGATCAAGCGGCTCGCTATATAAATGTGTAGAAAGCGTCTGTTCTCGATGTTAGGGGCGGCTTGCAGCGGGCGTCTGTCTTGGATCAAGCGGCTCGCTATATAAACGTGTAAAAAGGTTGTTTCTGGTGACCTTAAGATGCAGAACGAACCCATTCACGAAAATTTGGGTTAGGCGAAGGCCTAACACCGCATTTCCGTAAAAAAATTATTGTCATAAATTCTGTACACAAGCCTCGGAATAACTCGGATTCATTATTGGAACGACCTCAGAAACTGTACCCGGACTACGATTTAAAAATGGGAACCTGGAACGTGCTAAGCCTCAGAAGACCAGGAGATCTCCTAAAACTCACACAACAAGTCTAGAGCTACACACTGGATATAGTAGCATTACAAGAACTAAGATGGCCAAGTAGTGGAATCCATGAAACAGCGAAAGGATACACTCTTTATTATTGCGGTCATCAAAACGGAGGAGAATTTGGAGTTGACTTTCTTATACACCGTCGCGTGAATCAGCATGTTATCGACTTCTGTCCAATTAATATGCGTTTATGCACACGGAGAATCCGCACGCAAAAATTCAATGTAACGATCGTCAATGTTCATGCACCTACTGAAGATAAATCAGATGATATTAAAGACCTGTTCTTTCTAGAACTCGAAGAAGTCATCAATAACATCCCGCGGCACGAAATAAAAATCGTGGTAGGTGACTTTATTGCTCAAATCGGTAGGATTGCAGAACTTAAAACACATATCGGCCCTAACAGCTTGCATCATACCAGCAACAATAACGGTTTTCGCGCAGCCTAGCTGGCTATGATGTATGATTTAGTAATTTCCAGCACTTTCTTCCCTCACAAGAGAATTCACAAGGCAACGTGAAAATCAAATGACGGAAGAACGGAAAATCAAATCGATCTATTCATAATCTCTGAGAGACACTCTACAAGTAAAACTGACGTTCGATCATACAGAGGTGCTGATATGGACACCGATCATATGCTTGCAATCTTTAAGTACAAGTGCAAGTTGTCATCTACATTTAACAGACAAGCAAAAAGGACCGTGCGCTGGAATGTCAAAGCATTTAAACATCCGGAAACGCTGAATAGATATCAGGAAATAATAACACAAAACATAGAAGAGCATGACATCTCTTCTGAGATGCCATTAGACATACAAGAAGAATGGCAAACGCTTCAATCAACCATTATAGCCGCAGCACAAACTACAATCGGAAAATGACCACCGAAATCACACAACGAATGGTTTGACGATGAATGCCGCCAATCAGTTGAACAAAAACAAAAAATGGTTAACAAGGAACACCGGAAGCTCCCAAGCTGATTATCTATGCGCCAGGAAAGCCTCAGCAAAACTTCTACGTAAAAAGAAACGTGAACACATTTAGAGCTGCAGCGAAAACATCGACCAACATGCGGCCAACGGAAATTTAAAAGAGTGCTTTGCCAATGCATGGAATCTGACAAAAGATTTCCACCCAAGATCTACAGCCATCAAAAATGAAAATAATGAACTTACAACAAGTGAACGTGATGTGCTGGCAGTGTGGCGATCCCACTTTCAAGACCTACTGAATATGACGAATGAAGTTCATCCTATTCGAGCAATTGCTCCATCAACTAAGGAGATTTTTGCCCCTTACCCAGCAATAGAAGAAGTGGAAGCTGCCATTAAAAAACTGAAAAAGGGCAAATCACCAGGTAACGATGGTATTCCCGCAGAACTTTTGAAAAATGGAGGAGCAGCTCTGGTCTCACGTATATACGATCTGATTCTTGCAATCTGGGACCACGAAGAACTACCTACTGAATGGAAAACAGCTCTCATTGTTCCGCTACATAAGAAAGGTGACCGTCTAAAGTTTGCGAATTATCGTGGCATCGCACTGTTGAACACTGCATATAAAATACTAGCTAATGCCGTACTTGCTCGACTCATCCCGTTCGCCGAATCTATCATCGGTGACTATCAGTGTGGTTTTCGTCCCAACCGCTCAAAAACAGATCAATGTTTTACATTAAGGATGATTCTGGAAAAATGTTGGGAGAACAACATCAGCATTTACCAGCTCTACGTTGATTTCAAGCAAGCATATGATAGTATTGTTCAATAAACTTTTGAAAAACTTAAAGATTTTATACACATGAAACACCAGCTATTTTATTTATTTTATTATTTTATTTTATTCAAGAAAAATAACCACATGTTTCTTTAGATTAAAACAATGATAGAATAGAATTAATTCAATTGAAGTTATCAACAATTTTTATAACAAAAATCTGTAAATATTAAGTGTTGCCAAATGAGGGCAATTATGTTCAAGTATTTAAACATAACCGGCCTCTTTAAAATATACTTATTTCAAACAAAATAAATGAAAACGTACATAAACGTAAAATAGAAACCAATTTACTATTTAATAACTATTTTTAACTTCTAATAAATGTGAATTTATATAATACTATTTATTTTATCTAATATTTTTATTAAATTTGTATTAGTTACTATACAAATTTATTTGTTTAATTTTATTATTCCAAAATTATTTTTAAATTTTATTATTCCAAAACTTATTTATAAATTGTATTATTCCAAAACTTATTTGTTTAATTTTAAGTTCCACTCAAAGGAATAATTAACTCTCCATCATCTAACGTATCTCCCATGTCGAGTAATTGAGAGTAAGCAGTTTTACGGTTACAACTCGAATATATCCATCAGATCCCCGGAGAACTTCAATTATACGTCCCAGATTCCACTTCAATGGTAGGATGTTATCTTCGTGAAGTATAATCATCGACCCAACTTTAATATCTTGTGAAGGCGTAACCCATTTTCGACGTTGCTGTAATTCAGTTAAATACTCCTTAGCCCAGCATTTCCAAAAGTCTTGCAACAAATATTATATTCGCTGAAATCGTGAAAGGCGATTAAAATTCAAATCCAAAAGGGATGGATCAGGGAGGGATGTTAATGGCTGTCCAATTAAAAAGTGTCCGGGCGTTAAAGATGTCATATCACATGGGTCATTGGACATAGGCGACAATGGGCGACAATTCAGACATGCCTCAATTTGAACTATAAGGGTTCCTAATTCTTCCGTGGTATATGATGTTGTACCAATTACTCTTTTTAGATGGAACTTAGCAGCTTTTACGGCAGCTTCCTACAATCCCCCGAAATAGGGCGATCGAGGGGGAATCGTATGTCACGCAATACTTTCTTCAGCACAAAATTTTAGAATTTCTCTCTGATGTCCTTCAGACATAAAATGTCGTTGAAGTTCTAACAACTCATTTTGTGACCCGATGAAATTTGTTGCATTATCTGTATATACATGAGAGCATCGCTCTCTTCGTCCAACAAACCCACAAAATGCGGCAATAAATGCTTGGGTGGATAAATCATTAACAATTTCCATATGGATAGCCTTTGTGGCAAAGCATATAAAAACAGCTACATAAACCTTTTTTTGGTTTTTGATCGAAGTTTTGTTATTATATTGAAAGGCCCAAAAATCTATACCGGCAATAAGGAATGGTCGAGACGGGCTTACTCGATGACACGGTAGCTGACCCATGATTTGGTTGAGAATTTGCGGACGGGTTCGAGCACATCTGATACATTCTCAAGCTATTTTTTGGCACAAAGTGCGACCACCGATTATCCAATATCTTAATCGTATATTATATAATAATGACTGAGGTCCGCAATGAAAGTTTCGATTATGCTCATGACGTGCTAATAAAACTGTAAATTTATGAGAATATGGTAATAATATTTGATGTTGGTGGTCATATGGAGTATTGGCATGATTTAATCTGTCACCAACACGAAGAACTGCATAACTGTCCAAGAACGGACTGGGGCTTTTTACTTTGCTTTTCAATAATACAGCCTGATGTTTCCGAAGATGTTCAATATTTTCCGAGAACTCCATGGATTGCAAATGCAATATTAACTTTTGCAATGCACATTCAATTTCTTATGCTGTAATAGGGCCATATTGACGATCAGTAACTTTTAATTTGGCATTTTTAAGAGCTCGAATACATATTGTTGTCACTCTTAATAATTTAGTTAAATTTGAAAACTTATCGAATATATTCCATACTTCAGCTTTGCAAATTAACGTTGTTTTTGCTTTTCTCAGTTCTAAGAGGTTTTGATTGATATGATTATTGGGAGATATTGGCCAATAGCTTTTATCTTGATGAAGAAAATTTGGACCTTCCCACCAAAGTCTCTTGATACAACGTCTGCTGGATTCGCATTCGAAGAAACATAATACCACTTCGTAGGACAAGATAACTCTTGAATCTGAGAGATTCTATTTGCGAAAAATGTTGCAAATTTCGAGGGTTCCGACTTAATACGTAACAGAGTAATCTCTGAATCAGACCAATAAAATATCGAATTAAATTTTATTTCCATAACTGAAAGGATTTTGTTCATGAATCGCGCAAGTAGAAGGGCCGCTCATAACTCTAGTCGAGGTATTGTTTGTTTTTTCAATGGGGCCACACGAGATTCGGCACAAAGCAAATTAACAGAGTATTTTTGTCTAATGCCCACAACTCGAACATAAATAACACAATCGTATCCTTTCTCCGATGCGTCCCCAAATCCGTGTAGCTGAATTATCTTGGCCGGTTTCGGTACAACACATCTTGGTATACAAATTTTATTAACTTGTTGTAATTGTTTTTTAAATTGTACCTATTGTTCAGATATCTGAGCTGGTAGCGTGTCGTCCCAAGCTAAATCACCATTTCCCCATAATGTTTGCATAAATAATTTTGCATAGAAAATCATAGGGGCACAGAATCCTAATGGGTCAAATAGTTGAGCGATTTTTTAGTGCATGAACCAATTGGACTAAAATGTTTGAATGACATTTCAAACTGATCAAGATTAGTATTCCAATGTATTCCCAATATTGAAATTAACTTAGAATCAGAATTGTCGTCGGATGATAATTCTTCATAATTAGATTTTATCTTTCGTAAATCAAAACCGCCTAACGATAGCAACTTTGTGACAATGCACAATAAAATTATAAACAAAATTTAAAAATATGAAAAAGGTTGAAGACCCCGCAAATCATAATTTTAATTGTATAGGATTATAAGATATAATCTTGTTTGCGCATGATCAAGGGATTCTGTTTTTTCTATAAAATAATATTAAAATTGAAAAAGTACATCAGTCTGGATTAACAATAATTTTGAACAACAATCATTTTTTTTATTATTGTTAACGAATTAAGAAATAATTAAAAATAACAATTGATACAATATTCTGTTGATAAAATAAAATTAATACATTTAAGAATAGTCTTCTGTGTTCATATAAACAAATAGTATTAGAGAAGTATAAGTATAACATTGCACCAGTACTATTAAAAGAAGTTGAAGGCAAAGTTAAAGCAACGGAATAGAAAGTTGATTGGAAAATTAAAGGAGTTTGAAGGCACAGTTAAAGCAACAGATTAGAAAGTTGAAGGGAAAATTAAAGGAAGTTGAAGGCAGAATTAAAGCAAAGAAATATAAAGTTGAAGGGCAAATCAAAGGAAATTACAGTTATCGTTTTCAATTGTATATATGGATAAAGATTGCTGCGCATCTAAATATATGTAGTTAAGTAAATTTTATAAATTTTTTTTTGGTAATTTAAATTTATAGAAAAAATATATCAATATAATAGTTACTACAGAATAATAGAATAGTGGCCAAAATCTTTCTTAAATTTACATTTTCTTTTCTTAAATTAAATAAATTGTGAAATAAATAAAGTGATTGTTTTAAAGATTCATTTAGTTTTTCAAAACGCTGAAATTAATTGTTATATTTTCTGGTCTCATGAATATTTAATTGCGATTATGTGCTAGAAGAAACGAGTGGGAGGTAGATTTGTGCAGTAGTGCTGTGAATCAATATAGTGTGTGAACCAGGTATGTTAGACAGTTATTTTTTTGTATCGTTTTATAGTGCAGTTAAATAATAAATCCTGATATTGCGTGGTAAACCTACGCCCAAGATACCACTTAAGTTAGCGGGCAAATGACTGCACCGCAGATAGATCAGTGTCAGGATCTGTTACAAAATATTTAGTAATTAAATATTCTGTACAGTGGCGCCCAAGTATAGGCTTTAGAAAGATTTCATAGTTTATATTTATAGTTTATTATAAATATTTAATAAACCTTTTTAAAGTATTCCTTTTTATTTTTAATCCCAGTGTTTGATATAACATTTGGATTTTGATAATCATAGGTTGATAATCAATGCTATACATTCTGGTTCTCCCGTTTGATTTTATGGCTCATAATGATATCAAGTTGTGATATATTAAATTATGTTAAAGGAAAAGAAGTTTTATGAAACCGGTTCGACATATTTTTTTTTAAACTTGAAAATTTAATACAATTTTACCGTTTGATAGTGGATAAATTATTTTCCAATTTATTGTTATGATATGTAAATTTTTTGATAGCTTTGAATCGGTGATGTTGTGTTGAATTAGATTTTTTTTTTGTTTTTATACGGAAAAGAACAAAGTGAAGAACTTTTAAGAAACATTGTAAGTTTGTGATTGAATCTTTTGGATGATTTTAGCGTTTGTGGGATAAGAAAGTGCTTTCAGGAGCATTCAATTCCATCCGAGTGGATGTTTGCGATAATGAATGTTTGGATTTTGTTAGTAGTTTCTATATATTCATAGATGACTAGAAATTTTTTTCGATTGATTTAAAAATTTGAGAAGCTGTTTTAGTAAAAGTTTTTTTTGTAAGTTTTATTGGTTCACACAGGATTGATGCTATATGTCTGCTGCATTAATTTGCCTCGTATTTATTATATAATTATATTTATCATATTACTAAAAATTCTAATTTTTTTTGTATTTTTTTTGTAGATTCATTTTTAAATTTTTGTGGAATATCAAAATAATTAACCAGAAATAATTTTGGATATTAACCATATCAAGATTGATTTACTTTTCATTATAAATTTGAAGATTCCTGCCAAACAAGATCATGCAAGTTTCTTCAGGTAATTTCTTCAACCAATTTAGTTTGTTAATAAATAACGTTGAATTTAACATTAACGTTTGTTAATGAATATTTTTATTTTTAAATTTTGGATGTTAAAACTGTTGCATTGTTCGGAGACTAATTTTTATTGTAAATAGTAATACCATTGACACCGATTATTTATTAAATTAGTGCGTCAAAGTATTTAAATTAGTATTTGGATTTTTTTTATATTAAAAGCGGTATTTTCCTAATTCTAAAGTTTTTATTTTTTTTTTTATTTTTTTAGTGACCGTGTAAAATTGAATAGACAAAATATTTTCACTTTTAGGAATTGAGTTCTGTGAAAACCGATAGTTTTCATAAGATTGGTAGGAGTACGAATAGTTATATTTGAGTTTTTTTTTGTTGTTGTAATTTCTGTTCAACCATACGTGTAGTTCTAAGAATTTTAGTTGACAATAAGTTTTTTTTTGCCAAACTAAGATGAAAGCTGAACATTTAGAAGTAGATGAGCTTTTGATTGAGTGTTTAGTAAGAAATATTAAGGGCACAGTAGCTGTTCAAATTAGGGATTTAGATAAGGTATTAGAAGAAGAGCACGATGGATTGCGCAAACCTCCAAATAAGCCACATCAAAGTGCGTCCAAATCTCCCAAATCAGAAGTTTCGAAATGTTCAGATAAGCTAATTTCCATCCAAAGTCTATTACAAGTTGAATTAAAATCTGCGTCAGAAACTCACGAAAAAATTAATGAAATAGAATCTCGGCTGTTACATGTTCAGGGGCATATCAAGAGAATTTCTTCTTCTCCATCTGTCAGGGAAGCAGCTACAGTCTTATACCAAGCATGCACAGAAATTATACATTCCATTGACAAATTTTTGTGTGATGAAAGAGGAGCAAATGAAACATTGCTGTCAATTGATGAAGTGATAGTGGAAAACATTGAAGATGAGATTGAAGAGCTCGACACCTATGTAAGTGGAAGCCAGTTTCATAAGCCAAGTACATCAGCGGGTATTACTCTGGTGGAAGAAAATATTGATAGGGATCAGATACAACAAAATCTAGTGGGCATTGATAATACTAGGGTGAATTTTCAAACCCATATAAAAGTTGAGGAGTTAACGAAAATGTTTCAAACTGTTTTAAGTGAGATACGAGAGAATAATTCTCAGCGTGCACAATCAAATTCACAGTTTATACCGGAGCGATCAAATATAGCTCAGACCTCCCAAAACCAACATTCAAATAGCGTTGGAATAGAGAAGTGGAACTTAAGCTTTAATGGTTCAGTAAATGGAATCTCAATAGACTGCTTTCTATTTCGCTTGGAATCAAAAGCAGTCTTTTATGGAGTCCCTTTAGAACTACTTGTAATGGAGATCAGCAATATTTTACATGACTCAGCAGCTGATTGGTATTGGGTTTACAGAGAACGTAATAGATATTTGCATTGGGCAGATTTACGAGCTGCATTGGTTGATAGGTTTCAGGACAGACGGACTGATAGTGATATTCGAAGGTCAATTGAAGCCCGTAAACAAAAGCCAAAGGAAAGCTTTGTTGAGTTTTTCAATGCTATCTTGGCAATTTCTGCACCTTTGAGCAATCCTCTTTCCAATGAGGAATTGATTGATATTCTTAAAAGAAACATGAGAAGTGGATTGCGCATTGAGCTAGCAGGTAAAACATTTACCAGTATAGCAGAATTTAAGGGTAGATGTGTTGCTAAGGAAGATGCTTGGAACAGTATTGGTTACATCCCAGAACTACAGTTTCCTACTTTTCGTAATAGGGTGAGTGAATTAGATCCCTCAGATTTAAATAGTGGAGCAACCGATATGTCAGGTAATTGTTCTAATTTGCGATTAAGTTACTCTAATCATGATACGTTCAATTGTTTTGAACCCGAGAATATTTCTGAAATGAAGAAAACTTGTAACCAATTTTCTGCAGATAAATATCCAAACCCAGTATTCAATCGAAAGTTTAAATGCTGGAATTGCGGCGACGAAAAGCATATATATATTGATTGTCCTTATCCTTTTCAAAGAACCTTTTGTTTTGGTTGTGGAATGGTTGGTGTGACTAAGCCTAAATGTTCTCATTGTAATCCGGGAAACTATCAAGCGGGAGTGAGAGCTACTGGGACCCCTCATTTTCCGCAATACAAAATAATGAATCGTGCTATAGCAACGGAGAGCACAGCATCCAACTCAGACCCAGATTTGTTGCGTCGGGAGAAGTAGTCAACTCAACAAACCCAGATAATATAATTTCAAGTTGTACCAAATTTCCAATTTTGACAATCTCACCTGCAATAGACCAAACGTTAATACTTGATAAAAATTTCAACACCAATTATAATGATTCTGTCGACTTTAATGAGTGTATTTCAATGATATCACAAGATTGCCAAACAGATAAAAGTTTTCTTTTTAGTAAATTCCAAAGGCGAAATAGATGCAGGAGATATTTTAAATTGCGATATAATATTAGAAAAACTTTGAAAAAAACAAAAATTAATGTATCAAATATTGATTTAGATTCTGGAGATCCAAGACCTTATGCCGATGTTTTAATTTCAGAAATACGGTTGCGAGGACTTTTGGACAGTGGAGCTAGCATTAGCGTCTTAGGTTTTGGTTCTGAGAAATTCATGGATTATCCTAATATCAAGTTTTATTCACTTCCATCCCACTTATCCACTGCCAGTGGTGATATCCAAAGTATATTGGGCTACATATATGTTCCTATAACTTACAATAATAAAACTAAAATGATAAGGTTGTATGTGGTACCCAGTTTACAACAGGAATTGTATTTGGGCATAGATTTTTGGGATAGTTTTGGCTTACGACCAGTAGAAGTTGAGTCTGTTTCACTTCCTGTTGAGTCTAATCCTGCGAAAAGAACTGAAAAAAGGCATTTATTAACAGTAGAACAACAACAAGAGCTAGATAAAATTGTAAACATGTTTCCGTCATCTAAAATACATGGTCTAGGGAGGACGCATTTAGTAACCCATACGATTTAGATTGGTAATGCTGATCCTGTAAAACAGCGATACTACCCTGTATCTCCTGCAATCCAAACTGTTATGTATAACGAAATAGATAGATGGCTAGAACTGGGTATTATAGAAGAGAGCAACAGCTCTTGGTCATCACCAATCGCATTAGTTAGAAAGCCTGGGAAAATTAGATTGTGCCTAGATGCAAGGAAATTAAATAAGGTAACTGTTAAGAGTGCATACCCATTACCAATTATCGAAGGATTGATTAGCAGGCTTGGTAAAACGCGATTTATCTCATGTCTCGACCTTAAGGACGCGTTCTTCCAAATCCCTCTTGACGAAAAATCACGAGATAAGAGTGCATTTACGGTGCCTGGAAGACCGCTGTATCAATTTCGTGTCATGCCTTTTGGGTTATGTAACGCCGCGCAAACAATGTGTCGTTTAATGGATAAAGTGATCCCTTACTACCTACATGATCGTGTTTTCGTCTATCTAGATGATTTACTTATTGTGTCTGAAGATTTTGGAGAGCATATGCTATTATTAACTGAAGTTGCTAGATTGTTGAGATCAGCCAACCTCACAATAAATGTTGAAAATAGCAAATTTCTTCTAACTGAAACAAAATATTTAGGATACATTGTTGGGGAAGGCGGTTTAAAAGTTGACAACACCAAGATTAGCGCAATTGCAGAGTACCCTGTACCCAGAAATTCAAAACAAATACGACGATTTTTATGTATTACCGGTTGATATAGAAGGTTCATTAGGGATTATAGTTCTATTGCTTCGCCTCTAACAGATGTTTTAAAGAAAAAAAAACAATTTTTATGGGATGAACAAGCACAGTTGTCATTTGAAAAACTAAAGACCTGTTTGATTAATGCGCCAGTCTTGACGCATCCTGATTTTAAAAAAATATTTTATATTCAATGTGATGCAAGCACAAATGGTATTGGAAGGGTCCTCTTTCAAAAAGATGAAGAGAACCATGAACACCCAATTGCATTTGTATCACAAAAATTGAATAAAGCCCAGCGAAACTACTCGATCACTGAGCTAGAGTGTCTTGCAGCAGTCGTCAGTATTAAGCGTTTTAGACCTTATGTTGAGGGATTTAAGTTTGTAGTCATTTCTGATCACGCCAGTCTTCAGTGAATCATGGGACAAAAAGATTTATCTGGTCGTTTGGCCAGATGGAGTCTTAAACTCCAATCATTTGATTTCTCTATTGAACATAGAAAAGGTTCTGAAAATATTGTTCCCGATGCGTTATCACGGATGTATGTTGAGGGTATAGTTGATGAGAGTTCGATTCATTGGTCTCCTCTTCATGTCGATTTGACATCTGAAAATTTTAAGGATCCTGATTATCTCGCTTTAATCAATAAAATTTAAACGGAGTTAAATGACAATCAGACAAATTTGAAAGTCGTGGATAAACATGTTTTTATAAAACTCGGACATGGCCATTCATACGCACACACTGATATTTCAAAATGGCAGCTCTATATACCTCAATCGTTGGAAAAAGGTCTTATTAATCAAGCTCACAATCCACCCACAGCTGCTCATCAAGGGACTGCTAAAACCCTCGAAATTTTAAAAAGACAGTTTTACTGGCCTGGAATGATCATGGGAGTGAAAGAGTTTGTCAAAAATTGTGATGAATGTAAGAAAAATAAGCCTGCAAATTATCAACTACAACCAATGATGGGAAAATACATCGAAACTAAACGAACTTGGAACAAAATTTTTGTTGATTTCCTCGGTCCTTATACTAGGTCCCAACGCGGAAACACTCACCTTTTGATAGTTTTAGATGCGTATTCTCGGTTTGTGTTGTTAGAAAGTATTAAAAATGCTACTGCGAAAATTCTTTGTGAATTTCTGGAACACAAGGTTTTCAATTTATTTGGTGTCCCAGAGTTTATAGTTTCAGACAACGGCCGACAGTTTGAGTCAAATCTCTTATGTGATTTATTAAGTAAATATAGGGTCCAACATATTTTCACTCCCAAATATTCTCCACAATCCAATAGATCAGAGAGAGTTAACCAATCTGTGCTAGCAGCAGTTAGGTCGTATATAAAAGAGAATCAAAAGAGTTGGGATTCACATATTGATGAGATAGCATGTGGCCTTCGAAATGTGATTCACGAATCTACAGGATATTCACCACACTACCTTGTTTTCGGCCAACATTACGTGTCGCATGGGAAAAACTATCAACTAATGCGAAAATTTGACGTTCTCGAGGAGAATCAAATGAGCATTCTTCCCAAAGATGACCAAATAACACTCGCACAGAAGTCCGTTCTTCGTAGCTTGAGAGCAGCCTATGAACAAAGTGCTAAACAATACAACCTCAACCAATAAGGTTTGATTTTAGACATTCAGCCTCCTTTATAGAATCAGCACCGCTCAGAAGATCATCGACATAAAAATCCCTTGACAATACGACTGATGCTTCTGGATATGTTTTGCCTTCGTCGTTTGCTAATTGTTTTAGCGTGCGTATCGCTAAAAAAAGGTGCGCTTGCCGTACCATATGTGACGGTATTAAGACGATAACATTTAATGACATCGTTTGGAGTATTGCGCCACCATATTCGATGAAAATCTTGATCCTTTACTGATAAACCAATTTGGCGGTACATCTTAGCTATATCACCTGTGACACCAATGCTATATTTTCGGTATCGTAAGATTAGTGAAAATAAATCCTGCTGGATGGTAGGACCTACCATGAGGCAATCGTTTAAAGAAAGGCCAGATTTTATTTGGAAGATCCATTAAATACGACTTTAATTTTCGTCGTGGTACTATTCTCCTTAACGACAGCATGGTGCGGTAAAAATACTGTTTCTGAAGCTGATTATTTGGTTGATGAATATCATCATCAATTGAAATGTGATTAAGTTCATAATATTCTTTCATGATCGCGACATAATGACGACGAAGATCAGGAGTTTTATCTAGTTTTCGTTCCATATAAATAAATTGGCGATAAGCACTGGCACTAGATTCTCCAAGATTTTCTATTCTTGAATTGAATGGTAGAGCTACGGTGTATCGGCTACGTGTAACATTATTAGAATAATGATCTTCACATATTTTCTCTTCCAAAGAGTAATTGTTTTGTGAAACAATTTCCTTTTGAATCCAAAATTTTTGAATTTGATTATTCAATTCTTCAAGAGTACATAAAAACGACGAAGTATTTACCGTTTGTCTATAAGATCGAGATAGCGGACAGTATGAAATTTTTCCAGATACGATATATCCAAATACCGTATTTAGGAATGGAGGAAGTTCCTTAGTTAACTGAAACCTTTCCAGAAATAATTTCATGGTACATCTCCGCACCAATTAGTAAATCTATCTGGTCTGGATTATAAAATGTTGGGTCAGCTGATTGAATCGACGATGGAACTTCTTCTGGTGTAAAATAAACTGGAAACATAGGAAGAATCCCAGTAATCTTAGGTATCAATAAAAAATTTAGTGAAGCCGCGTAGTCGGATACTCTTGATTGAATGTCTAATTGTATTTGATGTTTTATCATGGTTGTCCCTTGAGTTATACCCGAAATTGGTATAGATATCGACTCTTTTCGTGCCTTTACCTGCTTGGCCACTTTCTCAGTGGCAAAATTGGATTGAGATCCACTATCTAACAAAGCTCTACAAGGAACCTTTTCTCCACATGAGGTTTTAACCCAAACTATAGCGATAGCTAATAATATTTGAGACGGTGCCATACCATGGTGATTCGAACACGAAGCTACAGTTAACGTTTTTGTGAGTTGTTCGAAGAAACGGTTGATGTTGCGTTTACTAAAGAAGATGACGGAACAGACTGATTGACGTTTGATCCATCCACATCAAGAAGTTTCAAAATGTAATAGCGTATTATGTCTTAACGAACATTTCGAACAAGGTTTCTCAATGCATTCACCTATTGGATGATATTCTTCCAGACAACTTGTGCACAGCAGGGTTTTAATGAATGCAGTATTCGCACCTGAATTGTTAAGAATTCATTTATTTCCTCAAACTTTAAAATTTTGTTATTTGCCGATTTCTTTATAAACTCAATTTTAGAAGCCTAGACAGTGCTGCCTCTGCAGTGCGGACACAAATGATGATTTAGAAATAAATCCCAGCTTTGTGTAACAATATTTAACGCTTTTAAGGCATGGTAATGTTTGGAGAGCATTTCAATAAATATACGCAAAGATGAAGCTGAACCTTCTTGCGGTTTTCTAATCTCGTACAATGCCTTCATGTGGAGCTTTTGAATTGCTACGTCATTATTAAAGTGATCAAAAACTATTTTTCACGCGTTTGTATATAATTTTCACCATTTAAAGGAAGTGACTCAGTTAAATAAAATGCAGTGCCACCTTCCAGACATGATATAAAGTAGTGATATTTGGTTGATAATTCTAGCTTAGCATTATTTTGTATCAAATCAAAATAAATGTCTCTAAAACTCAACCAATTGAGTTGATTACCATCAAATTTTGGTAACGTAATCTCAGGAAGCTTAATTGCCAGAGTAGTTTTAACAATTCTCTGTTGGTCAGAATTATCACGATGAACGGAAGAGTTGTTAGATATTTCTAACGTATCTTTGAATTCAAGATCATGAATGTTATTTTAAATTTCTGATTCAATTAAACCATATTCGTCTTCATAAATTTCACATTCCTTCGCTGCGATCGTGTCCGCATCGCAAGACTCTAGTTCTGTTTGAACCTCATCAAACTTTGAATAACTCAAACGAAGCCTATGAAGAGAAGATTGTAAATCCCCGAGCGACTTCATTTCTCCGTTATTTAGTTTGTTTTTATAGTACGTCACTCTTCTTTTGTAGCTACTTTTTTGTTTTCTCAACGTCTGAACTTTGGCCAAATGCAATGCAGCTTCATCCGCCATGTTGATATAATTTTAAATTGTTGATATAATTTTAAAACAACACATTAATCCTTAATAACTGAATTAAACGAAATATATAACGCACTTAGAGATCAATACTCGACAAAGGAAAGACGCCAAACCACGGAGAACCAGCCACTCCCTTGAGTAAAAGGAAGTTGAAGCAGAAAATATTGTTCTTATTTTAGACACCTAATACATTTCTAATTTCAATAATTCTTAATTAATACATTGCTTATTTTTTACCTTAATTGTAATCTCCACTCCAAAAAGACACGTGGTAAAATTTCGTAAAATACTAAATTTACCACTGTATAGAACTCCAATCCAACTACTGCATTACAATTGAAAAAAACTCCTTGAATGTTTTTCTTGAATTAATAAATTTATGACTGTATAGTACTCCAAATCAATTATATTAATTGAAAATTTCTCCAAATCCAAAAGACACGTGGTAAAATTTCGTAAAATATTAAATTTACCACTGTATAGAACTGCAATCCAACTACTGCATTACAATTGAAAAAAAACTCCTTGAATCTTTTTCTTGAATTAATAAATTTATGACTGTATAGAATTGCACAGCACTCCAAATCAATTCTGTTAATTGAAAATTTTTCCAAATCCAAAAACAGGTATAGATTTCTTGAATTACTAAATCTATGACTGTATAGTACTCCAAATCAATTATATTAATTGAAAATTTCTCCAAATCCAAAAGACACCAAATCCAATTTACCACTGTATAGAACTGCAATCCAAAAACAGGTATAGATTTCTTGAATTATTAAATCTACAATTGTACAGAAATCCAAATCAATTATATTAATTGAAAAACCTCTTGCAATCCAAAAACAGTTATAGATTTCTTGAATTATTAAATTTAGGACTGTAAAGTACTCCAAATAAATCATATATATTGAAAAATCTCCTGCAATTCAAAAACAGATTAGTTTTCTTGAATTATTTAATTTATACCTGCACAGCACTCCAAATCAATTCTCTTATAAATAACTGCAAAATCGCCTTGATTTAATATTTGACTAGAATGTATCCAAAAAATCCGCTTGTTAGGACCAAAATGTTCAATAAACTTTTGAAAAACTTAAAGATTTTATACACATGAAACACCAGCTATTTTATTTATTTCATTATTTTATTTTATTCAAGAAAAATAACCACATGTTTTTTCGATTAAAACAAGAATGACAGAATAGAATTAATTCAATTGAAGTTATCAACAATTTTTATAACAACAATTTTTATAATAATCTTTAAATATTAAGTGTTGCCAAATGAGGGCAATTATGTTCAAGTATTTAAACAAGTATCATCCACAAAAACCTTTGGTCCGCACTCATATGCCTTGGTATCCCAGAAAAAACTTGTTTCTCTGTTCAAACTCACAACATCGGGATCAAATTGTAGAATAGTAATCGAAGGGTCAGTTTCTGATCCTTTCGATATAACATCAAGTGTTCGACAAGGTCATTCACTCACGCCCGTACTATTTAATTTGGCGCTGGAGTACGCGATAAGAAAAAGCCGAATTGAGACACAAAACTGCATATATAACAAATCTAGTCAAGTTCTTGGCTACCGCTACGCAGATCATATTGCGATTCTCGGACGTAGAACAAGCGATATTAAGGATAGTCTCTCTCAGCTTGAAAGAAATGCTAAACGACTTGGATTATGCATCAACACCGGCAAAACTAAAGTGTTAACAACATCTAAGAACATACCTCCCGGAAATCTGGATACTGGCGACTATGAAGTGGAACGCGTGGAAAACTTCAAATACCTCTGGTCTGTAATAACATCGTCTCAAATGACATGCAGGCAGATATCAAAGCCCGTGTCTCTGCCGCATACAGAGTTTTCTAGGATACTCAAAACTTCTACGATCAAAACGTCTTTCGCGGTCGTGTAAACTCACACTTTACAAAGCATTAATCCGACCTGTGCCTACATTTGGAAGTGAAAGCTAGACACTGATTTCTTCCGATTGTAGAATTTTATCAACATTCATTGTAGAATGTAGAATTTTATTGTAGAATTATAGAATTTTATCAACGGTCATACAAAAAAATTTATAGTCCATGCAAAGTTGCTGAAAATCAGTATAGAATCCGAATGAATCATGAAATCAGACAGCTTCTTGGAGGCTGTGATGTAATCGGATTCATTAAATCTAATCGGATTAGATGGTTTGGTCATGTAGAAAGGGCTCCATTGGATAGATTGATAAAAAAAGCGCCCCAACAACAACCAGTTGGTGTTCGTCGAAGAGGAAGACCTAGACAACGCTGCCGTGATGACATAATCCAAGACCTTCGTGATATAGGATGTCAAAACTGGGGTCAACTGGTCATGGAACGAGATGATTGGAAGCTGATTGCACAGACGGCAAAATCCCTCCATGGGATGTAAACGCCAGAGAGAGAGAGAGATGTCTAATATATGTACATTACAAGGATGCGGTCTATAAAATGGTGTAGGAGAATAAGTACATAGCTTATTTCTAACTTAAGATTTCTCAATTTGGTTTTACCTCTTGGTTATTAATATGATTTATGTAAAACCAAAACCCCCGATATACAAGCCTTCTTCATTTTTTAGCACAGAAAAAACTTGTGAACTTGTAGCGCCATTTTGAAATTAAAACTCAATATAAAGAAAATTAAAAAAATCGCCTTAACGCCAATAACGCCTTCTAGAAAAATAAAACTCTATATAAAAAAAATTCAAAAAATTTAAACAAAAACACCAATTCAATTTTTTGCATATGGCAATGCTCATTGTTTTTTAAGATGACGTGAATGAATAGGGCTTGTAGAATATCTGAGGTTTTGGTTAAACACAAAAAATATCTCGGTGCGTATTTGTAGATTATACACATCTTTGCAACAACTATTACAAATTAAAAAAGATATAGTTTTCATGCCATTACACTATAGACCAGTAAAAATAGCTTTTTGTGAGGAAAAAATTAGTAACAGCATGAAAACTATTGGATAAGGAAGAAAATATTGCGCAAATGATGGGATAATTCATAAATTAAAAGTGATCCGAGTAACGAGGGTGAAATGGGGTGAGTTTTTAGGGGTAGAAAATGGTTTTTCACGATTTTCAGCGAAACTAGACCTTCTATCGAAAAAACGTTTAAACGTTTAAAAGGTTAAAATTTTTATAAATATGAAATTAATATATGATTTTTTGTAGTTACACTAAGACCAAAAATAAAAAAAAAAACAAAATTGATTTGATTTTTAATTTTTATCTAATTTTTATTTTACTACGCGATGCAGATCATCGACAGGTAATATTTTGTAACTGCTACTGTTCAGTTACAAAATATTACCTGTCGATGATCTGCATCAGATTGAAACGCGTAGTAAAATAAAAATTAGATAAAAATTAAAAATCAAATCAATTTTGTTTTATTTTTTTATTTTTAAAGTGACTTATTTTTGGTGTTAGTGTAACTACAAAAAATCATATATGAAAATGGATAATTCACGTCACTCCGAAATTGTTTTTCATTTTGAGTCTTTGCATCGCTATCTATAGTCATATTTTAAATAACGTTTTATTTTGTTTTTTTTTTCAACCAAAAAGCGTAAAAGTTTTGTTTATTTAAAAGTCATTACCCGTCGCGCGTTGCCGCAATCTCGGTAGGAAAAATACAAAAAAACCTGTTTTGATAACATTAAATTTATGCTGTACCATTTTTATTGAAACTTATTCATTTTAAAATTATAAATCATCAGAAATTGTGTTTAATTGAATAGAATGAAAAAATGCTTTGAAAAACGCAAGATCCTTAACAATTGTTTTATCTCAGTTACGGTCGGTTCGGGAATCGAAACGGCGTCCTTCTGATCAAAGTTAATGGGTAACCATTTAACCAACTCGACCTGCGACGAGATAAATATTTGTTTTTGGACGATCGACTTAACCTGCTGGTCTTAACTTAACGCGTGAGCTGACTACATGTGTGTCCATGTGTTGTGGACCACGGACCGTTGAAACTTCTTTGATTTTGAAACACTTAAAACGCGTTATTATTTAATATATCTTTATTTTAATTAAATCTGTGACTCTAATATTTTTGTTATTCCTCGTTAACGGTCTAATTCGGAGTCATTTCATATAATTTGAATATTCTTAAAATTAAATTAAATTAAAACAATTGAAGGGGAGTGTTAGTACATAAGTATATATATATCGATTTATTTAATTTGTAATAAGGGGAATCAATAATGGAAAGGCGTGTTATTCAAATTATTTATTATTTTTGTATTGGTCAGAACATTTATCATTACTTATAAATGCTCTGATTCAATAATTGTTTTTTCAATAATTGTTTTTTCATAACACTTATTTTAAAGTCAAGAAACTGATTTGAAACATATTTTCTGCAAACGTAATTAAAAACTATTAATTGCAAAATATATGGATCAAATCAATTATTTTGTTCAAAATAATTGTTGTAAAGTCAAAATGCTTGTGCTGCATTTTGACGAGTTTAGATATGTTGAGAAATAAGGGTTTTGGATAATTTAAAATTGGGAAATTAAACTGGAGGAACCTGGAACCTAACACATGTGAGAAGCACGTATATTATGCATTACAGCATTTATTGTTTTTTGTCATAAAACCAAACTTGAAATTTTCCACCTCCGTGATTTTGAGCCTAAAATATAAATAAAAACGAAAATAGCAAAAGAAAACTGAACGCCGTGACTTGATTCGTACCCGAAACTTTTTGGTTTATAACTAATGTTATTGACTATTACGTTATATAGACGTTTTAACTACTAACCGTAATTATTGGGTATTTTTAAAGAAATCATTAAAGTTATTTAAGCTATTTTGACAACAGGATTTTAACTGTTGTCAAAATTCTAATGAATTTCGCAAATTTGTTTTGCGTCATTGTTTTTAAAACGTTGAAACATTTTTAAAAAAAATCGAAAAAAGACAATCGGTAAAGTAGATTTGTTCTGTATTATTTGCCGTGAACCATTTCTCAAAAATGCCGATGAAATTGAAATTTTGTCGTTTCTCGCTGAAATATTATTTTTTGTTTTGCTTTATTTTCTTCTACAAAAATTAAATTACGAAAAACAATAATTATTGAGCAGCAAATATTATTTGAATTTCAACACTACAATCGGTCAAAATTTACTCAAAGCGATAGCAGAGGAAATTGAAATTCTTTAGTCGATTTGCAGATTCAATTTCAATTTCATCGGAGAATGGGCCACGGCAATTATTATTTTAAATAAAATTATTTTTAAACAAATTAATTAATACTTACACAATTTTAGTTTATTCTTTTAAAAAATTAGTATTTTATAGTTAAAAATAATAATAATAATTAAATGATACACAACACAATTAAAATAAAATAATTCACAAAATCGAAAAAACTAAGCGTGTAACTCCAAAACTGTATCATTATATTATAACAAACATTTGAAATCAAAACACCGCACCATCTATTGGCTGACCAAACCTAGATACAGTGGCGTAGCTAGCATGGGTGGCACCCGGGGCGGATATTGTGGTGTCACCCCAAAAATAAAAACTGTCAATAATAATAAAAAGGCGATAAACGTAATTTATAGTTTTTTTAATTAATACAAATGAGCATTATTATTAATAAGCTACATTGTGTCATTTTTGCCCGCAAGCAATTTTTAATTAATTTTAATTTGCTGAAACTCCTCTTACACGAAGCCACTTATACGCAAATAGTCATAAATAACTTTAGTGCGACCGTAAGATTCGAAAGAAATTCTGAAAATTCTACGACGAATTTCAAAAAATCTAGGTACACCCAGCTAGAAACTGTAACATTGACCGCTTTTAAATGCCTCCTTAACCTTTGTATCTCTATGAGGAGTTCTGTTGCCGAAACCTCATCATAAAAACCGGTAAATTTTGATACAGATAATTTCAACACTTCATTGTTCGCCAATAGCTAAGTGTTTGTCTGCACAAACAACCTCGAACAATTCTAGTTTGGAGTTCAACACTGAATCGGTCAAGATATTCCAACATGTCCTATTTAAGTTGAGCTCTCAGTGTCAGTCCAACATCAGGGGCAAACTCACCAGCCATTCGTTTTTTACGTTTTTACGGCGAATTCGGCTTTCCATTGGAATGTCATAGTCCTCTGATTTTTCCACAGCAAGATTTATTGCCTCTTCTACAATGTGACTTCGTTACGTTAACTAATTGATCAACATTCAAGCCCTTGCTTTGCAATCCAATCTCAGCACACATATTATATCTCTTAGAATATCATTCCAAAACAAAAGATAGCAAAGAAACGTAAAATCACATGCTGCATTGATAAGGTTCTGTGCAGCGCCTCTAGTGTCTACATTTTCTGGTTGATCACTTAACTTCTCAATTGCAGCCACAACCCCACAAAAACTTTCGGCCAATATTTTTACTGCAGCATAATGAGCACTCCAATGCGCTGTTAATATTCTTTTAACAGTTGCTTTGTTGTTTTTAACAAGTACTTTCCAGCGGGTAATCGAAGCAGAAAAATATGTAAAAATGGCTTCCACTGTTCCAAAAAACGTTACACAAGCTACATTTTGGGTAAATGAGTGTTGGCCACATAAATTAATAATAGCTTGCACGTCTCCATGTATACTATTCATAACAGCTGCATTATCATAACCTTGGGAACGACAATTCATAACATCTACACCGTCATTTTCAAGATTTTTACACTGAAAAAAACACGTCATATTTCCAATCGAAATGCTGTTGTCTCAACCTCACCGTGCGGGCAGATATGGCGAATCGAACTACGATATTGATTCAACAACTGTACAATTATAAGCCGATGTAGTTGCGACAATCACATGAAATATTTATGTGAAAATAAAATATAGTTCATTAATCTCAAATGCTTAAATTTTAAAATGAAAAAATATGGAGGGGCTGAAATCTCACAGCTCTGAGATATCAAGACTTCGGTCTGGGTTAAGGATTTGTATATAGTTTTCGGCAAAATACTTTTATGAGGACATGGTTTTTAGTTTTGGGCAGCGATGCATATCAAACATAACTCTTTGTTAAAGTAAAAGTATTTTTTATCTCTGTTTAAAAATTTATTACAAAACTAACACGAAACATCAATACGTTGCCGGAAAATTATAATCAAAATTCCAAAAATATTGTTAAATTAAATAAGATCAAACTTTTTCAAAATTCCAAAAATTAGAATAAAATCAAATATTTAAATTTTTTCTAAACTCCAATAATATTTCAAAAATTCTTAAAAATTCAAACTTTTTCCAAAATTCTAAAAATATTTCAAAAACTATAACAAATTCAAAAATTTCCATGTCCAATTTCATTCTAAATTACATTTACGTCATAAAAACAGCTACATTTTTTTTCCAAAAAATTGGCTAAAAAAATAAATGAAATCATTTTTTGACACACTTGACATTAATTTTTGACAAACTTATAATGCCATAATGCTCTATAATAATAATAAAATATCATGTCATACAAACAATTAATTTTATTGTTTTCTAAAAAAATTGGGTAAAAATTAAATAAAAACCTTTGACACACTTGACAACTTTTTTTGACAAACTTATAATGCCATAATTCTCAATAATAATAATAAAATTTCATTTCAAACAAACAATTAATAATATTTTTTTTCTAAAAAATAAGGTAAAAAAATAAATTAAAATCTTTCTTTTGACACACTTGACAACATTTTTTTGACAAACTTCTAATGCAATAATCTAGTTTTTGATCTCACATACCAATCCCGACCATCAAGAAATCCAATTTTAATGTTCCTACTCGTAATCACTTAAAATGAACGTTTTTTAAGCCAAAAATATGAAAATTTGACATTTTTGAGACACATAATGATTTTTTTGACACACTTCCGGTACAGTTATCGAACACAGCGTCCTTTCGGACCTGTCCCTTGAGTATACCTATTTTTAGAAATAAAATTTTTGAAATCCCTTCAGGGGTTTTCCCTGTAGCGTAGGTAATGACGGCCGGCAGACAGGCATACATTTTTTTTTTGCTTTTTTAGAATCAGTAGGTCCTAAAACGTCGAGAAATGCCAAAAAAGTGGGGGTAAGAATTTCACTTTTGGCTCATGAATGTAATACTTAGGTCTTTCAGACCGAAGTAATTCATGAAAAAGTCAGGCCAAAGATATATGTTTACATGGAAATAGTTATTAACTTTATTCAACTACTGTTATATTGGATATAACACTTTATATTTTAAATAAACCTCATTCTGTTGTCAGGAAAATGTTACTGAGTACTAATTAGTTGTCCCAATCATGGTGCAATTGTTTGTAAATATTCTTTGCATGAATTGCTTTGCTTTTTCTTTGCATGAATAATAAACTGCCAACTTCGAGATGAGGTTGTCGTTACTTCAATTTTTTTTCAGTGTAAGAATTTTATCGCTTAAATCAGCGGCTTTTTTCCATGTAAAGGAAAAAATTCAAGGAATACTTGCTTGATTTCCACTTTTCTACCATCAATTTTCACATAACGCATCACTTCTGACATTTGATCAATTTGTGAAATGTCAGGTGTGCTATCAAACATAAATCATAATTCCAAAATATTTAACCGATTTAATTTCGTTGACAAGCTTAAACTTTACGTGGTTCGATAGAACATTTATGAACTCATTTTGTATATCTGGTGACAAATATGATACTTTTGGTGATATACCATGCTCCAAATTCAAAATGTGTATTTTTAACACTACATCATACTTAGACAATAGATTGACTAGTTCTAAAAAATTGCCTCTATTTGAAGAACTTTGTCGTTCATCATGTCAACGAAATGCTAGGTTTTGTTTAGATAAAAACAAAGTTATATTCAATAATCCGGATAAAAGATGTTTCCACTTCTGTTTTTCATTATATATTAATTGCAAGGCTGCGTCTCCTATCGTTTTATGAAATTTTAACCTCATTTCCAAAGTTTGCCACTTTTAAAAATTATCCAGATGTTCATTTGAAGTTTCATGGTCGGTTACTTTGGGATTTAGTTTCCACCACTTCTGAAATCCAGTCGTAGATTTTGTATTTTTACTATTGGTGACAGCTAATATACGACAGCAGAAGCTGTACAGGTTATTATGAACAGTACAGGTTATAATTAAATAAACCATCCATGACCGCAGAATTTTTTCACCATAAGGCATCACTTTATAATACCATTCTTTAGAAAGATGGCGAACCCCAACCCGTGTCTAGATACAGTAGCAAACGACCCTTCTCTATTTTGAAAATGTCCAGTTCCTTTTTTATGATTTCAATGCGAACATTATCAGAGACGAGTATATTCCAATGTGATACATCTCTTAAGTCCTGAAGTGATTCACCCATGCAAATGCTGTCTTCGATGGTAGAAGGATTAGCAGCATTATCACTGTCATTTTCAGCATTTCTTTCTAATTCGTCTTCATCATAGGTTATCATTATTAATTCTGTATTGTCGCTGTTGCTTTCCGAAGATGAGCCAATATTCTCTGAAACATTCGTTGCATCAACGTGAGAATCAGTTTCTTTTGATGAACCTTGGATATCATCGGGTTTTGTAACACGTTTATAGATGGATCCAGATATGCTCTGAACTGCATCTATTTTAGCCTGTTTGGTCTTTCTCTGCTGGAAGCCGCTTTTTCTTTAAGAAGTATGAACTCTTCGTGGCATATTTATTTTTTGGGATATTTGCTAAACGAAATCTAAAAAATATTTTTTATTATAGTAGATATCAGCAAAGCATTAATTCTTAATATATTTGTAGGATACATATATGTCTAGTTCATAATAAGTACACTGTGTTAACGACTAAATACACCGCCAAGAAAATTAATTTATTTAAATTTCCTTGTAACCACTTATATTAAATAATATTTGATAAAATGGAATATACAAATCATATACCTAATATTATAAGGAACTATTCAAAAAAATATAAGTATAAAATCCTAAAAGATTTATTTAGTTTTATATAAAGAATTGAAACCAAAATTAAATATCCAATTAGAATCATGCTCAATAATTTACAAAATTAAATGTGATTTTTGTGAAAAAATTTACATCGGGAAAACTGGAAAATGTTTTAAAGACTGATTTAAGGAATACCTCCCTAAGAAGAAAAATAAACAAAATTTAAAGTCTATTTTTGCAAACCATTTACAAAGTTAATAACAATAGCTACACCACTTTTAAAAAAAAATTAAAGGCTTTATGTTTATGTAGCCAAGGATCTCTAAAAGAATCACTTGATGAGTTTGAAATTTACAAGGGATTTAAAACCCAACAAAATGTAATCTTAAATGATAAACTTTCATTTAATTCAAATATGTATATAAATATATAAAACTGAAAACAAACAGTATAAGTATGTATCTACTTATAAAAATTTGCAAAACTGCATTAATTGCATAACTGCCATTTTATTCCACAGTAGTTATTTTTGTGTCCATTGAAAAACGATCGATTCCAATTTATTCCTTGAGTTTCAAGATAAAGGAAAAAAATTATTTTGCGATCATTTACAAACACGGTTATTTAATTGTTTATTAGTTTCCTTAGGTAGTAAAGTTAAGCTAATATTTTAGAAATAATTTTGGAATAGAGACATTGTAACTCTAGGGTGCCACCCTATCGAGAAAGGGTGCCACATTATCGACGCAAACCACTTTTCCTATACATTATTCAGCATATGTGTTTTCAGACCTGGTCGTTAAAGAATCATTCTTGCATACTAAATAATATACCGTAAAAAAAAGTCAATATGGTATCTATAGGAATATTCAAAGCTGGTGAGTAATTGTGGTGATGGTATTCAATGCTCAACATGTTGATTCGATTAATATTGTTAAAATTTTATTTCACGTAATAACTCAAACATTTTAAAAAGTAGAATAGATTCTTTTTGAGCCAATAACACATTTACAGGACACATTTATAAGCTATCACAATTTATAAATTAAAATTATATGGATAACCTGGTTAAAATGGTTTATCGTTGATCGTGATTTATCGTTGAACACATTGTGATGGCTTGTTTAAGTTTTTTACGGTCGGGTGTCACCCCAAAACGGGTCACCCCAATACAAAAATTGTAATAGCTAAAATATGTATTTACGTCAAACGAAAAAGTTTAGTGAGAAGTTTATTGAGTAAATTCAATATTGGTCATTGATTAATAATAGGTATGGTTGGAAATGTCAAATTATTGCAAACTAAATTTGTTTTGAAAACAAATAATTATATTTTGAAAAGAAGCATTTACGTTAAATGTGGAAGTTTTCTGAACTAATGGGCATAGTTGGGTAAGAAATTATCATGACGACGCTATATTTTCCAAAGCAACTGTTAAATATTATATTATATAAATATTAAATATCACGAGTACGATGAATAATACACCCGCGATAATGTTACATAAATATATTTTTATTTATTAAGGATTTTACTTTTATACGGTATAAAACGTAAATAATTGTGTGTTTTATACTGTACGTTTTATACGTTTTATACGTACGTATAATACGTGTTTTATACGTTACCGTATTAAACGTTACAACCCTGCTTTAATATAACAATTGACAATTTGGTAGCGCCATAGTAGATTTGTAAATACTTTCAAAAATATTGCATGCGATTGTATGAAACATGCAAATTGCCAAAATTTCCCATACAAAGTTGTATGAAAAATTTAACCTATTTTCGTATTTGTTTTACGAACAGAAAAAAATAAAATATTTTATATATTATGCTTAATATATAGTCAGTAATAGTTCATAACAATAAATTCTTCAGCGAAGCCGAAAACAACATATTTTGAAGCGAGGGGACAGTTTATCAGTCGAGGCGATAGCCGAGGTTGGTAATGGTCGCGAGATTCAAAATATGATTTTGGGCAAGTAGCAGACTGTACTTTTTCTACTACTTTTTTAAAAATTATTATTAATTATTAAACATTTTCATTTATAATTACATACAATTCAAATTTTAAAAAATACAAACATCCAATTAGAATCTTTAAATTTATATTTCTGCTATTAATGACTCAATGTGAATAAATTATCCAATTTCTAGACAAAACCCGTCTTTAGTTAGTTACAAGCCTGATTGTCTTTTCGTATAAAAAAATCGTCAACTTTACACATATACATATTTGTATTCTATTTACATGACTAAAATCTATATTTTTCTTCAATTTGGTCTATAAAGTCCCTAAAATCATTAAATAACACATCTTTAAAGGTTTATTGTTTTTTGCATTTCGCGTCTAGTACGCTTATAACTAAAGACGGTTTTGTGATACAAAAAAAATTTAAAAAATTGTGTTATTATTTTTAAAATAAAAACAACAGTTTTGATTTAGTTTTTGTATGGGGATGACGTTACGTATATTCCTGATATATTTTAAAACAACGTAAATTATTTTATGCAAATAAATGTTTTTTTTCGTTTTTCTTAAATAAATAGGTGAAATAATTTTTTTAAAAATATCTTAACACTAACTGTTTGTTACCATACTATTTAAAAAGAATATATGAATATTATTTAGTTAACTATTATTATTTTTACATTTTTAATGTAAATTGTCCGTAAATAATTCAAAAATAAAATAACGTCATCTTCCCAAGAGAGATAAATTAACACTAACAAAATCATTAATAAAAGGCTTGTGTGCCTTAGTGCCACAGGTGCTTTAAAACCACGCCCACGTCAGCAATGGAAATTCTTCTAAAGCTTTCTCCGTTGTACCTACATGTAAAATCTGTAGCGGTGTTGAGCGTTCATAGACTGCCGCTCACAGAAGGGTTTAAGCCGGGTAATCTAACCGGACACCTTAAAATCCTTTCTGAACTACAAGCTGAAATGCAAACATACCATATTTCAGATTGTATGCCAAAAACAATAGATTTAGACAGGCCCTTTTATGTCAAGATATTGGCCAGAGATCGTATTAAAACTACATACGGTCACTGCAACATAACGCCAGCATCTGGTACACAGATGGTTCTCGAACCAATATGGGCACGGGAGCAGGAGTGTTTGGTCCTAGAACAAAGCAAACGGTTGCCCTAGGCACCACAACAACCATATTTCAAGCCGAAATTTTTGCCATTAGCAGTTGCGCTTTGCTATGTGCTGAAAGAAAATACCAAAATATTGAAATATATATTATCTCTGACAGCCAAGAGCACTCTTGGCACTAAAATTTACGCGCTTTGATTCAAAACTGGTATGGGAATGCTACCAAAATCTACTAAAAATCTCCAGCAATAATAAAGTAACACTTGTGTGGGCACCTAGCTACACAGGAATACAAGGAAATGCTATTGCTGACGATTTAACAAAGCAAGGGGCCGATAAAAAGTTTGTTGTAACGGAACCTTGCTTCGGAATGGCCAAGAGTTCGCTCAAAAGCACAATTCAAACATGGGAACAGGAACAAAATGCTAAATTATGGAGAAGCAGAGATGAACTAGTACACTCTAAGAAGTTTCTATGTAACCTCCCTGTTCCACCCTTAAAAACAATCGACTTAAACAGAGAGTCTCTAAGAATTTTAACGTGGTGCGTTACTGGACATTGTCCTTTAAACCACCATCTTAACAAAATGGGCCTTGTTGTTTCCGACAGGTGTAGATTCTGCTACTCGGACGCGGAAACGATGGAACACGTCATCGGCAGCTGTCCTGAACTCTCTTGGCACAGATACAACCAACTTGTTCATAGAAACTAACACTTCCATTACCACAAAACGTCACTCCAATTGAGCTAATTAATTTTTTTAAAAGTCTCAACTTGGATGACAGAATACAACCAGTAACGGCTCAGACGACGACTGACTAATAAAACAATCAGGGTAAGCACAATAGACCCTCAGGTCGCAGTGCTACTTGAACTGCAAGTCTCAAGGCACTCCAATAAAAAAAAAATATTGCGACGCTGATGCATAGGCTGACTTCACCACAGCTCTGGAAACATAGTGTTCTGGATATATAATGAGCTAATATCCATAAAATACTTTAATTAAAAGCTAACCAATATTATGGACATTAGTGTGCATAAAGATACTGAAAAAACTGCCAACAATTAAAAAAATTTTTTTCCGGAAGTAAAAAACCGGAAGTTGCGATGCAGAATTTTTGTAAATCATACTAAATGCTTATGTACAAAGTTTCATCCAATTTGATTATCAGGTACAGATGCTATAGAGCTTTAAAAACAAACAGGTGTATGGGAGGTCTTTTTCCAAACAGGTCTTTTTCCAAAGTGTCATTAGAATTGATTAATGAATGAAGCCTGTATGCTCCCAACAAACTATAAAAACAAAGTGTGAAAAGTCAGCAGTTGTATGGTAGACCCCCCGCCACTTTGATCAATGTGTCCCAAAAGATGATAATTATCTTCTCACACTAATTTTTTTTTTTTTTTTTAATAAAATGTGTTGTGTAATAGGGTTTAGAATATGTGTCAGAACAACACATAAATACCTTTTAAGACCTAGGTCTAGACCTGGGTCTCACAACAACTGGCGTTCTGAGGTGTAGATTAACGCTTTTTTTAAACATCTGTGGGTTGAGGCCACCTGAGACTAAGTGTTCCGGCAAACTATTCCATTTGTACGCAGTTCGGACAAAGAAGTCTCTCTGCGATCTGCCAGTATGACAGCGCGGGATCTTTACCGTTTTACTGGTTGCGGCAGCCGATTTCCGAGTGGAACGGGGGTAAGAATAAGTTTGAGGCATGATGCCGCTGATTTCATCTGAGCACTGCTGATGACGATATTTGTAAAAAACAACGAGGTCAGCAACAGTGCGACGATGTTGTAGGGAATCAAGTTTTGATGTCAAAGTTCGATCACCTACAATTCGTATAGCTCGCTTTTGAACAGAGTCCAAGAGGGCCAAGATGGAAACAGAGGCAGCACCCCAAACTTGACAGCAGTACTCCATACAGGGACGAATATAGGACTTATAAACATCGAGCAATTGGAATGGAGTGAAAAATTTTTTGCATCTATTTAGGAGGCCGAGTTTTTTAGACGCGCTTTTTGCCATCGCCATTACATGATCGTTCCAGAGTAGGTCATTTGAAACTGTGACACCCAATAAACGAATGTTTTTACATTCACCTATTGGTTCATCACACATACTAAATAAAATATCTTTGGGGAACTCGGTCTTTAATCTGGAAACAATCAACAGCTGTGTTTTGGTGGAGTTGAAATTGACAAGGTTTTGGTCACCCCAGTCGGCGATTTTATTCAGGTCTTTGTTCACGTTTATGGCAGCGTCTCTCCGGGCAGGATTAATTCGTTCGTGCATTTTACCTTTTGAAGGAAGGGGCTCGAACGACTTGTGCAGAGTACTATCATCTGCAAAACTATTTATTGGGTTGCTGGTGATTTTCAACAATTCGTTGATATAAATCAAAAATAGGGTTGGGGACAATACTGAGCCTTGGGGTACACCAGCGTTAATTAGTTTAGACTCAGAAGAATATCCGTCTAAGGTTACCGAAATGTATCGGTCGGATAGAAAATTTTGAATCAGCTTCACAACATTGGGATGAAAACCGTACGCAACGAGCTTGTTGATTAAGTTGGCATGCCAGACTCGATCGAATGCCTTGGAGATGTCTAAAGCGATAACGTATGTTTCACTACCTTTATCAAGTATGCTGTTCCAACAATGCGCTACATAGTTTAATAGATCGGTAGTTGATCTTTTGTTTCGAAAACCGTATTGGCTGTCGGATATTAAATGATTTTCTTCCACAAATTTTGAAATATGTGTATTAATATAATGCTCATAGACTTTGGATAGGACCGATAGTAAAGCTATTGGCCTATAATTTGAAATATCGGATTTTGGTCCCTTTTTGGGGACGGGCTGCACATTTGCCAACTTCCAGCACGAGGGAAATATACCAGATTTGTAGGATTGGTAGAATATTTTAGTTAAAGTTGGTGCAAGTTCTGTGGAAAAGGTTTTTAAAATAATGGATGGAATATTGTCCATTCCTGATGCTTTGTTGATGTTTAACCCCTTTAAAAGTTTAGCGACTATTTTGGGTTTGAAGTGAAGTTCATTCATATTAACTCCTGAAGACTGGATTTGGGGTATTTCTTTAGGAGTTTCCAAAACAATGGAGTTCAGAGCAAAGCGTTCAGCGAATAAGTTAGCTTTTCTTGCGGGATCATTGACGATTAAATCACCATCAATAATAGGGGAAATAGAAAATTTTGTAAAAGAATTTAAAGAATTAATGGCACTGTAGAAACTCTTGTCAGAAACAGACATAGACGTAAGTTTTGAGGCTTTCGCTCTGTCAATTTCGGACTTTTCGTTTGAGATAATCTGATTAGATATTTTGTTGGCCTTTAGATATTGGGATCGATTAGTGGGAGTTTTGTTATGAATCCAAATATTAAATGATCTACGTTTGTTTCTAAGTGCCGCTTTGGAAGCTTTCGAATACAAGTATTTTTGTTTGGGTTTTACTATGGAGAAAGGGACAAATTTATTGATAGTAAATTGTATGGTTTCTGTAAAGTTTTGAGCAGAAACATTTACATTGTCAGTGTAAAAACAATGACGGTCGAAAGGGAAACCATGGAAAAAATTTTGAAGACCACTCTTATCCATTTTTGAGTAGTGAAATATTTTACGGGGTTTGGGAGCTGTAGTTTTAAGTAAATCAGTTTTGATAACTGATGAGATTAAATAATGATCAGAATTTCCAATACTACCTTTCGCAACATCGACACTCGTAATATTTGGCATTGTGGTAAGATAGAGATCTAGTAGAAAACTATTATCACCGCCATTACGGGGAGTGAAAGTCGGGCTTTTAACAATTTGGAATAGGCCCTGAGACGCGGCAAAAATTTCTGCCAGTTTTCCACTATTGTCAACATCGTCGGTCGATTTGGAGAATTCCAACCATGATTTGTTGTGGACGTTGAAGTCACCGGTAACGATAACTTCACAATTATGGGACTTTGCTCTAATCTCGTCCATAATTTTTGTCAGTATATTAAAAAAGTTTGGGTTACGTTTGTTGGGGGACCGGTATAAAGCTATTGTAAAAAAAGTCATTTCTGGAAGACAAATCTTTAAAACCATTGTATTGAAGCCGTCACCGTGTAGTTCAAAATTTGGAAAGCGCCTGTACGCAACACTCTCATGAATGAATGCGCATACGCCCTGATGGAGTTTGAAAGCTGATTCGAGCCTATATTTGGAATTAAGCGATTCTATAAAGAGAAAATTTTCAGAAACTTGTGTTTCTGTAAGGAATAGAATGTTCGGTTTGTCGTGCTCAAGATGATGTTGCACGTGGTCATGGTTAGCGTTCAATCCGCAGATGTTTTGAACATGTATTTTAAAATTTTTTATTGATTCATATATGTTTTGTCCCTGCAAATTCCGTGGACATGCCGCTTTATGGGCGGGTGGATGGCGCAAATTTGCTTTACCACTTGCAGACTTATTTTTTTTCGGTTGTACTGCCTTATATATATATCAAAATGTTTATTTTATTTTTTTGTGTTGAACCCTTTTCTATAAGTTTCATCATAATCACTTCATCATTGTAGGCTGTATTGTGCATAAAGACACTGAAAAAACTTCAAAAATTTACAAAAAAAAAAAATTTACCGGAAGTGAAAAACCGGAAGTTGGGATGGAGAACTGTACTAAATGCTCATGTACCAAGTTTCATCCAATTCGATTATCAGGTACAGATGTTATAGAGCTTTCAAAAAAACAGGTGCTTCAGGGACTCCCCACCACTTTGTTCACTATCGCTCAAAAATTAATCAGTTCTTTGCCATACATGTTTGCATCTTTTTCCAAAGTGTCATCAAAATTCGTTCACGAACGAATGCTGTGTGCTCCCAACAAACATTGAAAAAAGTGTGACACATTAAACAGGTGTTCGGGAGGACCCCACCACTTATTCCAATATTATCCAAAAACAAATCAGTTCTTTGTTACTTAAGTCTCCATTTTTTTCCAGTGTCATTAAAATAAATTAATGAATGAAGTCTGTATGCTCCCAACAAACTTAAAAAACAAAGTGTGCAAAGTCAGCATTTGTATGGTAGACCCCCCCCACTTTGATCAATGTGTACCAAAAGATGAAAATTATCTTTTCACACTAACTGGAACCCTATTCCATAAGTTTCATCATAATCACTTCATTATTGTAGGCTGTAGTGTGCATAAAGACACTGAAAAAACTTCAAAAAAGTACAAAAAAAATTTTTTTACCGGAAGTGAAAAACCGGAAGTTGGAATGCAGAACTATTGTAAACCGTACTACATACTCATGTACCAACTTTCATCCAATTCGCTTATCAGGTACAGATGTTATAGAGCTTTCAAAAAAACAGGTGCTCCAGGGACCCCCCACCACTTTGTTCACTATCGCTCAAAAACTAATAAGTTCTTTGTCATACATGTTTGCATCTTTTTCCAAAGTGTCATGAAAATTCATTCACGAATGAAGGTTTTATGCTCCCAACAAACATAAAAACTTTGTGGAAAAAACCACCTGTTGTATGGTGGAACCCCCAACCCTTTATCCAATGTGCTCCAAAAGCTGATAAAATCTTGCTCATGTTATTTGAAAGCTTTTAGCAACGTTTCATGAAAATCGATCGGTAATTGTAGGCTACAGTAGGGATAAACACCTGAAAAAAAACTTTTTAACCGGAAGTAATAAACCCGAAATTGGTATGCAGAAATATTGGAAACAGTACTGAAACCTTATTTACTAATTGGTGTCTGCCATTAGATTTTTTAATAAAAAAAGACTGTATACTTTAAGATATTAAAACGGCAGACATGCTGAAATCACGGACACGCCCAAAGGAACCATCGGCGGAGATAGTGAATACCTATTTCAACTACGGTAGGTGAAAAACTATACCTAGCATCAATATGGAGTTTGCTAAAATACCGTAAGTCTGCCGGTCACTGGCTTTTAGACTATAAGGGATAATATTTTCATAAGAAATAACTAGTTCTGAAATTTGTTAGTGAATTGATGTGTTAAGGATATTGGCAATAAAAATAAAAAAACACAATAAGTTTAAATAAAATCAATGTTTAGCTAATAAAGATAAAAACATTTTACACAAATTATATTTTGTATATCTTCGAAAAAGACAATAAAGATTCATTTATCATTTTGTATTTACCTTATAAATGGGAATCGTTTAATATACATAAAAAATGAATACAACAATATAATATTATTAGTATTATGAATAGGATGTATTACTAACTCTAAAGAAAGTGCAGAAGGATCAACAAGAACATGCAGCAAATTTAATATAGGCCATCTACCATCCTATAAATGTAATATAGATATACTATGGAGTATATTTAGTAGTGTAGAGAGAGAAAGAGAGAGTTGTGATATGATGGTTTGAAACTTTTTAATTAACGCAAACTGATTACCTTGTAATTTGCCAACATTTCTTGTCACTGAGTTAATTCAGAAGAATATGCGACCCTTCTAGCTAGAAGCTGAAAGTGGTATGGAGTGCATCGACCACTATATTTTTGTTTAAAATTAAATGAAACCAACAAATGGTTGTGCTTTGTCTTTGTATTTCACATCTAAAACAACGGTTCATATTTAATATTTATGTATTTGATGTATATTTGTTTCAAAACATATCTATATTTTTCTCATAATTAATTCATCTTTGATTGTTGATAAGAAATTAAACTATTTTTTTCTGTGACGGGAAAAAAGTTTAACATTTTACTTCTGCTGACAGGTGCAAAAATGCTACTTTTCATAAAATACTTTTTTCCCCGGGAAAAAAGTATGTACTTTTTTCCCGGATAGATAAAAATATATATATAAATACATATATACACATAAATGATGAATATTATGAATATTTATGAACATTTATGACTATTTTAATGTTAATGAAAAGTTATACCGTTTTCTTCTTGATGTTAATAACTGGTTTTGACAAATAAAATGAAACTTAATTTTAAGTTTTTATTCAAGAAAAATTCGTATGGTGTGGTGAATATACATATTGTAATATTTGTTTAATATTATTTTTTCAATAATTATATTAATATTTATCCAGTCACAGAAAAAAATAGTGTATTATACACGGGAAAAATTGTAGATTTTAGCTCTCGGTTTTTTGTCTCCCTCCGCTTCGCGTCGGGAGACAACACAACCTCGAGCTAAAATCTACTACTTTTTTCCCTTGTATAATAAATAACTATTTTTCTGTGACGGGAAAAAAGTTTAACATTTTACTTCTGCTGACAGGTGCAAAAATGCTACTTTTCATAAAATACTTTTTTCCCCGGGAAAAAAGTATGTACTTTTTTCCCGGATAGATAAAAATATATATATAAATACATATATACACATAAATGATAAATATTATGAATATTTATGAACATTTATGACTATTTTAATGTTAATGAAAAGTTATACCGTTTTCTTCTTGATGTTAATAACTGGTTTTGACAAATAAAATGAAACTTAATTTTAAGTTTTTATTCAAGAAAAATTCGTATGGTGTGGTGAATATACATATTGTAATATTTGTTTAATAGTATTTTTTCAATAATTATATTAATATTTGTCCAGTCACAGAAAAAAATAGTGTATTATACACGGGAAAAATTGTAGATTTTAGCTCTCGGTTTTTTGTCTCCCTCCGCTTCGCGTCGGGAGACAACACAACCTCGAGCTAAAATCTACTACTTTTTTCCCTTGTATAATAAATAACTATTGTTTTCAATTATAATTAAAAAACAAATACTGTAAATCATTTAATTTTTTTCTGTATATAAAATAAAACATAATACAAACATCCTAACTCTTAATGTATTCCTAAGTTTTCAGCAGTTTTTAAATACTAGAAAAAATAAAATATTGCAGAATACAAAGTACAAACTTTTATTTTAATTTCTTTCTTATTGTTTTAACTGAACAATGAACTTGGAATGGTCACATTAATAGAAGTTCTTCGGAAGAAATTTTATTTAAGATACACAAAAAAAATTAATTAATTATACTTACTTTAAAGTTTTTTATGAAAAGAAAATTAAAGAAAATAATAATAATATTTTGGAAAACACAAAAATAAAAATTAAGGAAGGAACAGCAACAAACAAAATTATATTTCAGAAAAACTTTGTTAGTTGATTTTGTTTAACACAAAAAACTTTTTTTGTCCCAGATAATTGTTTGTTCTTTCGTTTATTTTTTCCGGCGTTACGTGAGTTTTCTCTGGCTTGGTTTGTGTTATATTTCTTTGGGTGTTGTTTATTTTAAATTAAAATAAATTAAAAAGATATAAAAATGTATTTGCTTTAATTGTTTAAGATGTTATTTTGTTATTTTTGGACACACAATTGGAAATGAAATGAAATTTTTTTAAATTTTCTTTTATAAAGTTAGAGCATTAATTTAATGTTAAAGTTTTAGCAGTAGCACGAAAATCTTTGTTTAAGAATGTTTAGTGCAATTTAAATTTGATGTTTTTAAGTTTTGACAATAATATTTTCGTACTTTATAGTAAATAAAAAACGTTTGAAATAAAAGAAACACTTTTAAAACTTTTGACTGATAAAATTTTTTTTTTGTGATCTACTGGTATGACAACCATGCAAACTCCATTCCATACTATTGACATAAGATCCAAACGTCGGTTTTCATATACCACTGGCAATTGCAGTAAGGTATCATTGTCCAAGGTTATATGAACTTGCTGGTGCATAACCTCTATTCAGTCAATGAAAGCACCCTCAAAAGCATCCTCGAACCGTGCGTCCCATAATCAAAGAATATATGCCTCTAGTACTAGGATTATTGTTTTAATTTTGTTCGAGCAGATTTAAAAAAAAAATAAACGATTATATCTCAATTTATTTTGATTTCCTTTATCCTATTCTGACCGATGTCATATTTTATTATGTGATATGATTTGGGGAGTTTAATATATTTAAATCGAAATAATTAGTCTTCAATAAATTTCTTAAAAAAAATTGATTTATATACTCAAACCCTAGTTAGCATGGTATCTTCGGATATTCAGAGACGTTAATTTGTAATCCGTTATAATTAACACTAAACATGCTTAACTCTGAATAAAAAAATAAAAAAGATCTGGGCCGGATACGACTTTTATTCCTAATAGGGACCGGATGAGACACACTGAATAGGCCTTGATCAGACATCAACTATTTAAACCTGATTAAGGAGCCCTACTTAAACGAAATAGTAGTGCATTTACTACTACATTATCACTACGGAAATATTTTACCATGTCAGAAGGATCCAGATAGGAGACCCATTTTTTTTGACGTAGTTTATAGCACTGAGTCCGAAAATGAGATCCGTTTTTAAAAATTAGCGCTTGTTCTAAAGTTATACCACTTTGAAGATCTGAATGGTAGGTGATCTTAATTTTTTTTTGCAGTTTTACTTACAAACTCTACCCTGTCATGTTATATATCAATCTAAAGGATTTTAATAGCAAATTCATTTTCTTATTCTTTTAATTCAAAAAATTTTGAGTTTTAGACTTAAAAAGTCCAAAAAACCGCAAAAAAAAAAGTTTTCTATTTAAACGGCCATGCACAATAGGATAATTTTTTTTCCCAAAATTTTTTGATGCCAAACTAAAGTATACTCTTCTACAAACAAAATGAGCTATAAAAATTTAGAATAAGTTGAAAAACACCATAGTTATGAGCCTTCAAAATTTGGTTTATTTTTAAATTTATTTTTTAATACAGATTTATCGAATAAAAAAGTGTGGATGAATGAAATAACACAAGAGCTTGAAATAATTAGTAAATTAAAAATTGTTTACGTAACCAAATGTGTATTTTGATTCGTGCTTAAGGCCCCAGACGAAATCAGCCAACATTCGCTTGTTGCATCGACCCTGATACCGCTTTTCGATTGCACTAACTTCCTGATGAAAACGCTCTCCTTGCTCATCTGATAACTGTCCACAGTTATCTGGAAAATAGGATAAATGTTCGCGAAGAAAATGCAGCTTTACGGTTTCTTTGATACCCTGCTTTTCAAATGCATTGATAAAATTTGCCACAATTTGAACGTAATTTCGTGCTCGATGATTTCCCAAGAAGTTTTCACAGATTTCTATTAGTGCTAGCCATGCTTCACGTTGAATTTTATTGAGCTTTTGTTTGAATTGTTCATCTTTAAACAATCTTCTAATCTTGCTACCATTAAAACCAGCTCCATTCTCTATTTTGGCATCACTCATCGAACTATATTCGGATCTCAAGTAATTCTTAGCTTCACAATCTTTAGGCAGGGATACGATGAATTGAGAGAAGAGACCGAGCTTAATATGAAGTGGAGCAAATAGAATTCTCTCACTAGGTACCAACAGTCTCCCTTTCACACCCAACTGACCTTGTTCGAATGATTCTCTTGGATTATTTGCTTGGTTACTGTATTTCATCTTTTTTGGCCGATCCGCTTTTCTCGTCATGTCCTGCTGCCAATCACATAGGAAACAAGGGTTGTTGCAATTACCAACTTTGATGCCTATTAAATTATTTGATAATGTTTTATTAGTATGAATAATTGAACAAAGAATTTGATTGCAATTAATTGCTGATTATTAAAGCATTTACCTAGAAGAATGCCAACCATTTTTAAATCACAGACGATGAGCCAATTGTGCTTGGAATATTGAATGCAGTCTAAAACCTTTTCAATGTCATCTTGAACCTCTTTCATCTTAGTTGAATACAGCAATGGCAAGCTTCTCAAGCGCCCATCATTTGACAATAGAACGGCTTTTAGACTTCCTTTTCCAGAATCTAAGAACAATCGATAATTTGAAGCTTCGTAAGGCAGCTTGAACCAGTCAGTGATCAGTAAATCGATTGCTTGACAAAAAGGCGTTCCATCCGGCAGCTCATCAAAATAGTCGACAAGGCTAGTTTCTCGACTAAGGTGCATTGTCCAATCAACGCTGTTCTCAAGTAAGCCATGGTCATTAAAGAACTTACCGACTGATGCACTGCTCTTTTTACCATGAATAAACTGGCGGCAAAAATCGTTGTAAATAGTCTGATCTAATTTAACTGTTGGTTTAAAAGTTTGGCGTCTAGGTGTTGATATCTCAAATCCAGGTGAAGAAGGGGCATCTTCGTTGTGCATATCATCAATTGGACTGGATTCAGAACTTGTAACAACAGGTAGAACACGATCTAGATTAAGTTCTGGACAATCATCGATATTTTCTAAATCCCAAGTATCATTTTCGGCATCATCTTCGGCATCATCTTCGTTTTCATCATCAGCTGGTAGATCAATTAATGAATCCTCAATTGCAGGCATTGAATCTAGATAATCATCAAATGGATCAGGTGTTGATTGCTGACTTTTAGATCTCAAATTTCTAGCTGGTGTTGATTCGATTGATGATGAATTTTGAGCAATTATGAGCTGACTGGAATTTGATTGCTGTTGAGATGAATTAAGTACAGTTGATGGTTGCTCACTTACTAAATCTTTCTTAAAAATGGGCGCTGAACACGAATAGCCGTAGGCAAACTTTAAAACCTTTCTTTTAGCGTGATTTGCACCATTGGTAGATGTATTACAACTAAAACACTCATTCGGGTGGCTTCTTGGGTCTCGCCACCGTGCTGGCTGAACTAAAGATAAACTTTTAGAACTATTTAAATGTTTATACATCATTGTATAGCAGATCTTGCAAATTATGTTTGGTGAATGGTTGGACTCTAAATTGAGCATAAAATGGTTGTAGCACTGTTTAAACATTTTCATGATACTAACTGTTATTTCAACACTATATTTTTCGGCAGTAAAAAAACTACACATGAAACAAAATTTATCAAAATTACAACTTGAAGCCATTTTTAATTATTTAATTACCAATGAAAACAATTAGACAATTAAAATCAAAAATTTTGAAACATTGTAAAACATAAACATTGGGTATAAAAAAGAAAAACAGCAAAACAGGTATTTTTTAAATTTTTTTATTCGATAAATCTGTATTAAAAAAAATTTTAAAAATAAACCAAATTTTGAAGGCCCATAACTATGGTGTTTTTCAACTTATTCTGAAATTTTATAGCTCATTTTGTTCGTAAAAAAATATACTTTAGTTTGGCATTAACAAATTTTGGGAAAAAAAATTATCCTATTGTGCATGGCCGTTTAAATAGAAAACTTTTTTTTTGGCGGTTTTTTGGACTTTTTAAGTCTAACACTTGATACTGTGTATTGTTTTATTTGTAGATTAATACAGCACCAATAGATTTGTAGATATATATATTATTTATTTATAATCACAAAATAGAATACAAGTTTTCTTGAAATTTTGAATTAGAAATTTTAAGCACTAACAATGGCGTTTGTTATTTTATGTATAAAAAAAGAGAATAATCCGAAAATACTTTTTAATAAAGAAAAGCTATTTACTGTGTAAGCAGCGAAAACGAAGTGAAAATTTTTTCAAGAAAAAGATCACTTTACCGCCAACCAAAATGACAAAAGAAAAACCATTGAACTAAATTTGATGTTCGAAAGTCGAATTGATAAAATAAATTAATTACTTAATTTATCGTATGCGGGTGGCGTAAATCTGATTAAGTAGCAGATGGTTCATGTCATGAGTATGGTCGTTAACTGATCGTGTGATCGTTTAAGTTTTTGTAGTGATTAATTATTTAGATTTAAATATATTAACCACTACAGTACCCCGCTCGTAGATGAAAGCCCCCGCTTAGTTTGTCTGTTCGAAATGAACAGCTTTGTGTGTTCGAGAAGCTGGTGAACGATCAGCTGAACACAAGATACCATACGCTGGCTTCAATCTGTCGATCGAGACAGATTGTTGTTTGCCTTTGATGTCGATAACGAAATGTTTTCGTAGACGTCGTATGATTCTGTATGGACCTTCATATGGGGTTTGTAGACCAATACGTACTCTATCAACCCTAACGAAAACGTAGTCGCAGTTTTCTAGCGACTTCGGAACAAAAATGTCGTTTTGTTTGGTTTGTCGTGTAGCTGTTGGAATTAAGTTATGCATTGTATTTCGTAGTTGATCAATGACTGTATCGTGACTTGGCAGCTGTGAAAGAGGATTTTCAACGAAGAATTCACCGGGCAGTTTGAGTGTTTGTCCGTAGACAAGTTCTGCGGGTGAGCACTTCAGATCTTCTTTCACTGTAGCTCGAATACCTAGAAGAATTATTGGTATTTCGGAGCTCCAATGAGTGGTGTTGCCTCTGGCCATAAGTGCAGCTTTTAGCTGTCGATGAAAACGTTCTACCATCCCGTTCGCTTGTGGATGGTAGGCCGTTGTACGTATCCGATGTGAGCCTAAAAGTTTTGTTAACTCGGAGAAAAGTTTTGACTCGAATTGTGTTCCCTGATCCGTTGTGATATGCAAAGGAACACCGAATCGTGATACGTAATTGTTGACAAATGTCGTGGCTATGGTAGCAGCAGACATGTCAGACATAGTATAAGCTTCTGGCCATCGAGTGAATCGATCAACGCAAGTTAGAATATATGAACATCCATTAGAAGGAGGAAGTGGACCTACGATATCTATATGGATATGTTCGAAACGAGATTGTGGAATTTCGAATTGTCCCGTAGGACTTTTTGTATGCCGTTGGACCTTAGAGCGTTGGCAAGATAGACAAGATTTTGTCCAGTGATTAATATCTTTATTAATACTGGGCCAAAAATATCGAGCTGTAATCAATTTACGTGTACCGTTAACACCAGGATGTGACAAGTTGTGTAAAGTGTTGAAGATTGTTTTACGTAATGGTTCTGCGATGTATGGGCGATTGTTACCCGTTGATGTTTCGCAGACTATTTCGAATCCTGGAAGTTTAAAAAGCTCTAGTTTCATTGATGAACTAGCGTGACATACGGAACCAGAAAATAAATTCTGAAGTTCTAAGTCTGCTTTTTGTGCAGCGATGATAGCATCGTAGTTGAAGTGAGTCTCAACTGATGCAGTTTCGTTGTCGGATGCACGAGATAATGCATCCGCGACTGTGTTGTCTTTACCTTGCACATGTTGGATGTCGGTAGTAAATTGACTTATGAAATCCAAGTGGCGAGATTGCCTTGGGTTTCGTTCAGTTTTAGAATGTATTGCACGAGTGAGAGGCTTGTGGTCGGTGTAAATTGTAAATTCGCGACCTTCGACAAAATACCTGAAGTGTTTTATAGCTAGGTAAATTGCGAGTAGCTCTCGATCGAATGCAGAGTATTTAGTTTCAGCGTCTGAAAGTTTCTTTGAGAAAAATCCCAGTGGTTCCCAACAATCATTATTACGTTGTTGCAACACTGCTCCGACAGCAATGTTCCATGCATCCGTAGTGATACTGTATGCAGAATCGTTATGTGGATGAACTAGCAACGTGATATTGCCCAATTCGGTTTTTAACTTGGTGAATGCTAGTTGACATTCGTTTGGCCAAGTAAAATTTTTCGGAGTCTTAGGCTTCTTTAGTAAAGCGGCCAAGTGTGTATGAATTGGGGCAAGTGTTTCAGCTAGTTTCGGTATGAATCTATGATAATAATTTATCATACCGACGAATTGCTGAATACGTTTGATTGATGTTGGTGCTGGGAATTCCGTAATGGCATTAATTCGTTCTTGAGAAGGCAGAATACCATTAGGTGTTAACGTGTGGCTGAGGAATTCGAGAGTGTTTACGCCAAAAACGCATTTTGAACTCTTTATGTGAACGCCAAACTCGCTAAGTTTCTGAAAGAGTTGTTCCAAATGGAGTTTGTGTTGTTCCTCATTTATTGATGCCACTGAGATATCGTCGATGTAGACGAATACGAAGTCTAAATCTCGAACGATTTCGTTAATGAAACGCTGAAACGTTTGTGCAGCATTGCGTAGACCGAATGGCATTCGGGTGAATTCGAATAGGCCAAATGGAGTAGTTATTGCTGTCTTATGGATATCTTCATTCGCGACAGGAATGAGATGGTAAGCTCTAACAAGGTCAATTTTGGAAAAAAATTTGCAACCATACAAATTCATCGAAAAATTTTGTATGTGCGGTATAGGATAGCGATCAGGAATCGTGACCGCGTTCAACCTGCGATAATCTCCACAAGGTCTCCAGTCAAGATCTTTCTTTCGAACCATGTGAAGCGGACAAGATACAGAGGAAGAAGAAATGCGACAAATTCCAAGTTCGACCATGTGTTGAAATTCTGTGAACGCAGCTTTTTGACGAATCGGATCTAGTCTGCGTGGTCTTGAGACCGGCAAGTGCCCAGTGGTAACAATGTGATGTACCACGTTATGCTTGACCGGTAGATTGTAGTTCGGCTCTGCTGTTAGGGAAGGAAACTTCTTTAGTAGCAGGCCGTAATCGTTGTTGATCGTAAAATTAATGGGAGTAGGCGTATCTACGTTAACCATTGTGGCATTGATTGACAGCTGTGTAGCTGAATCAATCAGCCGTTTTCGTTTGAGATCAACAAGTAGGCCAAATTTACTGAGAAAATCAGCACCAATGATCGGACGATTTACTTGTGCTAGTACGAAAGCGTGTGTGAACGTTCGTTTAAGTCCGATGTCTACCTGTAGGAGTTTCGTTCCATAGGTATTAATTATTGTGCCATTGGCGGCTGATAGAATTAGATCCGCTGATTTTGAGCAAAATGTTATCGATAGATTAGGTTTTATTGGGAGCACCGAAAGGTCTGCTCCCGTATCTATTAAAAAGGTCTGATGGTTCAATTTATCGTAAATGAACAGACGACTGGAGTAATTTCCTTCGTTTACAGCCGTCTCGACCTCGAGTTCTAATCGTTTTTTGTGTCTACATCCATAGCAGCTTTGGATGTAGACTGCTCAAACGTACATGGAGCTCTGCATTTACGTGCTAATGCTCCGAAAGTCTGATGGTAAAAACATAAACCCGTTCTATTATTTGAACTACCGCGAGATCTGGACCTAGGTCGGTACGGAGATGGAGTTCTTCCGCGTGATGCAAAACTCGAAGGATAGAATCGTCCTCTTGAGTTCGATCGGTGCAAACGTGTTAATTGATCGAGTCGTTTTTCTATTGTAGTGAGTCGATCTTCAACAGTGTCTTTGCTGCTCGCTCGTGCTTGGTTGTCTCCGAAACTTTTTCGTTGTGTTGAACGTGATGCTCGAACTTCTCCTACATTCCTACGTAACGTGTTGACAGCCATTGCCTGGAACATTTTATCTGTCATTTTTGACATAGTCTCGGTCGTGGTTGACTCTGATAGCGCAGCTAATGGGATTCGAATAATCTCAGGCAACTTTCGAACCCAAAGTGAACGAACTATCTTTTCGCCGAAATTTGTTCCAGCCAATTGCTTAATATGGCGTAGGGCCTCGGAAGGTTGTTGGTCGCCCAAATCCTGACCAGATAATAACTCTTCAAGACGCTTTTCATCAGACGGAGCTAATCTATCCAGTAGCGTTTGCTTCAGCTTCTCGTATTTATTGGATTCTGGTACATCGTCGATCACATCTGTTACGAGGTTGCATGTTTCGGGGGTTAGCGCATGAAGCACGTGTAGGTATCTGAGCTTGTCTGTCTTAATATCTTGGAAGTCGAAAGTTTGCTCGGCGATCCTGAACCATGTTTGAGGTTGGTGTGTCCAAAACGGTTGTAATTTAATTTGGGACGAAGCACCGCGCTCTAAAGACGGATCTGTTTTAACTTGCGCGCCGGCCATATTTTCGTCGTCAGACATTTGGTTGACGGTAAATCGAGTGTTAAAAACAAAAAATTAATAATAAAAATGACACAAAAAGTAAACGCGACTCTTTTTCGTGATTTAAGAATAACCTTCGCGATATTATTCCAATGCGCAAGTTCGAATTATTCAATTTTATAAATTGATAAGTAAATTTGAATAAATTTAGAGAAATAAAATAAATATTTAAATAAATGTTATGAATTTTCATAAAAATTGTAAAGAAAATATAATTATAAAATATATACCCAACACCAGAACAAATGTATATTAAGGTTTAATTACTTGCAAAAAAAAAAAAAATTATTGAAAAAGTATCAAAAATTTAAAAGAAAGAGAAAAATATAAAAAAAAAAATATTTTAGATTGTTCAATGAAAGTTAATTTTGTTAAATCTAATTCACAAATATAAATATAAAAAAATGTTTCTCTGAATGGTCCAGCGATGATGGCGGAAATATGTGATGATGTCGGCAATATGTGTTAGCGGCCTATTTTTGTTTAAAATTGGTGTTTAATGTTGATTGACTCTTCGTTGTTTGAAAAATTTTATTAAATTGTATTCCTTATTATTATTATCCAATTTTGATGTATTTAGTTAAAATTGTTATGTATCAAAAATGCTGCTTTTTAATGTATTGAATACACTCGATTAATTAAATTGATTTATTTTATTGATGGCGGCAATATTCCAGTTTGACAATGTTGTATTTTAGTAATTAACTTGTATATTAATTTGCTGTATTTTATTGATGGCGGCAATATTCCAGTCTATTCAAGGTAAATTTGTTTCTGCACAACGCTTGTTCTTTCAGAACAAAATCCGTACATGCAAAAATAATGGTGTTAATTTTGGATAAAAATAGAGAATAATCCGAAAATACTTTTTAATAAAGAAAAGCTATTTACTGTGTAAGCAGCGAAAACGAAGTGAAAATTTTTTCAAGAAAAAGATCACTTTACCGCCAACCAAAATGACAAAAGAAAAACCATTGAACTAAATTTGATGTTCGAAAGTCGAATTGATAAAATAAATTAATTACTTAATTTATCGTATGCGGGTGGCGTAAATCTGATTAAGTAGCAGATGGTTCATGTCATGAGTATGGTCGTTAACTGATCGTGTGATCGTTTAAGTTTTTGTAGTGATTAATTATTTAGATTTAAATATATTAACCACTACAAACTCTAAATTTTTTGAAAAAAAAAAATAATAAAATGAATTTGCCATTAAAATCCTTTAGATTGATATATAACATGACAGGGTAGAGTTTGTAAGTAAAACTGCAAAAAAAAATTAAGATCACCTACCATTCAGATCTTCAAAGTGGTATAACTTTAGAACAAGCGCTAATTTTTAAAAACGGATCTCATTTTTGGGCTCAGCGCTATAAACTACTTAAAACAAAATGGGTCTCCTATCTGGATCCTTCTGACATGGTAAAATATTTCCGTAGTGTTATAGAACAATTTTTGTAAATAAGTCTTTTTTAAAATGTCCAATAAATTCGTTTTTAAAAATATTCTATTTTTATACTTACCTGTTCGTAGTCATCACATAACGCACGCAGAGAATCGATAACTAACGAATATGGTAAATTTCGTAAACTATGTATATTTTAAATAGATAATAATCTAGCTAGTGTATTTTAACCAAAGGTAATCATTGGTAAGGTGTAATAAGGTAGGTCCTATTAGAGTATTTGCATCTGGCGTCTGTCAGAAATCATTCCTGTTTTCACTAAAAGGGCTCATCCTATTTGTCCTGAGCCGGATTGGATTGCGAAAAACCTGTGTCAGCCTTAGTAGTAAATGCCGGATCAGGGCCAAATCTTATTTTTCTTAATCAGGAGCCCTATTTTATTTGAATTAATATCCAAATGATATTTATTCAAATAAAATAGGACTCAGATCAAGACAAATAGGGTATACTTTAATTGAAAAATTGTATATGATTCGAATCCGGCCCTGATACAGCATTTACTACTAGGTATGAGACAGTTCTTTTAAAGTTTAATTAAAAATTGGATTTCTTCGCACTAAAATATCTCGAGCTAAATTTAATGAAAGGTTCAAATTAACTAGTAATTTGATGACGAGTTCAATTTTAAGATGCGGTTATTTCTACCATGTTTAGCGGTGGCGTGTTTAGAAAGTAACATTAAAATTGTTACAGTTGAGTTGCAGCATCCCAACTAAAACGTATTTCAAATTATTTATAAAAGGATATCAAAATTTGAACTTCCTAGGACTAAAAGTATGTATTTTATTTGTATCAAAAACGACTTAACATAATGAGTAGGGTCTTCTGATACATTATGAATTTTAAGCCTAATAGCTTTGGTTACGTAATTAGGTCAAATGATGGTAATGATCGGTTATTTAGGTTGTCCATTTTGAGTCATTTTTTTTGTCACAATGTAAATGAAAATTTTATCAACACTGGCACTTTAGATGTTTTAAAAATTAAAGATCTAATCAACTTAATTCGAATTATTTTAAAATAAAATTATTTTACCTTCGATCATAAGTTTTTCATTCAAGATTAGGGTCTTGCAATGGGTTCTCCTTTAAGTGGATTACTTGCTCATATTTTTTTAAATAGTTTTGAGAAAAAATTCGTATATTCAAATTTAAATATACAACAAAATTTATTAATTTTTTATTCAAGATATGTGGATGATATCTTCATTTTGTTTAATGGAACTTGTCGACAAATACAAAATTTTAATAATTACATGAATTGAACCCAATATAAAATTTACCCTTGAAAATGAAGACAATAATTCAATAAATTTTCTAGATTTAACCATTTTAAAATTTAATAATCAATTTGAATATAAAAAGTTTTTGAAAAAAGTTTCAATTTTTGATTTTGTTATAAATTTTGCAAGATTTTTAGAATTTTTGAAAAAAGTTTTAATCTTTGATTTTGTAATAATTTTTGGAATATTTCTAGAATTTTGAAAAAAGCTTGATTTTATTTAATATTTACAATATTTTTGGAATTTTGAAAGAAATATGAATTTGCGATTTTGTAATATTTTCTCGGAACGCTGAATGGATACTTTTTTGAGTAGTTTGCTGATTGAATCATCTTTTCACCTATGGAATCTAGAAAACCGCTAGATGGATTTCAAAAATTTTGTTTTTCTAAAAATAGGTTTACTCAATGGGCAGATCCAAAAGGAAGTGTTTGATAACTGTACCGGAAGTGTGTCAAAAAATCATTAAGTGTGTCAAAAATAGCCAATTTGCATATTTTTGGCTTAAAAAACGTTCATTTTAATTGATAATGGAGTAGGAACAAAGAGTGTGGAGAAATCTTGATGGTTGGGGTTGGTATGTGAGATTAAAAACTAGATTATTGCATTAGAAGTTTGTCAAGAAAATGTTGTCAAGTGTGTCAAAAGAAAGATTTTTGTTTATTATTGTACCCAATTTTTCTGAAAAAAATAAAATTAATTATTTGTTTGACATGAAATTTTATTATTATTGTTGAGAATTATGGCATTATAATTTTGTCAAAAAAATGTTATCAAGTGTATCAAAAGAAAGATTTTGCTTCGGTTTATTTATTTTTTATCCAATTTTTTGGTAAAAATAAAATTAATTATTTGTATGACATGAAATTTTATTATTATCATAGAGAATTATGGCATTATAAGTTTGTCAAAAAAATAATGTAAATTGTGTCAAAAAAATGATTTTCATTTTTTTTTTAGAAAATAATAAAATTAGTTATTTGTAGAAATGAAATGTAATGCACATGATATTATTATTATTGAGAATTTTATTGCATTTTAAGTTTGTCAAGAAAATATTGTCAAATGAGTCAAAAAAATGATTTCATTTTTTTTTTTAGCCAATTTTTTGGGAAAAAAAAATTAGCTGTTTGTATGACGTGAATGTAATTGAACGCGAAATTGGAAAAGGAAATTTTTGAATTTGTTATAGATTTTGAAATATTTTTGGAATATTGAAAAAAGTTTGTACTTGATTTTGTAATAATTTTTGTAATACTTTTAGAAATTTGGAAAAAGTTTGAATTTTTGATTTTGTTATAATTTTTGCAATATTTTTAGAATTTAAAAAAAAAAGAATTTTTGAATTTTGAAAAATTTTAAATTTTTAGAATTTTGGGAAAAGTTTCAATTTTTGATATTATTATAATTTTTGCAATTATTTTAGAATTCTGGAAAAAGTTTGAATTTTTAAGAATTTATGGAATATGTATATAGAATTTAGAAAAAGTTTAAATATATGATTTTATTCAAATATTTGGAATATTTTTGGAATTTTGAAAAAAGTTTGAATATTTGATTTTGTTATAATTTTTTTCTATTTTGCGTCTAAAATAAAGTCATTTCGATACCTAAATGCGTATCGAAATGGCCTTCATTACGATACGCAAAGTTTTGTCTTTCAAGGTTGGTCACATTGGTCATACAAACGTCAGTGAACATTAAAACGAATAATTATATGTAAATAAAATTAATAAGAATATCTAAATTAGTGTTAAATATTTTAATTAATTAAAATAATTAGTAATAATAACAAAATTTCAAATTGACTATTTTTTAATTAAATACACATTTTTTTAAATTTCAAGACAAAAAATGCAAAATAGAAAAAATAGTATAAAAAACTCGTTTCATAAGACGTTTTATCGCACTTATCCTTTAAAAAACTCCACGCTGCGCGGGTCGTTTTTTAAACAGATTGCGTGCGATAAAATCTTCGATTATGAAACTAGTTTCTTAATATACCACTTTAGAATTTTTGAAAAAAGTTTTAATCTTTGATATTGTTATAATTTTTGGAACATTTTTAGAATTTTGAAAAAGTTTGATTTTGTTTAATTTTTAGAGTTTTGGAAAAAAGTTTTAATCTTTGATATTGTAATAATTTTTGGAATATTTTTAGAATTTTGAAAAAGTTTGATTTTGTTTAATTTTTAAAATATTTTTGGAATTTTGAAAGAAATATGAATATGTGATTTTGTAATATTTTCTCGAAACGCTAAATGTAAAGAAAGGTTTTTGAGTAGTTTGCTGATTGTATCATCTTTTCACTAAATTATGTTAAATTATGATCTGTTATAATTGGAAGGCTCAGAACACAAGTGAATCAAGTCCATAATAGCTATTTATGTATTAAGGGCGTAAAGTATGTCTTTTCCGATTGAGAGTGAAATTATTGCTCGAGGCGTTAGCCGAGAGAAACAATCACTCGAAAGCAAAAAGAGACTTTATGTCTGAATTGCATACAAGATTTTTTATACGAGAAAGATTCTGTATTATTTGCATAAATAAAAATACATATATTTACACAAAATAGCAAAACAATTTTAGAAAATTATATTATCCAAGTAGTTTTTCAAAATAATAGTAATAATAATAACTTTAGGCATTGTTATTTCAATTTTAGGCATTGTTATTTCAATTTTGGCATTTTTATTTCAATAGGAAAAAAAGGCCTGCTTTAAGAACAGTTTTTGAATTATAAAAGTGCATTTTACAGTTTACTCGTACAAAAGAAGCCATTTTGTGCTACAGAGGTTGAAAGTTAAAGCTTTATAACAAAATTACCTATTAACATTTTTTTAATTATAAATTAAATTTGTTTAACCATATGTCTTTCAGCATATGCTGAACAAATGACAAAATGCCTGAACATATGCCTGAACAAAATGCCTCAACTTATGTCTGAACAAAAAACAAAATATTGACTTGATTAATTTGTATTCTGAGCCCTTCAATTTTCCGGCAACGAATTGATGTTTTGTGTTAGTTTTGTAATAAATTTCTGGACAGAGATAAAATACTTGTACTCTTACAAAGAGTTTTATGTTCGATATACCATCGCTGTCGATAACTAAAAACAATGTCCTCATAAAACTTTTATGCTAAAAACTATATCCAAATCCTTAACCAAAACCAAAGTCTTGATATCTCAGAGCTGTGAGATTTCAGCCCCTTCATCTTTTTGATTTATATTTAATAGTAATTACAATCTTAGGTAATAATTTTTTGTAAATTTAAGTATTACTGTATAAATACATTTTTTCATTATGAGATTTTCTTTTCCACAAATGTCACTTGAATCTAATTTATAGTTTTTGTATATTTAAAAATATTGTAGAAACACTTTTTTCATTTCACACATAATATTTAATACCTGGCAAATTAACTATTTTCGCATATATTGTAAACCCCATGCTACAACGATTTATAATTACTTAATTCATTAATGTCACATTATATTTTAATTGACAACCTTTCAGTCATTGACATCACGTTGATTGGAAACAATCAGGAATGACTATACAATCGTGACCTAGGATGTTAATTAGAATAGAAATAATCCCATCCTCCTATATATGAATTTACACAATGTCTAGAATTTTGATACAAAAATTACAAAATTACATTTAGTCCAGTGCAATTAGCAATTAAAAATGAAAAATGACGGAACCCAGTATGAATGGATTTGAATAATTTTTTGGATTTCGAATACCATAAACTAAAAAGTTTACCCATTAAAAATTTCCACAATTTTTAAAATCCGCAAATTTAAGCAAAAAAACAAAATTTCAACAAAAAAAAAATACAATTTTGGAAATTTATAAATATTTATTTTAAGAAAATCATAACTGTTTCAGTTTTTGAGGTTGTTTATACAAAATTTATGAAAATTTATGTATATTTTATATAGAAACTTAGTTATTCTCGAGAGAAAAAAATAAATATAGCTGTAAAAGGATTGGATACTATACTAGAAGTAGCATCATTTTCATGGGACAACTCTTAAAAAAACAATTAGCGGAAGGTTTCAATAGGTAAACGTTTCACTTTTTAGTATAGAACATTCAAAAAATCCGGAAACATCTATATCCATTCATTATGACTGCCTTCCGAGTTATAAACCTGATTGCACTGGACTAATTGTAATGTAAAAACATTTCCATAATAAGGAGTCTAATGACAGTGGAGAAATTCAACTTTAATAAATAAATGATGATAAATTTTCAGCTGCAAAATTGATTCGAACATAAGGAGGTTCGAATTCATCCGAAACACGAAAATAAGTAATAGTTTTTTCTGAGAAACTTCAAACCATACCTTTGAATTGAAAAACTTCCAATTACTTCTTTACTTACTTGAGTTTAATTGATCTCAAAAATCCAAAAAATAAGTGATAGAGTTTTTCTGATACATTTCAATCTATACCTTCGAATTGAAAAATTCAAACTATTTTCTTAATTGCTTGTGCTTAATTGTCCACAAAACTTCTCCTAAATGATGTTATATTTTTTAAGTATTTCAACTGTAAATTTTAACAGATGAAATATTTTAAACTATGATTGAAAAATAACTTTTTAAAATCAAGTTTATTCAGAAACAAATAAAAAAAAATAAGACAAAAATTTGACACAAAAAATGAATTAAAAATAATTATGATGTTAAGTCGATCGTCTAAAAACAAATTTTATCTCGCCGCTAGTCGAGTTGGTTAAATGGTTAACCATAAATGGTTAAACATAATGGTTAGATCCATTACTATCGTATAGATATTCGTAAATATTTATTCCGTTTTCGCATTTCCTGATAAAGTTTTCTCTGGTAATTTTTATTTTTACAACATCTAAAAGTAGACGTTTCAACAAAAATAATGATTAATGTTTTTTTGAAAAAACTGTTTTCCATAATAATTGATTGTGAATTTGTGAAAATGAGGTCACGTTTTTGGTTTAAAATCAAAATTAAACGTTAAAATAAATATTTTAATTTAAAAAAATTACAGCGTATTAGGGACATAATAAAGTAGACTTCCACCGAATTGTGTGAAAAAGAAATTTTTTTGTGGGAGATAAAAATTAAAACCGAAAAAGCCTTTTTTTCTCGTTTATTCTATTTTCACGGCAAATTTTTGGTTATGTGAAAAAATGGCCTGCATAAAAGTTATAGACCTATTTATTACCTACAACTTTTGCTTATAACTTTTTTCGATATAAGGTCTAGTTTTGCTGAAAATCATGAAAAACCATTTTGTACCCCTAAAAGCCCACTTCATCCTCGTAGCTCGGATCACCTTTAATTTATGTTTCCCATCATTTGCGAAATATTTTCTTCTTTATCCAATAGTTTTCATGGTGTTACTAATTTTTTCCTTACAAAAAGCTATTTTCACTGGTCTATTGTACTTATACGCAATAACTTTTCTATAAACTAAAAATCTGTGGCGACAGTCAGCAATTCATTTAAGTATTTAATTGATATAAGCACACTTTGTTTCCAGTAAAATAAATTTCTAAGACCACTGGTGATATTAGCCTAAATATAACCGTTTTCAAATAGTTTTGTGTTATACAATATTGTTATTATCGTCGCTTTAATAATGAAATGACGTATACGCAAAAGTATAGTTTCGAGATATTTGAGTTTAAAGTTTGATGTGCGCATGCATTTGCATGGACGTTAATTTATAATTTATTAATTCTTACCCCCAGTTATAAAATAATTCGAAAATTTAAAAATGCCAATTCAAGGATACCCTTATGGGGAATTCAGCGCACCTATTATATAAAAACAACGTATAAATAGCATACGTTGTTTCATTATTAAAGCGACGATATATAAAATAATTTTAATATTTTATACTATAACAAGCAGGACCCGGCGTGCTTTGCTACGCTTATAAATAAAGTTTGTGCGCAGACATTTTGTTGACGTAGGAGCAATGATTTCAAAAAAGTGGTAATGAGAAATGATAGCATAATTTTTAATTGTACTTTTTAAAAATATGAATGAAAAATAATCAGCACTCTAGCTAAGTTCACATATATGAAAAATGGGCGATCAAATAAGTTTTCAAGTAAGCAATAAAAAAATTTACATGACTTGTTGAATTAGTAGAGGTGTGTCATCTCCATATGGAACATTATACAGAACAAAAATAAAATCACAAATGTTCACAGTGCTCATACATTGTATTTGTTCCCGACACGAAACACACACAAATCTCTCAAATCACTCACAAAATTTTACTAAATTTTATTTTTTACACAAAATAGTGTAAAAGTTTTGTTTATTTAACATTATGCTCGTCGCATATTGCCACTATGTCATAAGAAAGAAAATTCGAAAAAACTCGTTCAATTTCCATTGTTTCATTTTTATTTTTATTAACTTATTTTAATACGGAAAGAATTTCAAAATGTCGTTTTAATTCTATTTATTTATTCGAGTACTTGTGGGTACACTTTATTTCTTGTTTTTCCGTTTAACGGAATGGTTTCCCTAACGCGTTAGCCACATACAGTTGTTCTTGTGAGAAGCACGGATTCTCCAAATCTAGTCCACATACTTGCTGTAACTGTACTTGTGATTTGTTGATGGTCATTGTAAAAGCGAGTTGCACTGGAAACGAAATGTTTGAGTTCAAATGCTATATCTGTTGGAATACGTGGCAACACTACATCTTCCGGTTTGAATTTTCCATTTAAAATTGTGGCTTCAATGACATTGTTCATCATCTTTTTCACCGAACATTTCAAAAAAATTTGTGCAACCTCAAAGTATTTGATATATTTAGAATTACAATGTATGTCACAAAACACATAAAAACCTTTTAAGACCTAGGTTCCACACCATCATGTTTTTTAAGACGTTGATGGACGCAAATTTTTTTTTGGTTTTTTATGTTCTTTTTAAAGAATGGAAAACCAAATAATAAATCCTTTCACATAATAATGTACGAAATAAGGCAATATTTCATAATAGGATGGAGGAAATAAAAATAAAATACTTTTTATTTTTCAAATTTGCAGGAACAAAGCTGAAATTGGGTTACTAATTTTCCTAGTGCTAGAAGCATATACCAAGATCATGTAATGCATTGTTTTCCTCAATCCAGCATATATAATAGTTATATGGAAACTCATTTCTTCGAGAGAGCAAAAAAGTTCATTCTTTAAAAAAAAATATAGAAAATAAAAAAATTGCGTCCATAAACACCTTAGAAGCATGTTGTTGTGGGACCTTGTTCTTAAAAGGTTCTTATGTGTTGTTGTGACACGTTGTGTTGTAATTCCTTCTACTCAACATATTATATTTAAAAATACCTGAAAAAGCGTGTCATCACCAAAGAATATTCCATAACTATAAGACTAAGTGTGCTATCGTTGATTGAAAAAAATGTATCCCCCAGCACCCTTAAAATATCACTTATCCTCTTATATCAGTGATATCTTACTGCCATGGCCAGTGGTATACGATATCTCACGTTAACTGATTTGCCAATAGCAGGTACCAAAGTACGCGGGGTTGTCACATCCATAGATCCAAAATTTATGTAAAATTCATAGAATTCACAGAAAATATATAGAATTCAATTAAAGAAATATAAAATGTATTGGTATTAATGCATTGTTACCGTTTGCAAATCACTATTGCCGGCTAAGTGCCACTATTGAAGTAAAACTTCTTTAGGCGCGTTTTAAGAATTTTGCAACGGAAGATTAAAAAACGAATATAATATTCGGCAAATATACGATACAATTCAATTATGACACACATATAAATGTCGACATATAAATGTCAGAAGTAGTCATTTGAACAGATATATAACCATATATATTCATCTCTATCATACTACAGTCTGATTTTGAATTTTAAACAAATACATGCACACAATTCCAAAAAAACTTAAGTAGAAATTTAAACACAATAAAATAAAAAAGAAACTAGAAGTAAAAAAGGCAAACGAATATTATGTTCGGCAAGTATGCGACGTCATGTTGGTTATGGTGGTCATGGTGGTTATAGTGGTTATGGTGGTCATGGTGGTCATAGTGGTCATGGTGGTTATGGTGGTCATGGTGGTCATGGTGTTCACGGTGGTCATGATGGTCATGGTGTTCACGGTGGTCATGATGGTCATATTGTTCATGGCGGTCATGGTGGTAATGGTGGTCACGGTTGTCATGGTGTTCATGGTGGTCATGATGGTCGTGGTGGTGTCATGGTGGTCATGGTGTTTAGATTTTGCGGTGTTTAGATTTCTCGGGCGGGAAAAAAATATTTGTGTTGATTAAATTTGTTTTGTTAAATAGAAAAATGAGTGGTGTAATCTTTGCACGCGGTTGAAATAAATTTCTTTGGCTACTATGGCAGGTATTAATAAAAAGATGATATATAAAATAAATATGTCATATTGTAATTTAGAGTTGCATTTCATGATAATATAATTTGCAGCATGTGTAATAAAAAGTAATATTTACATAATGTGCTACAAAGTCAATTCAATTATTAACATAATTGAAATATGAAATTAGAGGTTTATGACAAATTTGCTAAATTTTTTGTAAAATGCATCAATTGTTCACCAATTGTTAAATTAAGTGGACATGCATTCATCGTGAAATTTAATTTGTAATACGTTGTAAGACTTTGAAAAACATGTAAATATGGCTTTTTATTAGACATTGATGCAAATTATATTATCAAGAATATTAGAAAGAAACTCTAAATTTCAATATGATATATCTATTTTATTTTATATTTAATATTTTTAGTAATACCTGCTGCAGTGGCCAAAGAAGTTTTACTTCAACAGCGTGTAAAGATTACGCACTTCATTTTTTTTTAACTAGTTTGTTCATCATGATTGCCATCCGTTTTTGATTATACATAAGCTATGCTTCTTTGTATAGTATTTGTGCGAATTCCATTTCGTAATATTGAGCTTTAAATCGATATAATCGATGTTATCCACTATCTTCAATTAGTTTTAGAAAAATGTATCACATACAATTGCATACCAGCAACATATTTAGTGGAGATAAAACAATTTGATCATGTGCTAAATTCCAATAAATATAATTTTGATATATAAATAAACATAATTGTTTGTCAGATCATACTTTCATTTTTCAATTTCATTAAATTAAGTTCAATGTAAAAAGCATTGATCAAAGCAAGCCAAATGTATAAAACGATATATTTAGTTAAAAATAATAAAAGAAAAACCCCTTAAGTTAATTATAAGAGCCCTGGGGTTATACATTTATATGCATAATATACAGCCTATGTTCATCGAGAATAATGTACCTTTCAAATAGTGAAAACATTTTTCAAATAGGTGCAGCGGTTTTGGAGATTATAGTCCCTGGGCCTATAAAACATTTGTTTTATAGGCCCTAAAAACATTTGTTCTGTGATTTTTCTCAAATCGGCCGCTTTTGCGTTCGGCAAGCTCCGAAAAATGCCGATTGCCCGCGATCTTGTAAATTTGCTACCACATTTATTTTTTTGACTGTGGAGGTTGGAAATTTGTTTTAGAATACGAGGGTAAGCTTGTCCGACCAAAATGTGTTTGCTATTGTCGAGTCCGACAACTGACATTTTGGATGTTTGGGTTGTCGGACTAGACAATAGCAGACAAATTTTTGTCGGACAAGGTTACCCTTGTGTTCTAAATCAAATTTCCAACCCCTATAGTTAAAAAAAACAAAAATTTACAAGATCCCGGGAAATCGGCATTTTTCGGAGCTTGCCGAAAGCAAAAGCGGCCGATTTGAAAAAAATCGCAGCACAAATGTTTGCGGGCTCGTCAAGGACAGGCGCATCACGAAGTATAAAATGTGTGGTAATCACAAAATTATGTAGGTGAAGGCTCAGGGACTATTATCATATACGAACAAACAAACAAACAAACATTAATTTTTATATACATAGATAATTAATTTTTTGAAATATAATAGCGACTGGCAAATTTTAGGTCGTAAATGTTCGTTACATTGTTGAATTGGAACTTCTTTAGGCACGATGAGAGTAAAATTTCAAGGTGGCGAAATTTCAAGACGAAAATCAATGACATACGAGACAAAATGTTTATTGATTAAAATTAATGTAAAAAGCGAAGGCAACTAAAAAAAATTAATTTATGAAAGAAAATGTTTTGCCTTAGTTTTATTTTAATTTAACCCAATTAAATTCTTTAAAATGTAATGACATCATTCAATTTCACCAATAACATTAGAATTAAACTAATAACAAATAGTTATACCTCTGGCCTACTAGGATATTAAAAATTATCAGCCTAATTTTGAAATAATTACTGATATCCCAGTAGCCAATGTATAATTCCCAAAAAATATATAAAGAAATGAAAAATGGCAAGAAAATTTCGAATCGAATTCCCCTCGTTCGTTGATAAATTCTCATAATTTTTTGAAAAATTCCTCAAACAAGTGGTATTGATAAAAGCCCTCGGTCAACGGCCTCGTGCTTTTATCAATATTCATACTTGCTTTCGAAATTTTTGGCAAAAAATTATTTGGAATTATGACCGCCCTTGGGAAATTACAACTGATAATTTATCTAAAATGCTAATGATTACCATTTTCGGCTTCACATTTGGAAATCATTTTTCATTTTTTATATAAATAAAATTCGAGTGTCTGTTTGTCTGTTCGGGATAAGCTTCGAAACGGCTGAATCGATTTAGATGAAACTTGACATATATAAAGAAAGTGATGTCAGAAGTATAATAGACTACTTTTGTCTATAGATTTTGTAGTTTTTATAATATAATTTTTGATTTCTAGCAACTTCGGTACTTAATTAATAGCAACAAATTGGATTTTCGTAAGAGTTTGCTTAAATGTTGATTACATTTTAATTTGGTTTTAATTGTTCTAAAGTATTTATTAAAATTGTTTTGTTGTTTTAAAGTATTTATTCGTTGGAGGGAAAATTGTTTTTTGGCTTTAATTGTTAAATTTTTACTTGCGAAATTTTCTCATTTGTTATTTTATGAGTTGTTTTTATTATATAGAGACAAATTTGTATTTTGTTGTATATGTTTTAAATCCTGACTTGCAAGATTTTATCATTTGTTGTTTATGAGGATTTTGTTGTATATATTGTGAGCGAATCTCGCGGGATACCCCCTAGTTTACAATAAAATGAAATAAAATAATAATTGTATGTGTAAAATGTCTATTAAATTTGTCCCAAAATTATGCAATAGTAAAATTATTTTTAAAGTTATTTTTAAAATAAAGATTAATATTAAAATCAAAGAATGAGAAACGAAAATATTGAAGAAAAAACAGGCAATTTGAGATTTAGGGATAACAAATATGATTTTTGATTATCTTCTTTTAAAGCGAATTTTAAATCAATTATTAAAAGGATTCTTTGTATTTTGTTTGATAATTTCGACGCATTGAGGGATCAGTTTTTCTTGATTTTTAAATTTTTACGAGAAACTTCTGAATTGAAAGTAAACATAAAATAAATCAGTATCCATGTAAAATATACACATCCACGTTGAAAATAATATGAATTTAATCAGTATTGTATATTTATTTATACACTTTATTTACTTAATTTTAATCTTTATATTAATTTTAATCTTTAATCTTAAAATGTTTGAATATAACATGAATTTAACTGCCTAAACGTTAAGAAATTTCACTTCAGATATGCGCACCTGGTGCATACACACAATTAATTTTTTTTTAAATAAGAGTTGTCGTGTCATACAATAACACATAGAAACCGAAGTTTTGCTTTTTATTTTAAAATGGCTATAGATATAGAAGTTTCGCTCCAATTACTTTCAATCACTAACTATGTTGCTTGAATTTTCGTGCTCATTTGAATATTATTGGGTGTTCTGTTTTAAAATTTTTCCACAGGCTGAATATATCACGTTAAACTTAAAAGTATATATAACAGCAATATTTTAATATCTCGTATATCTCTATCAAATCAACGACAAAACCCTTACAAAAAAGGTCATTTTCTACAAAAATCTTATCAATGTTTTTGATTAAAATCTCCATATTCGATGTCTTCAAATATGATATTATGTACGGTTTGAATGACCATATAATTCAATAAAAAGGAAATAAACTTTTTACAGTAATTGAAAACTTGAAAAAAATGGCTTAAGATTAGAATTTGGAACGATTTATATGTTTTATTAGAATTTTGAAATTTTGTAAAATTTTGTGGAGTGAAGAACTAGTTATGTATTTCTATCGAATTTTTTTAACTTTTAAAATTGAATATTTATCACATTTTATATATCTACAGCAATCAAATTCTGTAACTAGGAAGCGTTGAAGTGATAAGTTTTTATCACTTGACGGAAAATATATGATTTCCCATCTAAGTTATTTTTGAACTACGGGAGTGACAACTCCGCGTACTCCAGTCTCTGCTATTGACATAAAGGCTAACGTGAGATATCACACACCATTGGAAATAGCAGTGAGACATCACTAGCCAAGGTGATATCATAAGGGTGCTTGCGGATGAACTCTATTCAGTCAACGGTAGCACCCTCAATCTTAGCTATGGAGTATTTCTTAATGATGCCACGTCGTTTCCTGTTCATTATATCTTACATCCTATCATGAAATATTGGCCTACGTCTTATTTTATTATATCATAGGATTTATTGTTTAGTTATCCATTTTTAAAATAAATTATAGTTTGATCAAATGACTATTACATTTGATAAAAAATTTAAAATACACATCCAAAATATTTGTGGATTGAATGCCAACCGTGACGCCGTGCAACTTCATTTAGAGCACGACCAACCGCACATTCTTTTTCTTACAGAAACACAAGTTTCTGAAAACTATCCCTATGACGTAACATTAAATCCCAAATATAGGCTTGAATCAGCTTTTAAACTTTATAAAGGTGTATGTGCTTTCTACTTGTACGCTTTTCCAATTATGAACTACATGGTGATGCCTACAGCACAGTTGTATTAAAGGTTTGTCTACCTGAAATTTCTTTTTGCACAATAGCTCTATACCGGTCCCCAAACAAACATAATTCCAATTTTTTTAATCTCTTGACAAATGTTGTCGACGAAATTAGAGCCCAATCTCAAAATTGTGAGGTTATCGTTACCGGTGACCTCAACGTCCACAACAAATCGTGGTGAGAATTTTCCAAAATGAGCGACGACTACAACAATGGAAGGCAGGCAGAAATATTTGCTGCATCGCACGACCTGACGCAGATTGTAAAAAGCCCAACTTTCACTCCTCGTAATGGCGGTGATAAAAGTTTTCTCCTAGACCTCTATCTCAAATCAATGCCAGATATTACGAGTGTCGATGTCATTAAGGGTAGTATTGGAAATTCTTACCATTATCTAATCACATCAGTTATCAAAACTGATTTGCTACAAACTAGAGTTCCCAAGCCTCGTAAAGTATTTCACTTTTCAAAAATGGACACCAATGGTTTCCGAAGTTTTCTCTTTTGGTCGCCAATGTTTTTATACTGACGATGTAAATGTTTCTCTTCAAAACTTTACTAAAACCATTCAATTCGCTATTAAGAAATTTGTTCCCTTTTCATTAATGAGACCCCAACAAAAATATTTGTTTTCGAAGACAGCCAAATTGGCTCTTAAAAACAAACGTAGATTATTTAATATTTGGATTCATAAAAAGAACTCTGTTAATCGATCCCAATATTTAAAGGCCAATAAAATATCAAACCATATAATTGAAAACGAAGAAGCAGAGATTGACAGAGCGAAAGCGGTAAAACTTTCGAGTATGTCAATTTCTGACAAAAGTTTTTACAATGCCATTAATTCTTTAAATTTTGGTACGAAATCTTCTATCCCTCCTATAATTGATGGTGACTGACCCTGCAAGGAGAGCTACATTGTTCGTGGAACACTTTGCTTCAAATTCAACAGTTTTAGAAACTCCTAAAGAAATACAAACCCAAAATTGTCGAAAGACTTTTAAGGGGGTTAAACAACAACAAAGCCTCTGGTCTGGACAACATTCCTGCTATTATTCTGGAAACATTTTCAAAGGAACTTGCACCAACTCTCACCAATATATTCTATAAATCCTATAAATCTGGTATTTTCCATCCTGCTGGAAGTTGGCCTAAGCCAGCCTGTCCCAAAAAAAGGAACGAAATGTGATGTTTCAAATTATTGACCAATAGCCTTACTCCCAGTCATGTCTAAAATATACGAGCATTATATTAATTCACACATATCCAAATTTTTGGAAGACAATCATTTGATATCTGACAGCCAATACGGTTTTAGAAACAAAAGATCAATAACCAATCTATTGAACTATGTGGCACATCTTTGGAATAGCATAATTGAGAAAGGTGGTGAAACATACGTGATCGCATTAGACATCTCAAAAGCATTTGATTGAATCTAGCATGCAAACTTGATCAACAAGCTGGATGCGTACGGTTTTCATCCCACAGTCGTGAAGTTGATTCAAATTTTTCTATCCAACCGAAACATCTCGGTGACGGTATATATAGATGGCTTCTCTTCTGAGTCTAAATTAATAACCGCTGGTGTACCCCAAGGCTCAGTTTTATCTCCCACTTTATTTTTAATTTATATCAACGAACTGTTGCATATCACCAGTAACCCAATAAATAGTTTTGCAGATGATAGTACACTGCACAAGTCATTCGTCCTCCTATCTTCAAAGGGTAAAATGCATGAACGAATAAATCCCGCCCGGAGAAACGCTGCCACGAATGTAAACGAGGCACTAAAAAAAGTCGCCGATTGGGGTGATAAAAATTTGGTCAATTTTAATTCCACCAAAACACAGCTATTGATTGTTTCCAGATCAAAAACTGAGTTTCCGAACGATATGTATGTGACGACCAAATAGACGAATGTGAAAGCATTCGTTTATTGGGAGTCACAATATCCAATGACTTCCTCTGAAACGATCATATAATGGCCATGGCAAAGAGCGCGTCAAGAAAACTCGGCCTCATATATAGATGTAAAAAATATTTTACTTCGCAACAATTACTCCACATTTATAAGTCCTATATTCGTCCCTGCATGGAGTCCTATATTGGGTCCTGCATTGTTGTTAAGTTTGGGGCGCTGCATCTGTTACCATCCTAGCTCTTTTGGACTTTGTTCAAAAGCGTGCTATACGAACTGTTGGTGATCGAAATTTAACATCTTGATTCCCTACAACATCGTCGCACTGTTGCTGATCTCGTTGTTTTTTATAAATATCGTCACCAGCAGTGCTCGGATGAAGTCAGGTCCATAACGCCTCAGACATATGTTTTTCCCCGTTTAACTCGTCAATCGGTTTGTGCAAACAGTTAAACTGTCGAGATTACTCACTGTCATAGTAATAAAATGCAAAGGGATTTCTTTGTGCGTACATCGTACAAATGGAATGCTTTGCCCGAATCAATAGTCTCGAGTGCCTTCAATCAACAAAGATTTAAAAAAAGCGTCCACCAACACCTCAAGATGCATGTTGTTGTGGGACCTAGGTCTTAAAAGGTATGTGTGTGTTGTTGTGACACATTTTGTAATTCCTACTACACAACACTTTTTATTAAAAAAAACTTTATGTATGGACTTTAATCATTGATGAAGAAAGTGCGTCGCATGATCAAGGAACATGCCACTAAAGCTGGATTATTGGCAACCACATTTTAGTTTTGTTCCTGCAAATTGTTAAAACAAATTTGCTGTTTACCTTTTATTTTATTTTTATTTTTTCTATCCTTTCATGAAATATTGTCATATTTGATAGGATTTATGTGATAGGATTTATTTTTTACTTACTCCGTCTATAAAAAAATTCTTTCTATTATTCATTCTATAAAATTCCTTTTATGTTATTCCATCTATAAAATATAAAAAAAATAAACAAAAAACAAATGGTCGCAAATTTCAAATCAACACCTTAGAACGCATGTTGTTGTGTGGGACCTTGGTCTTATATCTTTTATGTGTTGTGACAAATATTGTAATTCCTGCTACACAACACATTTTATATACAAAATAAAAGTGAATGAAATAAAACTAACTAATAAATAAAATTACAAAGTTAACACCTACTATTTGTTTGGTGATAAAATAAAGTTGTTTTTTGGCAAACGGCTGTAAAGTTTAACTTCACTGTCGCTAGGAAGTTAGTTAAAGTCTTATTTTTGAGCCTCCGGCTGCAAAAGTAACGCCATTTTTATTTTATACGCCGGCGGCTGTAAAGTAGCATTTGTTATTTGTTATTTTGTTATTTTTTTTTAAACATATTGTATAACTATGACATCAAAAAATAAGTTGATTCTCATTGGATTATGATATTTTGAATTATTGTATGTTACCATGACAACAAAACATTAGAAACTGTTTCATTGGGTAATGAAATTTGGAATTTGTGTAAAACTATGACAACAAAATAACAACTATTTCAATTGGATTATGAAATTTTGAAAAGGCTGCTTTGATAAAAAAAATTTAATTCATACAAATTTAAATGTTTTTTTCTCTTTCTTGGAAGTAATTATGACGATAAAAATTCATATTTATAAAAATGTTGATGTATTAATTTCATATTTATACAAAATATAAACGTTTGCCGTAAAAATAGTGTATTTAATTCGGAGCTAAAGTGACTTTTTGTGTATCGTCTATAATTGTCAAACTATAGACTCAACACAAAAAGTATCACTTTAGCTCGTAATTAAATAATGTACTATTATTTTGATGTTATTGATGTAAAAAAAAACATTAAGTCAATATGATTTGATTTTCCTAATATTACATTTCTTAATAAAATCAAGGTTTACTTTTCAAATTTAATTTCTAAAATATTTATAAATAGTTAAATTTGTAAAAATGAATTTTGAAATTGTGTTGAAAGTTTAAAAATGAGTGATAAAATCGAAATGAAAAGAAATGAAGACATTTTGGGAATGAATAAATAAATAAATAAGGAAATTTCAACTTTAAAAAAGTTTGCACTTTCTCATTAGGGTTAGATTGCAAAATTGTTGCCAAAAGTGTATATATATAAAATGTTCGTTTATCTAATTGATTCACCATGTTAGGGAAGTTTAAAAAAAGTTATATTTTCAACAATATGATGTGTCAGATGCGTTTGTTATTCACACTTTCTGCAAATGTCTACCTTCCACTTCCCTCAACGAAAGATGTCGTAATAAACAAGATGTCGTAACCACCCCTCACCTTTTTCCGCAAGAAAAAAGATTGTCTTAAAATAGTTGGGTGCTATTTCCCAATATAACTTCTTATATTCAGTTTGTATTCGTTGATCGCTGGAGAGTTGTCCTAAAGGGGTTGTGCTATATCATTATTACACAATCGCGCTATGTTCATATATGGATCTTACAATCATTATTCTTCTATAAATTTTGTTGTAGTTTCCAATTTTAATACCCGGTGGTTATAAGAATTCCTTAGTGGATACACTAATAAATGTAATTTACTATAATCGTTCCATAATAGATGTCTCTGTTTATAGTTCCCTTCCAGTTATAGTAGAAAAGTGAAGACACTCTTAGTACACATATTTATCGAACGAGATTGTCCAATAAACAGACTTATTTTGTTTATTGATTTGTGATGTAAAAACGGTCGCTACTTTTGCCTATAAATACGCCTAGCCTATATATGGAGTTTTTCTTTGATGAAGAATCAATAACAACAAAAAAAAAAAGAATAAATCTGGTCATCCAGTTGAGTCGGGATAAAGATTACAATTTCTATTCTGGGATTACAATCTATGTGCTGTAAAAATGTAAATACCAAATGTGTCTCAACCAAAACAAAAGAAATTTATATGTACTGTGTAGTCCAACAGACGTATAATACAATTCGTGAGTTATATTCTAAGTTGTTCGTGCTTGTTTAGTTAAATTTAATTGTGTAACGTCGTCAAATTGTTAAAATAAATCCAAAATCCATGCGGTTACACCATCGGAAAGAAATCGAACAAGGTCAATTCATTAAAAAATTAATACACAAACTAGTTTTGTTAGTTTCGGGTTTTTATAAATGGCGGTGAGAAAGTCACTGACAACTTAGAAGAATTCAATTATGATAGAGAAGAATGTTATATGTAAACAAATAATAACTTAATTTGTGTCATTGTGACGTCTAATTTATTAACTTAGAATTAAAATTTTATTTTACATCAATGTGTTTATTAAACTCAATTATAGTGTGTGTAATACTATTGAATTATAACTTGGTGTAACAAAAAAAAATAATAACTTAATTTGTGTCCTTGTGACGTCTAATTTGATAGATTTTAATCAAAATTTGATTTATATCAATGTGTTTAATGAACTCAGTTATAGATTGTCTATTACTATTAAAATTATAACGTAATTTAACCAAGATTATATAAAAAGAGAGATAAAGTATTTTATGTTCGATGTACTGCGCCCGCATTCAAGAACACCAAATTTACAATAGTTATCGTGTACTCTGGAACTAAAATTTACTATTGTCACCTCTATCTCCATTGCATCATTTTCGTCGTATCTTTTGGATTATATGGTAAGCCATCCAGTTATTTTGTGCTGTGCCATCTACCACCTTAATCAACGGCTGAAACTAAATAATTATGACTCATACTTGGGGGTATTATGGGCTAAATAAGGAATCGGCTTGAGGAAGCGGGATCTAGACTATCTATGGGTTTTTTTTTAGTTTTTTTTAAAATATGTGTTTAAAATATGTGAGGGTGTGTATGTATGTATGAAGGGGTGCGTGAGTGCGTGTACGTGTGCGGGTATGCCTGGGTTGTGTATGAGTGGGTGATTGAACCCATAATATTTATATGTTTATTTTTTATTTAAATTTTAACTAGTGCATTATCTTATGGGATTTAATCCTTTCTTAGCAATAATATGTTGTTGGAAAATATGAAGGAACACAAAAATAATAGCTAATGGTTGCAAGGTCCCTAATATCACAAATAATGATAATATTCTTTGAAATTAACCCAAAACTATTTGATTACAACTGTTGATAATTTTTATTATTAATGTAGTGGGTGCTGAGTTTAAAATCATGTTTTCGGAAGGTAAAGTTTTTTTTGATAAATTATTCACGATTTCCCAATTCAACAATTATTACACCAGAAGGTAATAATAGATTTCGCAGGTCCGGAATTATTCATACCAATCTCCTCATATAATATTACAAATAAACAAACTACAGTTACTGTTAATGCTTTTCAAGATGAATATGAAAATTTTCGTAACACGATCAGTCGTTATTCACCATCAAAGGTCGACATTTCGGTTATTTGTGGATTTCATGAAGTTGTGTCGTTCACTGATCGCAACCCATGGTATCTTGGTCTGAAACAGACCGTAAATAGAATAATGTTCCGATGTTTCCTTCAGTGTATGACAAATGAAGTAAAATAGATTTGAAAATATTAGAGCGACTTGGGTCAACCAATAATTCTAATTTTGGTATTGTCAGAAACTAAAAGGAATCCGTTTTGTGATTTGCGACCATAAAAAAAAAGGGAAAAAAATTTGCGGACTGAATGGATGATGATAAAATTTTTTTTTTATTTACGACTATCTAACTATTGTAATCCAACGTTGCAGAGTATTATTTTAAAGTTTAAAACCTCAATCTTTTTTTTTTGGATTATAGATCTATGTATTGCTTTATTTGTTTTTCTCTCCAACAATTTTCATTTATATTATATTTCAATTGCAACTTGAGTGTATAAATGTACGTATGAGTTTATAAGGTGCGAGAGTGTATGAGGTGTGAGATTATACGAGTGTATGAGATATAAAAGTGTGTAATTGTGTGATGAAGTATGGGGTTGGACGTGGTGATCGTGGTTCTTTTCGCGTATGGGGGTCGCCAGAGTCTCAGACCTTCACTTGCTTATTTTTTATTGAAAGCTCAGTAATCGTTTGTATAATAAAAAAGTCCAAGCGGCCCGTATATCCGCTAAAAAAAGGTAGATTTCGGGACCAGACAGCTTTGTGTACAATTAGAATTGGATGTGTCAGATTAGTTTAAATAAATGATTTAAGTAGAAACAGAATAATCCAAAAAAATTATTAATAACCAACCAAACAATAAACATAAACGGAAACTATTTTATCAATGCAATTTCGGAACAGTTTAATTTGTTTAAAACTACTATTAATAACATATTAAATTCACCAAAGAGTAAATAAACGTTCTCACAACGTCAGCCCTACAACACCACCACACATAATTTATAATCAAAAATTATCAAACAACTTTTACACCTCAAATATCTAACAATTTAGGAAAACTTTTGAAATGTGTATTCAATATGCATATATTTATTTCAACTAACCCACTTCCAATATATTCCAAATTTCCCAAGAAAATATTCCTTAATTTAAAACAATAATGAATATTCAAAACAACAACAACAAACATTCAAAACAACGAAAAAAAAATAAAAACTCAAAAACAGAACAAAAGAAAATTTATTTAATATTATACTTCGGTTTCTATGGAATATTTTTAGGGAATTTGTTGTAAATATATGGCGTGATAGTACCATCATTAGATTAGTATAACGCTAATTTCATTGAAATCTCTTGGGTTAGAAAGCTGAAAATCTCTGAGGTTAAAGTTGAAAAGTTTAACTAAAAGCTAGTATGAGTTTAAACAACATAAACTCATAAATGAGGAAGGCTGTTGTTGTGGCTGTTTGCGTTTGTTTTCGTTTTAACAGCTGCTTTTTTTTTAAATTTTCGAAAGATTTTTGTTTTATCTAATGTGTGCAACAGTTTTCAAATGTGAGATTGGCCATTTTCAGCAAGATCAAGGACAACAAAGTATATTAAAATTTTAAAACAGCAACTTTCAGGAACCTGGAACGCCAAGGTTGTCAATTGGAAAAAAAATGATAGAAATATGTTCAAATATTCAATATTTATAAATTTTATTAAAATATTATGATTCAAACGGAAGTTATAACGCCTTAGATTATTCGACTTTTTTGCTCTAGTCACTTAACCTGTACCCGGATATGGCCAGCTCGCGAACTTGTCCAAGAACTTGTCCATATATATATATATATATATATATATATATATATATATATATATATATATATATATATATATATATATATATATATATATATATATATATATATATATATATATATATATATATATATATATATATATATATATATATATATATATATATATATATATATATATATATATATATATATATATATATATATATATATATATATATATATATATATATATATATATATATATATATATATATATATATATATATATATATATATATATATATATATATATATATATATATATATATATTGTAACGACTCTTCGTTGGTTCTTTTAGATTATTGAACAAACACGACAGTAAAAAGACAGATCTTTAGTTAACAGAATCTCAAACTTTATTTGTCATCAAATTACAGCAGCTTCCGTTTTTCCTTACAATAAATTCCAGGGTCTCCAATTTATGTACCACAAACTTCACCGCTTTTCCGCAATTTGAATCAATAATATTCGGAATCGTAAAATCTGTATTTACTATTCCACTAAGTTCAGATTCTTCCACTATTAGTACCCAGGCTCAAGTGCCACCGATTATTCCTTATACTTTCGAATATTTATACAACACTTTTAATTGCAAAAGTAAAAACTGACTATCTGATATTTTTGTTTGCTTATTTATATCGAAAAATAAATAAATCGAAACTTCTATAATCCACTAGAAATCATTACTACGTAGTCCGTACATCTGAAATAGGCCACACCTGTTTTCATTCATACTTGCATTTGTATTAGCGAACTCAAATTTAATTTATGCAAAATGTATTAGGTAACTCCTTTTAATTCATTAATGTAAATATTTGTATAACAAATTTAATTTACATTAATTTATGCAATACAATTTGCAATACAAGTAAAAGATTGAAAAAGGAGTTAACTTTCAATTCATGAATGAGTAAATAAAGTTAACCCATTCTGGACGAAGTTTATTACATTGCCCTCCATTTAGTTTTGTTCGTCCCGAACAATATCAGAGATCGCATTGGTGCTGTTACCTTGGTACGGTGCCAACCTTTGCAGATGTATCACTTTCATCTTGGTACGGGGTCCCTTTTGTATGCGGTAGATAACATCATTAATTCGTTTGATTATTTTATATGGGCCTTCCCAATCTGGCTGCAGCTTGGGTGATCTTCCCTTAGTTCTTCTGGGGTTGTATAGCCATACCAATTCTCCTTCTTGAAAACCGCCACTATTTGCATTTATGTCGTACCTGGTTTTCATTTTGTCACTGGCAATCTTAATGTGGTCTCGAACCTGCTGATGGATTTTATTCATCTTCTCCCTTAGTCGTCCCACATAATCTGTTTTCGTGGATACCAGACCTCCAGGGATGCCAAACTCGATGTCACTAGGAAGATGTAGTTCTCTTCCGAACATGATATTCGCTGGCGTTTCACTTGTCGTATCGTGCACTGCGCTACGATAGGCCATCAAGAATAACGGAAGATCCTTGTCCCAATTTCTTTGGTTGGCTTCTACTACCTTTAACAAATGTTCTTCCATGGTTCGGTTGAATCGTTCTACCATGCCATCCGATTGTGGGTTCATAGGTGTAGTTCGTGTTTTTCTAATGCCGAGTGTTCTGCATAGCTCTTCCATCAGTTGAGATTCGAAATTCCTTCCCTGGTCGGTATGCAACTCGAGCGGTGTTCCATATCTGCAAACCCATTCATTGACTAATGTTTCCGCGACCGTAACTGCTTCTTGGTTCGGTATTGCATAGGCTTCCGGCCATTTTGTAAAGTAATCAATGACCACCATGATGTATTTGTTACCTTTTGTCGTTTCCGGAAATGGCCCCGCGATGTCTATAGCAATTCTCTCCATTGGGGCACCCACATTGTACTGTTGCATCTCTCCTCGAGTTCTAGTTTTTGGTCCTTTGCTCGCTGCACAAGTATCGCATCGCCGACACCATTGCTCCACGTCTGTTCGATACCGTACCCAATAAAACCTCTCCCTTACTTTGGCTAGGGTTTTATTGACTCCCAGGTGTCCTCCAGAAATACTTCCATGCAGCTTTCCCAGTACCTCTTCCACTCGACTTAATGGCAACACCAGTTGTTCTAACACTTTCTTTCCATCAGTGGACTCCCATTTCCTTTTTAGTATCCCGTTGTCAATCAATAGTGAGTCCCATTGCGCCCAGTAGCATTTCACCTCCGTACTTAAAGGTGCTACCTCTTTCCACTCCGGTCGCCTTCCCTCGGTTTTCCACTTCAATATTGAAGCCATAGCTGGATCCTTTAGCTGCTCCCTTTTCATTGCCTCGGTACACCAATCGTCAGGAGTTTGGAACTTAATTTGCTTCACTGTCATTGCCTCTTTTCCTTCAGTCCTGCTACATGACTTGCGCTCCTCAACACAGGGTCTTCTTGAAAGATCTTCAGCGTTACCATGTATCCTTCTCTTCCGGTGTTCAACGCGGCAATCTCCTTCCTTTTTGACATTTGCCTCCTTTCTCTCAGTCCTGCTATATGACTTGCGCTCCTCAACACAGGGTCTTCTTGAAAGATCTTCAGCGTTACCGTGTATCCTTCTCTTCCGGTGTTCAACGCGGCAATCTCCTTCCTTTTTGACATCCACTTGCTTGTTTGAAAGGTTCATCAATCGGCCTGGAACTACTCCTTCTTTTGCTGCTACTCGTGTTTTGCATTCTTGTCTGATGTGCCCTAACTGCCCACAATTCCAGCATCTTACTCTGCTAGATCTTCTTCGTTGATTTCGTTCAGGCTTATCTTCCAACTTTTTGACATGCATGATCACTTCATCAAGCGCTGCTTTTAGAGGCTCTTCAGAAACTTCCATCTTACGTACTCTATCTAAGGCAAGCGCTCTTTTTCCAGCTTCCATTTGCAGGGCCAATGCTAAGACTTCCGTAGGTAGTTTCTTCCCGCTTAGATACAGCTGATTTCTCATTTGCACATCTCGAAGAGCATTGATAAATGTATCAGCTGCCAGTTCGTCTCGATGTTCAGCGTTATAATTCGGATATGATAGATTAACCAGTCTCACAATGTCAGCCTCTAATTCTTGCAAGGTTTCGCTGACTCCTTGTTTTCGTGTCTTGAGCTGCATGCGATGGAGAGCTTGCATATGACTTTCCCCGTATCTTACTTCTAAGGCCTCCATTAGCTTGTTGCAATCACGCTCTGTCGCTGATAGTGTCTGCAAAATTTCAGCAGCAGGTCCCTTCAATGCTAATATAAGCGCGTTTGCTTTTTGCTGGTGATCAACCCCAGTTGTTGCTATCTCAAATTGCATCTTAAATATCTGATACGATGTAGATCCATCAAATGCGGGTGTTTTCACTCTAGCTGGAGCTGAAGTAGTTGATGGATTGACCAGGTTACCTGACTTCATTTGTGCTATTTCTTGGC
>OY856188.1:155569744-155698029 GCA_963693315.1 Diogma glabrata | reverse complement strand
ATTTTTTTAAAGTCGCATTATATTGATTCTTTTGTGACAGATTAAAAGAGGAATGAAGTTTTTTTATTTATCATTTTTCATCAAGTATTATAATTTATAAGCATATTACAAACTACTACTGAAAGTACATATTTACAATATTAAATTTTTATTTTGTCTTCTATATTATTAGAAAACGCATGGAGGACTGAAGCAGCTAGTTATTTTGATATGAAGCCTAGAAGCTGCAATGTATGTACGAATAAATTTTTAAATTGTAGCACATTATGCCTAAAAAAATGAAAAAAAATAAAAAAACAGTAACTTCAGTAATTTAATATTGTACAGAACTTATCACTTTTGAACTTCCAGAGTATCTTCAAACTTCCAGCTTCTTTCCAGGATAAGTTATACAAGCATGTCCAATAGAAATGTTTGGTACGCTCGGTGCTACAGAAAACCTTTTTTTTAATGACTTTTGTATTTGTTTATGCTCTTTTTCGTTGTAATAAAAAAATTTAATGGATTCGAATTTACTCTTTGCCCACCTAAACAGAGATTCTGATGTTAAAATTGCATCATTGGGCTTTGCTTGCAGACTAGCCCTGAATGCTTCAGTCTTCCATGCGTTTTCTAATAATATAGAAGACAAAATGAAAATTTAATATTGTAAATATGTACTTTCATGATCGTAGTAGTTTGTAATATGCTTATAAATTATAATACTTGATGAAAAATGATAAATAAAAAAACTTCATTCCTCTTTTAATCTGTCACAAAAGAATCAATATAATGCGACTTTAAAAAAATTGTTCAAATAATTTTTTAATTATAAAACTTGATATGAAAAACTTAATAAATTTGTTATGATTCTGTTGAGTGAAACAAAATGGTCAGCAAGTTTACGGAAGTTTATTTTATATCTCCCATCTTTCATTTCACCAAAGAGGCACCTTAAGTTCTCAAGAAAAATGAGTGATTATCAAAAACGGAAATCAAATTAATATCTTTTTGAGGTCATGTGCGATCAACTATGATGTAGCTAAAAAATAGTTTACGCATCAGTTAAGCGATTCAACTATCATTTTAATCAGTTTTTTTCATGCATTATTCGACAACGTAAGGTATATAATAATACGAGATCCTGAGCTGTTTAATATAAAGAACGAGTTACTAGCTTTTTTACACTAAATAAGAATAAGAATATTTAAGAAACACGAAAAATATTTTAATACTTTTTTTGAAGGCTAGGGACACGCTATAACACTGAATAGCTTGAGACATAGCATAAATGTACAATTTTCAATTTCAACAAAAATGTTTTGAAAATTTAATGCCATATTAAAAAATATTTGCGGTTACAAACCACGCACTCCTGCTTTTTGACGAATATTTGGAGGTTAGGGGCTCAGTTTTGCAGTTTAATGTATCTACAATCATAGATTGACAATCACATATCAAAAATACAGTTATCTTACATAATTATATTCATTGACCTACACTTACAGTGGTCTTAAACCACAAAAAACTGATTTTTCACAATTTTTTTTAGGTTATAAATTACGTATAGCCTCAAATACGAGTACAATACTCAGATAGCATGTATAAATCAAAGATATAAAAAATTACACAAATTCTACTACCTAGCCGTAAGTTAAGCTCATATAACATAAAAAAGCTGTTAATTTTGTGGCAGATAGACTACTTTTAGCCGCCATGTTGGTCCGCCATTTTTAATTTATGAAAAAGGCCACATGCTATTTAAAACTAGAGAGTATAAGCTACATTTTACGCCAAAACGGTTTTCAAAAATCTTTAACCAATTATGGACATTGGGGGGTGTCCGGTTGACGTGGATCGTCCCATATATATATATATATATATATATATATATATATATATATATATATATATATATATATATATATATATATATATATATATATATATATATATATATATATATATATATATATATATATATATATATATATATATATATATATCAATATATATATATAGATATATATATATATATATATATATATATATATATATATATATATATATATATATATATATATATATATATATATATATATATATATATATATATATATCTATATATATATATTGATATATATATATATATATATATATATATATATATATATATATATATATATATATATATATATATATATATATATATATATATATATATATATATATATATATATATATATATATATATATATATATATATATATATATATATATATATATATAGTTATGGGTCTTCGCGAGGTTCTTTACAGATTCTCAAAAAAAACAAATAACACATTTATTTGGTGAAACACAAAAATAACTTTATTTTATTTATTTTATTTTAATCTTTACTTTACAAGAACCATTACCTAACTAACGTCGTTTGAGAAAATGCAATCTCTTCTTCAAACGACGAATTAAAGAAAAATGCAATAATGCAACAAATGATATTTGAATCTAATAAAAATAAAATTATGAAATCTAATTAAAAATGCAATAATGCAAGAAAATGATATTTGAATTTAATAAAAATGAAATTACTTTATTATTTATTGTTATTTATTATTTATGATGAAGTGTTGTTATTGGATCCATCAGTTGTCCAGAACTGTAACTGGGTTTAATTATCACAAGGGAACAGTGGTGTACTTGGTGAAGCTGTAGAGCGTAACTATATATATATATATATATATATATATATATATATATATATATATATATATATATATATATATATATATATATATATATATATATATATATATATATATATATATATATATATATATATATATATATATATATATATATATATATATATATATATATATATATATATATATATATATATATATATATATATATGTATATATATATATATATATATATATATATATATATATATATATATATATATATATATATATATATATATATACATTTTTTTTTTGTTTTTCCATTTCCGCTTATCATTCATAGTCGTTTGGCACCAAAATTTTTCCGAAATTCCATTGCAATAGGTAGATTTTTATATGAAATCTACCTAAAAATGAAGACGTGTGTTTATATTTTGCTTAGTTTTAACACCGGGTGGCTCAAAATATGTTAAGAAATTTGGAGACAAGAAAATTTTCAAATTATATTGTGATCAAATTGATTAGCCGATTTTAACAATTTTTTTTACGCACAAACGAATCGTAAAACACATTTTACATCCTAGTTATCGTAACTGAAAGCTGAACTTAACGCCCGCAAAATAAAAGCCCGTTGCTATATAAAACATTAGTGTTTTTTGATACTTTGCCGCCCGTAAAATAATCACCCGGAAAAAAATCATAAAACTAGAACAAACAAATAAATTATTGTATGAAGCTTATATAGAAAATCATGGCATGTTTAGTATAATTTTAAAAATGTCTAGCAAGTTTAAAAAATTCAAAAATTGATTTATCCAACAATTAAGTTGTGCAATTGTGCGTAAAACGTTGTTCATACACTCAGGCTGAAAGGAAGATTACGCCCTTGGTTCAATAAAAGCCCTCGCTTTGCGTCGGGCTTCAAAATGAACCGCATGCATAATCTTCAACTTTCAGCCCTCGATATGTAAATAACTATTGTTGTAAACTAAGTGAGATTTTATTATACTGAAATTTTTTTGCCTTATAGTTCTATTTTTATTTAACCCAATGAAATTCTCTAAAATGTAATAACATAATTCAATTTCACCAATAACATTTGAATTATACTAATAACATCTAAATATACGTCTGGTTTTTGAAATATTTGGGAAAAAAAGGGAGGTTTTAGGAAATAGTATATTATTGAATTAGGAACTAAAGTTGTACTTTTTGTGTTGAGTCTTTAATTTGGCGGCCGACCGTAGGGAAGCCGACAATTATAGACGAAACACAAAAAGTCACTTTAGCTCCGAATTCAATACACTATTTTTTCGGCAAACGTATAAATTTTTTTAAATATATAAAATTAATGCATCCAATTTTTAATAAATATGTTTTAGGTATTAAATTTTCTTAAATTAATTTTTATTGATTTTAATTCATTAAAATGAACTGAAATGCATTCTGTTTTAAACAAATTAATAATATCATGTTATTTTACTTTACTGCCGCCGTAAAAATATAAAAATAACTTTACTGCCGCCGTAAAAACATGAAAATTACTTTAAAGCCGCCGTAAAATATGAAAGTTACTTTACAGCCGCCGGCAGATAAAATAAAAATGGCGTTACTTTTGCAGCCGCCTCCTAAAAAGTAAAACTTTAGCTACTCCCCAGCGGTAGTAAAGTTAGACTTTACAGCGATTTGCCGAAAAAAGAAGAAAACTTCTTATTAAATATTAAATTTTTTATTTTTTAAAGATATATTATTCAACCATATATGTATATGTCTAAATAACTTAGCTTAAATAACACATTGCATATTATTATAATATAAATAAAAGTAAATTAGAAAATTAGACTCAAATAGCATCACCCACTTTTTGAGTAGAATTAAAAGAAAGAAAGAAATACGGATATTTTTATTTTTTTACTCAGCAATATTACGGGGCCAGGCCCACCCTGGAACACTTTTTTAGTTACGCCAATGCACGTTTGGCTGCAGCTCTGTTTATTTCAAAGTTTATTTGAAATCATGGAAGAAAAGTATCAGTGCACACAAAAAAATTTTATGGTTAAATTGATCAAACTTTTAGAGAACCATACTATGAAATGTTTACTATATCTTTTGGTTGTGTAATGAAGAGCTTTCTCATTGGCGAACCAATGAGAATGGCATAGCAGGATGCGAACCTAGAGTAATTTAACGCCGTAACGGCTAAAGCTCAGTCCTCGTAGATTTGATGGAGTAATACCTGCTGCTTCAACACAAATGCAGAAATGTACGCAATTTACGAAAATATACAGAAATGGAAAAAAAAATACAAGAGAAAACAGGAGACTCTGGCAACCCCTCTTGCGAAAGACCCCCGATCAGCACGTCCAACCCCCACAATCATTCCCAGACGCCCACACACTCACGCTTCATACATGCTAACATTCACCCACACACTCAGACTGCGAAGCAAGACAATTAAGCTTTAAGACCTGCAGCAAGTACCGCAAGAGGTAATAATCAAAATTAAGTTAAAATGCAATATTTAAAAATATACTTTTTACTGTTTATTTTTAAATTTATTTATAATAATAAAACTTCCTTATAGTAACAATTTGATTTTTATTTTTTTATTTTAAAGAATATCGATTTCGACTTACGTCATCCTCAGTTCTTAAATTATTATTGCAAATAATTTAAATTTAATAATTTAATTTAATAATTTATTTTTGAATAATAATTTAAGAACTGAGGATGACGTAAATCGAAATCGATATTCTTTAAAATAAAAAAATAAAAATCAAATTGTTACTATAAGGAAGTTTTATTATTATAAACAAATTTAAAAATAAACAGTAAAAAGTATATTTTTAAATATTGCATTTTAATTCAAAAGTGACAAAAGCACACAAACAGTGAATAATATGGAAAACCATAATAACACATATATAAAATTAAGTTGTATTGCTGTCATCTGATCAATATGATACAGCTTGTACACCACTGCCATTGCTGGTAAACCGAGAATCAAATCTTAGAGCACGGGTGAACGTCACACGCTATATCGAAAGTCTTTATTATTTATTTTCCTTTTTCTTTATTAATAACATTTTCAAAAAGAAATAGTATATTGTAGGCTTTTATATTAATTTTATTATAAATATATTGGGAATAGAGCCTATTTAAAAACAAATTAATTATTTTAAATTAAAATGTATATTTTACGTTTCGGCAAACATCCTTTGCCATTTTCAAAAAAATTATTACAAAATTTTTTAAAAAATTAACAAACAACATCAACAACATTCGTTGAAGAAAAAATTATATATACAAAAACGAAAAACACTACAAAGAATATAATTTTAATTTTCAAAAAATAATAAAATTTGTTTGTTGAATGGTTACTAAATTCAAAAAACTATAATTCATACCCTGATGTAAAATATTCAACAATATTAAATTTTTTAAAATTATTAACACAAAATAAATAATTCAATGCAAAAAATATCAATTGTTTATAATATTATTATAAGAATTTCCTATATACACCGAATCATTCTGTTTGTTTAAACAATTAGGATTCTTTTTAATGTATATCATCTCAAGAATTTTTCGTTTTTGCAAATTTGATTCCCTGGCTAAAATTTTAATATTTTCATATGGTGCAAGACATGTCAATCCAGAAATTAATTTTGTTGATGATGACAAAAATAGTGCTCTTTCACATCATTTATACAATATGAATCATAAAATCAACTATGAAAATATTAACATTTTAGCCAGGGAATCAAATTTGCAAAAACGAAAAATTCTTGAGATGATATACATTAAAAAGAATCCTAATTGTTTAAACAAACAGAATGATTCGGTGTATATAGGAAATTCTTATAATAATATTATAAACAATTGATATTTTTTGCATTGAATTATTTATTTTGTGTTAATAATTTTAAAAAATTTAATATTGTTGAATATTTTACATCAGGGTATGAATTATAGTTTTTTGAATTTAGTAACCATTCAACAAACAAATTTTATTATTTTTTGAAAATTAAAATTATATTCTTTGTAGTGTTTTTTGTTTTTGTATATATAATTTTTTCTTCAACGAATGTTGTTGATGTTGTTTGTTAATTTTTTAAAAAATTTTGTAATAATTTTTTTGAAAATGGCAAAGGATGTTTGCCGAAACGTAAAATATACATTTTAATTTAAAATAATTAATTTGTTTTTAAATAGGCTCTATTCCCAATATATTTATAATAAAATTTTCAAAAAGGTTTGAAACCATATGAAATTACCAAAGAAAATAATTTACAGCGCCAAAAAAGTTATAATTTAATTTGTAAGTTAAATACATATTGCCACACCAATTTAATTAAATCCCTGTAGTTTACAGTTGGTTAATGTATAATACGGGTAATAAATATAAAACAAGACAAGAATTTGTTTTTTTTGTTTGGTTTTCATATAATTTTGGTAATTATATTTAATCAATAACAATATAAATTAGTAAATTTAGGTAATAGGATCTAACGAAAAAAAAATGTATTTGGAAAACGAGATATCGCCGCAGAGCAATAATATTTCGATTATAATCATTTCCCATTTAGACTGAATGATTATAATCATTTCCCATTTAGCGTCTCGCTACACGCATCGTCAGTTCACACACACACACGCACACCGACAAGCAAGCTCTCATTCAATAATTTGTACACCCTTTCACGCGCATTCACACTTCTACGTTAAAAAAAGTAATTAAAAATAGACCAAGTTCACTCACCGCATAATTAATCCCCCAGGCTTCAAAGTCTTACGGCCTTAGCCCTCCATCAGCGATGAATAATCCAACAGGTAAAGTATTACGGAAAAAAATTGTGTAAATAATGCTTGGATGCTGCGTTGAAATTCGGTAGACAACCAGAAAGTTACCAAAATGTTGAGTTGAAATTCGGTTGACAACCAGCAGTAACAGAAAAAATTTGATATCAATGTTGCGTTGAAATATGTATAATATCCGGTAGCATAGCCAAAAATTTGATACAAATGTTGCGTCGAAATATGTTTGAAATACGGTATTGACAGCAAAAATTTTATATAAATGATGCGTTTAAATATGTGTAATATACGGTAGTAATAGTAAAACTTTGACACAAATTTTGCGTTGAAATAAAGAGTAATAGCAAATATTTGATACTAATGTTGCGGTGAAATAAGTAGTAATAGCAAAAAAATCTTATATAACTGTTGCGTTGCAATACGATAGCAATATCCAAAGTTTTGTATAAATGTTGCGTTGAAGTAAATCAGGCAATTGTTGTAACAAATAACATAAATGTTGAATAAATGTTGCGTGGAAATACGGCAAAAATAGCAAAAATTGTGTATAAGGGTTGCGTTGAACTGCGGTTGAAATACGGTAGTGATAGCAAAAATTTGATGTAAATGTTGCAGCAAAACAAATTTTATTTCAATGTTGCGTTGACATATGTTTGAAATACGGCGGTAGTGGCACAAATTATATATAACTGCTGCGCTACATATACTAGGCGATTACTCATAGTGGGTCCCGATCTCGCACCCAAAGCTTTACTACTCCATCATCAATGTGTTCATAGATCGATGAATTCCGCGTTCAGGAGGACAGCCAGTTTGCTAAATGGTTATTATAATAAACGAACTTGGTGACGATTAATGAGACTGTAGATATTCCAGAAGTATTTTCCAAATATTCAGCACCCGTGCAGGTGATAATGTCGGTAAAGCTTGTTGTGATGATACCTGGTTTATGATAACGGAGAATGTGGATAACAATGAGAAGAAAAACTCGTTGTAGATAACGGAAACCGTAGATGCCGCCAAAAATACGTGATATCAATACAATACTGTACCCAAAAAGTTCAGCACACCGGATGCAGTTGTCGCCTGCGATGAATTATTTAATATAATCTACCATCCAGATCACATTTACCCACCAGATGCATTCCAGGGGTCTCTTCCCTTTAGTAGCAATTACTATCTCCGAATTATAACACTCAGACAATATAAATATATATATAGAATCAGGGTTTTTTTTTATTGGTTAACAGTTTATTATAGCTATTAGCAAACTAGATTATCACAAACGTTTATCAATTATTCTATTACAGTTATGAGCTACTCAACATTTTTACACAGAACTTAAACTATTATTTGATTCATATATGATTAACATTTAATGGATATACAGTTTATAATAGTACTTTTGCTTTTTAGCTATCGCTTACCGACTCTTGACTATTTATTTTATTTAATAATACAATTATGGTTTATTTTGTTTTCCTTACTGTTAAACAGAATATCACAGGCTGTTATGTAAATTCATCAACTAACTTTTTCTAATCACAGTTGAGATTGTTTTTCTGTGTAACAGATCATCATAAAATAAAATAACTTTACCCTTTTAATTGGGGGTTTGACTCTCGATATTATCTTCTTTTAGTTTTCTCTTCTTCAAATTTTCATCACAGAATTAACACACCATAAATAAACTATTTATACTACTATAAATTTTCTACTTAGATTTAATACAAAAGCGTGACTTCAAAAAAATTCATATTTGATAATCTTCACGAATGATTGACAGATCACATAAGACATAATGGTTGATGTATTTTTAATCTCCACTAACAACGGCACTCACAGCACAATAAAATATCCAATAAGAATTATATACCAAGAGAAACAAAATCGTATAGTCATCTCTTTTATAGCAATTTTAATATCGAAAAATTCGACAAAGTGTGTCTTTTGAAGGGAAATTTATGTAAATTTATGTTATGTTAATAAATGTTAGTACATTTTCCGTTTCAAAAAAAAACTGTTTGTTATTTTGTAATACATAATATTGTAAGATGATTTCACGAAATAAGCCATTTCCAACGCATTTGTAAGGAATATTAAAATGGATTAAACGTAAGTCTAACCGATTTCACGATGTTTATGTGTTATGAAACAACAGCTTACAATAGTATTGCAGTAAAATTTAGATCTATAACGGAAAGATAAATTAACAAAAACACCCATATAAGAAATCGAATACAAAACTGATTGTAGGATAATAATTTTTTTTTGCTATAGCGACGATTGGACACTATAGATTGTGACAAATTGACTATAGATTGTGGACAAATGAGAAACTATTATGAACTACGTGCGGTAAGCGAAATTGTGAATTATGAGAAAACAGACATTATGTAAATCGGGAACTCTACTGTTCTACGGTTTCATACTCCAGTCTACATAACAGTTGCTATTATATATAAGGAACCATACTATGGTGATAGATAACCACATTTTAGGGTTGTTATTATAGATACAGAACCATACTATGATAATAATTGACCACATTTTATGGTTCTCTAAAAATATGATAAATTTAACCATAAATTTTTTTTTGTGTATGTGTAACAATTCGAAAGAAACGCAATACAAAAATAAAAGAAAAAAGTATACACTTTTTAACCAAATTTAGATTACTAAACTTGCTAATACAAGTTGTCATTGATTACTACTATAAATATTTAATCCTCAAATTTTTTAAAACCTTACTCAAAATGTATTTGACAAAAAGACAAAACTAACCTTAATAATATGTTCAAATGTTGTATAAAGATTTGAAAATATCATAAAATCTTAATTTAGAAAAGGAGATTTTCCTGTTATGTTTTCACCCACAAAATTCTGTAAAATTACAATAACGTTAGGTATGTAACACTAATCTTTTCTTTAAAAGATATGCGAAAATTTTCATTTAGATTATCTGACCACATCTAACAAAACCGAGAAAAATTTTGCTCTAATTTTTTATTCTGTAACAGGTTGCATTTAAATATTCACATTATGATTTATTTATTTATTTATTTAAATCGTTTTATTTTTGTACATAAGCTCATTGGTCTTTAAATAATTTGTACAAAAAAGCAGTTAACATAAATTTATACCAGAACACAATTATAACGGAAACATACAAATCGTATTAATACCTAAATCTATGGTTAATTATTATATGATTAACAATATTATTAAACTAACATAAATACAAAAAAAACAAATTAAATGTTAAAGAATATAAACTTAAAACTTAAGTGTTTAAGTGTTCGATTGTTATTTATTTATGAAGCAGCAAAATAGTCAAAGGAAACCTTTTTGAATTTAGTTAAACTACGAGTTTTACGAATTTCTGATGGCAAAGATTTACATATTCTATGATGTTGGGCAATAATAATTGCCGTTCTAAACTTTGTTGTTAGTATTAAGAACATTTAGTAAAAACTATAGTGTCTTGATAGTGTGCGTAAAACACACAAACTAGTTGGGTAGACAAAAATTATTATAATCATTATTAAATTATTAGAGATCACAATTTATGACACAAACACACATAAATACCACTATAGACAATAACCAGAACTTTAAATTGTTGTTGAAAACTTTCTAAATAATTTGCAACCTGAAAGTTTTGGTTATCATTTCATTTATAGATGTATATGAAGATAAAAATAATTCTGCGTTCGGCTATTTTAATAATAATATTTTAATAATAATAACGCCCTTAAAAAATATTTCTTAGAATGGGATTTTTTTCATTAAATTTCTGGACAATACTTTGTGTGAATTCATAGAATGGGGAATATTTCTATTCTAATTAACATCCTAAGGCACGATTGTATAGTCATTCATTATTGATTGTTTCCAATCACTGTGAAATCAATGGCTGACACTTGGTCAATTTGTAGTCCTATATGTGTTAATATTAGACTACAATAAGGGAATTTAAATTTATTTTGGATTTTTGAGATCAATTAAACTCAAGTAAGTAAAGAAGTAATTGGAATTTTTTCAATTCAATGGTATGGTTTGAAGTTTCTCAGAAAAAAACTCCAATTCACATTTTTCGTGTTTCGGATGGGATTCGAACCTACCCTCGTCAGTGCCCGGCTCGAATCCTTGAGCAGACACGCTATCGATTACGCCGTTGAGGCGATGACCATTTCTAAGTTGAAACTTCTTCATCACTTATTTATTTTTACTTAAGTTAAATTTTTCCACTGTCATTAGACTCCATATTATGGAAAGGTTTTTACATTATATGGGATTTTTTGCATTAAATTTCTAGACAATACTATTCATTCATGGTCAACATTAATTTTTTTTTAATAAAATGTGTTGTGTAGTAGGAATTACAATATGTGTCACAATAACACATAAAAACCTTTTAAGACCAAGGTCCCACAACAACATACGTTCAAAGGTGTTGATGGACGTCAATCTTTCTTTTTTTGTTTTTTTATATCTTTTGTTAAAGAATGAAAAACTAAACAAAAAATCCTATCACTGACAAAATATGACATAGGCCAATATTTTATGAGAGAATAGAGAAAATAAAAGTAAATTAAAAAGTAAATAGCAAATTTTTACAAAAATTTGCTGAAACAAAACAAAAGTGTAGTTGCCAATGATCCAGCCGGTTGCATATTCCTTGATCCTGTGACGCACCGCTTTTCTCGAAGATTAAAGCCCACACATAGTTATATGAAGGCTAGTTTCTTCAAGGATGCAATAGCGTCTCATCATCAAGGATTATTTTATAGCTAAGATTGAGGGTACTGCCGTTGATTGAATACAGTTCATCCGCCACCACCTCTAAGATGTCACCTTGGCTAGTGATATCTCACTGATATTGCCAGTGGTATGTGATATCTCATGTTAACTCGTATGTCAATAGCAGGGACTGGAGTGCGCGGGGTTGTCACACCCGTAGATCAAAAATAAAAAAAAAAATTCAAAACAATAAAAACTGATCCCTCCATGCGAATTGGCTCTTGTTATTGAGCCAGTACTGCAGCCATGATTTTGCCGATCTATGTCATTTTTTTTTAAATTTCACTAGAGTGTTATCCGTTTTAGAAATATATAGTTTGAAAAACTTCACATATATAGTTTAGTTATTAATGCAGTAACCAAGCGTCCTCGGTTCTGAATTTTTTGAACCTTGACCGATTAATTTGAAATTTGCTGAATAATTAAGGGATGACTCAAAAATCAAAGGTGACATAGCGATGATTTGCGCTTTTTCCCTGGGGTTGATGCTACCCCTTCTCGCGGATGGAATTTTTTTCACTCAAAATAACCCCGAAAATAGATAAAAATAGATATTTTAAGTGAAAATTTGCTAAAACGTTTTTTCCATAGATCGATATTTTTCGAGTTATTCGCAATTGAAAACTTGCAATTTTCGATCAAATAAGCATGTTTTGACGGTTTTTCACACATAACTCAAAAGCTTAGTGTTCTATCAAAAAAGTTAAAAAGAACAAAAAGCAAGCTTAAAACGAAAAGGAGATTGGTTTTGGTATGAGTTCTGTAAGTCTAAAACGAAGAAAGTTATAGCTCATTGATGGGAATCATATTTTTTTAACAACTTGGTTGGAAGTATTCAACGTTAAAAAATAGAAAGCGAAAGAAAACTTCTAAAATATTTTTTTTTAACTACTAACTTGAGAAATCGTCATTATTTACTCGGATGCGCCAATGAGAAGTCATTTTTCTCAAGCTAGATCAATAATAATAACAAAACATTACCTAGGTTAATAATGACAAATTTTCCTTTATTTTTAATTGAAATGAACAAAAAAACACAAACAAATAACAATTGCATTCTTTTATTGCGTTTTATTTGTATGAAACTAAACTTCCAGGCTACTTGATATTTTAAGATATTTAAAAAATGAAATGGAAAATAACTACTATCAAAATCTAATCAAAGCAAATATGATAATTATTGTTAGTAGCTAAAAAAATTCTATATATACCTCGGTTGAGAAGACTAATATAGACCTCGAACATTATATCCCTCGGCGCTACGCGCCTCGGGATCTAAAAGTTCTCGTTCAATAATAGCTTACTTCTCAACCTTGTTCTATAATGTACTATATAATGCTTAGCAATACCTTCAAAATAAGCACTAGTTTAATTCGTGTCCCTTAAAACTAAGCGAGTTATGACACAAAAACGGTGAGCAATTTGAATTTAAAAAATAAAAATCATCGTTAAAATCTCAGTTATTCCCAACAAAATCCATATTCGTTATCCTTTTACAGATAGCTGTATTTTAGTATAAGTCATGAGATCCAGAAGTTTAGCTGCATTAGAATACGTAGTTTTTGAAAAAAGTATGATGATAATGAAAAATGTATATTTCAAATTTCTTAAGAACGTACCTTCTCTTCAAAATATCTCTAAAACTAAATAAGATACGTAACAAGTACTCAGTACGAAAATATTTGGTTATATTTTGTTTTCACGTGGCAATATTATTTGTTTCATGTGGGATAAAAAATGTGGGATAAAAAATACCAAAGATGTAACTCTTTCAAGTTTGCATTAAAGTGCTCCGACCACCCAACCCGAGCCTCTCAACCCGTATCCATTAAAAGATGAAAGGTTTGAACCATTTGAAATGAATACATACAATATTATATCTTTTGAAGGAACCAATGTATTGGTTTTTTAATGGACGACGTAACTATAAAATTGAGAGTGGTATGTTACAGAAACCATTTGCGTTTTTTAGGTTTAAAAACAATGATTTTGAAACAATGGACATCATTTGTGTGAGTGTGTGTCAGTGTTTTTGTGTGTGTATGCACACACAAATCTATTTGAAATAGTGCGTGACTGTATAGTTATTATATTTTCGAAATCAAAGCACGTACTTACTCGTGATGTGCACCAGAAGATATTATAACTGGATCTGGGATTCAGTTATTGCCAAGGATATAACAAATAATATGTATGATTCCAATATCTAGGTTTCAAAAAAACGACAACGGATCCAATATCTCGATATGGACCATGCCCGAAACAAATCTCTAACCACAAAAAAAACTTACAAGACCATTGTGGTCATTGAAAACATTTCGTATAGATATAATCAAAGAATTTAGAAAAGAAAGAAAATTTAAAAATAACTTGTCTATTTATGGTGCGTTGATGGCTGATATGTTGCAACGTCGTCCGGCGGTACAATACATATAATATCAGGGAGCCGTTAATTTTCGTAGCCAACCTTCATAAAGTCGTTCGGTCAAGATAGGCTTGTTTTGTTGTATCGTTTTAATCCCAGCACAACATGCCGATGATTCCAATTTATATAACAGTTTATGTAACAAAGCATAAAATTTGTTTCATTCAAGACTTGCTTTGATGGAAAATAAAATCGATTTGGCTATATCAATTTAAATTCGAATCCAAAACCAGAGGTAAACCAAAAAAATTCTAAGCTTCAACTATTTGGATGTAAATGATGGCCAATTTCCTTTTATCAAGAAAATTTCATTTTATCAACTTCAATCAATGTTGTAGCCAATCTCAAAGATGTCGTAAGTTATTTATCTGAGACTAGCACGATCACGACATTTGCTGCCTCACATTTTTATATCTTTCCCTTTGCTCTTTAATATCACTAATCTTCAACGGGATGCGACAACTCCTTTTAACAAAGACAAAAGAATTTTTTTTCTAACAATATAACTATATTGGTTTTATATTTTTTTCTCTATAAATTATTTTTTTTTGTTAGTAAACAATAGTTATGTTTTTTTGTGTTAATTACATTAATACACCATTTTGTTTTTACAACCCATCATTACACTATCAATTCAAACAATTTTATATTAACTCTAACAATAGAGTTTGTTTGAATAAAATAAAAACCAAATTCGCGAATCCACATCACTTTTTATTTTTGGCGTTTCCTTTCGGAATCTCATAACGCGAAATTTAATTTAATTTACTTTAAATTTAATTTTTAACTTTTAAAACTAAAACTTTTCGAGATATGCCACGAACTGCGTAACATGATTTTATATTTTACTTTAGAAAAATCGAACGCGTACCCCGGCATTAGTTTCTAATTAATTCCTTTGGTTTGATGATCAAACATCAACTATCTGAACTGTTGTGCAAATTCTAGTATTAATAATATTTTAGTCTTAGGAGTAAACGAGACAAATAGATGATTCAGTGCCATCCGTCGCTTTCTTTCGTTATACTATCACAATGAAAAAACTAGTTTCTGTTGAGGTTTTGTAACATTCTTTTAGAAAACAATTGCAAGAGAAAAGATCTAATATTCCTGTTTCATTTTTTCTCATTTAAATATGTAACAGATAAAAAAATTTACAAAGGAAAAGTCATGTGATTACGTTTAAATGATACTTTTCTATTGCAATGTGCTTCGTCATTTCATTATTTTTTTATTTACGCTTGATGACAAATTTTCCTATTGCAGTGTGCTGCTTCCGATTTTATTTATGTACATTGTGATCTGTTGAATTAAAATTACTATAAGACATAACATATAGGTGGGTAGTTCAAGGATAGAATGTGCAGGATGAATTAACTAGGATAAAATCTTTGCTGATAATGCAACCGGTCTAACTGTCTGATCTGTCAAGCCTTAGACTCCAGTTAATCCACCCTACATAGAACCAAATTGCGAGCATAACAAAGAGTTACTTAAAATAATATTTTGTAACTGTAAGAAGAGATGCGGTACCTCTTGTGGTTGCCGAAGACTCGGATTATTTTGTAACTCAACATGTGAGACATGCTGTTGTGACAACTGTCAGAATTGTCCTCCAACTGACTTATCGGAAGAAAATGATAGTAATTGTAGTGATGATTATGATGATTAAGTTTTCTAAAAAACCATGTTTTAGAAAACAGCGGTTTCCGGTTTTGATTTTTGAGTTCAAATTCAGTTTATTTCAAAATAAATTATTAAAATTAAAAAAAAGTTCAATAAATATTTCAAATTAAAACTTTTATTTTTAAAAAACATAAAGATTTAAGTTCAGCTTTACTTCATTGCCATGGTGCCATAAGAAAATATAGTATTAAATATATTGTGAACTACCTTTGAAAAATTTAAAACGTATTTACGAGTTATTATAATTAATTCGGTGGAATTTTAAAAATACTAAGCTATTTAACGAATAATAACTTAACCGCGTTCTAATTTTTCGACAAAAATTGGATACAACGGAAAATGCTCGCTAAGATTCGGATGATGTTGGGCAAATCATCATTGCCTCATACAGCTACTGCAAAATTATAGTTCTTTGACTAGTTTTTTTAAATAATTAACATTAATAATAACAATTCTTTTCAAAGCGCCAATCACATAAATCCTCAATTAGTTTGAAATTTATTGCAGTAAGCAGATGTGTTCATATGCGCAAAGCCCTCTATTGGTTTTTACGTAAGTGTAACAAATTTTTGTGGCATTGGGTACATTGAACTGGATCGATGTCTCATATCCAAATTCAAACTACCTTCATTACCAACTTCTGTACGCACGTTTCGTTGTAAGATATTATTTCAGATTGTAAATCATTTAAAATATTTTACTATAGCATGCACTTTATCTAAAATCTCTACAATTGTATTACTTTTTCTTTCTAAAATTGGTTCATCCCTGATATCTCCCAAAAAAGAAAAGTCTTCGCCGTTGGTGGCAGTAGTAATTAAAATATTAATAAAAGTAATATTTTTTTGTTTTACGAAGAAATTTTCTAATTTTTCTAGCTTTAAAGCAAATATTCTTTCCTCATAATAATATTTTTAGAATATTATCGTTTACATTTTTTATTTGTCTAAGGCATAGGGGTGGTTTTTAAGAGGTGAAAAGTTGGAATACATTTTAAAATATGTTCGAAAACATAAAACAATATTTATTCTACATAAATAAATAAGAAGAGAAACGAAAGAATGAGTAAACATACATTTTTTCTATATTTTCACGTAGGGGTAGTTTTCATAAAACATAAAAAGTGCAATTCGGGCTTATGTCACCTTTGAAGTTAAGAGTAAGATGAGCTTAATTCCCAATTTTCATGAAAATTGATGGAGGTTCAAAGAATTCAGAAGCATTGGTCTATTTTCATGTTCAGTTACTGTACTATATCGCTTCCCGGCTAAAAGACTATGATAATAATGAAAAAGTTGGTATATGTTTTAAATTTTTTTTTATTTCTATTTTATTTTAATTCTTTTGTAAATAATTTATTTAAATTTACATATGAAAATATTATTTTATATTTTTTTTAATGGCCGAGTACTGGCAGTCATTGTTGCCAGTACTCTGTCATTGTTGCATTACTGGTTGCAAGTAATAGATCATTACTGAACCAGTTGTATGGGAAGTTTTGAATTTTTTTCCGTCATTTTTATTTCATTTTAAATTATTTTGTATTTAATTTATTTAAATTCACATATGATAATATTTTATCTTTTTTTTAATAGTCCAGTCATGGTTGCCAGTGCTTGGCCATTACTACAATAATAGTCATCATTATTGGTCCGTTACGAGGCCAACTGTACAGCCCTGTACAGCCCATTGCTGTTGTTTTTTCTCTGGCCTGTGAATGGCAGCCATTTATTTTCCGAAGCTATCATCCAGTAAAATTATGTTAATGACCAAGTCGTGGTTGCCAGTACTCGCCCATTGCTGCATTACTGGTTGTCAGTAATGGATCATCACTGGATCAGTTGTTCAACCTTGTATGGGTAACAGCCAGAGCAATTGATTACAATGATATAATTGATGAGTTTGCTAGCAAAAGAGCTAGAAAAATTGCTTTATAATTGCTTTGCATTATTTTTTAAATCAAATCAAAAAATAAATTTAATAAAATATAAACCAAGCATTTTTTAAATATCTGCACACATTTTTGCAAGATGTTCCTAAGATTAGAATAAAAACGATAAGAAGAATTTGGGAAGCATGTTAAATTTATTATTCTCGATATTAATGGTAAAAGGACTAAGTGTAATCTAGCTAAAAGTTAAAATAAAATAGAATATTTAATTATTATAGAAAGTGTCTTTGATATGTACTGATTTTTATTTCGTCCGCCCTGGTGGTTTAATACAATTAATGAATTGAGTTGGAATAGATAACGAGATATCAAGGTTTTCCAAAATCAACTCTCGATTAACGCAAAGTGTCCCGTCTCATCTTTACTGTTTAGTCTTGCTTTAGATATGTGTATCATTAAAAGAAGTTCTCGACTAACAACTACTTGTCAATATACTCATTACACGTAATCGTATACGTTGATGTTGCTATCCTTTTCGACCGAAGCGAAACCGCTATTATTGGGAAATTGAAGTGGTAGCTTGTGTTAGATAAATTGCTCTGAAAATAAACTATAGAAGACTCATGCACAAAACATACGATTATAAAACGTAAACTTTTATAGACATTTTTAAGCGTGTTGAATGAACTACTTGAATTGATAGTAATAATAAATTAAAACAATTCGTCTTTTACACTACAAAAAATTTTATTTAAAATATCCTAATATTTTCGAACTCTAAGAGTCCTTCGTCTGGGATAATGTTTCTAAACTCACTTAAATTTTTATTACGTAACGTAAACTGCTCACGTAAACTTTTATGCTTTATCTTTGGTCGGATAAAAACATAACGGAGGCAAATGTAGAATCCTATAAAGATTTGAAATCCGACATCTTCTACAAAAACCTGAGCGTAATATAATATTTTTCATTTGTCGGCTATGTTGGTTGCAGCATGTTCTGCAAGCCACATGACATGTAAACCTATCTTAATTAAAGCTCCTTAAACAAATTAAGGCTCTTCAATAAATGTGGGGATGTTTTATATTGGACATTTGAACTGAAAATTTTCAAACGTAGTAATGCCGGCAAAATTTTGACAAGTCGTGAACAAAATAGTAGTAATTATCATCAAGGTAGAAATTTCAGCAACCAGAATTTCTAACACAGAATTATTGAAAAATAAACTAAACTTTGCTATGGAACACAACCACAAACCTATTTAAAAAAAGTTCATATTCAATGGAACAAATCTTGCTATTGAGCAATGCTAGAAAGTCAGCCACTCACAAATTTCAATAACAAAATTTATTAAATAATTCTAGAAGATTTGTGTGTGATAAAGCTCTAGTAACTATCGGAATTATGTAAATTTCTATTTTACAAAAACTTTTAAAGAAAATTTTACTCACCCAGATACCATAGTTTGAAATCTCGGTGAATTACACTTGGTGAATTACACTACGTTTTCCCAACAAAAGTGTATAGTAATCACTCGCTTTGGTTGTAAAGTATAAATGTGACGAACACATTTAATTTTAAACGAATAACCGAATCGTAAATTTTAGTTTCTATTAACCAATAAAGTAAAATTAAGTAAATGACGAGACGCGACAAAACCGCAATGATGGGTATGGGGGGGTTTAAATTAATCAATTATATTGTATTGTATTATAATCAATTATATAATTAATTAAACAATTACATGCTCATATATTAGGTATATTACTGGTGAAAAAATTAGAAAACAGATTTCATTTAAAAAATTATTTTTGTCACTAGGGATGAAAACTATTGCTATATATGTTTTCTTTCTTTTTCACTAGAGATGAAAAAAACCTTGTCATAAACTGTATAAAGTGTCTTTATAAGGAAAAGCATTAGTTTTAAAAATTAACATTACGTTCCTAACGGGCCTACATCTGCTTCTTCACATGAAAAAACACTAAATATTTAACTGCAATAGTATTTAACTGCGGGAATAAGCAATTTATAGTTATACTTAACTCTGAATCAACTTTTCAACCACTTTTTGCTACATGACTACGACAACAAGATGAGATATTCTGATCTCTAAGAATGATAAACTAAACAAGTAAGTTTATCTTCTGAAATTCAATCGAATACATATGGTGAATGATTCCTAAATTAAACCACAAAATAATCAAAATGAATGATCCAATTAACATTTTTGACTTGTTTGGTAGTAGCCGTTTTCAATGGTTATATTAGAATAAACGGGTGTAACAAATCTACTTTTTTAGAAGTTCGTATACATTTTGGGCAACCCAACAAAATTTTGTTCAATTTTTTATCATAAAAGAATAATTTTGTTTTACAAGGAAAATACAATTATGACATTTTGAAACAAAGAAAATATGAAATAATAGAGATAAATTGCGAAAACGTTTCGTAATTATTTCTTAAGTTGACCTTGTTACTGACCTAAAACTCAATTAATTTATTTCATTCTTAAAAAATAAAACATCCGATATGGAGTGGTAGTTATCATTACTTAAGTTAATTAAAAAAAATTATCAATGAAAGTCATATATCATGTTGAACTCAGAGCGAAAAAAACATCAGAAATGTTTGACGTAAAATATCCCGACATTGCCGTTGATCATATTACACGACTGAACACTACCATTATTTCCTTTTTAACAATGAAAGAGAAAGGTGGTAACATATTTCATAATAAATCAGGTAACAAAAGCTTAATATCGTTGCTTAAGTCCAAATAATTACTATTTTGGATATATTGAATATGTAAACAAAAATATAATATAAATGCATAAAAAATCGTTTAAGTAACTTCAAATTTAATATCGATGTATCGAGTAAAATAATATCGTCTATATATATCGATGTTTTTACAAAAACCAAAGATATTGATATGTCGATATATTTTTGACATCCCTATTTCAAAGCATTCTATCTTTTTTACAACAAACGTTGAATATTTTTACAAAACAGAAAATCATCAGCAGAATACCGACTTTCTATCAATTTCATCAAGAATTCAAACTAGTTTTCGAGTTTCCGATAGACAGCCAAAAGACAAGATCGCCCAATTTTTATTAAAATTAATAAATATAATTTTCAGATATTGTTAAAAGCATACATTTATTTCTTATTTAAAAAAAAGATTAATTTAGTCAAATAAGTATAGCTACTACATTGGGTTAGCACAAGCAGCTTATGAAAAATTTGGCAGCAAAAGGAACTCAATCTCAGGAGTGAAATAAAACCAATATTTGAAAATAAGTATATTATTCGTATTATCGAAAGCACTCACTGTACATTTAACCCTGAAAATTAGTTATTTCTTGTAAACTATTTTTCGAATAGGTCAATCCACAAGTTTGTTATTTGTTGTCGTGTCGGTAAACGACATTATTGTTTTCCTCCACTGAGGTCAAAGTAGTAGTTTGGACAAGGCCGTGAATGTAGCAGTAGAATAGTGGATCAAAAATTTGCAAATCTATGAGGGTTCAATTTTGAAATCCTAGCTTTATAGTGGTGAACGCAGTAAAATTTATTCGCAAATAAATACTATTAAAATTCTGCTTCTGACTTATTTACAAATTAATTATCAATTACTTGTTGTCAACAAATTATCAATTACTTGTTGTCATCATGTTCATTGTTCTAAATTTATACATTATTAGATTTAATTAAGGGGGGCCGCGACTGTAAAAAGGTTAAGAACCACTTATAAGTATATAATATTAATTATTTTAGTCCTTTGTATGAGTGATAATATATTAAGATTTCATAGGTTTTTAATGTGCATTATTGCTTTAAAATTCTCAAAACTGTTAAAATTTGAATTAAATTTTATCGAACAAAAAATGAAATGATTACTTTATAAAAGATTTCAGGGATTGATTGCTTTTCAATTCCCGTATCCCGGAATTTAAAAAACGGCCGGGAAATACAAACTCTACTTATTTATTATTGAATGTTGTCTTGATGTATATGTTAATGTCCCATTTAAAGGATATCCTTTGGTATACAGTATATCCCTTTGTATATATTCCCAACTTGAGGAAACATCCAGCTTCACTATTAAGCAAGCATCTTCATATTCTCAACAGTATAGAAATAAACCGTGGTTCAGACGAACCATAAGAAAAAAAAGAAACACTTTCCACTTTTACCACTAGAACAGAGAAAAACAAACAACTTCTATTGTAGTGAGTCTTTATGAGCTCACTATATTTCATTATTAAAGAAAAGTACAAGGTATATTTATTTAATAATGAAATGCAACGGTAAGGAAAATATGCTTGGCGTGTGCAAGCGAGCACCGGAAAACAAATAATATATTTGGCATGTGCGGTGTCAAACATAAATGCTAACCTGATAAATCCATTCGAAATAAAAGTATAAATTATTAGAATAGATATAGTAATTAATTAGACAATGAAGTGTACACACCTTACTAAATAAATATAATTAATTAATTTAAATAAACTCTAATAAACTATATCTAAAGTGTTTTAATTAATTGGTAACTAAAAAGATCTCATCATGGCGACCGTGACTTCGTATAATACAGTGAATATAATAGTTAGCATATAATAGTTTGTGAAGTGGTTACTTTGTAAAAAAAAAAGAAACTTTCAATAAATTTATACAAATAAAACAAACAAAAGTAATGTTTAGTGATTGGTTCTCCATATTCAAAAATTGGAGAACCAACGCCCACAATTATTAAAGACTCAAAGAATCAAGGGCTAAGTAACCACGATGAAGTTATTAACACCATTACAAATTCAAATCAACTCACAAATAGCATATTGATTGTTATTTTAGTTTTAATAATAATCACAATAATAGTGTTTAGCTGTTGTAAAGCCATACAACTCGCTAACAATAACATCAAGAAAAGCATTACAAGGGAGATTGCAAGATCTCGCATTGATCTTGATCATGTATAAAAACAATGCAACTCAACACGCAGATCTCATCTCAATTCTAAAAAGATCTCATCATCTCAAAAAGATGTCATCAAATTTAATATTTTCAAAAAAAAATCATCAAGCAATAATATTAACACATCAAGATCATCAAGAAATATTATCTCATCCAAGAAATCATCAAGAAATGGGACATATGGGGTAAAGTTACACGAAGGATGACATATTTGGAATTTGGATCAGAACCACTTAAATAAGATTGTAAGTTATCATTTTGAATTAAATTTATTAAATGAATATAGAATTAGAATTTTTTTTTTTAATTGAATTATGTAATAAGTGATTAAGTAAATAATTTACTGACATTTCAATTTTTTTTTTTTAAGAAAAAAAAGAAAAACAGAAAAACATGAAATTGAATAAGCAAAGAAAAGTTATGTTTTCGTTAAAATTTTACTAATAATTTTTTTGTTGTTTTCGTTAAATGAAACGAAAAAAATAAATACTAAAACAAAAGAAATAAAAATTTATTTAATCAAATGTTTAAAGTTTTTAGTGTTTGATTTTTGTTATATTTTTTTTAAAATGCTGATGAAGTTAATTCCTAAGGTATAATTGATTTCATTTAGGTATTATTTTTATTATGGTAGACGATAAAGTCATTTAGAATTTTAAAACATTTTTAAGAATTTTAAAACATAAGTACATTATTGTTCGAATTTTTGTTTGATTGAAATCAGAATATTTCAATAGTAACCTTGTAGAACACTTGTTTTGAGTAGAATATTTTTTTTTACTTGTAGAATACTTTTTTATGTGTTTTTGCTTTCTTTTTGGTTCTATAGGTTTCCCCTATAATTTTTAGTGATTTATTTTTTAGAATAGAATATAATAGATTTAGTTTTCTAAACGTCCTACCATTCGCTAATGTAGAATCTGACGAAATTACCATTTTTTTCTAACACACCTATTGACGTAGTTGAACCAAAAACAATGACGAATACTGCGTTAACACCAGTCGATATAATCTCCCTCGTCAACAAAATCATTACAGAAAATTACGATGGAAATGCTACAGATTTGACTCATTTCTTAAGAAAGTTAAATGTAGTTAAAACTACAATCACAAGCGAAGCGAACATAGCTCAAACAATTACTATTATTTTAACAAAATTAAAAGAGAAGGCTGAAGAAGCTGTACCGGATAATGTTACCACGATAGATGAAATTATTGATAATTTAAAAAGGAAATGCTCTGGTAAAACAGTTGAGCAAGTAAAATCAGCATTAAATAGTTTAACTCTCATAAACAAAGACCAATATATACAAAAAATTATAAGTCTTAGATCTGAGTTATGCTTAGCATACAAAACTCTTGGCATGCCGATGAAAAATTCCAACAAAATAGCAATCAGCGATGTTAAAGCCAACATCAAAATGGTTTATGCAACGAACAACAGCATTCAAGCAGCAATGTTGCAGGAGCATGATAATAAAGATGAAATGGTAGCTAAGTTTAACGAGGCTATTAGTGCAGAAAAAACTGCAAAAGCGACAAACATACTACGATTTACCCTAGAGGTAGAGGTTATGGACATATAAATAATGAGTATTTTAGACAAAATACTTTTAACGAACGTAATTTTAATGGGAACATTAATAGAAGAAATTTTCGTCAAAATTACAATTCAAATTTCTACCGTGGAAGACAGTTTAGAACCAACAATACATATTATAATAGAAATCGTCCAAATACGCTCAATACTAATACTTACGCAAACAATGCTAGAAGAAATGTTAGAGTAATAACTGATGTAACAGAAGACGAAGAGTTGGGGTTTCAAGTACAAAACCTCAGTCTAAATCAAGACTCCTAACACAAAAATTAAAACAGGTTTATACTATTAATCTAAATTATGCAACCGTCGTAAAATTTAAAATATCAAACTCTGATAGAATTAAAACTTTTCTAATAGATTCTGGTGCTGAAATTTCTTTAATTAAAAATAATAACATAACAAATGTTGACAAGCAAAACATAATAGAAATAAAAGGTGTTACAAATACCATTGTAAACTCATTAGGTACCTTAAATACAGAAATTTTCTTTCCAAATTATGCACTACAAAATGACTTGAATATACCTACAGATGGAATATTAGGGCAAGACTTCTTAAGCACTTATAAATGTATATTAAATTATGAAAATTGGACTTTAACTTTAAATTTTGATTTTAATGGCTCTAAAAGTGTTGAAATACCTGTTAACGAATCGTTCAATAAAAACATTCTGACAATACCTCCGAGAGCTGAAGTATTTAGAACTGTTCCAATATTGTTAAACGAAGATATGGTAATTTTAAACAAAGAATTAATGCCAGGCGTTTTTGTAGCAAGTTCAATAGTTTCTTCTGGAAAACCAATTGTTAAAATTTTAAATACAAATTCAGATTCAATTAACATACCAATATCCAAATTTAATTTTGAAAAATTGACCGACTTTCAAATTTTTAAACAAAAACCAAATGAAAATAGTATCAGAAATACCCAAATTTACAATCATGTTATTCAAAATAATAACCATATTAATGGTTATATTAGGAACAAATTTGAAAATTTAATCAAGAATAATTACGACATTTTTGGTCTTGAAGATGAACCTCAATCTTTGAATAATTTTTATAAGCAAAAGTTGAGACTAATGGATGATAACCCAGTCTATATTAAAAACTATCGATTGCCCAACTCTCAAAAACAAGAAATAAGAACACACGTCCAAAAACTAATCGATAATAATATAGTTGAACCAAGTATTTCTGAATATTCTAGTCCTATATTCTTGGTACCGAAAAAATCTCTACCAGGTTGTAACAAACAAAGACACAGACTTGTAGTTGATTTTAGACAATTGAATCGAAAACTGATTGGCGATGTTTATCCTATTCCTAGAATCGAAGAGATTTTGGATCAGCTAGGAAGGGCAAAATATTTTACAGTTTTAGACCTTTTAAGTGGATTTCATCAAATAGAATTGGAAGAAGAATTAAGAGATTGCACAGCTTTTTCTACAGATTTTGGAACATTTCGTTTCACCCATGTTCCATTCGGTTTAAAAATGGCACCAAATTCTTTCCAAAGAATGATGTCATTGGCTTTTTCTGGTGTTGCACCAGAAAGCGCTTTTCTTTATATGGATGATGTAATAGTAATTGGTTGTTCAGAAAACCTTCATTTAAAAAACCTTCAACAAGTATTTGAAACTTGTAGAAAATTCAACCTAAAATTAAACCCAAAAAAATGTTTCTTCTTCAGAAGTAAAGTTACCTTTCTTGGACATCAGTGCACTGCTGATGGAATTAAAATTGATCCATCCAAACTACATGCTATCAAAAATTATCCAGTCCCACAAAATGCAGATGATACCAGACGATTCGTGGCATTTGCTAATTTCTACAGAAAATTCATTCTTAAATTTGCAGAAACAACCGCTCCATTAAATAAACTTACAAGGAAAAATGAAACTTTCAACTGGACTCCTATCTGCCAAAAGGCATTTAAAATAATAAAAAATGATTTACAAAATCCTCCAATATTGCAATACCCAGATTTCAATAAAAAATCTATAATCACTACAGACGCTTCCAAGATTGGATGCGGCGCAACTCTAAAAGTAAGTCAAGAACATTCCAATAATGATCTACCAGTAGCCTATTTTTCAAAAACTTTTACACGTGGAGAATCAAACAAGTCAACAATTGAACAGGAATTATTAGCAATCTTTTTCGCTATAAATCACTTTAGACCATACGTATTTGGCAATAAATTTTTAATTAGATCAGATCATAAGCCCCTAGTTCATCTCTTTTCTTTAAAGAATCCTTCCTCCAGACTAACACGAATTCGATTAGAACTAGAAGAATACGATTTTGAAGTAGAACACGTAAGAGGTTATACCAATGTTACCGCAGAGGCGTTATCGCGAATCGCAATCCAAGATTTAAAAACTCTAACATCTTCTATTAAAACAATTCTAACCATTCAAACGAGATCGATGTCTAACAAAATACTAAGTCCTAAAAATGACAAAGAAATTTCAGTAGAAACAACAAAAGTATTGTATGACAATAATGATGATAATCTAGTTAAAATTCCATGTCTTAAGTTTATTGACATAAATAACAACAAATATTTAACACTATTGCTACAATGTCCTAAAAACAAAAAACAAAAATTTAAAAATGAAGTGTACAATTTTAATGAGTTAAAATTAATAAATTTGTGAATGATGAAATTGACTTCGGACAATTTTTATCGAAGCTAGAGGCCTTAGCTTGCAAATTAAATATTTATAATATAAAGATATATACTAATGACGTCATATTTAAATACATTGATAGCAAAAAATTTATTAAGTTGGCCAACATCAATTTAAAAATGTTAAATATAATTATTACAAAAGCGCGCAAAAATATTATGAATAAAGAAGAAAGACAGAATATAATAAAAAAAATATCATGATGATCCAATATTAGGTGGCCATACAGGACAAAGGAAAACTATAGCAAAAATTAAATCAGTTTACGAATGGAAAGGTAAGTCTAAGGACATAGCTACATACATAAAAAATTGCAACAAATGTGCTAAAAATAAAGTATTAAGAAAAACAAAAGAAAATCTAATAATTACAGAAACACCTAACGAAGCGTTCGATATCGTGCAAATAGATACTATAGGACCTTTACCTATAACTATTAATGATAATAGATATGCATTAACCGCTCAATGTGAACTAACCAACTATGTAATCATCGTTCCAATACCAAACAAAGAGGCAATTACAATAGCAAAAGCTTTAATAGAAAGAATTATTTTAGTCTTTGGACCAATGAAAACGATAAAATCTGATCAAGGGTCAGAATATTGTAATTCAATTATCAAAAACATATGCGATACTCTAAGAATTAAACATGCAATATCCACTGCCTATCACCATGAAACGTTGGGAAAAATAGAGAGAAATCACAGGGAAATAAATCTATTTTTAAGAAATTACATGAAATTAGAAACCAATGATTGGGATGATTGGTTGCCTATATATGCATTTTCGTATAATACTACTCCAAATTTAACCCATCTCTACACACCGTTTGAGTTAATATTCGGTAATAGAGCTAATTCAATAGACGAAATTTTTAATGATAAAGTTGACCCTCTTTATAACCCTGATGATTATGTAAAACATTTAAAATTTAAATTACAAGTAGCCTTAAAAAGAGCCAAAACATTAATAGAACACGAAAAGATAAGAAGAAAAATTTAATACGATAAAAACATTAACCCATTACAAGTATCAATTACAGATAAAGTATTTTTAGCAAACGAAAATAGACATAAGCTAGAATCCTTTTATACAGGACCATATATTGTAAAAAAGATCCTACCAAAACACAATATAGTGATTGAGGATCCCATAACAAAAAAAGAAAAAATCGTTCATAAGAATCGATTAAAGAAATATTAAGAATTAAAAGAATTAATAAAATTTAGTGGAATATAAAATATATTAATATAAAGAATGCTTTGCTTTCAGTTAGTAATCATCTTTAAAATTATAATTAAATATTTTCATTTTTAGAGTTAGTTAATTAGTATTAAAAATAGAATTTGAGTAATTTTATAATTCTTTTTTTTTAAATGTATACTTTATGGATTGTTTTTAGGGTTCCGTTTTTTATACGGAACACTATTGGTGAGAGTAAAACGAGTTTTTCACATTATATCGATTATTTCGTAAACTATAAATGCTATGGACTTGAAATTTGAGGTGCGTATAAAACTAATGTGCTCACATGAAATGACGGATACAAATAAAACTAAAGTGGTTTTTGTTTAGTTTACAGGGGTTCGATGTGAGACCTTTGAGAAAATATATTTTTTTATAGATTCAAGTAGGGTATCATATGAAAGGGCTTCATTTCAGTATTCCTTAAAAATTTATTTTGGAATTTTACACCTCACCATTTTTTGTATAATTTGGAATAATGACGTTTTTTTCGTGTTTTCTTACCTCGATTTGCTCCGAACCTAACTGATCGAAAATTTTCAAATGTATTTGGAATGATAGAAAAATTAGTACGTTTTTAATAAAAAATATAAAAAAGTGTCATATTCTCATACTTAGATTTATTAAGGGGGTGGATATGAGGAGGGGTAAAATCACTTTTTGACCCAAGCGAGTGGGGTGTCATTTGAAAGAACACTTAATTTAAAATTTGTTTCATTTTTTTTTTAGAATTTTGCGGTGCACAGTTTTTGAGTTATGGACAAAAAAGTGCAAAATTCAGACCGTCCCCCCCCCCTACGTTTCGACACTGATGGACAGAAAAATTTGAAAAAATTCACAGAGCTAGGAAATTTAGTAAATTTTGTATGAAAATTATAGCGAAGTCTCAAATAATTATATTTCTGTGTGTTTAGGGGACCGGTGTAAAGAGGGTAAAAAAAAATTTTTTTTGACCCAAGCGAGTGGGGTGTCATTTGAAAGAATACTTAATTTAAAATTTGTTTCAATTTTTTTTTAAATTTTGCGGTGCACAGTTTTTGAGTTATTTTCAAAAAAGTTCAAAACTCAGACCGTCCCCCCCTACGTTTCGACACTGATTGACAGAAAAATTTGAAAAAATTCACAGAGCTAGGAAATTTGGTAAATTTTGTATGAAAATTATAGAGAGGTCTCAAATAATTATATTTCTGTGTGTTTATGGGACCGGGGTAAAGAGGGTAAAAGAAAATCTTTTTGGACCCAAGCGAGTGATATGTCATTTAAAAGAGCATCTAATGTTTAAATCATTGCAGTTTTTTTAGAATTTTGTGATGTAAAGTTTTTGAGTTATTATCAAAAAAGTGCAAAATTCAGATCGTTTCGCTCCCTACGTTTCGACGATTATTGACAAAAAAATTTTAAAAAATTCGCAGGGACAGGAAAATTTGTAAATTTTGAATGAAAATCATAGCAAAGTCTCAAATAACTACATTTCTGTGTGTTTAGGGGATGGGTGTGGGGAGAGTAAAAAACCACTTTTGACCCAAGCGAATGGGGTGTCATATGAAGGAGCACTTAATTCAAGAAACATTACAATTTTTTTAGAACTTGGCGGTGCACAGTTTTTGTGTTATTGAAAAAAAATATTTTTAGTATGTAGCCTCTCCACCCCCCCTAAATTTCAACACTTGATTGACCGAAAAAACATTCAAATTTAAACCATTTACAAGCTGGCGAATCTTTCTTGAGTTACCATAAACATCTATGGATGAGATTTAACCTAATGTAACATTTTATGAGTTATTTTTGATCAATGTGGATTTGATTGTAATTTACTATTGACATTTACGATTGAACATTAATTATTTTGTTATGCGTCTGTGGTCTGGAAATATAAGGACATTACAACACAACTTTTTGTCGATAGTTTCAATAGTTTTTGATATTGTGTTCTTTTACATTCACGGAACCCTTAACGAGCGAACTTTAATCGCACTTGTCTGACTTTTTTTTTTAATTTAAGAATTTAAATAATGCTGTTAGTTAAACCAAGCCTTCAGCTATTCCATAAAAAAGAAAGGGAAGAGTACGTATAGTGTCTAAGTACAATCAAATCATACGAACGAATCCTAAACATAAAAAAAAATATTGTTTTAAAATTTGTAATTTAGAGATTGTTGTTATTTTTAAAAAGTGTAATGCGTTCAATGTACTATTTGAAACAAGGCGCCGTTTCAAATATAATAATATCGATAATTGCATATACAATTAAATTTTCATATTGACGATTAGCATGAATGATGTGAACATCATTCACTAAAAGAAGGGACGTGTAGTGAGTCTTTATGAGCTCACTATATTTCATTATTAAAGAAAAGTATACAAGGTATATTTCTTTAATAATGAAATGCAACGGTAAGCAAAATATGCTTGGCGTGTGCAAGCGATCACCGGAAAACAAATAATATATTTGGCATGTGCGGTGTCAAATATAAATGCTAACCTGATAAATCCATTCGAAATAAAAGTATAAATTATTAGAATAGATATAGTAATTAATTAGACAATGAAGTGTACACACCTTACTAAATAAATATAATTAATTAATTTAAATAAACTCTAATAAACTATATCTAAAGTGTTTTAATTAATTGGTAACTAAAAAGATCTCATCACTATCAATTTTTTTGTTTTGTTTTAGATATAATTTTTGTATTATTATTTAACACAGAATTAAATGTGGATATACATCAACATCTCGTTTAACTGAACAAAAAGGCTGTTTTTTTTGTTTTAATTTTGCCTTCTATCAATAAACATTTCTTATAACCAAACAGAGCGTGTTAAAAATATATTTTTTTTTTGAGTTTTAAATATAAAATATGGAGGGGCTGAAATCTCACAGCTCTGAGATATCAAGACTTCGGTCTGGGTTAAGGATTTTGATATAGTTTTCGGCATAAAACTTTTATGAGGACATGGTTTTTAGTTTTGGGCAGCGATGTATATCAAACATAACTCTTTGTTAAAGTACAAGTATTTTTTATCTCTTTTTAAAAATTTATTACAAAACTATCACGAAACATCAATACGTTGCCGGAAAATTATAATCAAAATTCCAAAAATATTATTAAATAAAATAAAATCAAACCTTTTCAAAATTCCAAAAATATTCCAAAAATCAGAATGAAATCAAATATTTAAATATTTTCTAAATTCCAATAATATTTCAAAAATTTTTAAAAATCCAAACTTTTTCCAAAATTCTTAAAAATATTGCAAAAATTATAATAAAATCAAAAATTAAAAATTTTTCAAAATTCTAAAAATATTCCAAAAATTCTTACAAAATCAAAAATTAAAACTTTTTCCAAAATTCTAAAAATATTGCAAAAATTATTACAAAATCATGAATACAAACTTGTTCAAAATTATTTCAAAAATATTTTTTTCCAAAATTTATTTCCAAAAATATTTCAAAAACCATAACAAATTCAAAAATTTCCATGTCCAATTTCATTTTAAATTACATTTACGTCATAAAAACAGCTACATTTTTTCCCCAAAAAAATTGGCTAAAAAATTAAATAAAATCATTTTTTGACACACTTGACAACATTTTTTGACAAACTTATAAGGCCATAATTCTCTATAATAATAATAAAATATCATATCATGCGAACTATTAATTTTATTTTTTTCTAAAAAAATAGGGTAAAAAATAAATAAAAACCTTACTTTTGACACACTTGACAACATTTTTTGACAAACTTATAATGCCATAACAAACTTATAATGCCATAATTCTCAATAATATTAATAAAACTTCATTTCAAACAAACAATTAATTTTATTTTTTTTCCAAAAAATTAGGTCAAAAAATAAATAAAAATCTTTCTTTTGACACACTTGACAACATTTTTTTGACAAATTTATAATGCAATAATCTAGTTTTTGACCTCACATACCAATCCCTACCATCAAGATTTCTCCAAATTTAATGTTCCTGCTCGTAATCACTTAAAATGAACGTTTTTTAAGCCAAAAATATGAAAATTTGCTATTTTTGACACACATAATGATTTTTTTGACGTACTTTCGGTACAGTTATCGAACACAGCGTCCTTTCGGACCTGTTCCTTGAGTATACCTATTTTTAGAAAAAAAAAATTTTGAAATCCCTTCAGCGGTTTTCCCTGCAGCGTAGGTAATGACAGCGGCCGCACGGACGGCCGGCAGACAGACATACATTTTTTTTTTGATTTTTTAGAATCAAGAGGTACTAAAACGTCGAGAAATGTCAAAACAAGTGGGGGTAAGAATTTCACTTTGAGCTCATGAATGTAATACTTAAGTCTTTCAGACCGAAGTAATTAGATATTTTTATCCATACACATTTCCGATCGACATTTTTTTTTATATTCTCTAAGAACTGTTTGGTGGTTTCTTTTATTTTCAGCCAAACAAAATGAAAAATAATAATTCTGTTTGACTTCTTTTAAACATTTAACCCAAAGGAATTAAATAAATACGGCAACTATGTGCTATTCTACCGTTTTTCTTTCTTTTGTACGGCACAATTAAAACACTCTCAAATCGAATACTCGATTAGAACTCTAATTCACATAACTAACTAGATTAAGAAAAAAATAATCCAATAATAGTTGGACCAAATTACACTAACAGTTTTAAGTATCCAAATCCAAATCCAGATCTGACAAAATAGTTGGTTTTGAAAAGTCATAATTGTATTTTAGTTCGCGTACTCAACACGTAATTCACTACACATCTTTTTTATTTCTAAAAGTTGTCAGAATTTCAAAACTTTGACAAATTGACTTTTGTATTTATTAATAAAAATATAAGTATAATAAGTATAAGTATAAATAATATAAGTATATTAACACGCAGAACTATCAAATTATAACAATAATAAAAAATTAAACAAAAAAGTTTGGTGATTTTATATTTTTTATTTACTTTCTAAACAAGTACTACTAACTTCCAGCACTTGATATCCAAATCGAATTCTATGGTTCATTTTATTTGAAAATTGCGTTTTGAATGTTCAATGCAAATTCCGATTGGGCAAATAAAATACTACTTTTGTATCAATTAGAATTGATCGGTTTTAATTTCATTTGATTCAGATCAAATTACGAATGCCCCAATTATTATTTTCCACCGTCTATATAATATCTTATCTTTTTTAATTAAAAGAGAAAGAAAAACATATGTAAACCTAATTTGCTGTCGTTAAATTCTTTTTTATAATCATTTAAATTTCGATCTCCCGAAAATCAAACCAATCACAGACGATTAATTATGTCACAGAAGAGAAACATATCTATATAAACCAATTAATAAATCAATCATACTGGGGGCTTCATTATTGATAACACTAACATATTTATATTAACATATGAACTGTGCGAAAATACAAATTGAAAATAAGAACCCCGTTAAAAATGATATAAATGATTACTAATACATTAATTACCCATTAACTACATTACCCCAAATCCAGTCTTCAGGAGTTAATATGAATGAACTTCATTTCAAACCCAAAATAATCGCTAAACTTTTAAAGGGGTTAAACATAAACAAAGCCTCAGGAATGGACAACATTCCCCCCATATTTTAAAAACCTTTTCCAAAGAACTTGCACCAACTTTGACTAACATATTCTTCAAATCTTACAAATCTTGTATCTTTCCCTCGTGCTGGAAATTGGCAAATGTACAGCCCACCTCCCAAAAGGGACCAAAATCCGGTATCTCAAATTATAGGCCAATAGCATCGGTCCTACCCAAAGTCTATGAGCATTATATTAATACACATATTTCAAAATTTCAGGAAGTAAATCATGTAATAGCCGACAGCCAATACGGTTTTCGAAACAAAAGATCCACTATACCGATCTATTAAACAATATAGCGCATTGTTGGAACAGCATACTTGGTAAAGGTGGTGAAACATACGTTATCGCTTTAGACATCTCCAAGGCATTCGATCGAGTGGCATGCCAACTTAATCAACAAGCTCGTTGCGTATGGTTTTCATCCTAATGTTGTGAAGCTGAATCAAAATTTTCTATCCAACCGATACATTTCGGTCTCCTTAGACGGATTTTCGTCTGAGTTTAAACTAATTAGTGTTAAAAGCTAACTAACTAACACTAATCAGTGTTAGCTAATTTGGTTATGGAATATGTTGAAATTAAAATTATTGAATCTTTGGACTTTGTGCTTCCATTTTATATACGTTATGTTGATGATATTCTGACTGCGGTTCCTAGTATTTTAATTGATTCTGTTCTTGTTAGATTTAATGATTTTCATCCTCGACTTAAATTTACTCTTGAAATTGAAAATGAAAACAAAATTCCTTTTTTAGACACTTTAGTTATAAAAAATAATCTTGGTGAATTAATAACAGATTGGTATCTGAAACCTACTTGGTCTGGTCGGTATTTAAATTTTAACTATTCTCTTCCAATTTCGTATAAAAAAAAATACTGTATCAATATTGACAGAAAAAATTTTAAAATTATCGAATCCTATTTTTCATCATAAAAATTTCAAATTATTAAAAACTACTCTTCAAGAAAATTTCTATCCTGTTCAATTTATTGATCATCATATTAACTATAATAATTTGAATTTTGACATTTCTAGAGTTAATAATCAGAACAGCACTTTTAAATTTGTATCCCTACCTTATGTTAATGTTTTATTTGAGAATTTAAATCGTGTGTTACATAATTATAATATTAAAGCAGTTGGTAAACCTTGCAACACTCTAAAAAATCGTATTTTCACACATCTTAAAGATCCTGTTCCTAAAGAATATTTTTCTAATTTAGTTTACAAGATTAATTGTGCTGAACTTAATTGTGGCTTAACATATATTGGTGAAACTAAACAATATCTGGATTCTAGGTTAAAAGACCATAGATATCATATTTCTAGAGGTAATGGGTCACATAGTGCCTTATGTGATCATGTTATTTCTAGTGATCATAAAATTAATTGGGACAATCCTGAAATTTTAAATTTTGAGTCTAATACGGTTAAGCGCAAAATTCTTGAGTCAATTTATATTAAAAAGTTCCATAAAAATATGAACATACAATCTGACTGCACATATTTGGATAACGTATACCTTTCTTTTATTTAAATATTTAAATTTTTTTTAAAATACTGTCTGTCTATCTTTGGTTTATATTTCAAAAATTTTTTTATCCGTTTGTTTAAAGAAGATATTTTGTAAGTTTCAGTTGAGTTTCACCTTTTTTAATTTAAATTTTTTTAATTTATTTGAAAATTATAATTAATAATATTATAATAGTGACATCAGTGAAGTAATTTATTTGGACAAAACATTTTTGTAAGTGTTTTTTTGTAAATATTGTTTAAATTGTATAATTTTCATTTTCTGTTTTGTTATAAGCAGAAACGTCGTCAAATAAAAAATAAAAATGTTTTTTTAAAAATTTGAACAAAAAAGATTTATTTTACTTTGGACTTAAACGATGAAAAGATAATAAATATTAAATCGTCCAATTAAATATTAAAAAATATTAATATAATCAAGTTCTCAGATATTGTTTAACGTATAAATTTCTTCCAAATTTTTTAGAAACAAAATATTAATTTAGTCAAATAAAATAGTTGACTAAATTGATTTAGCACGTTTAGTACAATTTAGCATCAATCGGAACGCAGTCTAAGCAATAAATTAGAAAAAAATCCTAAGAGCTAATACTAAAAAACGTTGTATGCAACACGTACGCAAATGGTTTTAGCTAGCGCCTCGTCCGGAAACATTACGATTCGTCCGCTGAAACCATATTTTGCGTACTTGTTACATAAACTACTATTATTTATTAAATTTTAATTTTAAATCATATAAAATATTTTTAAAATGTTTTCTTAAATTTTAGGTAGGTAGATAACATGGAAAAATCTACTTATTGCAATGTGCGTGATATCGGAATTTCGACAAAAGGTCCGTGATATATGTTTATTTAAAAAAGACGCAAACTAAAACTTACCTATGATTGATGAAACCAAAAGAATCTGCAAAGAAAAATATAACAATTTTATTATTTGGATCAAATTCAAAGCAAATCATAAAAACTGGGTGTTGTATTAGATTGTAAAAAATGTTTATCAACTATGAAATAGAATGGAAAACGTACATAGAGCGTTTATAGTCTACTCTTTATAGTCTACTCTTTTCCCATTTTTGTTTTATTTCTGTACAATTGTTAAGAACTATTTGGCGAAGCCATATGCTTTAGAATAATATTACGGTTTTGGTAAAGTGGTGCTCAATAAATTAATTATTTTTAAATCCAGATAATTGTAGTTTGGTAGGTAATACGATTACCGTATTACGTAATTACTGAACAGGGTACACAAACAAAAAACGGTAGAAACATATTTATTGGTAAAGTTTTATTGAAAAAATTCTATAATTTTTAAAAAAATCGTAAAAATCTAATTATGAGACAAACAAAAAACTACTGGTACAACCCTTATTATTTTTTATAACAAATTATCAAAAATTGTTGTGTTTCTAATTATTTTACAAAAAACAATTTATTTTTTCCTTCCAACGAAATAAAGCTTGTTTAAACCCGTAAAGTCGTTCTTGAGCTAGGGTAGGGGTAGGTTTTTTAGCCACGTTTTTCATACATATTCAATTTAATGTGTCTTGAGAACCAATTAACGGATTTAAAATAAATTGATCTTGTTTTAAAGGTTAAACTAAGTCTTTTTCAATAAAAAAATTTAAAGTTACGATTTTTGATTTGCTTTCAAAAATAAACTTTTTAAGATTAATTAAATCCGCCAAGAAGCTCTTGTGATACATTAAATTGGATATGGGTGAAGTATAGATATACATAGAGATATTTAAAACTGCCAACAACAATATAAATATCTAAAACTACCAACAACAATACAAATATCAAAATCATACCAATAACCCTATAAACTACAGAAAAACTTATATGTAAACATAAACAAACAAAAACCAATTAATTAATTAATGCATAAATTCGCATAATTTTTAAACACAAAAAATTATGTAACTAGTGGGATGAGGTGTGACCATAGGGGCCACGCCAAGAACTTCCCGTAAGATTAAAAACCAACCAGTCACTGGATATAAGGCATACAGTAATATCAGACATAAAAAAATAATACAATATAATTTAATTGCATGGTCCAAAAATACGTTTTATAGAACATAAATACAAATAAAAAACGTAAAATTTCAAAACAAATATTAAAACAAAAAAGTGAATATTAGCTCAAAAAATACGTTTTATAGAACATAAATACAAATAAAAAACGTAAAATTTCAAAACAAATATTAAAACAAAAAAGTGAATATTAGCTCAATTAGGGGTTTTAGAGCCTAAAATACGCAAAATTAAGATTTATTTAATATACGACACATCAATTGTAATAATTTAAAAGGAATTTGAATATGTGTGTGTGTGTGTAATCATATTAAAATTTAATATTGTACTAACACTCAGACTGCAACTAAAATTAGTTGTATAGACCGATTCAGAAGGTATTGAAAGGTGAAGATATCATTAAAATGTCAATATCAAAAATGATCTCCAACAGTCCTACACAATAACCTAACCTATCGGTAACATAAAAGGTCAGCATTTGTTTGATGAACACCAACCACTATATACAAGACACCTAAAAAGCCAATTTGTTCTTTCTCATGTTAACTGCAACATTTAAAAAAAGGTTCGTTAAAAACCCTTCATAGCTATGGCTGTTGTGATATATTTAAAAGAATTATAGGATAAAGCTATTTAACTATTTTAGCATTTAGCATGACAAACCGGAAGTTGAAAAATTACTATGAACATTACAATAATTTTATGCTCTAAGTTTCAACAAAATTGAATGTCAGGACTGAGTGTTATTGAAGTTTAAAAAAAACAGTTGTTCAACGATCCACAGACATTCTCTCCGACTCCTTTGCCAAATTTTGAAAATAGCTAATATTTTCCTCATTCAAATAGACCCGGATGCGTTTGCAGCTCATCTGAATTCAAAAGTTTCATCAAGATCTCATGCGTTTGCATAACGAAAATAACACCTACTTTTCAAATTTTCATAAAAAACTCAAAAAGTAAGATAGCAATTGTTTATACAAATGTCATTATAAATTGTTGACATGATGACAAACAAAATGGGAGGCAAATGGTCTTGATAACGTTATTTATTCCCTTAATATTTGCAACAGATAATTTTCAGTTTTTTTGGAAACCACTGAAAACAAATGAACCAAATGAGCTGGTTAGAAAAGTACTGGGCTGTAAGCAATGCCAAAATACATCGATTGTGACCATTGCCGTTGAAATCGGATCATCCGTTGTTGAGAATGCGTTGGACAAATATTTGTCCACATACGACGATACACACGCACATACACACACATAGATACTACCCGCTTAAAATAGTCTAAACAGCTTCAGGAGGTCTTGAAACGTAAAGATATCATAAAAATTCCGATTTCGAAAATCGACCCAAAGCAATAACTTGCCATATCGGGAAGTTAAGACACAGTTGACCACGCGATCCATTTACGAACCTCTGACATTTTTGTCAAAATTAGAAAATAACTCATATCTTCGATATTCAAGTAAACTCGGATGCGTTTGCAGCTCATTTACATACCAAAATTTCATTCAGATATCATGCGTTTGCTTAACGAAAATATGACAGCGTGGGATCTCGACCGTTTGACTGGTTGCGGTAGCCGGATGTCGAGTGGAACGGGGGTAGGAATAAGTTTGAGGCATGATGCTGCTGATTTCATCTGAGCACTGTTGATGACGATATTTGTAAAAAACAATGAGGTCAGCAACAGTGCGACGATGTTGTAGGGAATCAAGCTTTGATGTCAAAGTTCGATCGCCCACAATTCGTATAGCCTGCTTTTGAACAGAGTCCAGGAAAGCCAAGATGGAAACAGAAGCAGCAGCCCAAAGTTGACAACAGTACTCCATACAGGGACGAATGTAGGACTTATAAACATGGAGCAATTGGTATAGAGTGAAACATTTTTTTGCATCTATTTAGGAGGCCAAGTTTTTTTGACGCGCTTTTTGCCATCGCCATTACATGATCGTTCCAGAGTAGGTCATTTGAAACTGTGACACCCAATAAACGAATGCTTTTACATTCACCTATTGGTTCATCATACACATTGAATAAAATATCTTTGGGGAACTCGGTCTTTGATCTGGAAACAATTAATAGCTCTGTTTTGGTAGAGCTGAAATTGACAAGGTTTTGGTCACCCAAATCGGCAAACTTTTTTAGGTCTTTATTCACGTTTATGTAAGCGTCTCTTCGGGCGGGATCAATTCGTTCGTGTATTTTACCTTTTGAAGGAAGGGGCTCGAACGACTTGTGGAGAGTACTATCATCTGCAAAACTATTTATTGGGTTGCTGGTGATTTTCAACAATTTGTTGATATATATCAAAAATAGGGTTAGGGACAGTACTGAGCCTTGAGGTACACCAGCGTTAATTAGTTTAGACCCAGACGAACATCCGTCTAAGGAGACCGTAATGTATCGGTTGGTTAGAAAATTTTGAATCAGCTTCACAATATTGGGATGAAAACTATACGCAACGAGCTTGTGGATCAAGTTGGCATGCCAGAACGGATCGAATGCCTTGGAGATGTCTAAAGCGATAACGTATGTTTCACCACCTTTACCAAGTATGCTGTTCCAACAATGCGCTACATAGTTTAATAGAACGGTGGTTGATCTTTTGTTTCGAAAACCGTATTGACTGTCGGCTACTAAATGATTTACTTCCAAAAATTTTGAAATGTGTGTATTAATATAATGCTCGTTGACTGTGGATAGGACCGATAGTAAAGCTATTGGCCTAAAATTTGAGATATCGGATTTTGGTCCCTTTTTGGGGACGGCCTGGACATTTGCCAACTTCCAGCACGAGGGAAATATACCAGATTTGTAGGATTGGTAGAATATTTTAGTCAAAGTTGGTGCAAATTCTTTTGAAAAGGTTTTAGAATAATGGGTGGAATGTTGTTCATTCCTGAGGCTTTGTTGATGTTTCATCCCCTTAAAAGTTTAGCGACTATTTTGGCTTTGAAGTGGAGTTCATTCATATTAACTCCTGAAGACTGGATTTGGGGTATTTCTTTAGGGGTTTCCAAAACAGTGGAGTTCAGAGCAAAGCGTTCAGCGAACAAGTTAGCTTTTCTTGCGGGATCATTGACGATTAAATCACCATCAATAATAGGGGGAATAGAAGATTTTGTACCAGAATTTAAAGAATTGATGGCACTGTAGAAACTCTTTACAGAAATAGACATAGACGTAAGTTTTGGAGCTTTCGCTCTGTCAATTTCAGACTTTTTGTTTGAGATAATCTGGTTAGATATTTTGTTGGCCGTTAGATATTGGGATCGATTAGCGGGAGTTTTGTTATGAATCCATATGTTAAATGATCTACGTTTGTTTCTAAGTGCCGCTTTGGCAGCCTTTGAATACAAGTATTTTTGTTTGGGTTTTACAATGGAAAAAGGGATGAATTTATTGATAGCAAATTGTATGGTTTCTGTAAAGTTTTGAGCAGAAACATTTACACTGTCAGTGTAAAGACAATGACGATCAAAAGGGAAACCATGGAAAAAATTTTGAAGACCACTCTTATCCATTTTTGAGTAGTGAAATATTTTACGGGGTTTCTGAGCTGTAGTTTTAAGTTAATCAGTTTTGATAACTGATGAAATTAAATAATGATCGGAATTTCCAATACTACCTTTCGCTACATCGACACTTGTAATATCTGGCATTGTGGTAAGATAGAGATCTAGTAGAAAACTATTATCACCGCCATTACGGGGAGTGAAGGTGGGCTTTTAACAATTTGGAATAGGCCCTGAGACGCGACAAACATTTCTGCCAGCTTTCCACTATTGTCAACACCGTCGGTCGATTTGGAGAATTTCAACCATGATTTTGTTGACAGATTAGCACAATTGTTGTTGTTTTGCTTATTATTAATTTAGTATATATTCAATGAAAAGTTCTTTAATAAATCAGTATTTAGGTTATACTCAAATCAACAGTGTTTTATTTAGTGTGAAGTTCAAGTGCAAAAACATCAAAGATGAAGTAAGTATTTAGAATTTTACTATTCGGTAGAAGTTGTTTTTTTAATAATCTCTAGCTCATAAGAACAACCGATACCATTTTATGTGGTTATCAGTTTTCCTAATTGGAGAACTTTCTATTCGGTGGAAGTTGTTCTTTTAAGAGTCTCTGGCTCATAAGAACAACCGATACCATTTTATGTGGTTATCAGTTTTCCTAATTGGAGAACTTACTATTCGGTGGAAGTTGTTCTTTTAAGTGTCTCTGGCTCATAAGAACAACCGATACCCTTGGGACTTCCCGATATAGGATTTACCACAGATCTTATATTCGTCACTAATTATTCTTTAGGATCTTTGGATCCCTGTTAAACTTAAAAGTCGTTATACTCCTCATTCAATTCATTCCCACGAAACGAATTTATTATATGGCTAATTCTTTTATAACCCGAACAGATTTGGACAAAATCTGACCGACCCATTTTTGATTTGGCTGAGATTTTTTTTACGGGTTTTTTTTTTCGAAAAAAAAGATTTACGTAATCGAGGATTTTTTTTTTGGAAAATAGAGTTGTTCTAAATTACGAGAATTTCATGATTTTGGCCTGAAGACTTATTTTCAAAAATTCATAACTTTGGTTTTATCCTAGGACATTAAAGTTCAACTTTTTGTACCATAAATAATCCGAAAAATGTCGTTTTAGATATCAGTATTCAATAAAAATTATTACGAATTAAAAATTTCGCAACAACCACTACAGAACTGCACCCCCCACACGTAAAAAAAATAGGTGATTATTTTTATATTTATGAATTAAAATAGGTGATTATTTATATTTTTATTTCAAATTATTTTATTGAAATCAATGGTAGTTGAGTTAAAAATGAATAGCTATGTAATTAAAAACTTGTGTTTTAATTTAAAACCGACTGCAAATTTGGTCCCTTACTATAGTATTGACAACATACTCGGAACTACTTGGTACCGTACAAAGAGCTGGTTTAAAGTTGTTAAGACCATCAATACTTTGATCTGTGTCAAGTCATTAGTTTCGTTGTACATCTTAGCGATATTATAGACAACTGCAGTTGCCACTCTGACGGTTAAATAATTGCTAAGTTTCATTTGTGAAGCTAAAAGTAATTTTATTATTTATTAAAAAAATCTTATATATAAATTTTCAAATAGAAACCTTTCGTGAGAACCGGAAACCTCCGTTTCCACATCCCGAAAGTCATTTCGATACAAACACGAGTCGAACACAAAGCTTTGTTAAACCACGTTTGCTGTTGAGTTGTAGGATTTCTATACGGAGAAATTAAATATCGTTTACAACCATATCCGCCATCCCCGATAAGAATACTGTCATCAAATTCACCATCATCTATACATCTTTTAATGGATGAAAAATTAAAAATTGTTTGATCGTGAGCGCTTCCGGGACGGAAATTATTATCTGTAATAATTTTCAATTATCAATAATTTATTCTTTTAATATCTACATAATTATATTATACACATTTACCTTACTACAATATCTTGGAACTTGTAACGTCCGCTATATTCACCTAAACAATAATAAAACCAATTCATCTTCTTTTTCTAATTCAATAAAATTTTATTTCAATACTTTCAGTTCATTTTTACATCAATAATAATTTTTTTAAAATTTTTAAATAATTAACGGCCAGCTAAATTTCGAATATATTATAAAAAATAAACGAACGTACCAATTTTATTTTCATTTCTAACGAACAGATGTCGTTACTCAATTATTTTGCCGAATCTTCGTGTTGCACGATTCATTAGAAAAATGTGAATGTCAAAAAATCACATTTTTTTGATTTTGGAAAATTTGAGTTGGATTGTAATTGATTCCATGTTTAAGTTAAAAAGTGAAAACATCATCTCTATGTTTTCTCTCAAAAATAAAACAAAAGTTCAATTTGTTTCGGATACTTAAAAATTTAATGATTTTGTTTAATCCGTTTAAATATGATATATAAATGTGATAGTCGGTTTTCCTTATGCTAAGCCATTGTGTAGTGGAAATTATTAGAAAGGAAAAAATAAAACATGCTAATTATATTAATGTTGAATGAATAAATTTTACTGTAAAATATGGTTTTCAAAAAAAAAAGGCCAAGTCTATTATTGAAATAATTTTATTGCAAATAAACATCTATAAAACATAACAAGTTGGAATTTGAAGAAAGTTGGAATTTTGCTTCAACATTGTCACAAGTATTTGCACTTTGTAATCCAATTTCATTACTGTCTGGAAGTTCGATTAAGGGGAAATTAATATAACAGATTGCTACGTATTAAAATCATTTTGATGGTGTCCTAAGGAGACATGTAAAGGAAGAGTTTAATTAGTCTGGAATTAACCAATTGGAAGTACACGGAAATTAATACTGGTGATGAAGCAGCTTCAACAAAAAAAAAAAAAATACTAAAGTAAGATTAATTTTTTTTAAACAATTATATGTCAATCTTTTTATGTATATATATTATATTTCATTTTTTATTGAATTCCAAATTTTGATTTCCTACGGGAAATGTTAGGCTAAGGCCTTTGTTTAATATAAGAGATTCCCAAGATCGAACTCGTGTGTATATTTATAAATGTCCAGGCACGAATATATATATATGGATATATTTTAATACAATTTTGGCTATAAGAATAAAATAAAGTCCAAGCCACATACAGTGGCAGAACAATACGTGGCTCCGTATCAGGGCCAGAAGAAGACGTGGGCCGAAACAAAAACAGGTTGGAGCTGTTAATTATTTAACCCTTGGATTTACATAATTTTTTTTTGTATAATAAAGAATAGCGTTTATACGGTAAATTTAGTAATAGCAGAGAGCTATTTTTGGCGCGATAATTTAATAAACCTGGTGCGGTTTTTTTTCTCATATTTGGAGTAGGGTGTTGCCAACCAGTTTGGGCGTTGGCAAACCGGGTTTTTGTAATATTTTTTTTATTTAGAATATCATATTTTTTTTTGGAAAAATAAAGAATTGGCGAATGGGGTGGTAATTTGTATAAACATACAAATATTGTACATAATCAAATAAATGTCGTGATTTGTGTTTTTACAAAAAATTAATTCAGACTTTGGTACATTATAAATAATGTTCAAGGAATCACGATTGTATGCGAGTTTGGTTGTTTGTTGATGTTAATTAATTTTTTTAAAACTATTAATAAAAATTTACTTGAAATAAAATCTTCGGATCGAAGTAGGTGAAATCAATTGACTTCCAATGATCAAAACTATTAGTTGATCCGTAACTTAATTTTCATATATTATTTTGAAATAATTTTCCGTCATTTCATCAATCGTAATACAAAATCAAATATACGTTTATAAAAATAATCAATAAAATCATAAAAATGTTTTTATTCTGAAGAACATCAAAATAAAATTACAGACAAAGATATATTTTTATGATCGATAAACATAATGAACATTAGCAACAAATAATTTTCGCTAATAAATTTTAGGTCCAAGATACTATTAGTCTAAATCTTTATAAACAAAATCGTCACGATTGTGATATAACAAAAAAAAAAAATATATATATATCAAATCGTGATCAGATTTTAAAATATTTTAATTTCGAAATTAATAGTTAATATATTTTGTCTTTGAATATTTCATTATTGAAGTATTTTATACAGTCACAACTTAATAGTCAAATAAGTTTTTGTGTAATTAAATTTTTGGAGCTGCCAATACAGAGTACACTAATATGTATTGTAAAAGACAGCAGGGGCAGAGAAGCTTTAATGGTGAGGACGTGGTAGCGGTTCGGTCCCTCTTCAACGGGGTCCAGATCATACGAAGGGGAAATAGGGAGAAGGAAGTAGGACGGGTTTACAGACCTGTCCTACAGAGAACGAGACCTGGGGATCGAGGTGAGCCAGATCCACATTTGGAACAGATAGTTGTAGACCTCCTGGAACAGCTGATCTAGGATCTCCCTCTGTCAGAGCCGAATGTGGGCTGGCGTGAAAGGAGGAGGATCAGTAGGAATCGGAAATCGACCCTGAAGAAGAGGGAGAGGAATAAGAAGAGGAAGGAAGAGAGTCGCTTGGTCGTGGAGATGGAGTCTTCCTCGACCAAGGATACTTAAGCGGTGGAGCTGGTCGAGGAGGTTTCCATCTCATCGACCACGCGACAGGTAGAGGAGTGGATTGGACCACAGGAGGCTCCTGTCCCTGGTTGCTGGATAAGCTAAGCTTATGCATTTTTTTTTTGCTTGTTTGAAAAAAAAACCGTTTTGGGACAGCAATTTTTTTTTGGAGAATTTTTTTTTTTGTGCTGTCATTCGAATTTTTTTTTGTACATATTGTACATATTTGTAAATATTTTTGTAAATAATTTTTTTTGTATATAGATCCAATGTAAATATTTCTGGTACATATTTCTTTTGTACATATTTTTTTTAATTTTTTTTTTTGTTGGCATGTCATTTGACATATTTTTGTAAATAGAATGGATATATTTTTATTGTACACATTGTACATTATTGGAAATAATTCCTTTTTTTTTGTATACGATTCAAAATATTCTTTTTAAATAGGTGTTGTCGGAATTTTTTTTTGTTGTATTAGGTTTAAATAAATTCCTTTCTTAGCGGTACGCCTAACAAGCCATCCATGGGGCTTCTCCCTTTAACGATAATGACGTTCCTAGGTGGCCTATGACCATCGGGGTTATGCGATCGAAGAACATTGGTTTCTTCTCTTCATTCAGCGAGGAAGTTCTCAGGGACGAGGTGTGGTGTTGCTGTGTTTGTACTTAGGTGCAAACCAGTAGTACCATTCTTTGCTCAGAGGCTTCTTCGGTGTAATGAAGAGAAGAACCAATTATACTTTTGCTTTCAGGATCAGAGGCTTCACCTCATACAAATTCAAAAACTTTTCCATTTTTCCATTTAGCTTTACAATAGACAATTTTTCATAGAGTTTAGGATTTGAAGTCTGGTGCTCGGGAGCGTTCTTCAACTTTTGCATTAGGTTTAGTTGTAATTTATTTTTAGGTTAAATAAGCACAACTGGGTCAGTAGAAATGGACCTAAGGTCTAATCGTGACAGTTGTGATTGTTTTATTAGGTTGGGGAGAAACTGTTCTGTAGAATCTGGTCGTTAGGGGCTTTTCTAGTCGGTTCTCACATGCATTGTTGGAGTGGGGTCGCGAACGCGATATTTTAGATTTAAACAAAATTGATATTGTAACCATACTTACTTTTTAAATTGTCTCCAGACGAATCTTGATTTTGGGAATCTCTTATCTATATATTAAATAAAAAAATAAATTAAATCAAAACAATAAAATTTTGAAAATAAATAATTAAAATTTTTATTAAACAAAATAATTTTTGATAAAATAAAAACGTCAAGATTTAAATAAATATTTTTATTTTTTTTAAAAAGAAAAATTAATCAATATTTTGAAGCTAAGACGGAGCCAATAATTAAGCAATTTTCTAAATATTTTTTATTTTTCAATTTTTTTTTAAAATAAATAAATATTTTATTTAGGGGTGCTATCGTCAATAAATAATTTTAGGTATATATATGAGTCTGAAATTTCAGTATATCTGAAATTAAATAAATCAATTATATTTATATATATATATATATATATATATATATATATATATATATATATATATATATATATATATATATATATATATATATATATATATATATATATATATATATATATATATATATATATATATATATATATATATATATATATATATATATACAATATTTTAGGAATTTTTGTGAAAGGTGAAGCAAAATTGAGTACAACGGTAATCTTTTTGTTCTTTTACGAAGTTTGTTCTTACAAAAATTTTTGTGTTTTCGAATTGGGCGTTCGTTGTTTTTTTTCGTTTTTGCGTTTTTCATTTTTTTTTACATTTCCATCGTACTAACTACATTTTTTTTTGGAATTGGTTTTAATATTGTTGTTGATTGCGAGTTCATAATTTTACGGGTTTTACCATCGAAATGTCAAACCAAATAGACGTTGACCAAACCAAATAGACCGTTCTATGGTCTGGAACCCAGCGAACTACAGGTCGAATGTCTGGTTCGGGGTGTGAACTTCGGGGGGGCCAATTGGGCAGAGGAACTGCGAAACCACGCAGATCATGGTGCAGTTCCAATAACGGTGTCTCATGCGAGAGATTTGATAGAGGAATCTCAAATGGTGGTGCAGGCAGCACAACTTGTTTTAGATCAGGTACGACGACTTCAGTCACCGATTAATCAGACCTTCTTAGATGGTTTGGCGAATCGAGTGTTGCATTACACAGGTAGGATGAATAGGTTGGGTCCTCGCAATGACTTGCAAGAAGCCCGCACCTACGCTATCTCGCAATTGTCACGCGCTTGGGATATAATAGGATCGCTGTCAACTCGCCCAGTTATGCAGAATAAACCAGGAGTATCATCTGCTCCATCTGCTTTTCAACCAGACGAGAGATCCACACCGATCTCAGTACAGCCAATAACGGAAACAATACATAGTTTGAATCGACCAAACCATCAACAACAGAGACGGTCAGATCAATTACCACCGGGTTATTTCCAGCAATCGGGTTTGAGAGCTGAGGACTTTGTAATACCACAATTGGGTCCATCATTCCAAGCTGAACACTTACACAACAATCCAGCATTGGTACAACAACAATCATTAAATTATCCATCAGTACCACAGGTACAACCACCGCCATACAACCAACCTCCTCAGGTATGGCGTGACGCGGCTCCAGCGTTAGCACCAGTGGAGTACCGAGGGGTTCGTGGGAACAATTTGAGTCGTTATGACTCAAATTGGGTTCCAACCTTCACAGGAGATGGTCACTCTCCTGATGTTCATGAGTTTGTTCACAGAGTTGAGGCGGCTGCCAGGAGGGACCGTGTGAATTGGGACGACCTTAGGTCTATCGTTCCACGGTATCTCAAGGGGGCTGCCGACCGATACTATTTGAACTTAACTCATGAATATGAGGTGGTGACCTATCCAGTGCTACGGGAGGGACTCCTACAAACCTTCGGTACGCTCACTGATGATAAGGCGATCTTGCGAGTTCTTCTGAACCGCAAACAAAAGTCAAAGGAGAGCGTGTATGAGTATCTGGTGGAGATTGGTTCGTTAAATCGTCGTTTAGCACGTCCATTTGCTGACCGTGAAATGTTGGAGATTACTCGGGAGGGACTGAGTGTGGAACTCAAAAACGCTACTCTAGCTGCAACAATACATCCAATTGATGAACTTCGTACACTATGTCAGAAGTTTGAACGTTTGTGGTCCACACCAGTGCCGACCAGAACATCAAACTTAAGAACTAGTGAGCTACAGCATATGGATGACAATGAGGTGGATGTGGAACTAGATCGAGATGGATATATTGAAACGATGGATTCAACACAGTCCGAACAACAGCCCGAAGAAAACGACGAGAGATGTAGGACCGCAGGACGATCTACCACCAAGGAAAACCGAATAAAATCATCTAGTATATTTAATTTCCCATCATTACATCGAACGTATTTTAGACGTCTTGAACGTTACATCAGATATTGGAGGATGAGGAAATTATTTCGTAAAGCTTGTATTTCATCTATCCTTTCAGAAACAAAGGATCCTCGGCCGCGATTAACAATTAGGATTTTGGACAAACATATTTCAGGACTATTGGATAGTGGAGCGTCAATCACAATACTTGGAAGAAATTCCTTGGAATTATTGGAATCAGCAGGTACAACTTACCGTAAGTACACTTCGTGTATTCGTACGGCAGATGGTACTGCAACTAAAATTTTAGGTTACATTGAAATTCCAATAACTGTGAATGGCTCCACTAAACCAATGCGGTTCCATAAAGCCCCTGGATTACGAGAAGAGCTCTACCTGGGCATAGATTACTGGGAGAAATTCGGTATTGTTCCTTCTTTTGTTAGTGAACTGACTCGTACGGAGCCAATAACTTTAAATACACACAACCTCACCACTGATCAGCAACATGAACTGGATATGATCAAGGATTCTTTCCCGTCATTTGAAGTGTCTGGACTCGGAAAGACTTCTTTGGTTGAACATGTCATCGATGTTGGTGATAGTGCACCTGTTAAACAGAGGCATTATCCCACATCGCCGGCTGTTCAACTAAAGGTTTATGCCGAACTCGACCGAATGCTTCAAATGGGCGTGATCGAAGAGAGTAACAGTTCTTGGTGCTCGCCAGTGGTTTTGGTACAAAAAGAATCTGCTAAAAACAGATTATGTATTGATAGCCGTCGTGTCAATTCACTAACTAAAAAGGAGGCTTACCCACTTCCCTTGATTGATGGCTTACTAGGTCGTCTAAATAGCACGAAGTACATTTCAAGTATTGATCTCAAAGATGCTTTCTGGCAGATTCCTCTGGCAGAGGCATCTAGAGACAAGACAGCCTTCACAGTGCCTGGTCGTCCATTGTATCAATTCCGGGTTATGACCTTTGGATTGTGCAATGCTCCCCAGACAATGTGTCGGCTAATGCACAAAGTGATACCACATCAATATCACGAAAATGTCTTTGTTTATTTAGATGATCTATTGGTAGTCTCTTCCACGTTCCAGGAACATATGGAATTGCTGTCCAAAGTCTCTTCATTGTTAAGAGCGGCTGGGTTAACAATAAACCTCAAGAAAAGTAAATTTGTTCTGAGAGAGGTGAAATACTTTGGATTTTTGGTTGGTGAAGATGGTCTTCGAACAGACCCTGACAAGGTAAGAGCTGTAGCAGAGTATCCAGCTCCATCTACAGTAAAACAAATACGTAGACTATTGGGAATGGCTGGGAGGTACCAACGTTTCATACCAAATTATGCAAGCGTGGTATCACCGATTACGGATTTATTAAAGAAAAGTTCTGGAAAATTGAAATGTACATTGGAAGCGCAAGCTGCTTTCGAAAATTTAAAACGATTGCTGACTACAGCACCGGTATTAATAAACCCTGATTATAATAAAGAGTTCTTTATTAGATGCGATGCAAGTCTGACAGGGCTAGGTAGTGTGTTGTATCAGGTTGATACTGACGGACAAGAGTGTCCGATAGCCTTCATGTCGAAGAAATTAAATAGAGCTCAAAGGAATTATTCAGTTTCTGAGCTTGAATGTCTTGCGGCAATTCTTAGTGTGAAGAAATTTAGGGGCTATGTTGAAGGTCACCGATTTACAATTGTGACTGATCACTCAAGTCTGAAGTGGCTTATGTCACAGAAAGACTTGAGTGGTCGTCTGGCTAGGTGGAGCCTAAAACTCCAACATATGGATTTTACCATTGTCCACCAAAAGGTACCCAAAATATAGTCCCTGATGCTCTATCTCGTCTTTATGACGATACACACGAGGAATTGACGGAAGCATTAACACATCACATTAACGACATTAAAATCGACAATGAAGGTTATCGGCACAAAGAGTATACGGATATGATAGCTAAAGTTCAATCATCACCAAAGGACTTTCCATCAGTTAAAGTCGTGGATGATAAGCTATACATACGTATTGAGCCAAGACCTGATGCAATACCCAACGATGTTCCTGTGTGGAAACTCTGGGTACCAAAACCGATGACTTCCAACATGATTCAGAAACATCATGATGATAGTACTGCTGCGGTGGTGTGGAGGTGTTAAAAAGACATTAGAATTACTTCGACGTCTTTATTATTGGCCGGGCATGGCGTCACAGGTACACAACTATGTTGTGTCCTGCGACACATGTAAACAAACAAAAGCCACGAATCAGATATTGCGTCCTCCGATGCAATATCAATTCGAAACAGCACGTCCATGGCAGAGAATCTATATAGATTTTTTGGGACCGCACCCTCGTTCTACACTTGGGAATACGGTGTTATTGATAGTTCTGGATCATGCTACGAAGTTTGTACTACTGAAACCACTTAGAAACGCAACTTCACCGAAGGTGAATGCTTTTCTAAGGAATGAAGTGTTTCTTACATATGGGGTACCAGAGTTTCTACACAGTGACAATGGAAAACAGTTCACTAGTAGGAACTTTCAAAGCCTTTTGTCAGATTTCGGCATCAAACACATTAGGACCGGTGTCTATAGTCCTCAAAGCAACGCGTCAGAGCGGGTCAATAGGTCAGTCCTAGCAGCAATTCGAGCGTTCATAAAAGGTCAACATACCAAGTGGGATTCACAAATTGGTGAAATCGCATATGCACTGCGGGCCGCAGTACATTCAGCTACCAAGTACTCACCGTACTATCTATTATTTGGTCAACATCCAGTTTCGGATGGAAATACTTACCATTTGTTGAGATCACTACACAAGCTTGGTGAAGATGCTGGTGAGGAAATAGAACGCTCTGATCATTTGACTCTGCTTCGGAATTTAAAAGCAGCAACAACAACAACAAAGTCGCAACATCAGTATAATCTGCGATCAAGACTACGGACTTTTCAACCACAACAACGGGTGTTTGTACGGCAACATCATTTGAGTGACGCTACAAAAAAGTTCTCGGCAAAATTGGCTCCAAAGTTCTTACCTGCAATGATTAAAACTAAGATTGGAAATGTACTCTATGAGTGCATAGATATGAGCGGTAAGAATCTTGGAGTTCATCATGCGAAGGACATCAGGGAATGATGTCCTTTCGTTAGGTAGGGTCGTTCCTCTGGCTAGTTGTCCTCGCTGTGGTCCACACCTCCCGTGTCATACTTACTGGTTGTATCGGGGTGTCCATAGTGCTGACGTTCGGATGGATGGTCGGTCTCAGTACTCAGTGAAGTTCTTAGGGACCTCATGAGTGTTGGAACCGGTCATCGGTCCTGACACCAGTGACTGTGGGTTACTCGATCCCAGATACAGATTAGTTGTGAGAAGTAGTTCGGTGGTTTCTGGCATAGAGGGGGTGACGACGTTTTTGTGATTTCAAGGGTAAATATCTTGGTTTTTACCTTGAATTCATGGTGTAACGTCCGCTATATTCACCTAAACAATAATAAAACCAATTCATCTTCTTTTTCTAATTCAATAAAATTTTATTTCAATACTTTCAGTTCATTTTTACATCAATAATAATTTTTTTAAAATTTTTAAATAATTAACGGCCAGCTAAATTTCGAATATATTATAAAAAATAAACGAACGTACCAATTTTATTTTCATTTCTAACGAACAGATGTCGTTACTCAATTATTTTGCTGAATCTTCGTGTAGCACGATTCATTAGAAAAATGTAAATGTCAAAAAATCACATTTTTTTGATTTTGGAAAATTTGAGTTGGATTGTAATTGATTCCATGTTTAAGTTAAAAAGTGAAAACATCATCTCTATATTTTTTCTCAAAAATAAAACAAAAATTCAATTTGTTTCGGATACCTAAAAATTTAATGATTTTGTTTAATCCGTTTAAATATGATATATAAATGTGATAGTCGGTTTTCCTTATGCTAAACCATTGTGTAGTGGAAATTATTAGAAAGGAAAAAATAAAACATGCTAATTATATTAATGTTGAATGAATAAATTTTACTGTAAAATATGGTTTTCAAAAAAAAAGGCCAAGTCTATTATTGAAATAATTTTATTGCAAATAAACATCTATAAAACATAACAAGTTGTAATTTGAAGAAAGTTGGAATTTTGCTTCAACATTGTCACAAGTATTTGCACTTTGTAATCCAATTTCATTACTGTCTGGAAGTGCGATTGAGGGAAATTAATTTAACAGATTGCTACGTATTAAAATCATTTTGATGGTGTCCTAAGGAGACATGTAAAGGAAGAGTTTAATTAGTCTGGAATTAACCAATTGGAAGTACACGGAAATTAATACTGGTGATGAAGCAGCTTCAACAAAAAAAAAAAAAATACTAAAGTAAGATTAATTTTTTTTAAACAATTATATGTCAATCTTTTTATGTATATATATTATATTTCATTTTTTATTGAATTCCAAATTTTGATTTCCTTCGGAAAATGTTAGACTAGATTAGATTAGATTAGAAGGGTTGGACAGGTTGCACGAGGCAAAACTTGTCCTGGCACGCAGACTCTGCGGTCCATAGCGCCGAATGTTAGGCTAAGGCCTTTGTTTAATATAAGAGATTCCCAAGATCGAACTCGTGTGTATATTTATAAATGTCCAGGCACGAATATATCTATATATATATATGGATATATTTTAATACAATTTTGGCTATAAGAATAAAATAAAAGCTATAAGAATAAAATAAGAATAAAATAAAGTCCAAACCACATACAGTGGCAGAACAATACGTGGCTCCGTATCAGGGCCAGAAGAAACTTGCAGTCTGCATCACAAATTGCTTGCATATTTATGGAAGAATAATTTTTACGATTTCTAAATATTTCAGCGTCGTCTCCTCCGGGCGATCGAATTGGTATATGACAACCGTCAATACAAGCAATGCATTTAGGAATACGCTTTAAAACATAGAAATCAATTATGATTTTTGTTCGTCAACACTACTTGATGGCATTTTGATGAATCGTTTTGATAATTTTGCGATTGCTCTAGATATTTTATTTATTGTAATACAGGCGGTTGATTGACAGACGCCAATTAGATCACCGGTAACTAGTGTATAATTACCTGTAGCAAAATATCTTAACGTGAGCATTAATTTCTGCTTTACAGACAATGGTAACCCACGATTATCGCAATGGTTGCTTTCACTTTCTATAAAAGATGATAAATAAATAAAAGTAAGTTTAGTTAACCAAAACCGTCTCTTGAATTCTGCATCATTGTAATAATTTTCATCAATTTTTGTTCGATAACATTTTTTGGTCATAACATTTTCATCAACAGGCGAATCTGAACTGGATGATGAATACAACGATTCAAATGAACTATCCATATTTATTATAAAAATTTAATTATTCTTTTATTATTTATTCTAATTTTATTATTTCTTTTATAATAGGTATTGAGAATATTTAAGAATATTTTACATAATGACATAAACGCAATATGTCAAAATTTCGATAGTTTCGAAAAAACAAAATTATTTTTCGATATTCTGTAGCATTAGCTATAGTGATGAATTTGGATCACTGCAACTAATGCTACATACTAAATCAATACTTATAGTGAGGTTTATAAATACGAAAAGTGTTGCTATAGCACTAGCTGTAGTAGAAGCAACGACTATAAATTCGGGCCTAAACACTCTTTATTTATTTTAGATAATGACTAAAAATTAGTTTTAAAATTTTATTTGTTTATAACAATGGACATTTGTTAATAATTTTTACAAATAACAGTTTTTTTTTTAAATTGCATCTCTAGTCTTTAAAATAAAACAGACAAAAAGTGTGTTTCTCTACCAGAACCGAAATTATGAATCTTTGAAAACAAGTCTTCAATATTGGAGAAACAATACAAAAATTGGATATCCGTATGGGCCAACATAGGTATGATTGTAGCAAAACAATTTATAACAACAATGTTTCTGCTCTAGCAAAACATTCGATAGACAAAAAACATATGTTTAAATTTGATGAAGTTGAAATATTGATTAAGGAAAAAAATAAAAATAAATTACAAATTTATGAGGTGTGCCAAATGCTTGGAAGTGAAGAATCAATATATAATTTTAAAAATAACAAAAAAGACTTTTCTAATAATTATTATAATTTGATCAAAATGTTTTAAAAGTTTTATATTAATAATGAGATCTAGTACTAGATTTTATAATTTTTTAATTTTAACGTTGTAACGCATGTTAAAATTATATTTTACTTTTTGTTTATTGTTTTTATACCAATGTCAAATGCTTTTAAATTTTTTAATTTTTATATTATTGTTATACATATATAATCCTGAAGATGGGCCTAGCCCGAAATATATAGATTTTTTAACAATAAATATTTATATTAATTCAAAAAACGGGTTTAATTGAGGATACACAAATAAAAAAATAATTAAAGAAATCCTGGCAATACAAAAAAAGCCTTTTTTGACCCAAACGAGTATGGTGTCATTTGAAAGAGCACCTAATTTAAGAAATATTGCAAAATTTTTTTCTATGCACAGTTTTTGAGTTATTGTTAAAAAAGTACTTTTTGCTATGTTTACTTTTTTACTATTTTTAAATTTTGATACTGATTTACAGAATATTTCCAATTTAAACCATTGACAAACAGGTTATATCTTTATTTAGTTAACATAAACAGCTATGGATAAGATTGGGGATAAGATTTAACCTCAAATAACATTTGTTGTGTCATTTTTGTTCAATGTAGATGTGATTGACTTTGACTATTGACGTTTAAGATTAAAAATTTATTTTGTTACGTATGGTTCTGCATTTATAGCTATAAGTATCTATATATACTTCAAATCAGAAGAGTAGCAAAGAATTTTCCTAATGGAAAATGTTTTTTGAATAAAATATATAAGATTATATCAACATTACCATAACCGTAAAATTACCAAAAAGTTTGAAACTATGAAATGAATGAATGAATGAAATTTGAAAATCACTTTATGCAGTAGCCACCCTTTTATAAACAACAATCTAACAAATAAGTTTTCATATATTAAATCAATCCAATAGAATGCAATCTGGAATTAATAAGGCTGTGCAACTTGGTTACGGACAACCCTGCTTCATGGTACATGATCGACATTAACAAAATCCTACTGTATTAATTTAATCAACTTTAAACAGATCGTACTCAAAATAATTCATGAAATTGAATTAATTTTCACTATGGCAGAAAAGTTAATTAAATAAATGAAGAAAAATTATGATTCATATGTATTAAATTATATATTATTTATACTGAATCTTCATGAATAAAATTTGACTTACAATACAATACGCATTTTTGTACATTTTTACATAAAAAAATTAAAATAGCATTATGATCTCGGTTACACTAAATATATGTACATAATATGTTTACTGTAAGAGTATTACAAACAACAGAATCTTTTGCATAATTTATTCAAAAAAATAACATATGTTTCATTAGTTTAGGTTTCTATATTATCAAACACAATGGCCAAAAGCTTAAGAATTACATTTTTCAAAATTTTGATTACAAATTAATGTTAAAATTTTAATTTGGATCGTAATAAAGAGATTAACAAAAAAAAATTTTTTATTTAACAAAACTTCTCAAGGTAGAGCTCACTACCTACATTGCCTATAATACCTAACAACATTTATTATATTTTGTGTATGTAACTTCAAAACTATAAAAAAAATTGAAGCTTTCTTTTAAATTCAAAACTTTTATGTATTGAAAATAATATACACAAAATAAAAGGCAGCTGAATGCAGTTTGATAATCTCTTTTCATTTATAGAAAAAAATATATTTTTAAATTCAATTATGAGGACTGTCGGCACTTGGTGAAACATTTGAATATAAATTAAAAATTGAAAACAGTTGTTGTTATTTCGCCAATACTTTTTATTTTATTTTTTTCAATGTATTTCAGCTTACGCCATTATCAAGAGCGAATCAAAATAGTACATTATGATGGTAGGACGTAGAGCTAAAGATTTTGATGTGGAGTTTGCAAATCGAGGCGCTAGCCGAGATTTGCACCCACATTAAGTCCAAAATAGCTTACGTCCGTGCATCATATACTATTTTTTATTCGCCGCAAGCAAAATATTTAAAAAAAATCTGTTAATTCTAATTTTAATCTATAAATTTGCATAAATTTTGAAATAAAAATATGTGGAACAAGTAACCTTTGACAAAATATTTGTTATATTTTCCAAATTAAAGTATAACTATGACAACAGATGATAACAACTATTTTAATTGGATAATGAAATTTTGAATTTAACGGTTGCTTTGATAAAAAATTCTATTTTTCATAGAATTTAAACAAATACAAATGTTTTTTACTTTTTTGGACGTAACTATGAGAACAAAATAAATAGTTAAAAAGTGACACTTTAAGGCCGCAATCACTTCAGTGGTTAAAATTTTTTGATGATAATAAATTGTTCGAAAAAATAATGAACAACTAGAATTTTAATCGGACTAAAAATCTTTAAAATTAAATATCTCAAGAACACGAATTAATGCGTCTTTGTAAATTTGATATATTTTAAAGTAAGGTTAGACCTATATTCAAAAAAAAAACTTAAAATTTAATTGATTTTAAAATTTTTTGTTAATGGAAGTTGTTTGAAAAAATGAAGAAAAATTCGAATTTCAGTCGTACTAAAAATCTTTAAAATTAAATATCTCAAGAACAAAATTAACGCCTCTGAGTTAATTTGATATATTTTAAAGTAAGGATAGAACTATTTTCAGAAAAAATATTAATTAAATTCCAATTGATCTTCGACCCTGGCGCCATCTTTAAAAAAGTTTTTTTAATATTTTTATTTAAAAATTAATTATAAAAACAATTAACTAATTTGTTTTCAAAGGACTAACTAATTATCTATCAAACAAATAAAAGTTTGATGAAATCCGGTATAGCCGTTCTTGAGCAATTTAATTTCAAAGTTACATCGGATTGGCAGAGTTTTCATTTTTCATGCATGTTGGGGTGCCCCCTATGCTCAAACCATGCACTTTAAAATTTTTTTAAATAAGTTGTATTTTTTATTTTGTCCATACTACTTATACGGCAAGTTTCAGGAAAATCAAAAATGGTCAAGTTTTCACAACTCTGTCTAGAACACGTTTTTCATCAAATTGAAACTTTTTACAAAATTCTAAAAATATATATAAAATTCAAAAATTCTCAAGTTGTGAGCTGCTAGATCCCTCATTTTAAGGAGACCTGAACAAGGTATAATTTGATATATACTCCTCGCCTATGTTGGTTCAAAACCGGTTTTTTTGAAAATCTCTAAAAACTTTTTTTGAGTTTTCTTTAAATTTTGAAAAAATCATATATTGTTTAATATACTATAGTAAAGAAATTTTGAAAATTTGAAAGTGGGATTAACACGGGATCAAAAGTTACAGTAAAACATAAGAGGTTATGTCAACTAAAACTGGAATATTAGTCTCGATTTAATATTTTTACTTGTAAATAACAGTAGGTTCAAATTTAAAAAGGTTTAAAAATTCAAAAGCTGCTTTAGTAAGTAGTTTAATAGTAGTTTAATCAATGAGTGTATAATGAAATAGTTTATTATCAAGCAAAAGTTTAAAATTTGAGCGAACCACGAGCGAGAATTTTAATTTGCGAGAGAATAAATTTCATTAAACACGAATCGATTACAATACTTTATTCTCTGACAAAGAATTTGGTATTATAAAAAATAAAAACATTTTCTTCAATTAAAACAATAAATCTTTATTGTTTTATTGGATAAATCAAATTTCTTTTTAAAAAACCCTGATGATAAAAAACGCCCATCTCATACAATCAACCAACTGAAACGAAATAAGAGAACTTAACTCAAAATTTGATTTTTGAACAAAACTTATTCAAGCAATTGTGATTACAATTTGAAAATAATTTTAATGAAATCAAAACAATTTGACCAATTGGAATCATACCAATTGAATAATGATAATTTTTTTATAGGAAAATTTTCATTAGACAATAGGTTAAGTTCATTAGGCTATAGGTTAAAAAACAATACATTAATACAAACTGTTATTATCGAAATAACATACAAATGAAGCTGATATATTTAAATGGAAGAGAATAATAGTTATTTTTCTACTTCAAGCTACGAAAATGTCATTTTAATATATAGTAAAACCTATGTGAAAGGGAAACTTTTTCTAAGTAGTGACTGAAAATGTTTTCAGTCACTAGGACTGAAAGTAAATAAGTTTCGGTAGTCGCCTACAGGTGGTGGTTATTTAAAGGATTGAATATTTAATTGAATATTTGAGATTTGGATCGAATCAAATCGAAACTAATCATTATATCAATTGTGTGTAATTATTTAATTAAACTAATAATGAGTGTGTTTTTTTTCTATATCGGAGAAATCGGAGCGATAAAATAAAATTTGTATCAGATATATCGTATAATTTTTTCCTCCGATAATTAACTGTAAGATATAAAATATATTCTCTGAGTTCTTTCCGCCAAAAAAAAAAATAAAGAAAAATTTATTAAATTTTTTTAAGTGTAATATGTAAGTGTAATATGTGTAAAATGTATTAAAGTTTTTAATTGTTAAGTTAAGCTTTTAAGTTTTTTTCCTACAATTTTTTAGATTTATACTTTAAACGATGACTTCCAGTCGGTAAAAAAAGCATCTGTAATATCTGTAAAAGTTTTTAGAGAAAATATATGAACTATTTTCATTATTCATATTGTCAAATTATCTACTAAAAACTTACAAAACGACATATCTAAATTTGACTGTGTAGAAAATAAAAAAGATTGGATTTTGTATAAAGCATCTTTACCAGTGTAAAATAATGTTATTATTGTGTTCTCCTGTTATTATTCCATCTGTAGTCGAACACAATAATAACATATTATCTACACTAGTAAAAATGCGATATATAATTGTTTATTTTTTACACAGTCAAATTTAGATATGTCGTTTTGTAAGTTTTTAGTAGATGAATTTGTAAATATTATCATTTATATTTACAAGCGTAGAAAAAATAGCGTTTTCTACGCGTGGTAAAAACGTGTTTGCGTTCCTGAACAAACCGTCCAGTCACGCAGAAAGAGACGTTTTCACCACTTGTATAAAAATCTACTATTTTTTATCTAGAACGAAAAGTGAAAGTACGAGTTTTAAAGTACGAGCTAGTTGTTTACGGCCTAAGCGTCTAGACGAGGCCGAAATTACTAGTGAGTACCTTTGAAAACACTTTTCGTTTGAGGTAAATACAAAATTTTATTTCATACTGGAAATTTATTAAAATAAAAAGAAACGAGTTTTAAATTTTGCTCAAAAAGTTGAACTTTAACGTCCTAGGACTTTATAAAATTTTATAAAGTCCTAGGACGTTAAAGTTCACCGTTTATGGTACAAAAAGTTGAACTTTAATGTCCTAGGACTTTATAAAATTTTATAAAGTCCTAGGACATTAAAGTTCAACTTTTTGTACCATAAATAATCCGAAAAATGTCGTTTTAGATATCAGTAGCTAGATTCTGGTTGTATGAAATTATTTCGTGGAATGAAATTTTGTACCAAATGAGATTTTTGCTTTCCGGTGCAGTCGAATGAGAAAATAAATTCCGCATTTGTGAGATGAACTGTCAAATTATCTCGTCAACAAATTTGTATATGAAATGAGATTATTTGCTTTGAAATTTTGTATAGAAACACAAAAATAGAGAAAAATGTCGAAAAAAGATTACGATAAATCAAAAAGATATTTTAGTTGATTTGTGGCGATTTTTGCACATGTTTCCCGAAACACGTTTTTGCTTTTAAGGATAGCAGGATTAGTTTAAATTAAAATTATAGTTATCTTTTAAATACATAATTAAATAATTATTAATTACAGTTTAAATTAAATAAAATTAAATAATTATTAATTATTAATTACAGTAAATGTCGTCTACTATCAATAAATGTTGTCTACTATTAATTAAATAGCCTGTCAAGTTCAAGAAGTACAATATTCTGTAACAGTTCGTTTATGGTTTTGGAAGGTTTATCATTAAAAATTGAAATGGTTGAATGTTCCATCAACATAGTTCCATCAACGTTCCATGTTCCATAGACATTAAAAATCTAAATAATTTGTATATACTCTATTGTTCTAATCGTTATAAGGATTTCTTCAACAACAGTTTCATCAAACGTACCTTGCATGAAACACACTAAAGTACTTTCACGATGTGTTTCTTTTTAACATCAATTCTCAACACAATAAAGGGTAATTAAAGAATAATTTTACAATTAAACTAACTAACGAGAGAAAAACAAATAAAAAACAGTAAATAAACTGACAGATTAATTCCATTTTAAAAAATTTGTACTAGTTTAGAACTTGTACTAAAAACAATATATCGAAAAGAGAACGAGAATACAATCTAGTGGAATGGAATTATTTAGTGAGAATTCAAAATTCGAGAAAACAAATAATTCCATTCCACTTCATTTTTTCTCACAGAACCAGAATCGAGGTACAGTATGGAATAAAAAAAAGTCCAAGCGGCACGTATATCCGCTAGAAATAGGTAGATTTCGAGATCAGACAGTTTTGTGTGCCAGTAGAATCTGATGTATCAGATTAGTTTAAACAACACAAACTAATTTAAAACAGATATCGAACAAATTTTACAAAGAAAATTAGCTACATATAAGCAAAACTATATCTGTCCAGTTTTGCAACAAAAAAATATCAAATCTACCACAGAACATGTGTGTGACAATTTATGACACAAGCCTACGCTATATTATATGTCGTCCAATTACTGCAAAATATCAAAATAGTTTATTTCTAAGAAAAAAAAATAATTTCTTCTATTCAAACCTTTTTATTTTTTTTTCATTGACTGTTATAAGGTTTTTGGAAATTGTAGTTATGGATTGTTGCAAACTTTTTTGTTGAAGCCAACAAGTCAAAAACCTCGAACTGCAGAAGTTTATATTTATAAGAAACGGATTAAAATGTTTCCACAGATTCTAAATTTATGAAGTTTTTAAAAATATTAGTATCCAAACGTTATAATGGATTAAAAAAACGAATTTTTTTCTAGTATAAAGCCCCTAGTTATTTAACCATGTGTCAGATTTTTCTGATTTACGAACTTGTCCAAGATATTAATAAAACACACATGTTTACGGAAGGGTTTTTGATCTGGCTCTACAAATGCGACCGTGAGAGTGCCGGTTGGTTCAAACGCATTTGGTCTTTTACAAGCTTTTTTTGTTGGAGTCGCTCACTCAGAAACCTCTAACTGCAGAGGTCTTTTTTTTTAAAGAAACTGATTAAAAAGGTTTTAAAGATTCTAAATTTATGAAGTTTTTAAAAACATTAGAATCTAAGCGGCCGTTATAACGGATCTAAAAAACAGAGTTTTTTCTAGTATAAAGCCTCTAGTTTCTTAACCATGTGTTGGATTTGGCTGATTTACAAACTTGTCTAAGATATTAATAAAACGCACATTTTTAGAAAAGGTTTTTTGATCTGGCTTTACAAATGCGACCGTGAGAGTGCCGGTTGTTTCAAAAAAAAATTTTTTTTTGCAAACTTTTTTGTTGGAGCCACTCACTCAGGAACTTCTAACTGCAGAGGTCTACTTTTAAAACAAATTGATAAAAAAGATTCCAAAAATTCTAAAAAAATTCTAAATTCGTTAATTTTTTTGAAATATTAGTATCCAAACGGCCGTTATAACGGTTTTAAAAAATCAATTTTTTTTAGAAAAAAGGCTCTAGTTCCTTAATAACGTGTCGGATTTTGCTGATTCACGAACTCGTCCGAGATATTAATAGAACACAAATGTACAGAAAATTTTTTTGATGTCCTTTAACAAACGCGACCGTGAGAGTGCCGGTCGTTTTCGTTATATCTCATATCGTGTATATATATATATATATATACATATATATATATATATATATATATATATATATATATATATATATATATATATATATATATATATATATATATATATATATATATATATATATATATAATATATATATATATATATATATATATATATATATATATATATATATATATATATATATATATATATATATATATATATATATATATATATATGTATAAATTTTTTTTTTTTATTTTTTCGTCTCCGCTTAGTCGTCGTCATAGTCGTTTGGCACAAAAATTTTTCCGAAATTCCGAGATGAAGCCCATTGCGATAGGTAGATTTTTATATGAAATCTACCTAAAACTTATAGAATTATGATGAAACGCAGAGCTTACTATTTTGAGCTGAGATTTTAAGAAATTTTCCTTAAAACATTCAAACTTAAAAATGAATTTAATTATTTAATTAATTTTAATTGAATTTGTATTGATCGTGCAAAAAATGTAATAAGCATTTTGGGCATTAAAAGTTTTACCGATTTCGGATATATTAGAGATCTCGACTTCGTCTCGATCTCAAAACATATATCCTCAATCGGTAAAGCGTCTACTGCCCTTGATACTTAAATTACTAGTTCTTTAATAGCAGATGAAAAGTATATTTTCAAGCAGGCTTAATCCCATGTGAAAATGGGATTTTTCTTCTAGTGTAAAAATGTTTTCACTAAATAAAAAATTATAGTTGCTATTGTATTTTGATGTAATTTTGCAAGGTTTTTAAAACAAAACAACCATGAAAAAATAGAATTTGAATTTTGAATTTTATGTTGTCGATTTTTAATTAATAATTTAAAATAAATATCGTTTATATATTTACTATGATAGAAAAAATTGCATTTCCTACGCGAGATAAAAACATTTTACGTTCGTGAAATTGTCCCACTGGACGCTAACGCGTCACGTGAACGAATTTTCACTCACGAGAAAGTAGCGTTTTCATTCATCTCTTATAGTAAAATGTTTTATTATTTTAAAATGATACTCATGCAGTTCTTTTGAATTTAACAGACAATTTTTTAATCGCCTTGTTGGATTCATCATGTCTTAATCGATACATTTTCCCTGTAGTTGTTATGGGATCAACTTTTGTCACCATTTCTTTTTTATGAATAATTAATATATCTGGCAATAAAGGGTATTTGAAATATGAAGAAGGTCCATGTGGTGCCAAGTAGTTTATTCGCATCAAATTCTCTTCTATAACTAGCACACAGCCTAACCACCACTTTTCTGAATATTGGCATGTAACAAAGCCAACAATTTCGTTGATGCCCAGATCGTTATCAGTGTCCTCAGATGAAACTATTTTTAAACTTGATTCTATTGAAAATGAGTTAGTTTTTTACCAAGATGCGAGATTCATTTTGTGGAATGCTAGACAGTTAAACTTTAGTGTGCCTTTAATTGTTTTTCCGGTATCGAGACTGCTCTTCAATATTCTTTTTTTCCGAATAATGCTCTACGTTAGTAGTATACATATATTTTATGTTGACTATATTGTCATTGGCCCAGTTATACAATTGGTAAGGAATCATTATTTGTTCGTTATACTCCATCCGCAAACTGGCCAATACAGCTAATCTTTTTACAGTGCCTCTTACACCGTCACATGCATTTTTGTCATTTGATGGTGCAGTTCCATTCAGATCTTATGCCAAAACCTTTATCATGATTACATAAATTTATAAAATTTGATCTTTTACTTCGGTCTGAAAGACCTAAGTATAACATTCATGAGCCAAAAGTGAAATTCTTACCCCCACCCCCCCCCCCCTTTTTGGCATTTCTCAACGGTTTAGGACTTACTGATTCTAAAAAATCAAAAAAAATATATGTCTGTCTGTCGACCGGCTAGCCGTCATTACCTACGAAATCTAGAAAACCGCTGGAGGGATTTTTCTAAAACTAGGTATACTCAAGGAACAGGTCTAAAGGACGCTGTGTTCGATAACTGTACCGGCAGTGAGTCAAAGAAATCATTAGGTATGTCAAAAGTAGCAAATTTTCATATTTTTGGCTTAACAAACGGCTTAACATTTTAAGTGATTACGCGTAGGAGGGATTGGTATGTGAGATCAAAAACTAGATTATTGCATTAGAAGTTTGTCAAAAAAATGTTGTAAAGTGTGTCAAAAGAAAGATTTTTATTTATATTTTTACCCAATTTTTTGGAAAAATAAAATTAATTATTTATATGACATGAAATATATTTGTATGGCATGTAATTTTATTTAATTATAATATTATAATTTTGTCAAAAAAATGTTGTCAAGTGTGTCAAAAGAAAGATCTTTATTTATTTTTTTACCATTTTTTGGAAAAAAATAAAATTACTTGTTTGTATGACATGAAATATATTTGTTTGACATGACAATATGACATTTTTTATGCCATTGGAAAAAAATAAAATTAATTATTTGTATGACATGAAATTTTATTATTATTATAGAGAATTATAGTATTATAAGTTTGTCAAGTGTGTCAAAAGAAAGATTTTTATTTATATTTTTACCATTTCTTGGAAAAAAATAAAATTAATTATTTGTATGACATGAAATATATTTGTATGACATGAAATTTTATTATTATTATAGAGAATTATGGCATTATAAGTTTGACAAAAAAATTATGCCAAATGTGTCAAAAAATGATTTCATTTATTTTTTTTAGCCAATTTTTTGGAAAAAAATGTTGCTGTTTTTATGACGTAAATGTAATTGAAAATAAAATTGGACATGGAAATTTTTGATTTTGGAATTTGTGGGAATTTTGGAAAAAGTTTTAATATTTGATTTTGTTATTATTTTTGCAATATTTTTAGAATTTTGAAAAAAATTGGGTTTTTGAATTTTATATATATTTTTAGAATTTCGAAAAAAAAAAGTTTTAATTTTTGATTTTGTAAGAATTTTTTTAATATTTTTAGAATTTTTAAAAATTTTAAATATTTGATTTTATTATAATTTTTGGAATTTTGAAAAAAGTTTCAATTTTTGATTTTGTTATAATTTTTGCAGTACTTTTAGAATTTCTGATAAAAGTTTTAATCTTTGATTTTGTAATAATTTTTTGAATATTTTTAGAATTTTGAAAAAAGTTTGATTTCATTTAATTTTTACAATATTTTTGGAGTTTCCAAGATAAATGAATTTGTGATTTTGTAATATTTTCTCGAAACGCTAAATGGGAGGTTTTCAAGTAGTTTGCTGATTGTATCATCTTTTCACTAAATTTTGTTAATTTATGATCTGTTATAGTTTTCCGGCAACGTATTGATGTTTCGTGTTAGTTTTGTAATAAATTTTTAAACAGAGATAAAAAATAGATCTATTAAGATACCGGACTAAAAATGGTGGCTACAACCAGGACCTAGTCAGGCATTTGTAGTCAATTTGTAGCCAATTTGTTACGCCATTAAAAAATTTGTAGCCCATGCCAATTTTGAAAAACTCAAGAAACCGCAATCTTAAATTTAAGATAGCGGTTTTCGCAATATCTCACGTTCTATTCATCCAGTTTTAATTTTTAATACATTATAATTTGTAGCCAATTAGGTTACAATTTGTTACGTCATCAAATAGTTTATAGCCCCTGTTAGTTTTAAGAAACTCAAGAAACCGCTATCTTAAATTTAAGCTAGAGGTTTTCGCAATATCTCACGTTTTATTCATCCAATTTTAATTCTTAATACATTAAAATTTGTAACCAATTAGTCTTCAATTTGTTACGTCATCAAAACATTTGTAGCCCGTGTTAATTTTGAGAAATTCAAGAAACCGCTATCTTAAATTTAAGCTAGCGGTTTTCACAATAACTCACGTTCTTTTCGCCCAATTTTTGTTTTTAATACATTAAAATTTGTAGCCAATTAGGCTTCAATTTATATAGTCATCAAAATATTGGTAGCCCGTGCCAATTTAGAGAAATTCAAGAAACTGCTATCTTAAATTTAAGCTAGCGGTTTTCACAATATCTAACGTTCTATTCATCCAATTTTAATTCTTGATACATTATAATTTGTAGCCGATTAGGCTTCAGTTTGTGACGTCATCAAAACAATTGTAGCCCCGTCCAATTTTGAAAAATTTAAGAAACCGTTATCTTAAATTCAAGCTAGCGGTTTTCACAATATCTTTCGTTCTTTTGTAACATATGAATGACTAATCTAATTAACATACATTACATATGTTATTCTTCCCATTAAATTATCGTAAACAATTAAATAAGTCATCAATCATAACTAGGGCATGGTTAGATTAATCGATTGTTCGATTGATTGATCATTTCGCAAATTGTTCGATTAATCGAACAAAAAAATTATTAATCGATTAATCTAAATTTACGTAAATGTTTAAAATTTCCAAATTTATTTAACGAATTTTGTACCAAATTGTAAAAAGGTTTATTGTCTAAAGATGTTTTCTCTTTTTCTTACGAATTACTTTTTTAGTTGTTATAGGTATAACACAAAGTACATTAATAACAAAATTTGATCCCAATACAAAAACCTTTACTATGCCTTAAGTAATATTTTTATTAATAATCCAACCAGTAAACTATGGTTTGAAGTATATTGAACTCCATTACTTTCCATTCTGAAGGAAACAGCTTGTTTCTTATCATTTTCCATATTTTCAAACACATAATTTTGTAAGGTCTGAAAACTTCAATGACAGAGAGGTAGATACAACAATTTCACTCTTATGCAAAAAAACCTACTTTACGCCCTTAATACATAGATAGCTATTAAATTTTTGTTTATTCTTATGTCATTGTAAAGGTTGAACTTTTAAATATGATATAACGTGCGTATTTGTTTAAAAAAATTAATAAAAATATTAGAACTAGCAAAAATTTTATTAATTCGATTAATCTATTAATCGATGTTAAAATTTTCATATTAATCGTTAATCGATATTTAGTCCGAATCGATTAATCGACCATGCCCTAATCATAACAAACAACAAATTATATAGGACAAACTATGTATGTCAAACTTAGCTCGAATTTCTATAAATTCTCACAATATATTTGAAATGACGAAATTTAAATCACATAAAATTATATTAAATTTGATGATATTAAAAAAATGAATTAAATTAAATTTATCGGAATAAATATAATTTCCGTTGAATAAGGCAATTATATTTATTCCATATACGATTGACCGATATTACCTGTACATAATAAATCGATTGTTAATTGGTTAATCGATTTAATTATTAAAATAAATATAATCCTAAGAGGGGATTATAGTGGAGAAACCCTTTACCAATTTCACTATAAATTAAACGAAAATTATAATGAAAAAGACAATCAATAGACTTTTCTAAAAGTTAAAGTAATGGAATGGGGTGATCGTAATCTTGTTTCATTTAATCCAACCAAAACCACGAATAGAGCGACATAAAAATTTTCCTATTAAAATAAACCATGAGGAATTGCATGAGGTTGAATCAGTTAGACTTCTTGGAGTGGATATTCAAAATAACCTGAAATGGAATAAACATGTGTTCAATCTCGCTGAATCTGCAATGCAAAAATTAGGATTCTTGAGTCGATGTAAAAAGTATTTCAATCCCAAGCAAATTTTGCTAATCTTCAAGTCCTTTATTCGTCCATGTATGGAGTACTGCTGTCATGTTTGGGGAGGTGCTTGTCAGTCAACAATAAAATGTCTAGACTCTGTACAGAGAAAAGCAATACGGTTGATTGGTAATACCGAGCTAACGGACCAGCTTGATTCACTCCAGCACAGAAGAAATGTGGCTGAATTGTCAATCTACTATAAATATAACTTTAGCGAATTCTCCTCTAAGGAAATTCAAAAAATCCTTCCATCGTGTGCGCAGTATAATCGACAAACAAGAGCTGCCAAGTTATTCCATCCATTTGTTGTACAAATACCTCGTTGTAGAACTGTGTACTTCCAAAACGACTATTTTAATAGAGTGGCCAAATTATGGAACAATGCCTTCCTCTGTGTTTCCCGATGAATTTTCCTCTCAGGCATTTAAAGAAAATGTCCATCATCATTTAAAAAAATTAGTATAGTTATCCCTATATCCCAATTCCTTCCATTTTCCTCATCTCCTTCCTTTATAGTTGATATGGTATCTTCGGATATTCAAAGAGTCTAAATAATGAATATTTCATATTAAGTGTGCTAAACATGTTTAACTAATTAATAAAAAAAAAAAAAAGGTTTTACTTCCTTTAATTGGAAGAAAGTCTGCCCATTAGGCCTTAGTCTACGGGTTAAACATGGTTTTTCCAGTTACAAAAACTTTCTTCCCATCGCAAATATTGAGATGTAAAGTGGACATCATCATAAACCAGATCAACGGATACGTCCTCCATACTATTCACCCAATTTTAATTTTTAATACAAAAAAATTTGAAGCCAATTAGGCCTCAATTTGTTACGTCATCAAAAAATTTGTAGCACCCTTCGATTTTGAAAAATTCAAGAAGGCGTTATCTAAAATTTAAGATAGTGGTTTTCAAAATATCTTACGATCTATTCATCCAATTTTAATTCTGAATAAATCAAAATTTGTAGCCAATGGGGAACCAGTGTTCCGTGTTACTTCATCAAAAAATTTGTAGCCCCTGCCAATTTTAAAACATTCAAGAAATGTTTTTCTTATTTTTAAGCTAGCGTTTTTCAAAATACCTCAAGTTCTATTCATCTAATTTTAATTCTGATTTGCCAATTTTGAAAAATTAAAAAAAACCGTTATCTTATATTCAAGCTAGCGGCTTTCAAAATATCTCACGTTCTATTCATCTTACTTTATTTCTGAATACATCAAAATTTGAAGCCGATTGGGAACCAATTTGTTACGTCATCAAAAAATTTGTAGCCCCCTCCAATTTTGAAAAATTCAAGAAACCGTTATCTTATATTTAAGTATGCGGTTTCCCAAATATCTCACGTTCTATTCATCTTACTTTTTTTGCTGCATGCATCAAAATATGTAAACAATGTGGAACCAATTTGTTACGTCATCAAAAAATTTGTAGCCCATGTCGATTGTGAATAATTCAAGAAACCGTTAGCTTAAATTTAAACTAGCGGTTTTCATAGTTTATTATTTTCTATTCTTATAAATTAAATTCTGAATGCATCCTCGTTTGTACACTAGCTGAAAACAATTTGTTGATGTTTAATAGCTCATAACGATTTTTAAAATTTCAAGAAACCGTTAGCAAATAGCCTATGTGAATTTTGAAAAGTCCAAGAAACCTTTATCTTAAATTTATGCTAGCGGTTTTCAAAATATCTCACGTTCTATTCATCCAAATTTAATTTCGAATACATCCAAATTTGTATTCAATATGATGCGTCATTAAAAATTTGTAGCCCCTGCCAATTTTGAAAAATTCAAGAATCGCTAGCCTATGTTTAAGCTACGATTTTCAAAAAATCCAAAGTTCTGTTAATCCACTTATAAGGTTTTTCACTTCACTTTGAAAACCGCAAGTTTAAATTTAAGCTAACGGTTTCTAAAATTTTTCAAAATTGACATGGGCTACAAATTTTTTGATGCCGTAACAAATTGGTTTCACATTGGCTACCAATTTTGATGTATTCAGAATTAAAGTTTCATGAATAGAACGTGAGAAATATTGAAAACCGCATGCTTAAATATAATATAACGGTTTTTTGAAAGTTAACAAATTGGGAAGGGCTACAATTTTTTTGATAACGCAACAAATTGGTCACACTTTGGCTACAAATTTTGATGTATTCAGAAATAAAGTAAGATGAATAGAGCGTGAGATGTTTGGAAAACCGCTAGCTTAAATATAAGATAACGGTTTCTTGAGTTTTTCAAAATTTGAGGGGCTACAAATTTTTTGATGACGTAACATATTGGTTCTGATCAATTGGCTACAAATTTTGATGTATTCAGAATTAAAGTTAGATGAATAAAACATGAGGTATTTGGAAAACCGCATAATTAAATATAAGCTAACGGTTTTTTGAATTTTTACAAATTGGGAAGGGCTACAAATTTTTTGATGACGTAATAAATTGAGGCCTAATTGGCTTCAAATTTTGGCGCATTTAGAAATAAAGTCAGATGGATAAAACTTGAGATATTTGGAAAATTGCTACCCTAAATATTAGATAACGCTTTCTTGAATTTTTCAAAATTGGAGGGGGCTACAAATTTTTTGATGACGTAACAAATTGGTTCCCAATCGGCTACAAACTTTATTGTACTCAGAATAAAAGTAAGATGAATAGAACGTGGGGGATTTGGAAAACCGCTAGCTTAAATATATAATAGCGGTTTCTTGAATTTTTCAAAAATTGGATGGAGCTACAAGTTTTTTGATGGTCGTAACAAATTGGTTCCTAATCGGTTACAAATTTTGATGTTTTCAGAAATAAAGTAAGATGGATAGAACGTGAGATATTTTGAAAGCCGCTAGCTTGCATATAAGATGACGGTTTTTTAATTTTTCAAAATTGGCACGGGCTACAGACTTTCTGATGATGTAACAAATTGGTTCCACATTGGTTACAAACTTGGATGTATTCAGAATTGGCAAATCAGATTTAAAGTTTTCAAAATTGGCAAATCAGATTTAAAGTTAGATGAATAGAACGTGAGGTATTTTGAAAAACGCTAGCTTAAAAATAAGATAAACGTTTCTTGAATTTTTTAAAATTGGCCGGGCAACAAATTTTTTGATGACTTAACAAATTGGTTCCCCATTGGCTACAAATTTTGATTTAATCAGAATTAAATTAGATGAATAGATCGTGAGATATTTCGAAAACCGCTTTAAATTAAAGATGACGGCTTCTTGAATTTTTCAAAATCGAAGGATGCAACAAATTTTTTGATGACGTTACAAATTGAAGCCTAATTGGCTACTAATTTTGATGCATCAAAAATTAAAATTGGATGAATAGAACGAAAGATATTGTGAAAATCGCTAGCTTAAATTTAAGTTAACGGTTTCTTGAATTTTTCAAAATTGGAGGGGGTTACAAGTTTTTGTAAAAGTAACAAATTGGTTCCACTTTGGCTACAAATTTTATGTATTGAGAAATAAAGTAAGATGAATAGAACGTGGGATATTGTGAAAAACGCTAGCTTTAATTTAAGATAACGGTTTACTGAATTTTTTAAAATTGGAGGGGGCTACAAATTTTATGATGACGTAACTGATGACGTAAATATTTCAAGCCTACTCGGTTACAAATTTTGATGTATTAAAATTAAAATTGGGTGCATAGAACGTGAGATATGACGAGACGCTACAAATTTTTTGATGACGTTACAAATTGTAACCTAATTGGCTTCAAATTAAAATGTATTAAGAATCAAAATTGGATGAATAGAACGTGAGATAGTGCGAAAACCGCCAGCTTAAATTTAAGATAGTGGTTTATTGAGTTTTTCAAAATTGGCACGGGCTACAAACTTTTTGATGACGTCACAAATTGGAACCTAATTGGTTACAAATTATAATGTATTAAAAATTAAAATTGGATGAACAGAACGTGAGATATTGCGAAAACCGCTAGCTTAAATTTTAGATAGCGGTTTCTTTTTGACAAACTTTTTGATGACGTAGCAAATTGAAGCTTAACTGGTTCAAAATTATAATGTATTAAGAATTAAAATTGGATGAATAGAACGTGAGATATTGCGAAAACTGCTAGATTAAATTTAAGATAGCGGTTTCTTGAATTCCTCAAAATTGGCAGGGGCTACAAGCTTTTTGATGACTTTAAAAATTGTAACTTAATTGGCTAGAAATTAAAATGTATTAAAAACTAAAATTGGATGAACAGAACGTGAGATATTGCGAAAACCGCTAGCTTAAATATAAGATAGCGGTTTCTTGAATTTCTCAAAATTGGCAGGGGCTACAAATTTTTTGATTGCGTAACAAATTGGCTACAAATGCCTGAATAGGTTCAAGATTGTAGCCGCCATTTTTATCCCGCTATCTTAATAGAGCTTACAAAAATACATATACTTTAGCAAAGAGTTTTATGTTTGATATACATCGCTGCCCAAAACTAAAAACCATGTCCTCATAAAAGTTTTTTGCCGAAAACTATATCAAAATCCTTAACCAAGACCGAAGTCTTGATATCTCAGAGCCTTGAGATTCCAGCCAAATCAAATATTAAAATATTAAAACGTTGAGAAATGCCAAAAAAGTGGTGGTAAGAATTTCACTTATGACTCATGAATGTAATACTTAGGCCTTTCAGACCGTAGTAATATAGTCAATTTTTGAACGATAAATTAAAGCTAGCGAAAATCTTACGCAACAAAGAAAAACTTGGCGAATATATTTATATTATATATATAAAATCTAATGTTCATAAATCCATCAGAGATTCTATCTCTGATTAAAGACCAACAACCAATTAAAATATATTCCACCAAATACTTGAAGGTAGAGAATTATGTACATGAACAACAACAAGAAACCTTGTCATTCTAACTTAACTTCGGCATAAATACCAATTATTTATCCTCGTTGGACAAATAGTAAAATCTGAGTGATGGAAATTGGAAGTTTAATGATAATAGATAGCGTTAAAATTTTAAAAATATACATTATATGATCCATAATTCACCTAATTTATATTTTATGTTGAAGGCAGTTAACGAACAATGACAGTAAAATAAATAATTCTGCTTGATATTAACAAAAAAATTTTTGTTCATTTTTATCAAAAGTTGAAATGGTGTTTTTAGAATTTAGTAGGATGGTAAAATACCATTACATTATGGGTATGCTTAAAAAGATGGTACAACATTTTCAAACCATTTTTCTTTTTAATTTTGTCAATTTCGAATTAATTTTTAAATAACGTCTTTAAATTCAATTAAATATGAATTAAAAAATATATTAAAATACAATTCGGAATAATGTTCATAATCCAATCTGATTTCCGTAAATATACAGTTTGATCAAACATTTTAATATATATTTTCAAAAGATTTAAAAAGATAGTAATGGGAAGAACACAATTTACAAATTTGATTATCATTAAAATTAGATTACATTTGTATCAACACGAAAATATAATTTAAAATCCATCAAAAACCTATTGAAGAATTAATGTTAATCTCAGAATAAAAAAAAATTTAACGAACGAATTATACAAAAATATACTTTGTAATAATCAAACCTTCATAGTTTCAACAAATGTTTGTAATCTGTATTTTTTGGTTAATAAAATATTTTGAATTAGATATGCAAATTGATGATATATTATTTTGAAATAGAAGATTTTGCTACAAAACTTATAAATTTTAGTTATACAGTAAACCCTCGATATAAAGGTCTAATGCGGGTAAGGGGTTATCGATAGAGCCGAATGTTAAGTATATAAAAATAAATTTCTAATTACACTTTAAATTTCACTTTATTCCTCTTAAGATGATATTTTTTAGTAAAAAATGCTGTGTAATAGGAATTGTAGCGTGTGTAATAGATATTGTCATAACCACACATATAGGCACCTTTTAGGACCTATATCCTACAACTACATGCATTGTAGGGTGTATATGAACGTCTTTTTTTAAACCATTGTGATTAATTTTATAACGATAAAGAAATCACACATGAACAACAGCTAATTAGATGGAAAGAATACTTCGAAGACAACTCCCACCAACAAGAAAATAACTTGCAGTCTCCGGATGACAACTATACCGAAAATATCAGCACCCATACACCAACGGAACGGGAAGTTAGAGATGCCATACAGAAACTCAAGAACAAAAAATCTGCTAGCACAGATAGTATATCAGCAGAATTACTCAAAGCAGATGTAAACACAACAGCAGAAGCTCTAACACCCCTATTAGCTGATGTATGGAACGAAGGTAAAATACCAACCAAATGGAAAGAAGGTTTAACCATAACAATCCCAAAGAAATATGATCTAAGAGAATGCAAAAATTGGAGAAGTATATCTCTGCTCAACACAATAATGAAAATACTAGCAAAGATCATTCTCGAAAGAATATCTCCATCAATCAACATGAAACTAAGAAATGAACAAGCCGGCTTTAGACCAGGTAGAAGCTGTACCGATCATATCAACACAATCCGTATCATCATTGAGCAATCAAATGAATGGAATTCACCATTGTATCTCCTCTTCGTGGACTTCGAACGCGCTTTCGACTCAATCAACAGGAGCGAGATATGGAAGACACTTTGAGAAATGGGCATCCCGAAGAAAATAGTTGATCCAATCAAAGAAATGTACCGGGATGCTGCAAACAGAATACAATACAAAGGACAGCAAAGTGATGAATACTACAACCACCGAGGAGTGAGACAAGGCTGTGTACTATCCCCGCTACTATTCCTAATAGTACTAGATAGTATCATGAGAAAGCTCGATGATGCAAGTCCAAATGGAATCCAATGGAATACAACAAGACGGCTCAATGATCTAGACTACGCAGATGACATCTGTCTACTTACACACACACATACGGACATGCAACAGAAAATACAGAAGCTATCAACCCTTGCACATGAAGTCGGTCTCAACATTAATATCAGAAAAACAAAGGCTATGAGATTGAACACCAAAACGATAACACCAATTACCATCAACAATACACAAGAGGACGAAGTTGACAAATTTGTGTACCTTGGTTGTACTGTAGCAAAAACAGGCGGGACTGAAAAAGATATCGGTCAGCGTATTAACAAAGCCAGAAATACGTTCAATATGCTTCACAAAATCTGGAATGCATCCGTCCTGTCAAGAAAGATTAAGCTACGAATGATCAATGCATGTGTCAAGTCAGTACTGCTGTATGGGTGTGAAACGTGGAAACAAACAAGAAAGATCACAAATAAACTACAGGTGTTTGTGAATAAATGCCTGAGAAGACTGATCAAATGCTTCTGGCCAAACACCATCAGTAACCAGGAACTTCTACGGCAGACAGAGCAGCTAGACATTAAGACCGAGATAAAACAAAGAAAATGGAGATGGATAGGACATACACTGAGAAAATCAGTCGAAGATATAACAAGGATGTCCCTAGAGTGGAATCCACAAGGTAAAAGGAGAGTTGGAAGACCACCCATGACATGGAAGAAAAAGGTGCTAGCTGAAGCAAAACAAATTGGCAAGACATGGGGTGAACTGAAAGCGATTGCCCCCAACAGAGTTAGATGGTCCAGTCTAGTAGACGCCCTATGCTCCTAAATGGAGATAAAGGAAAAAAAAAAAAAAAAAAAAGAAATCACTCTGCATTTTTTCACTATGACAGTGAGTGATCGCGACAGTTTGGCTGTTTACATAAACTGATGGACAAGTGAAACGGCCAACGGGGAAAAGAATATGGTTTTGGCATATTGGATCTGATTTAATCTGAGCGCTGCTAATCATGGTATTTATAAAAATAGCGAGATCAGCAACAGTGCGACGGTGTTGTAGAGTATCAAGACTTATTGTTAAATTACTATAACCAACAATTCGAATAGCACGCTTTTGAACAGAGTCCAAAACAGCAAGGATGGAAACAGATGTGCACCCCAAACTTGACAGCAATACTCCATACAGCAACGAATACAAAACTTAAAATGTGGAAAAATGGGTAAGGAGGGAAATATTTTTTACATCTTTTGACGAGGCCGTGTTTTCTTGATGCGCTCTCCGCATCGTCATCAAATGGTCGGTTTAAAGTATGGCATTGGAAATTGAGACTTGAAATAAACGAGAGCTTTAAAATTTGCCTATTTGTGAGTCACAAATACTAACTAAAATATCGTTGTAGAACTAGGTCTTCAATCTGAAAGTATTCAACACCGTTTTGGTGGCATTAAAATTGACAACGTTTTTGTCACCCAAAGCGGTGACTTGTTCTAGCTCCTTGTTTACATTTATAGCAGCGTCTCTTTGTGCTGGATTTATTCGGTCATGCATTTTATTTATTTATTTATTCATCAGCAGTACAGAGTACCATAGATTACATTAGTTAACATAAAAAGAAGAAAAGAAAAAGAAACAAAACAATCAAACGTAATAACTATAGAACAAACAATAAAAACAGAATTTTATATAAACATAAATAAAAAATTAAAAATACTGATAATAAAATTTAGTATTATACTAATGAAAACAACGATATATCAAATGTTCAATAATTTTGACCTTATCAAGTTTTTAAAAACTCTTCTGGATATATTAAAATCGAAAAAGTCTGAAAAGAAATAAATCTGACTAATGACTTATGCAGTGTACTACCATTTGCAGAATTATTTATTGGGTAACAGTTATTAGATATAAATTTAAAAAAGTGTGCTGTACAAAACCGGGCCATGGGGAACATCATCGTTTATTAACGTAGACTCAGAAGAAAACCTTCTATACATATCGAAATGTATCGGTCAGTGAGAAAATTTTAAATCAAATTCAAGACTGCAGGGTGTAATCCATACGCAACCAACGAATCCTTTTGTTTCGGGTTCGGTAGAAAGATATTGTAAAAAAGGAAATTTCAGGTAAACAAACCGTTTATACAAATTTGTTGAAACTAAACCTTTTATACAATTTTGTTGATGCTATCATCATGCAGCTCAAAATTTGGAAAGCGTTTATAAGCACAACACTCTCATGAATTGTTTTATAAAAATGTTGAGAAAAATTGTAAAAATGGGTGTACTACCCAAAAAGATACACAATAACTTTTATAAATAGATTGTAAAAGATGAGTTCCAAAAAGATTAAAATATTATTTCAGACAGTTAATTTAAATAATGTGATGTTTCGGGATGTTTCACTTAATATATGCGATCAATTAGGTGAACGTAAAAACATTCGTTTATTGAGTCTCACAACTGCCAATGATTTACACTGAAACAATCATACACATCCTATAAAATAGTCACATTGGTTCACTGCTACTGGTTAAACATCCCATTTCATGTTGACTAATTTCATTTATCAATCCATCCAGATTATGTGCTGTTCTCAAATACGGTCAATGTGCATTTGCAAATAACAATTGTTTGCAATACTCTACATTGATGGTTGCACTTTGAATGATTTTAGTAGTAATGCACTGAAAAAAAACTGGAAGAGCAGACTAAGACATGTATAGCGCTGATGTTTGAAATTAATCGAATAGATGGTCTAAGAACGCCAGCACTTTTAGTGAATATTTTCGTTTTATGGGTTTTGTCAATTTATGGTTCATCGTTTTGTTTCGACTTTTCATCCAGCGTTTTAAACGAAAAGCTGGATAAAATAATAATAAGACTAATTTTATTTATAAATCCAGACTTCTGTGTTATTCTAAAAAAGTTCAAATCATTTGTTGACATATTTGTGGGGCATTCTTCGCAACTCGAAAACCCCCTGCTTTCCAGAATTGGTTAAAGATTTTCGAAACTTTTATGAGCAGAAATTGTAGCTTACTGTCTCTAGCTTCTAATGCCGTGTGCCCCTTTTCGAAATTCAAAATGGCGGAATCAATATGGTGGCTGGAAGTCACGAAGAACAGTGATCTTAAGGTAAGAAGCATGAAAGCAGCAACATTTGTCTTGGTATGATATTGTTTTATGTACACATGATAGCTTTGATGCTCATTCAACACGAATTCACTGTTAGATTTTTGAAATATAAAATGGTTGATCCAAGATGGCCGACCGGAAAATTGAAAAAAAAAAATTTATTAAATTTAATTCGTTTGGCTTTTGGAGGTGTCAGTGACAAATCTAGTGTCATATTTTATAATTTTAAAATGGCGGATAAAATGTGGCTTTCAGTGGCATCAGTGACGCTCACAAAATTCGATTTTTTGTCTTGTGAATTTTGTAGGAAAATGGGTGCGGTGCGACTGAAAAAAAATATGATTTTGTTAGAAATTTTACCATAGATTACAATAACAATATTTTAAAATTTTTTGGTGGTAGTTTTCACCCTTATTTTAAGGGTTAAAACTTTAAAATCGGGATTTCAAGAAATATGCCACGATTTTTTTAATTTTGTTTTTAAACTTTTTCTCTCTTTTATCTCCTTTCGATTAACTTTTGTTTTGTAATTGGCATCGACCAGGAACTGGCCCAAAACAAGACGAAAACGGGAAAAGAAGTAGTTTTAGCGTATTTTCTCTTTCTATTAGCTAATAAATGGTAAAAGAGTAGTATATTCTAAGATTGTTAGGCTCGCAGATTATGAATCTAATTTCAAAACACAAATTTTTTTAAAACAAAATGGCGGATCAAATATGACGGCCAACTTTTCAAAATTCGCTCAATTGTGAAATTTTAAAAATATCATCGTATTCTAAATAAAATTTTAAGCCGAAAATGTATGTGATAAATTTTTTTAAGATCTACTGTTATCAAGATAGAAATTCATGTTTCGTGTTAGTTTTGTAATAAACTTCTAAATAGAGATAAAATTCTTGTACTTTTACAAAGAATTTTTTGTTCAATATACATCGCATTTAATATACATCATCATCCCTGTTCTTCGTGGCTTCCAGCCACCATATTGATTCCACCATTTTGAATTTCGAAAAGGGGCACACGGCATTAAAAACTAGAGACAGTAAGCTACAATTTCTGCTCATAAAAGTTTCGAAAATCTTTAACCAATTCTGGAGAGCAGGGGGTCTCCGATTTGCAAAGAATGCCCCTTGTATAAATTTTATAGATCCCTGCATTAACCTAGATGATGCATGATGCTTCATTTGTTATGGAAAGTAATGGTGAAGCATATTTCCCTCAATAAGTAAAATACCGTTGAAACAATTGCGTTTTTGGTGCTGTATAAATGTGGAGACTCGAGATAATTCTATCGTAAACAATAATGCATGTAAATTTTTATTTAAACTGATAAGTGAAATAATTTAAGTAAGTATTGCAGTATTTTTGATTTTCAAATCACATTGTACATTTGAATTAAATTATTTATGTTACCTTTATTTATTTTTATTTTGAGTAACATGGTTTCATCATGGTTTTATTTCTTACGGGAAAATAAGGGTCATATTCCAAAATGTAGTAAATGCAGTAGAATAATAAAAACAGTTGGTGGTAGTACAAGTGGTCTCCACACACATCTTAAAACCCTTAATATAAACTAATTAAAACGAGATGCAACAGAAACAAATTTTCAGATAAGTGAAATTGCGCCGACAACGAACACGGTTAGCGTATTTTAAAAATGACGCAGAGCAATCACTATCTATGGTACTGGCACGTATGACGACAAATAATGGTTTATCTCTTACTATAATTACAAAATCAATTGATATTAAAAAAGGATTATCAACGCGAGGCTTTACTAATATACCAAAATCAGAATATCTATAAGGAATACGATATCCATTAGAAATAGAAGATATTTGAATATTACTATTTACTCGAAAAATAATTTTTGGAATCTTGGTTTAGCTCGGGTTTTTGTATCAATATGCCTGCCGAAAAGTGTGTTGGACTTTTGGAAACTTAACAAAATTACTATGGAATTTGAAAACATAATCATATTGTCTGTATTACCACCGACGGGGCATCAGTTATGACAAAATTAGGAAAATTTATAACACCATTATAGTATAGCAACTGTGTTTAGCTCATGATCTCCAATTCGCTATTATTGCTGTCCTTTATCAAACTGAAAATGTTTTAACTTCCATTATTGTTGAAGAACCGTTTAACAATGAAAATGACGCAACAAACGATTCGGATTTGGATGAAGAACTAGACGATAATTTAATTATTGATTCGTTTGCAGTTGATAACGAGGAGCGTCATATTCCTTGTCCTTCAAATTCAAGTAATATATATCCTATAATAAATAAAATAAGGAAAGTTGTCAGATTATTAAGAAAATCTCCAACTAAAAATAATGAGATATTAAAGAAATACAGCTAATATTTGTTACACGGACGCGCTTGAATAGCTTACTCTCTGTGCTAGAACGTTTTATTCAACTGAAGAATTGCATCCAAAAGTCTATAATTGATTTTAAAATGACCACAGTAAGTTTTAGTGATATGGATTTTGATATAGTATCTGAAACAATTGCTGTACTACTTCCTCTCAAATTGGGAGTAGAATCGCTATGCTGGCAAAACGCTAATTTATTAACAGCCGATGCAACAATATAGAATTCATGTTTGTATCTCTAAAAACCACAAATTCTTCAATAGCTGGATAACTTTACTAAGAACTAAAATGTAGAATGTTACAAAGACTTTCACAATTATCAAGTTTTTTAAAATTTCTGCATAATCCAAATTCCAGTACAGAAGAAGAGATTGAAGCAGACTTATCCATAAAACTTCCAAAGATGTTACTTATCAAAATGGGTTTGGATTTATTGCAACGCCTCAATAAAAGCGAGCTTACAACAATTACAAATACAAATCTTATTAAAAACAATGAAATAAATTATGAAAATCTAGCTGGCCCCAGTTCATGTAATTTATCAATGAAAGAGCAATTGCAGTTAATAATAAACAAGCGATTAGAACCGCCTAACATAAAAGCTAGGGATAGAAACAGTAGTTCAAAAGACCTGAACAAACTATTCGACAGGAGATTACATTGTTTTGTGAAGGAAATGTTCGTGGGAAATATCTAGAATCAGTATAAAACTATTTTTTAACAATCCACCCTATACTAGTGTTGAATCTGAGAGCGCATTCTCAGCGGCTGGTCTGATTTGCACAAAAATTCGTTCGCGATTGCCTGATGAGCGCATTAACAATTTAAGTTTTTTAAGGACATATTTTTCTAATGTGAATAAATAAATTTAGATAAGTTTAACTCAACAACCAAATGCAATTATTTTTATACTATATAGTGGAGTCATATTAGATAAAAAAGTCAGGCAAATGCGAATATAATTCGCTCGCTGAGGGTTCCGTGTATATAATATTTGAGAAAAAAACAGTTTTTGTTAGTATAGTCACGTTTATTTGAAATTATAAGTAGTAAAAAAATTATAGTATCGATTTAGGAAAATCCCTACACAGGTGAATTTTTTTAAATTTTTTCTTTTTAATGTTCGTAGATAAGGGGGGGGGGGACAAAAATAAATTTTACATTTTTGAAAATAAATCGAAAATTGCTTTCGAAAATTACAAAAAAAACTCTTTTGCACTACAAAAAAAAATCACCTTTCAAATGACACCCCATCATATTACCTCATTTCTTATGACACCCCATCAGAAATAATTTTTTTTCAAAATTTCTACTTTAAACCCCCTCTAATGAACATTTGAAGTTATAACAACCAAAAAAAATAAAGTTTCGGTTTCCCCTAAAATCCCTAAACCAATGATTTTTTAAAAAAATTTTCGTTTGTAATGTTCGAAGTTACGGGGGGGACAAAAAAACACTCGTTTTTGGTAATAACTCAAAAACTAAGCAGTCGAAAATTCAATGAAATTTTTTTTTGAAATACTTCCATTTTTTTCGATTTTTCTAGACCAAACTCGATTCCTTAAAAAAACTTTTGTTTTACTATCGCCTTATCTATGTCCATAAAATATAGATAAAAACAAATATTTGAATTTTTTTTATTATCAGGTGTGGGAAAACACATTGAATAACTGTAGAAAATTTCAAGTTGATAGCACTTATAGTTTGTGAGTAAATTGATTATGTAGAAATTCGGACGGACACCGAAGTCTCACCAATAGGGTACCATTTTTACCTTTTCAAAGTACGGAACCTTAAAAGCGCTTAAACTTCGGAATAATTCCGCGATTCATGTTTTTTGATGAAACCTTTTGCTGCTTCTATATAATGGTAATAAAAAATGCGGCCCTTTAAAAGTGTGTGCTAATTGTTTGTGTGCCAAATAACCACCAATAACTGCAAATTTACTTTTAAAATGAAATATTTTGCATATCAACCGAAGGAATGTTATGAAAATCAGTGTCCAGGTGTTTTAAAGTGTGCTGAACACGAATCTGTTGTCAGATTCTAGAAATTCAAAATGACTGATGGAAATCGAAAATGTTACAAAAATAATCGATAAAATAGTGTTTTTTAGAGTTTGCTGGGTACTAAACTATTATTTTTGGGGGAGAAAACATGATTATTATGTAGTTAATGTATTTATTTTTGAAAAAATAAAGTCAATTTTTAAGTTGTAAATTGGTTTTATAATTTAACATTTTTCTTTAATAAATGAAAGACAGTTTATTGTTTTATTTTTATTATTTTATTAATTATTTTACATAATTTAAATAAATTTATGCTATGGATTTAAATTTTGTAATATCTGTGAATTAAAAAATGTCTGCAATTTCTGTTGCATCATCAAATATGTCTGTTGAGTTTTCTGACAAATCATTAACATGAGGACTGTTTGAACAATCTACTCCACTACAATTTAAACAGGCAGTGCTGCAGTACGAGTCAGTTTTTCTACAACCACAGCTATTTTCACAGTCACTTTTACAGCTGTAAAATAAACTTTGTAAAAGTTTTTCGGGAGCAGGTGGTTCAGTCATACTTACAGAGTAATAAAATGAATGACAAAAGTTTATTGAGTTATTCCCTGTTATTACACTTGTTTTTAAGAAAAACCTTCCTTAGAAAAACCCAACCATTAAAAATTATTTACTTATTTTACATTTAAAAGTTTCTTTTGAGATGGAAAACATTTTTGCATTGATTGTTTTAGTATCTAATGGTACAAAAGAATGAAATTTTTGAGTTCCACTTATAGTAATCACATTTTTATATCGATTTTGTATTTTTTTTTTGTTAAATGATATATATTTTTATCGGCGTATCCAAAGTTCATGGTAGATTCCCATTTTAAAGCCCATTCGAAAAGTTTTTTTGATGTATCAATAATATCTTTGCTCCCTATACTATAACGGTGTGCAGCACGCTTCAGTGTACCACCAATTCCATCACAAGGTCCCTTTCCATGGCTGGTAGCATGAAAATGCCATTCTGCATCAACCTTAAAGTCTTTTTTGTGGTGGCATAAGTTATTTAGGCTATGTGCATTTTTGTATTGAGAAGGTGCACTGTCAGTGTTATAAATTATTTTCGTAATATTAGAATTTATATGCGTTTTGATGAATTCAATAAGTTTTGTAATGAAAAGATGGACTGTAGTACTGTTGTGATCGTTTATATCCGAAATGAGTATAAAACTTCGGTGCTGCATATATTCACTTGCGGAACTTTTAAAATAAATGAGAAATGGATGATTAGTAGCTTGTGAATTATTATGATAATAGCCTTGAACTGCTTCCTGAATTATGAAGCCGTAGTTTTCAGAAAAATCCCCTTGAACGAAGCACTTCCTGCTTCTAATTTTTTTTTCCTCAATGAATATAGATTGCTGTTTTGCTATAAAGTTGTGTGGTATCAAAACTTGTAAACGGTAAATAAATTTTTTCATAAATTCTTCTACAGTTTCTATTAAAGTATCCAAATTGCATCGATCAGTGGTATTCCATTGTTGATATTTGACTTGAAGGATTCCTTTAACGTCAAAATCATTTAGTAATCTTTCTTCCAGTTGTTGAAGTTTTTTTGAACATTCATTGCACTTCAAAGTATGACAATCTTCTGTTAATTCACCACATGAAACAAAGTCAATTAATGTTTTATAATTCTGGAAAGCAGCGTCAGTAATTCAAGATATCTTAGAGTGTTGAATAATTTGTTTCATATTTTGATGTATGGTACACACGCACACATTATTAACTCCTTGGGATAATTTTATACATTCTTGTGGTCGAAAGGACGTGAATTTAGTAAATCCTGTTTTCACATCAGGAAACTTATTTTTAAACTCCACATAAGCTTCATTTAATGTACATAGCAATAAGCCCTTTTGTGTTTTTATGCGCTCATCTCCTTTTTTAAAAGATATTGCATCTCGTTTGCCTGGCAATAATCTACTGATTTCATCACTTTTATAGAACTGCTCCACAACATTTATATCTGTTGTGGATACACCTCTTTTATCCGTCGCAGATGAATGCTGAAAATTATTTTTATGTAGAGTTTTACTTTTTTCAGCCAAATGACGCGTAGCATTACTGTGGTTTGTTATTATAATTATGTTGTTATTATAATTATATTATTATATTTAAAAATATAATAATTTATATTATTATATTTAAAAAACATTCTACTTGAAGTCGTATTTTTCATTTATCAAAGGCTATCTATAAACTAAAAATAAACCAAATTAAAAAGGGTCGAGTCAAAATGTCGCGAAATTTTGCTGAACTTGACTGAAATTGCTTTTTAAAAAGTTCATTTGATAATAAAATATTTGATATTTAACATAAAAAAAATCTGAATCTAAAAATCGCCATATTTATAATTTTCTTTCAGAACAAAAAAAACTGATTCCCGACAGTCATATGCACAACGAATTTTATCTTTAAAACAAAAAATAATGCAAGTGCCAAACTTTCACAAGTTGTTAGATATAAAATAAGCTTCAATTTAGTTAAAAAAAAAAAATGGCTATGCCATCTTTTTTTCAATTACACCGTTTTTTTCTTATGTTAAACCGTTAAAAATTATTTCAAAAAATTAACAGTGTACATTTTTAAAAACTTGGTTCTAATACCTATTCAACGACATATTCATGAAAATCGATTCAGTAGTTTTTCTACAATCGCTCGTCAAAATGCACTCACATCACAAAATAACAAAAAATAGAGGGGCACCCTGTGAAGACCCCTGGTCGAAAAAAAAATTCTAAGAGAACTTGTATTTTTGTGACGATGAAAGACTATCCATAAACAAAAAATAATCAAAATTAAAAGGGTTCAAGTCAAAATTTCCCAAAAATTTGCTGAACTTGCGTGAAATTGATCATATTGAATGTGTTTGTTTTGTAAAATATGAGGTTCAAAAACCGGAATACCATATTGTTTCACCGAAAAAATGGTTTTTTCACGAATATCTCAAAAACAAGAGCTAACCTAAATAAATTAATATGATATTACTATTCAGCAGACCAAAATCCATAAAAACAGTTGGGTTTTATTCACGAAGACAAAAAAGTTCAAAATTTGTAAACTAGTGTTATTTAAGTCAAATGGTTTATTTTTTTTCTAATAACACATTTTTACTAACAAAATCCAAAAAGTTCTCTATTTTGTTAATTTTATGAACCACATCGCAGGAAATCCTGCCCTTCTATTTAGTATTTTTTTGTGGCAGGTTTCTTTTCTTGTAGATTTAAAAAGTTACGCACGACTATGGGGAGAAACTTCGGTTTCTCAGAGATTAAAACAAACAAACAAAATTTGATTTGGCAAATGTGCATACACGCTAAAAATTGATTATGGTGATCGGTTGAATTTAGTACACATAACTGATTCTTTATATTTTTACCATCATACTAATACTAGATATTATTTATATTATAATATTTTCTATTGATAAACATAACTGAGATTATTAATTAGGAAGAAACATATTAAGAAACATAACAAAAATTGATATAGAAATTTTTCTCAGTGTAAAAAATTTTAATTGTTAAATTTCTTTATGTGAAATTGTTTTAAATTTTTGTCAAAATAGAAATCATAATGTTTCTATTGACGTTGTGGCGCACTCGAAGCCGTTGAACTAATTAATGAAGACCGATTCGTTAAAAATAATTTGATCAGCTAGGGCATAATCTAATATTGTTAATTTGTTAGATTATCGCTAAGTTTCAGAACATTAAAGATGTGAACTCATAGACAAGCAAAATAAAATTGTATTCAAAAGTGAATCACTACGCACACGTTAAATAGTTATTTGAGCTTAATCACTTACAAAAACTCCCCAAATTAATATTGCCCTAATGTTGTCTATATATGGAACATATATGTCAATAAAATGGTTGTGTGTCAGATTTTAGTTTCAAATTGTTTGATAACAATCAATAACGTCTCTACACTCGTGACTTAGGATGTTGACTGAATAGAAATATTCACATCCTATGAACTCACTGATAAAGGAACTTCAGTAAATATGAACTGATATTTTAATTTAGAAATCATCTGTTCATAAAAATAACAATATGTGCATCATCGCTTCTGTGGGTGAGTGTGTTAGACACCAACATTTGAACTATGGTATCTCTGATAAGTGTGAGTTCCATCCATTCCAAAGGAGTTTTTCTGAGAGAAAATGAAAAATGATTTCAAATTCCTGAGAGATTTCGCGTTACGTTTCAGTTGATTGTTTTTTGTTTATTTATAATCTGTTATGATTTTCTGACAACGCATTCATGTTTCGTGTTAGCTTTGTAATATATATTTTTAACAAAAATAAAAGACTTTTACCCTTCAGTTTTTTTGCAAAGAACTTTGCTTTTGCTTCAAACTTAAAACAATAACCCGATAAAAGTCTTCTTTTAAAAACTATATAAAACTATTAACACAGACCGAAGTCTTGTTATCTCAAAGTTTTGAGCTTCAGCTCCTTTTGTTAAACTTAAACTTTAGTGAAAATACTTTAGGTGTATTCATAAAATTAGCAGTAGTTGTCCTCCTCACAATAGTTAGATTCCACATCTGTTTCAAACTCAAAGCTAGACGGTTGATCATTTTCTATATACTAAAAACTTGTTGCTTATCTTTAAAACATATTGATGTTCGTGTTAACAAACTTATTTTAGATTTTGGCATTAAACTTTAGTGAAAATACTTAAGGTGTATTGATAAAATTAGAAGTAGTTGTCCTTCTCACAATAGTTAGATTCCACATCTGTTTCAAACTCAAAGCTAGACGGTTGATCATTTTCTTTACTAAAAACCAGTTGCTTATCTTTAGATCATATTTATATTCGTGTTAACAACATTGAAATTAAATAAATCGCTTTTATTAGTTCGTTCTCAAAAACCATCCTACATACTTTCAAAATAAACAATGCAGTAATTTTACCTTAATCATAAAGGTTGTATTTTTATATAAGCTTATTCAATGTTTAACCCATATACCTGGACTACTGTTTTTATTTCTACTTCTTATAATCAAAATCATAGATAGAATTATTTGTAATTTGCCACTATTGAATCATTAACTTCTCTTTTCAATTTCTGAACATCTATGTTTTCGAAACTTTTATGGATTTAATTATCTTTTTGATTAGTAATGTTTAGTTCATTTTAAATTTTTAAGTCTAATCCTTGCAAATTTTTGGTCTGATTGTTAACACTTAAATCTAAAGAAAATGGTTAGTGGTAATTAGGTGTTAGGTTATTTGATTGATTAAGTACAACTAACCAAACATAAATATACTTTTGGAATAAAAATATTTGTGGACATAAAAATATTTTTGGAATTTTGAAAAAAGTTTCAATCTTTGATTTTGTAATAATTTTAGGAATATATTTAGGATTTTGAAAAAAAAATTATAATTTTTGGTTTTATTATAATTTTTAGAATATTTTTGGAATTTTGAAAGAAATATGAATTGTTGATTTTGTAATATTTTCTCAAAACGCTAGATAGAGAGGATTCTGAGTAGTTTTCTAGGTGTATCATCTTTTCACTAAATTATATTAATTTATGATCTGTCATAATTTGCCAACAAAGTATCAATGTTTCGTAATAAATTTCTAAACACAGATAAAAAATACTTGTACTTTAACAAAGAGTTTTATTTTTGATATACATCGCTGCCCAAAACTAAAAACAATGTCCCCCTTATAAAGTGTTTTGCCAAAAACTATATCAAAATCCTTAACCCAGACCGAGGTTTTGATATCTCAGGTCTGGAGATTTCAGCCCCTGCATATATTTTGTTGTAGGTTGTTAGAGCTTAGAATTTTTGTATTTATTGCCATTTATAGAACTTTGAACTTTTGTTGTATTTCTTGAAAGTTTAGTAATTTTGATTTATTTTCAAAATTGGTAATTTTAAAATTTTCTTGTAATTTTGGTAGTACCAAAACTTTGTGAACAGGCTCTGTATTTTGGAATCTTTTAATTTAGAATTAAATTTGAAATACTGTATTTTTTTGGATTTTATAATTTACAATTTCAAATCAAATAACAAATTTTTTATTCAAAACTTTATAATAAAGAGGATAATGAAAGTTTTATACTTAATTTAAGGTGTAAATCACTATGTATAAGTTAAAGTGAACCTCATATCCGACCTAACTGTAATTGATTGTATAGAGGTGTAATTTATAGTAAAAAAATTTTTTTTACGGCGTTCATGCTCCATGTAGGAGCGTTGCCAGGCTAATCAGCTTTGAATATTCACCACGTTCGTTCGCAACAGCGACATAATTACCATGGCAGCCGATTTTTTAAGGTCGTTAAAATTACGTCAGTCTCTCAAAAAAATAAAATAAAATAAAATAAAATAATAAAACAATAAAAAATTAACATGGAACAATAAAACAATATAAAACAAGAAAAAATTAACATGGAACAGTTATATAATATCATCGATTCATACTTCCACTATGTTCATATATAGATCTTTCAATCAGTATTCTGCTATAAATTGGTTGTAGTCTCCAATTTTAATGCCTGTTGGTTGTAATAAATCCTTAGTGGATACATTGGTAAATGTAATTTCCTAAATATGTTTCATGGTAGTGGTCTCTGCTTACATTAGCGAAGACTCTTTTTTTTTGTACACCTATTTTTCGAACGAGATTGTTCAGTGGACGGGCTTATTTTAGTTTATTGTTTTGCGATGTAAAATTGTTTTTATTTGGCTTAAAAATACGCCAATTTTCGTATAGCTTTCTCTGATGGCTTGTAAATTTTTCATTCGTGAATATCAAAAGCGGAATTTTGAATTCACATTCTTTTTTCTTAAGTTCAAGATTAAAATAAGTAGTAAAATTTTTAATTAAAGTCAAATTTTCTCTTAGTTTAATTAGTTAAATTTTTTTAATAGTTCAATTCGCGTAGTGCAATTTAGAAAACAAATTTATATGTTGTGCCGTGATAGTTAATTTAAAAACAAAAACAAAAATTTACTACACATGTAAACGCTCTTAGTCGATGGTGACTTTTAGTTTTGACTTCTATCCCTGTTAGTCGATTGTGATTTGCAGAAAGTTGCAAGTTTTGACGGTGGAAAAGGAAAAGAAGTCAAACAAAATAGCGGCAGAAGTCATTTTCTTGGTTCTGGAAGATTTAGAGAGCCACACCCAGGAATGGTATTGATGTTTTTTTATCGGGAGGTAATGTAGAGTGGATATTGTTAATCATATGTGATATAAAATAGATGAAACTTGTCATTTTATTCGAACTAAAATCTGTGATGCACATTAAATGAAATTGTTGCGTCAGAAATCAAATAACTTTTACCCTTTTTCCATTAAATAAAGTCTGTGATATATACTAAAGTCTGTGATATATACTAAATTATTTATGCAAATTCTAAAGCCTGTGATATATACTGAATTATTTATACAAATTCTAAAGTCTATGATATATACTAAATTATTTATACACCGGTGCATTTGCACCGAAAACAGAATTACGCTGTCAAGAATGACAGCGAAGTTAAAGAAAGCCATCCGTAAAGCGAAAAGAAAATGTTGGCGAAATTTTGTATCAGAAATGACACACAGAACGACAACAAGGGATGTATGGCAAAAGTTCAATAGAGTGCGAGGAATGAAAGTTGGTGGAAGGAATGTGGTTTTGAAAGACCGTGAGAAAGGTTCTGAATTTATGAGAATGATGGAAAATGTGGATGATACTTTGAATGGGATTCTCCTGAATGACAATGGAAATGTAAGAGAAGATGTGAGTGGACCGTTTGAATAGAGTGAGTTCATGGAAGTATTGGGCAAATCAAAACCTACTACTCCAGGGACGAACAAAGTGAACTTCAGAATGATTCAGAAGTTGGGTACGGAAGCAAAACAAAATTTGCTTACCGTACTCAATGAGACATGGATGAAAAATAAAATACCGGATAAATGGAAAGAATGCAGAGTGGTCCAAGAAGGACAAGGATCCTGAAGTGGCAACAAACTATAGGGGCATTTGTATGTTGTAACATGAATGTTTTAATGAAATTGGTGAATGGAATGCTGAAAGAGCGAATGGAGAAATTTATAAATGAGAATAGTTTGTTACCAGATACGACATATGGTTTTAGAAAGAAACACTCTGCAGTAGAGTGTGTGAAGAAGTTTGTATGGGAAGTGAGAAAGGATAAAAGAAAGATTGTAACGGTATTTTTGGATGTTGAGAGAGCATATGATTATGTCGTTCCTAGGAAATTAATTCAAGTCCTTATCGACTTGGGATTTCCGAAGAAATGGACTGATTGGATACATGAGTTTATGAGTGGAAGGAGAATAATACTGAATGGAAAAACGTTTAGATTGATGGAGGAGGTGGGATTAGGACTGCCACAAGGTAGTAAAATTTCGCCAACTTTGTTTAATCTATATACAAGGGAAATACACCAGAACAGCGACAGCGAGTTAATCATTCTGCAATTTGCAGATGATATCGTTGTCATTGGAAAAGGTAGGTCTGCAGATCAAGCGATTCAGAAAGCACAACAGGGTGTGAACCAGGTTGTGTTAAAACTGAAGAGCTTAAATCTCAAAGTGAACGTGAATAAATGTAGCTGCATGAGTTTTAGAATGGGACCACAAATAGTATTAGATGTGAGAATTGAGAACGATAGGATTGAACAAATGAATGTGGTTAAATATTTGGGTATTTGGATCGATCGGCGCTTGAACTTTAAGAAACACAAGGAGTTCCTGGCCGATGAGTGTAAGAAAAGATTGAATGTGATCAAAAGGGTGAGCAAACCAAAATGGGGAGCTCACCCTGGAGTGACTGATATGTTAAGAAAGGCGTTAGTTTCCACAAAAATTGCGTATGGAATAGGAGTGTATGGTGATGGTTCTGTAGTTGGTTTTCGTAAGTTGATGAAAGTTGAGAATGCATGTGTAAGGATGGTATTGGGAGCGATAAATTCGACCCCAATCCACTGTCTTTATTCGGAAGTTGGTGATTCACCACTTGATTATAAAGGAGAGTGGATCACAGTAAGAGAGATAGTGCGAATGAAAACGAACAAAAATCAACTAATTGAGGAAATGTTAACAAGGTTGCAGATCAAACCCCCTTTTAAAAACATGTATAGGACAACCATTTTGACCGACAACCTAAACGAGTTCTGTTCAATTGGAATTGGGAAAAAGGTCCAGGGGTTAAACCTGCAAACCTTGTAGTGTGTTTGGACTTTGGGAAACATAACAAGAATGAAATGAATGAAACCATAGTCAAAAGACTGTGGTTGAGTGTTAAACTGTTGTATCTTGCATATTTTGTTGTCTATACAGATGCTAGTGTGAATGAAGATGGATGTGGGGTGGGAGTGTTTGTGCCTGCCACAAACTATGAATACTCGTGTAAAATGGAGATTGGCATCTGTACAATGAATGCTGAGTTGATTGGAATGTATGAAGGAATCAAGTTGGGATTAAATGAAAGGATGAGGAGAATAGTAATATTCTCTGATTCCAAGAGAGGAATGATCTTGCTACAAAACGGAGGAAGTAGCCAGGGCAATGTATATGTGGATATGATATATAAGCTAGTGAGAGAACAGCAGTGTGACGTATCCATACAATGGATAACAGCACACTGTCGGATCACTGGGAATGAAAGAACTGATATGTTAGCGAAAAGGGGCAGTTTGAATGAACAAGCCATTGTGTATGAAAAGAAGGATGCAAGAGATGTACTTATGATGTTTCAGGATATGATTTGGAGCAAATGGGAGATTGAATATGAGAGTGAAAGTCAAGTGAAGGCAAAATGTACAGAGAGCTAGAGAGTACTCCTTTGAAAAAACCTTATTATAAGGACCTCAAGGGAAGTACTAGAATGATAAGAACGATTGAAAGGATAAGAATGAACCATGGCAATTGGAAGGAGTGTCTGTACAAACGTCATCTGAGTGAAAATAATTTGTGTGAAAGATGTGGTGTGGTGGAGGATATTGAGCATCTGATTCTGGTGTGTCCGGTGCACGACCAAATCAGATCGCAGTACAATGTCCTCCAGAGTGGAAGAAGTTTGACTGAAATCCTAAAAATAGATAGAATGGCAAATGAGGTGTATGAGTTTATTAGAATGAGTGGGATAGAAGTTTGAATGTGTATAAACAATTGGATCTACAAATGAAAGGTGCGTGAAAGAGCAAGTTGTTTTTGAATAAGGGAAAGTTTTCCAACGGCTTTATTTTCACCTATAAAATTTCATAGATTTTATTGTACTTAAGAAATGAAAAATTTTTATTTATATAATTGTAATTGATAACTTAATAATAGATACTTATAAATTGATACTTATAAATTGATGGGCAATATGGCTCCAAAACAGGAGCTAAGCCTTTGAAATAAAAAAAAAAAAAATTATTTATACAATTTCTAAAGTCTGTGATATATACTAAAAGTATTAATCTTTTCATTGATTCGAATAATGGGAACTGTGATAGTGGTGTTATTAAAACAAAAACTTTACCTTATCTCGCATGTTTATAATTCGTGTTGTACCCTAGAAAAATTTACAATATTCGTGTCGCTAACTAAAAATAATAATAGTAAATTATAATCATTATAAGAAAACATTTTGTTGTTAATTAGTTAATTGTAGTGAAATAAGGTCATAAATACTTAGCCTAATTTAAATTAAAATACCGGTTCTTATATCTAATTATAACCTAAAACAAAGAATAAAAGAAAACATTTTATTCTCTCGATCCCAAAGGCTGCCGCTAGTCTGGGGCAAAAAAATTATCTCGCTAGGTACGCGACCTGCAATGACACTTCGTTGATCCGTCAACGAAGAGCGCTTCATTACACCATCCATGGCATCTGGGAGTCGTTTTGTGGTCGTTAAAGTATTCCCTCAGCAGCACTTAAATCAGCATCTTTGAGCAAATACCATGACTTATCAACGTCTCCAATAATGGTTTCTGATTTCTCCAATGCTTCGGCAATATGGTTTTGATATCTCCCTTCTGTTTCAGTATTCTTTAGTGATGAGATGTTAAAACGTTTCCGTTGACTGAATTTCGGAATGCTTCGGTTTGGGAAGTGGAAACTTATTTTAGCACATACAAGAAAGTGGTCACTTCCAATGTATGCACTTCTAAAGGATTGCACATCCATGTAACTAGCACGTGATCAATTCGATTTTGAGTGTTTCCATTCAGTGAGACCCAAGTCTGTTTATGAATCGATCGGTGCGGAAAGAAAGTACTGGCAATTCTCAAATTATTTGATAATGCAAACTCAGTCATTCTCTCACCATTATCATTCGAATTCAAATGCAGACTGTTGGGGCCCACAACATTTCCATAAGATATATCTCTTCCAACCTGCCCATTAAAGTCACCAAGAACCATAATGAAGTTGCGTGTTGGTGTTTGTTTCATAACCTCTTTCAGTGCTATGTAGAAAGTATCCTTCTCGTCGACGGTCTTAGCTTCAGTTGGTGCATGCACGGCAATAAGAGAAATATTGTTATATATACCACGTACGCGTAGGTAGCAAATCCTTTCACTGACCGGGATGAATTTCATCACGGCTTCTTGTATACGTGCTCCAACAAAAAAGCCAGTTCCAAATTCTCTTTGAGAAGGATGACAACTACGGTATAGAGAGTGACTATCCAAACTTTGTTTTCCTATTATTGGCTGTCTAATATCTTGCAGAGCTATGATATCCATCCCATACCTCTCAGCCTCTGTTTCTAGACTTATAAAAGCATAAGGAGCGCTCAAACTGCACACGTTCCACGTTCCGATTCCGAAATTGCCGTGAATGGGTCCATTTTGCATCTTAAGCCGCTTGATCCAAGACAGACCCCCGATTCAAACCGCCCCTAACATGGAGAACAGACCCTTGAGTCGCATTGGTTTTAAGGCGCCAATTCGCTGTGATGTACCATTATTGGCTAAGCAGTTTTTACAATGCTTGTCTCCGGTACACCAACCTAATTCGGTCAGCATTAACCAGGCAGCACGGCGCACAGTGGGATCTGTTCATATAATGTTTGGCAAAAAATATAAGGAGTGCTCGTAGAATGTTGAAATTTTGCTCTGAGCCTTTGGTTAGCTCAATTAAGAAAAATTTAATGTTTCATCAAAATTGGCCACGCCCACTTTTCACCGCCCATAGAACCCAAAATTTATTTTTATGCCCAAAGTTTTTGAAATTTGGCACAGAGCCTTTTATTACCTCAATTAAGAATAAAATAAAGTTTCATAAAAATTGGGCACGCCCACTACCCACCGCCCATAGAACCCAAAATTTTATGATTTTATGATTTTATAAATTTTATGATTTTATAAAAGATTATTAATTATTTAAACTTTTTTTTTTTTTAATTGATAGTATGGAGTCTTACCTTTCATTTTATTATAGCGGGAGCACCTAGCACGACCGAGCAACCTTTTTTTTCTTCCAAGGAAGTTTGCAATCACGGCACATTATAGAACAAATTTTATTCTATCATATCTTTTAAACCATATGAGCGAACTTTATAACTTTTTTTTTTAAATACGCAGAAAAGGGTATATTTGAAAATAATCACTATTTAAATTAAAGCAATAAAGTTATCTTACGTACAAATACTATAGAAGTGCGTAAACAATTTTCAATATTTTGGACCAAAATTTACATGTGACTTTACTTCATTATTTCAAAGACAAATAAACTTTTTTTTGGGATACAATTTATGGATTCTTCATACTGAATCAATTTTCTACAAAACTGCATCATTACATTTTTAAATTTTATGTGTCGAAAAAATTACTTATTGCACAAAAAATCCCACTGTGCGGCGTGGACGTCGATTTTTGAATTTCGCTACCCACGCTATTAGAGTAAAATGGCATATTAAATTATTATAATTTAGGGAGGGTTGTGGCACGGCAAGGCAACCTTCTACCGAAACGGTGTGGTGTTTTAAGGCACGCATTGTTTTTTTTTGGTTATTCTAAATTTCTTGTAATAGAGGTCGATCGGAAGAACCTATGCTCCAGTGAGCTAGTGGCAGATGGGATCGTGTGCAACGATCAACTGGTAGACCTTCACGGTCTACCACACCAAGCGGCTGCTGACTCGTCTCTAAGCCGTTTGGCAGTCGATCTTGCACGAGTAGATATTTTTCTGACACCCATTTGAGACTGAGGAGTAAGAACCACGGGTGCTTCGACCAGAACACCGGGTGGGAGTGTGCAAAAATTTGTATCGCCATATTGAAATAAATACATCAAAGATAGCGAAAAACAAAACAAGTTTGTTGTTTTATTTATTAGGGGAATATTTAATAAACTATAGAACTGTTAAAGAATTTTAATCAAATTCACTAGTTGTGGAATGAATACAATTACAATGGAAGACATACGCATGGAAAGCATATATTCTTTAGTAGTCGTGGATAAAATGTTTTATGTTTGTTGAAATTTATTTTATTTTAAAGACCGAAACCGAAATAAATTAGCAAATTATTAAAGAATTTCTTTATATCTGAATATTTTAGAATAAAATCAAAATAATTAAATTCATTTGACATTTTTTTTTAAATAGTTCGGTTGAATATGTTAAGTTGTTTTTAATGGTTCAAAGTACTACGTTCAGATCTTTTCATTCGAACGTTTGTTTCATTTTTTTATGTTTTTTTATTGTGGTCCTCCTAGCCTAGTATTAAGCTGGCAGCGTCGCGTTTTTTTTCTATAACGGCACGTGGTACAAAATTACTGATGGTACAAATAAATAAAAATAAGTACTAAATAATGCAAAGCCCCGAATCGATTATGCTCAGTTGGTCCTGCCAGCTTAAGAGAAATTAATTAATAAAGAAGCTTTAACTAAAATCAATTACATGGAGTTAAGTGTCTAAATTTGTTAAAATTTATAAAACGACAGTAAACGCATGTGATTTGGTTATTCTAAAAGAAGATTAAATTTTAGTAGAAACACACAAGTTTTGTAAAAAACTTGTTGAATAAAATATTTAAAGGTAATAAGAATCAGGAAAACAGCGTACGAAATTACGGTTAACAGGCCTTTCTAAGTAATTACACCATGAAAAATTATTAACGATTAGCTAAGAATATGCAATCTTGAAACACGAAATATGCATGTAACGTATGAAATATAAATATGTCATTCACATATGGTGTATATGTACGCATTTTGGCCAAATCCAAAATTTAAAAGAAAATCCTTGAAACTCAAACAAATATGTTACGAAATTTTTTCATTTTCACATATAAAACCGAATTAGAAAACTGCAGCACCACTCGTAACAAGAACAAACAATACACAATATAAATCAATTTTTATTTACTTTTCATGAAAATCTAAAGATATTTATGGTGTCAAGTTCGTACTTAATCATTTTTATTTTCAGTTGAAAAAGCAAAAAAAAATCATGAATATTTTTCATAAATATTCCAATTGAGACATTGAATGGGATTTTGTGCTTTTTTATCGTATTATGTAGCTTAAAACAATATAGTTATTACATACTTCCAAAGTAAAAAGCGTGAAGAGCTGAAAGATTCAGAAAGTTCAATACCCCTTTTATGAAAGAGTTTTTTCTAACGGTTTTTTCTAAAAATAAGTTGTTTTCAGTTTTATCTCACTACTTTACATCAAATATACTTTGTTATATCTTGGTGTTTAATGCTGCAAACAACGGAAATCAATGTAAAAAATTTGTTTTTATATTTTAAATGTATATAAAAAAGTGTATGTAAATTCCTTTTTCTTCGCACTCCGATTTTTTATAAACCTATTTCAAAGTTTATAGCTTGAAAAACACGGATTTTTTATGTTCATTAAATGAGGTCTGTGGTTTGTAAAAATATTTTTCTAACGATTAAACTTTCGGCTTTCTTTAAATTAAACTGTTTTATATTTCAGTTTATAAACATACAGAAAGATCAGCTGCTAAGTGAAGCTTAATTTGCATAAAAACATTTCAGTACCTGCTATTAAGTTCGGCGCCATGTTTTAAGAAAAACATAGGTATGGTATGATTGAATTTGATCGGAAATTTTTATTAAAATTGAAAATACTACGACAAATTTTTTTCGACGTATGATTGAAATGTTTCGTAATATTTTCGATTCTCATATAAACGCACCCATTTAGTACAGAATTTAAAAATGTCAAAACCTTTTTAATATTCACATTTATCCTTTGTTTTGTGTTGATGTTGATAGAATATTTAGTTTATATGGTGAGTTTAGTTTTTGTAGGATTATGGATATCTTTTCCATTGTAAAATGTTTATTAGACAAATGTAAAAATAATAAATTAAAAAAAATGAAGTGCGTAATCTTTACACGCTGTTGAAGTAAAACTTCTTTGGCCACTGCAGCAGGTATTACTAAAAATATTAAATATAAAATAAAATAGATATGTCATATTGAAATTTAGAGTTTCTTTTTAATATTCTTGCACCACATAATTTGCAACAATGTGTAATAAAAAGCGATATTTACATGTTTTTCAAAGTCTTACAACGTATTACAAATTAAATTTCACGATGAATACATGTCCACTTAATTTAACAACTGTCATAAACCTCTAATTTCATATTTCAATTATGTTAATAATTGAATTGACTTTGTCTGCGTTCCAATTGATGCTAAATTGTACTAAACGTGCTAAATCAATTTAGTCAACTATTTCATTTGACTTTGAATAATTAGAAAGAAATTTATACGTAAAACAATATCTGACAACTTGATTATATTAATTTGAATTAAAATTCGGTAATTTTGTAAAACTAAATTTAGATTTAGCAGTTTAGTACAATTTAGCAGCTAATTGGAACCCAGTCTTTGTAATACATTATGTAAATATTACTTTTTATTACACATGCTGCAAATTATATTATCAAGAAATGCAACTCTAAATTGCAATATGACATATTTATTTTATATTTCATCTTTTTATTAATACCTGCCACAGTAGCCAAAGAAATTTATTTCAACCGCGTGCATAGATTACACCACTCATTTTTCTATTTAACAAAACAAATTTAATCAACACAAATATTTTTTCCCGCCCGGGAAAGCCCGGGATGCAAACTCTAAACACCATGACCACCATGACCACCGTCACACTACCACGACCATCCTGACCACCATGAACACCATGACCACCATGACCACCGTGACCACCATTACCACCATGACCGCCATGAACATTATGACCATCATGACCACCGTGAACACCATGACCATCATGACTACCGTGAACACCACACCATGACTACCGTGAACACCATGACCACCGTGACCACCATAACCAACATGACCACCATAACCACCATGACCACCGTGACCACCGTGACCACCATTACCACCATAACCACTATAACCACCATGACCTCCATGACCACCATAACCAACATGACCACCGTGAACACCATGACCACCATGACCACCGTAACCACCATGACCATCGTGACCACCATAACCACCATAGCCACCATGACCACTATGACCACCATGACCACAATGAACACAATGACCACCATGACCACCGTGACCACCATGACCGCCATAACCACCGTGATCACCATTACCACTATGGCCACCATGACCACTATAACCACCATGACCACTATTACCACCATAACTACCATGACCACCATGACCACCATGGCCACCATGACCACAATGACTACTATAACCAGCCCTAAAGAAGTTTTACTTCAAAAAAATAAAACAATTCAAAATATAAATTTAAAAAATTACGAAACTCAATAAAATATTACGAATATTATATTATTAGATATTTAAATCTAAGATCGACACGTCCAACTCATTTAACATTTAATACGATACTGAATAAGCGTATAAAAAATACAATACACATAATCGAATTGTCGCTTACTTGCCGAACATAATATTCGTTTGCCTTTTTTACTTCTATTTTATTTTTTATTTTATTGTGTTTAAATATCTACTTAAATTTTTTTGGAATTGTGTGCATGTTTATGTTTAAAATTCAAAATCAGACTGTAGTATGATAGAGATGAATATATATTGTTATATATCTGTTCAAATGACTACTTCCGACATTTATATGTCGACGTTTACATGTGTGTCATAATTGAATTGTATCGTATATTTGCCGAATATTATATTCGTTTTTGTCCTTCCGTTGCAAAATTCTTAAAACGCGCCTAAAGAAGTTTTACTTCAAAAAAAAAAAATTGCATACAAGATTTTTTGTACGAGTAAGATTCTGTATTATTTGTATAAATAAAAATACATATATTTACACGAAATAGTCAAATATTTTTTTGAAAATTATTTTATCAAAGTAGTTTTTCGAAATAATAGTAACATAATAACTTAAGGCATTGTTATTTCACTTTTAGCATTTCTATTTCAATAGGAAAAAATGGCCTGCTTTATGTACAATTTTTGAATCGCAAAAGTGAATTTTACGGTTTACTCGTACAAAAAATATTTTTTTATTCGCCTGCATATTAAAGTGTTACTTTATTACTGTGATTTGCGGCTTTAAAGTATCACTTTTCAACTATTTATTTTGTTGTCATAGCTACGTCCAAAAAAGTAAAAAGCATTTGTATTTGTTTAAATTCTATGAAAAATAAAAATTTTTATCAAAGCAACCCTTATATTCAAAATTTTATTATCCAATTAAAATAGTTGTTATCATTTGTTGTCATAGCTACACAATAATTTGGAAAAAATAATAAATATTTTTTCAAAGGTTACTTGTTCCACATATTTTTATTTTAAAATTTATGAAAATCTATAATTTTAATTTAGAATAAACCAATTTTCTTAAAATATTTTGCTTGCGGCGAATAAAAAATAGTATATGATGCACGGACGTTAGCTATTTTGGACTTAATGTGGTTGCAAATCTCGGCTAGCGCCTCGATTTGCAAACTCCACATCCGTCCAAAATCTTTAGCTTTACGTCCTAGCATCATAATGTACTATTTTATGAAATTATTGTATCCAAGTAGTTTTTCGAAAGTAGACTGTAGTATGATAGAGATGAATATATATTGTTATATATCTGTTCAAATGACTACTTCCGACATTTATATGTCGACGTTTACATGTGTGTCATAATTGAATTGTATCGTATATTTGCCGAATATTATATTCGTTTTTGTCCTTCCGTTGCAAAATTCTTAAAACGCGCCTAAAGAAGTTTTACTTCAAAAAAAAAAAATTGCATACAAGATTTTTTGTACGAGTAAGATTCTGTATTATTTGTATAAATAAAAATACATATATTTACACGAAATAGTCAAATATTTTTTTGAAAATTATTTTATCAAAGTAGTTTTTCGAAATAATAGTAACATAATAACTTAAGGCATTGTTATTTCACTTTTAGCATTTCTATTTCAATAGGAAAAAATGGCCTGCTTTATGTACAATTTTTGAATCGCAAAAGTGAATTTTACGGTTTACTCGTACAAAAAATATTTTTTTATTCGCCTGCATATTAAAGTGTTACTTTATTACTGTGATTTGCGGCTTTAAAGTATCACTTTTCAACTATTTATTTTGTTGTCATAGCTACGTCCAAAAAAGTAAAAAGCATTTGTATTTGTTTAAATTCTATGAAAAATAAAAATTTTTATCAAAGCAACCCTTATATTCAAAATTTTATTATCCAATTAAAATAGTTGTTATCATTTGTTGTCATAGCTACACAATAATTTGGAAAAAATAATAAATATTTTTTCAAAGGTTACTTGTTCCACATATTTTTATTTTAAAATTTATGAAAATCTATAATTTTAATTTAGAATAAACCAATTTTCTTAAAATATTTTGCTTGCGGCGAATAAAAAATAGTATATGATGCACGGACGTTAGCTATTTTGGACTTAATGTGGTTGCAAATCTCGGCTAGCGCCTCGATTTGCAAACTCCACATCCGTCCAAAATCTTTAGCTTTACGTCCTAGCATCATAATGTACTATTTTATGAAATTATTGTATCCAAGTAGTTTTTCGAAATAAAAGTAATAAAAATAAGTTTAGGCATTGTCATTTCAATTTAAGGCACTGTAAAAGTGCATTTCACGGTTTACTCGTACAAAAAATGTATTTTCTTATAAAGGTTAAAACAACAAAAATTCTTCTTTTGACATATCAAGTGATAATCGACAGCGCACAATTCGTGCCCTGGCTCCGCAAAGTGTTCGATACTATCGTGCGGTTTTAAATGAAAGAAATGGCAATGGAAGTGACCTTGAAAATCGTGAAACCGAAGTGAAGAATACGAGAGCAGGTTTAGATGATGGCATTATTTGAAATTGTGAAACGATGGATGTAAAAATGAAATACGAAGAAAATTTGGCAAACAGTAACAGTGTAAAATAAAGTCATTCAATACCACAAGATTTTATTTATTTATTACTGAAGATAAAGTAGACACATAGGAGTAGACAGACATTGAAGAAAGGTTAGATAGTGTTATTTTTAAACGTCGCATCGTTATTATTATTATAATTTTTCTTATTTTTAAAATTTTGATATACTACCTACAAAATCATTTTTTTTTTTTCATATTTCTTGATTTCCGATCATAATTGGTTGAATTTCAGTAGTAATTTATTAATTTTATGCGTCTTTTTTGTCAATTTTAATGTTACCCCTTAGAGTGTTCTAAATATTTTAATCTGCTACACTGAATAGCTGCGCAGAACGACCAATTTTCGTATTCGCCAGTAATAAAATACTACTTTACCTTTCTTCAACGTCTGGTCACTCTTATATGTCTACTTTTTTCACTAATAGATCAAAAAACATTTGATGTTGAATATTTTATACTGTGTGTACAACGTGGGTTCTTTGTGGTTTTTCAAGAATGACTCTGATTAACTCTGAAACCATTTTACTACTAAAACCAAAAGTAACAGATGCTGTTTTACATTTTTCTAAGCACTGTTACTGGTTGTGTAAATAATCCAATCTGATATGGGTCACTTATGGCTTTAGCAGAAAATTAGACATTGTTATGTAACAAGACAAAAAAAACCAAAATTTCATTTTCGAATACATTGGCCCTAAAAGCCATAAGTGAGGAACTAAATTATTCGTGTTAGAATTAACCTAGTATCAAGCAATATCCATATTAAAAAAAGCATGGGTCACTCGTGGCCTTAGACGTAAAACGATCATATAATTTACACCATATATTCATAATCTTGAGCTTTGACCTCTAGTCAAGGTCTTAAAAGTCAGATTTAAGTAGCGGTAAACTACACTTTTTCTTACCACAGTACTAGTAACATACCCTGACAGTTTTAGAAAAACTGAAGGAATGATTTATCACTATTTATTTAACTTTAAAAAATGTGTCTTTTAAATAATGCAAAAGATTGGTATGGTCACCGAGTTTTTCGATTAAACATGTCTAAATAAACAATTTATGTATAATTAAGAAAAGAATAAAATATAAATGTTATTAAACTTAGATATTATTGTTTACTGTTATAGTAATAAGTAGTGTAGCACATAATATAAATACAGTAGTATTTGGAATCGGATTTTAGTCAAATGACCATAATTAGTTCCACAAAAGGTTTTTCTGATTAGGTCCAACTCAGGCGATCCTGATCAAGAAAGAAAGAAAATTAGGCATGCATGATGTGGAACTGATAAAATTTCCTGATTAGTTCCTTAGCATTGATCTGAGTTACAAGCCTTACACGATCCTTATTGGATATACCTAACCAGATCCTGATTAGGTTTAGACAGATTTGTCTAGTAGGATATTTTCTAACTTAATAAACTTATAAGAATTTAATGTTTACAGTTTGGAGAAAATATTATCTTTTGTTTTATAATAATTTTTTGGAATTCAAACTTTTAAATGTTTTCGTAATGTTTATTAATTAATTTTTATGTGTTTATTATTGCAAAACTTATACTGATAAAGAAGCATACATCATGGTATAACTAATATAATTAACATAACTAGCCAGTCTTATGTCAAAGAACATAGAAAAATGCTTATTTAAGACCAACAAAATACAAAATATCAAACCAGATTGAAAACGAAAAAGCAGAGATTGACAGAGCGAAAACGGCAAAACTTTCGAGCATTTCAATTTCTAACAAAAGTATTTACTGTGCCATTAATTCTTTAAATGCTGGTATTAAATCTTCTATCCCCCCTATCATTGATTATGACTCAATCGTTACTGACCCTGCAAGAAAAGCTACATTGTTCGCGGAACACTGTGCATCATACTCGACAGCTCTAGCAACTCCTAAAGAACTACCCCGAATCCAGTATTCAGGAGTTAATATGAAACGACTACATTTCAAACCAAAATTGTCGAAAAACTTTTAAGGGGGTTAAACAATAACAAAGCCTCTGGTCTGGACAAAATTCCGCCTGTTATTCTAAAAACATTTTCAAAAGAACTTGCACCAACTCTCACCAATATATTCTATAAATCCTATAAATCTGGTATTTTTCAATCCTGCTGTAAGCTCGCCAATGTCCAGTTTGTCCCAAAAAAGGGAACGAAATGTGATATTTCAAATTATTGACCAAAAGCCTTACTCCCAGTCTTATCTAAAATATACGAGCATTATATTAATTAACATATAACCAAATTTTTGAAAGACAACCATTTGATATCTGTCAGCCAATACGGTTTTAGAAACAAAAGATCAAAAACCGATCTATTGAACTATGTGGCACATCTTTGGAACAGCATACTTGATAATGGTGATGAAACGTACGTTATAGCATTGGACATCTCAAAAGCCTTTGATTGAATCTGACATGGCAACTTCATCAACAAACTCGTTGCGTACGGTTTTCATCCCGCAGTCGTGAAGTTGATTCAAAATTTTCTATCTAACCGATACATCTATAGATGGTTTTCCATCTTAGTCTAATTATATTAACGCTAGTGTACCCCAAAACTCAGTTTTATCTCCCACTTTATTTTTAATTTATATCAACGAACTGTTGCAAATCACCAGTAACCCAATAAATAGTTTTGCAGATGATAGTACACTGCACAAGTCATTCGTCTCCCTATCTTCAAAGGCTAAAATGCATGAACGAATAAATCCCGCGTGGAGAGACGGGGCCATAAATGTAAACGAGGACCTAGAAAAAGTCGCCGATTGGAGTGACAAAAATTTGGTCAATTTTAATTCCACCAAAAGGCAGCTATTGATTGTTTCCAGATCAAAGACCGACTTTCCCAACGATATTTCAATTGTGTGACGATTGTCAATATGTGTGTCGACCAAATAAACAAATGTGGAAGCATTCGTTTATTGAAAGTCACAATTTCCAGCGATTTATTCTAGAACGTTCATATAATAGCCTTGGTCAAGAAAACTCGTAAAAAATATTTTACTCCGTATCAATTATTCCACATTTATAAGTCCTATATTCGTTCCTGTATGGAGTATTGTTGCCAAGTTTTCGGTGCTGCATCTGTTACCATGCTGGCTCTTTTGGACTCTGTTCAAAAGCGTGCTATACGAATTGTTGGTGATTAATATTTAACATTAAATCTTGATTCCTCACAACATCCTCGCGCTGTTGCTGATCTCGTTGTTTCCAGATTGTTTCCAGATCAAAGCCCGACTTTCCAAACGACATTTCAATTAATTTTTGTGACGTCCAAATTTACAAATGTTAAAGCATTTGTTTATTGGGAGTCACAATTTCCAATGGCATTCTCTGGAACGATCATATAATGGCCATTACAAAGAGCGTGTCAAGAAAACTTGGCCTCCTCAATAGATGTAAAAAATATTTTACTCCGTATCAATTACTCCACATTTATTATTCCTATATTCGTCCCTGCATGGAGTATTGTTGTCAAGTTACCATCCTGGCTCTTTCGGACTCTGTTCAAAAGCGTGCTGTACGAAGTGTTGGTGATCGAAATTTAACATTAAATATTGATTCCCTACAACATCGTCGCACTGTTGCTGATCTCGTTATTTTTTATAAATATCGTCACCAGCAGTGCCCGGATGAAATCCGATACATCATACTTCAAACATATTCTTTTTCCCCTTTTACTCTTCAATCTCCAAGCATTTAAACAAAGCGTCCACCTAGGTCTTAAAAAAAAATATGACAGAGATACAAATGACATAGTTATTGTGATGTTATAATGCAGTCTCAGGATGTAACTCGCGCTTGTCGCACCTGAAGATCTAAATTGAAAGGAACAAAAGCTGAACCCTACATGCAGAAATTGCATTAATTAGGTTACAATTATTTGTTTAAGTTGCATAAAAAGCAATCTGTATCTGTCAAAGCCGGCGATTGTAGACGCCAGCCAAGATTACCATTTGTTTAGTTTATTTGTTATGGAAACATAGATGTCTGCTATTAATTAGATTATAACATCGGCTTTATTTAAAGTTGGTACCTTATGTTGGCTCAGCCCAAAAAATGCAATCCTAATGTCAATATTACGATAAAGTTCTTGGTACATTACTATAGGAACTCTTAATGAATGAGTATGGTAAAGGATGGTAATGAATGGTGTTTTAGAGTTTCAGAATTTTTGATTGCTTCGACATGATTATATTGTTATTTTACGAAGCCATTTTAATAAAAACTAGTTTATCATCGATTTTGGTATTTTTCATATTGTTGTTAAAGTATCTTTACAACTAAAATACCTATAAAATATTTATATTTAGCGACTAATATTTAGCGAAGTAATAGGTAATTTTTAGCTTGGCATCAAGTACATGAATTGACGAATGAATTAATGAATGTTTAAAATAAGTGACATGTAAACAAAAATAACCATAGCCAAGTATTTGCTAGCTACAAGTCTTAAAAACAATTCAATTTAATTATTATCGAAAGCGTGATGACTAAACAACAAACAAGGCTGCCAACAAAATAATTTTTTTTATTTTATTTCAATCAAATAAATCAGTTTGCTAATCTGATCGAAGTGAAAAATAAACAAAACTTAATTCTAATTTCCTTGAAATAGCTGTTTTATATTTTTGTTTGCTAAAACCCTCATCATCACCACTTGATTTCACTTTAATTCTTCAATTTATGTATTGTCATGCACTACGCGTTTATACAATTCATTAAACTTTGATAAAAGAAAACAATACGTAGCAAAAACGAAAGGCATACAAATTCATACCAGAAAATCTAACATTGTTCATAGAACATGTTGGGTACAAAAGAAAATTCCACTTGAATTACAGTTTGCTGTCTTTTTAATTTAAATAAAGAGGAAAATAAATAATTTTTCTAAATCTAATGGAAATGAAAAATTAAAAGAAATACAAACAAGTGCTTTAAGAAAAACAAAAAAGTCAAAGAAATTTAAATGATAACAAAGGAAATATATTTGTTTGTACATATCATTTGTTTTCTTTGAAGTCTCCTAGTAGAATGTGTAAAACATTTTTAAAAAGTTTAAAGTTTTTTCTTCAAAGCAAAGGAAAGATGTTATAAAATCCATTGTTTAAGGTCGACATTACACCATAGATTTTTTAAACGGTGATTAAATAAGTTTCTTATGAAGTTTTTAGGTGAATAAAAGTTTGAGTTTAGAAGTGAAGCTCACACAAAAAAAGTTTTACTTTTTTTATTTTCATTTTTTATAAGTCGAAAACTCAACATGTAAATCCAAAAACTTTTAACCCGTAAATTAAATCATGGTAAAATATTAACATTATTATGACTTAGCAGGTTTTTACCTTTATTCAGAAAAAGTTTTGCGGGATGGAAATCGAAAACATTTTGCTATGCCAAAATTAATTTTTTCTACGATCGTGCAAAAAGTGACTTTTTTTTGCACTATGAACTGTTCCAAAAGTTAAAGTTTTTTCACCAGTGCAAAATAGCTATTTATGTATTAAGGGCGTAAAGTATGTTTTTTCCGCTTGGGAGTGCAATTGTGCAACAATCAATCGAAAGCAAAAAAGATACTTTATGCCCGAATTCCATACAAGATTTTTTGTATGAACAAGATTCTGTATTATTTGCATAAATAAAAATACATATATTTACACAAAATAGTAAAACATTTTTTTAGAAAATTATTTTATACAAGTAGTTTTTCGAAATAATAGTATGTAATAATAATAATTTTTATTCGCCTATATATTAAAGTGTTACTTTATTACTGTGATTTGCGGCCTTACAGTGTCACTTTTTAACCATATATTTTGTTATCATAGCTACGTCCAAAAAATTAAAAAACATTTGTATTTGTTTAAATTCTATAAAAAATAGAAATTTTTTTCAAAGCAACTCTTAACTTCATAAAAAAGTTTCTCCATTAATAACCAAAATTAATGCATCGAATAATTAACTCTCTTTTTGTTATTTTAAATTATTACCTCTCTTGGTTTTTAAATTAAGTAGACATAATATGTATTAAATTATAAGTTTGTTGATAATATCATTATGATAAGAACATCCATAGTACAATTGTTTGTAATATTTTTTAATTTTTTAAAATTTTTTAATTTATAATAGATTTTTGTGACATCAATTGATAAATGACAGTTAAATATCAGTTTCATTTTTACAAACTGTTTCTATACATATTTGTTGTCTACCTCTTATTTACCTTCATACATCTATCTTATCATAAAAATGTGGAGGGGCTGAAATCTCACAGCTCTGAGATATCAAGACTTCGGTCTGGGTTTAGGATTTTGATATAGTTTTCGGCAAAAAACTTTTATGAGGACATGGTTTTTAGTTTTGGGCAGCGATGTATATCAAACATAACCTTTTGTTAAAGTACATGTATTTTTTATCTCTGTTTAGATATGTATTACAAAACTAACATGAAACATCAATACGTTGTTGGCAAATTATAACAGATCATATATTAAAATAATTTAGTGAAAAGATTATACAATGAGTAAACTACTCAAAAACCTCTCCATTTAGCGTTCCGAGAAAATATTTAAGAATCACAAATTCATATTTCTTTCAAAATTCCAAAAATATTGTAAAAATTAAATAAAATAAAAAATTCAAACTTTTTTCAATCAAAATTCTAAGAATATTTAAAAAATTATTAAAAAATCACAGATTGCAACCTTTTTTCAAAAATTCTAAAAATATTGCGAAAATTATAACAAAATCAAAAATTGTAACTTTTTCCAAAATTATAAAAATTATAAAACAATCAAAAAATCAAAAAATCAATCATTTAAAAGTTTTCAAAATTCTAAAAATATTCCAAAAATTCTTACAAAATCAAAAATTCTTAACTTTTTCCAAAATTCAAAAAATATTGCAGAAATTATTACAAAATCAAATATACAAACCTTTTTCAAAATTACAAAAATATTTCAAAAACCATAACAAATTAAAAAATTTCCATGTCCAATTTCATTTGCAATTACATTTACGTCATAAAAACAGCTACATTTTTTTCCACAAAATTGGCTAAAAAAATTAATGAAATCATTTTTTGACACACTTGACATTATTTTTTGACAAACTTATAATACCATAATTCTCTATAATAATAAAATAATAAATTTTTATGTCATATAAATTATTAATTTTATTTTTTTCCAAAAAATTGGGTGAAAAAATAAAAAAAAATCTTTCTTTTGACACACTTGACAACATTTTTTTGAACAAACTTATAATGCCATAATTCTCAATAATAATAATAAAATTTCTTTCAAACAAACAATTAATTTTATTTTTTTCCAAAAATTGGGTAAAAAAATAAATAAAATACTTTCTTTTGACATACTTGACAACATTTTTTTGACAAATTTATAATTCCATAATTCTCAATAATAATAATAAAATTTCATTTCAAACAAATAATTAATTTTATTTTTTTCCAAAAAATTGGGTAAAAAAATAAATAAAAATCTTACTTTTGACACACTTGACAACATTTTTTTGAGAAACTTATAATGCAATAATCTAGATTTTGATCTCATATACCAATCCCGACCATCAAGATTTCTCCAAATTCAATGTTCCTACTCGTAATCACTTTAAATAAAAGATTTTTAAGCAAAAAATATGCAAATTTCCTTATTTTGACACACTTGACGATTTTTTCAACACACTTCCGGTACAGTTATCGAACACATCATCCTTTCGGCTTTTTCTATTAAGTAAACCTATTTTATAAAAAAAATTTCAAATCCGTCCAGCGGTTTTCTAGATTTCATAGTGTAATAAACTTCGTCCAGAATGGGTTAATTTAATTTAATCATAAATAACCAATACGTTCCGCCTAAATGTTTTCTACATTCTATGGTAAAGATGAATCAAAAGTTAACTCCCTTTAACAAATACATTTTTGCATAAATTAAATTTGAGTTCGCTAATACAAATGCAAGTATGAATGAAAACAGGTGTGACCTATTCAAGATGTACGGACTACGTAGTATTGATTTCTAGTGGATTATAGATGTTTCGATTTATTTATTTTTCGATATAAATAAGCGAACAAAAATATCAGATAGTCAGTTTTACTTTTGCAATTAAAAGTGTTTATAAATATTTGCAAGTTTAAGGAATAATCGGTGGTACTTGAGCCTGGGTACTAATAGTGAAAGAATCTGAACTTACTGGAATAGTAAATACAGATTTTACGATTCCGAATATTATTGATTCAAATTGTGGAAAAGCGGTGAAGTTTATCGTACATAAATTGGAGACCCTAGAATTTATTGTAAGGAAAAACGGAAGCTGCTGTAATTTGTTGACAAATAAAGTTTGAGATTCTGTTAACCAAAGATCTGTCTTTTTACTGTCGTGTTTGCTCAATAATCAAAAAGAACCAACGAAGAGTCGTTACAGTGGTGTCAGAAGTGGGATTATTGAAACAATGGTCAAGAAAGTAAATATTAGTGATCTCAGCCAGACCCAGCTGAAGGATGAGTTGAAGAAAAGGAATGCTCCAATCCATGGAACGAAGGCAGAACTTGCATTCCGGCTGCGTAAAGTTTTAGAAGAAGCCGGTGAAAACACAGAGGTCATAGAAATAGAGCCGGAGGAAGCTCCAGTTCAGAATGCCCCAGCAATTGATCCGATGATGGTGTTGTTGAAAGAAATGCTGACACAGCAACAACAACAACTTACTGATATGATGGCCAAACAAGGAAACAACCAACAACAACAATTTGCTGATATGATGGCCAAACAAGGAAACAACCAACAACAACAGTTTGCTGATATGATTGCCAAACAAGGAAACAATCTGATGGCCCGACAAGAGAAACTGGCAGCGGAACAAAAATTAGATCAACAAAAACTACGTGAAGTAATCGAGTCACGTATATCCAGTGCGGAGGTTAAAATCAACAACGTGGAAAAGGAGCTGCGGAAAGTTACCGAGGAACATGAAGAGAAATTACGCAATCTTTCGAGTGAATTCCGCCAAGAAATAGCACAAGTAAAGTCAGGTAACATGATCAATCCATCAACTACTGCAGCTCCAGCTAGAGTGAAAACACCCGCATTTGATGGATCTACATCGTATCAGATATTTAAGATGCAATTTGAGATAGCAACAACTGGGGTTGATCACCAACAAAAAGCAAATGCGCTTATATTGGCATTGAAGGGACCTGCTGCTGAAATTTTACAGATATTATCGGCGACAGAGCGTGATTACAGCAACCTAATGGAGGCCTTAGCAGTAAGATATGGGGAAAGTCATATGCAAGCTCTCCATCGCATGCAGCTCAGAACACGGAAACAAGGAGTCAACGAAACTTTGTAAGAATTAGAGGCTGACATTGTGAGACTGGTTAATCTGTCATATCCGAACTATAACGCTGAACATCGATACGAACTGGCAGCTGATACAATCATCAATGCTCTTCAAGATGTACAAATGAGAAATCAGCTGTATCTAAGCGGGAAGAAACTACCTACGGAAGTCTTAGCATTGTCCCTGCAAATGGAAGCTGGAAAAAGAGCGCTTGCCTTAGATAGAGTACGTAAGATGGAAGTTTCTGAAGAACCCCTAAAAGCAGCGCTTGATGAAGTGGTCATGCATGTCAAAAGTTTGGAAGATAAGCCTGAACGAAATCAACGAAGAAGATCAAGCAGAGTGAGATGCTGGAATTGTGGACAGTTAGGGCACATCAGACAAGAATGCAAAACACGAGTAGCAGCAAAAGAATGAATAGTTCCAGGCCGGTTGATGAACCTTTCAAACAAGCAAGTAAATGTCAAAAAGGAAGAAGATTTCCGCGTTGATCACCGGAAGAGAAGGATACATTGTAACGTTGAAGATGTTTCAAGAAGACCCTGTGTTGAGGAGCGCAAGTCATATAGCAGGACTGAGGGAAAGGAGGCAATGAAAGTGAATCAAATTAAGTTCCAAACTCCTGACGATTAGTGTACCGAGGCATTTAAAGGAGAGCAACAAAAGGATCCAGCTATGGCACCAATATTGAAATGGAAAACCGAGGGAAGGCGACCGGAGTGGAAAGAGGTAGCACCTTTGAGTACGGAGGTGAAATGCTACTGGGCGCAATGGGACTCACTATTGATGGATAACGGGATACTAAAAAGAAAATGGGAGTCCGCTGATGGAAAGAAAGTGTTAGAGCAACTGGTGTTGCCATCAAGTCGAGTAGAAGAGGTACTGGAAAAGCTGCATGGAAGTATTTCTGGAGGACACCTGGGAGTCAATAAAACCCTGGCTAAAGTAAGGGAGAGGTTTTATTGGGTAAGGTATCGAACCGACGTAGAGCAATGGTGTCGGCGATGTGATACTTGTGCGGCGAGTAAAGGACCAAAGACTAGAACTCGAGGAGAGATGCAACAGTACAATGTGGGTGCCCCAATGGAGAGAATTGCTATAGACATCGCGGGGCCATTTCCGGAAACTACAAAAGGTAACAAATACATCATGGTGGTCATTGATTACTTTACAAAATGGCCGGAAGCTTATGCAATACCGAACCAGGAAGCAGTTACGGTCGCTGAAACATTAGTCAATGAATGGATTTGCAGATATGGAACACCGCTCGAGTTGCATACGGACCAGGGAAGGAATTTTGAATCGCAACTGATGGAAGAGCTGTGCAGAACACTCGACATTAGAAAGACACGAACTACACCTATGAACCCACAATCGGATGGCATGGTAGAACGATTCAACCGAACCATGGAAGAACATTTGTCAAAGGTAGTAGAAGCCAACCAAAGAAATTGGGATAAGGATCTTCCGTTATTCTTGATGGCCTATCGTAGCGCAGTGCACGATACGACATGTGAAGCACCAGCGAATATCATGTTCGGAAGAGAACTACATCTTCCTAGTGACATCGAGTTTGGCATCCCTGGAGGTCTGGTATCCACGAAAACAGATTATGTGGGACAACTAAGGGAGAAGATGAATAAAATCCATCAGCAGGTTCGAGACCACATTAAGATTGCCAGTGACAAAATGAAAACCAGGTACGACATAAATGCAAATAGTGGCGGTTTTCAAGAAGGAGAATTGGTATGGCTATACAACCCCAGAAGAACTAAGGGAAGATCACCCAAGCTGCAGCCAGATTGGGAAGGCCCATATAAAATAATCAAACGAATTAATGATGTTATCTACCGCATACAAAAGGGACCCCGTACCAAGATGAAAGTGAAACATCTGCAAAGGTTGGCACCGTACCAAGGTAACAGCACCAATGTGATAGCTGATATTGTTCGGGACGAACAAAACTAAATGGATGGCAGTGTAATAAACTTCGTCCAGAATGGGTTAATTTAATTTAATCATAAATAACCAATACGTTCCGCCTAAATGTTTGCTACATTCTATGGCAAAGATGAATCAAAAGTTAACTCCCTTTAACAAATACATTTTTGCATAAATTAAATTTGAGTTCGCTAATACAAATGCAAGTATGAATGAAAACAGGTGTGGCCTATTCAAGATGTACGGACTACGTAGTATTGATTTCTAGTGGATTATAGAAGTTTCGATTTATTTATTTTTCGATATAAATAAGCGAACAAAAATATCAGATAGTCAGTTTTACTTTTGCAATTAAAAGTGTTTATAAATATTCGCAAGTTTAAGGAATAATCGGTGGTACTTGAGCCTGGGTACTAATAGTGAAAGAATCTGAACTTAGTGGAATAGTAAATACAGATTTTACGATTCCGAATATTATTGATTCAAATTGTGGAAAAGCGGTGAAGTTTATCGTACATAAATTGGAGACCCTGGAATTTATTGTAAGGAAAAACGGAAGCTGCTGTAATTTGTTGACAAATAAAGTTTGAGATTCTGTTAACCAAAGATCTGTCTTTTTACTGTCGTGTTTGCTCAATAATCGAAAATAACCAACGAAGAGTCGTTACAATAGGTTGTGACGGCCGGCCGGCAGACAGACAGACATTTTTTTTATTGGTTTTTTAGACTCAGTAGGTCCTAAAACGTCGAGAAATGCCAAAAAAGTGGGGGTAAGAATTTCACTTTTAGCTCATGAATGTAATACTTAGGTCTTTCAGACCGAAGTAATATAGCATATGTTTTTTATTAAAAGTTATACGATTTATTGTTTAGTTATCTAGTGTTTTGCAAATTTAAAAAAAATTGTGTTAGCCGTTTGTTTGGTTTTAGCCAATTATATATTTGTCTTACTCCTTTAGCAAATTTTTTGTTTAAATTTTTACACCAAGTAAAAATTTTTTTTTAATCTAAAAAACTAATTTTTTACTTAAAACCTAATTTTCGTATAATTAAATAAAAAAACTCATTCCATGCATGTAACTGCAGCTAGCGGCTTTAACTAATCTAATCTTTATCTATCTAATTAGTATACATAATTAGTTAGTCTTAAGAGTTATTTTTTTTGGGTTGAACACTTTTGATATTTAATGTCTTAGATTTTCCCAAAATTTTCAGGATATATTATTAGTACTGTGTTAAGAACATGTGCAGTTTACCACCTTTTAAATCAGCGTTTGACCTTGAATATAGTTCAAAGTTTAAGTTCACAGGTAAATCATATGATCATTTTAGTTTATAAAACCACGAGTGACCCATGAAATTTTTTTAAATATGAATTCTACTTGATACTAGATAGGTTTTAGCATAAATAATTGGTGGCTCACTCATGGCTTTGGGGACCAAGGTCATTCGAAAATGTTGGTTTTGTTGCTTTTTTTGCCTTGTTATGTGGTTAAATATTTGCTATGCCCACAGGTTCAATTGCTCGCTCGTGAACGCTAAAAATTTATTAAAAACTGTATTTTGAGCTCTACGATCACCCAAGCTATTGCGAAATTTAAAATTTTTTGCATCCGATTGACTCAAACAGTAAGGTTAAAATGCCGTGTGGAACACAGAAGTGGAAACTTGGATTATTGTCAAAAATGAGTTATGAATCTAAGATAATATAATAAGAGTCGATGGATATTTTATCATATAATTAAAACATTTTTTTTTAAAATAAAAGTGTTGTGTTATAGGGTTTACAATATGTGTCACAACAACACATAAATACTTTCTAAGACCCAGGTCTCACAACAACCTGCACTCTAAGGTGTTGATGAACGCTTTTTTTAAACCTCTGCAATAAACGACTGTTTTTACATTCACCTATTGGTTTATTACACATACTGAATAAAATATCTTTGGGGAACTCGGTCTTTGATCTGGAAACAATTAACAGCTGTGTTTTGGTAGAGTTGAAATTGACCAGGTTTTGGTCACCCCTATCGGCGACTTTTTTCACGTCTCTATTCACGTTTATGGCAGTGTCTCTCCGGGTGGGATTAATTCGTTTGTGCATTTTACTTTTTTTTTTTTTTAATAAAAGCATTCCATTTGTACGATGTACGCACAAAGAAATCCCTTTGCATTTCATTACTATGACAGTTAATAATCTCGACAGTCCGACCGATTTGAAGGAAGGGCTCAAACGACTTGTGCAGAGTACTATTATCTGCAAAACTATTTATTGGGGTGCTGGTGCTGGTGATTTTCAACAGCTCGTTGATATAAATCAAAAATAGGGTTGGGGACAATACTGAGCCTTGAGGTACACCAGCGTTAATAAGTTAAGACTCAGATGAAAATTCGTCTAAAGAGACCGAAATGTATCTGTTGGATAGAAAATTTTGAATCAGCTTCACAACATTGGGATGAAAACCATACGCAACGAGCTTGTTGATTAAGTTGGCATGCCAGACTCGATCGAATGTCTTGGAGATGTCTAAAGCGATAACGTATGTTTCACCACCCTTATCAAGTATGCTGTTCCAACAATGCGCTACATAGTTCAATAGATGGGTAGTTGATCTTTTGTTTCGAAAGCCGTATTGGCTGTCGGCTATTAAATGATTTAGCTCCAAAAATTTTGAAATGTGTGTATTCCAAGAATGCACTTTACAGTTTAATAGATCGGGCTGGACACGGGAGACGGGCTGGGCATTTGCCAACTTCCAGCACAAGGAAATTATACCAGATTTGTAGGATTGGTAGAATATCTTAGTCAAAGTTGGTGCGAGTTCTTTTGAAAAGGTTTTTAAAATAAAAGGTGGAATATTGTTCATTCCTGAGGCTTTGTTGATGTTTTATCCCTTTAAAAGTTTAGCAACTATTCTGGATTTGAAGTGAAGTTTATTCATACTAACTCCTGAATATTGAATTTGGGGTATTTCTTTAGGAGTTTCTAAAACAGTGGAGTTCAGAGCAAAGCGTTCAGCGAACAAGTTAGCTTTTCTTGCGGGATCATTGACGATTGAATAACCATCAATAATAGGAAGAATAGAAGATTTTGTACCAGCATTTAAAGAATTAATGGCACTGTAGAAACTCTTGTCAGAAATAGACATAGACGTAAGTTTTGCCACTTTCGCTCTGTCAAGACTTTTCGTTTGAGATAATCTTATTCGATATTTTGTTGGCCTTTAGATATTGGGATCGATTAGCGGGAGTTTTGTTATGAATCTATACATTTAATGGGCCCAATGCAATTCAAATCTTTTATTCTGTTATTCTTTTATCTTTTATTTTTTTTATATGAATTTTTTAATCTTTCAAAATAGAAGATCAAATAACAGAAATTGCTATTCGACCGCCAAAATTTTATTTTATAAATCTTTAAAGGGTAAAAGATTTTTACATTTTAAAAAGACATAAAAGTGGTCATTTTACAATAAAAAAAAATGTTGTGGTCTTGTATAATTACTATTTTAATTATAAAAAAGTACTATTTGTTAAAAAAAACAAATAAAACAGAAAGTCTAATCAAATTTAAATGTTATTTTAATTAAATTTTATTTAAAAGAGATTTGTTTTGTAAGTGAAGCATAAAAATTAGAACTAGTATTTTTTATTTAATAAAAATTATTTTATTTCATTTAAATCAAAATTTAAATTATATTATGTTACATTTCATTCGATAAATGTATTTAATTTAATATTTAAACATTTGATGGCTTAAAATTTGGCTAATCGCAAACACATCTTTATTCACATAACACATACATATATTCACATAACTCTTATTCATGTATATATGAAACTTGTTTATATCCTTTTGCTTCCAAACAATTTTTTTATCCATTTTTGCTGAAAAAATAGAATAGTATATTAAGAAACTAGTTTCATAATCGACGATCTTATCGCACGCAATCTGTTTAGAAAACGACCCGCGCAGCGGGGAGTTTTCTAAAGGATAAGTGCGATAAAACGTCTTATGAAACGAGTTTTTTATACTATATTTTCTATTTTGCATTTTTTGTTTTGAAATTTTAAAAAATGTGTATTTAATTAAAAAATAGTCAATTTGAAAGTTTGTTATTATGTATTACTAATTATTTTAATTAATTAAAATATTTAACACTAATTTAGATATTCTTATTAATTTTATTTACATAATTATTCGTTTTAATGTTCACTGATGTTTGTATGACCAATGTGACCAACCTTGAAAGACAAAACTTTGCGTATCGTAATGAAGGCCATTTCGATACGCATTTGGGTATCGAAATGACTTTATTTTAGACGCAAAATAGAAAAAATCGTTTATTAAACCTATTTATATTACAATCTATATATAAATCATAATTGACGATTGGAATCTAAAAAATCGCGCTGCTGGTGGCAGGTTTTGTAACTACTACTACTATATAAGATTTTCACAGAAGTATATTTTCTGTGTATTTGAGGGCAAAGTTAAATTTCATTTAAAGTAAGTACAATATTTTTAATTTTATAACAATTTAAAAATACAATGACTTACTAAAAATAAACAATAAAACATTCAACTTTCGAAATGTTAAAGTGGGTTAGTGAGACTTATTGTTAAAATGAAGAATAAGAACCAACAAATTTAAACGATTTTATACATTTTATTATCAAAAATTTTAACAAATATATGTAACTATAATATTGGTAATTAATTACTAAATAAAATACAATCAATCAATCACGTATTATTTTTTTCCCGATTATTTGATGGTGAGGTATATGATATATGATACTTGTTAGAATTAAATCACCACGCTGAATGAGCGTCATCAGCCATTGCTTCTTATTTTGGTGCTAATATAATTTAGTTCCTGTTTCTTGCTTGAATATTTGAAAGGGGTGTTACATCAGTATAGGAGATAATTATCATCACTGAGGCTGTTTTTTTAAAAAGAAACATCCATCACCAAACTCAATTCCTAATTCATTCATACGACGTTCTATCGAGTCATCCATACTAAATATTGCATCCTTTGGTTTCTCATTTTCATTTTCATCGTTTTTATTAATATCAGACAGTACAACATCAGGGAAGGCATCTTCTAATAACAATTCCTCTAATTCTTTTTCCAGAATGGAATCATCAATTATATTAAATGTGTTACCACCGGCCAACGTTGATTGGATATCATCATGTACCTCATGCTTTTCTTGGACATCTGCCAATGCCTCATCAACGATATCCAGCGTAGTTCCAGAATCAGAAAGCAAATTTTTGATAGTTTTAGAACCAATTTTAAAAGCTTCCAACGCTTTAGCATCACTCGTTGTATCTTGAATTCGAGATTGTAGTAATTGTATTTGATCTAACGAAAATGAAACTTCGCTGAATTTCGTTTGCCGTCTCTAATCAACCCTCATATTTTTATGTCTACATTTTTTAATTCATTTTCAATTTTATCAATAATTTTCAATAAATGTTTTTCTGTTTTTTCTAGATTATAAATAGCACGTTCAAGCTCATTGATTGGTGTGACTTTTTGTGCGGTAGCACCGAATATTATTATAATTTTTGAGTAATTATCTATCGACTCTGTTCGTTTTCTAACTGTTGAATTGCCAACAAGCACCTTCATTTGTTAATTTAAACTCTAAATTGGAATTGGTAAGCTTTTCGATAGCATCTGCTAAGGACATAACAGATTCGGTTAAATATTCCATTTCCCTTTGGATTTTTGTTGATTGATTCTACAAATAAGAATAGAAATTAAGTCTCGAGACAACAGAATCTTAAATAAAAACTCACCTTTAACATATTCTGTGAAATCATCTTTTGTTTGTATCATTAAATTTTTAAATTTATTGAGACTCTTTGAAATACTTTTTTATCAACCAATTAAAACCCCTTCCACTCCATGTATACTGTCAAATTTCCATGAAATCATTTTTTAATTTAACTTCCTGTTTCTGAAACATATCCTCTAATACCGTTGGAAATACTAGGAATTTTATTATTACGCTGAAATGCATTTTTCAATTCTTTTATATTTATATTGCTTTCCCCTTTATACAAACAATATTTTGTTATGGCATTTTTCCAAAATTTTAATTTAGAATCGTAATTAACAGGATTTAATGTTCGAACTCTGAATGGAGCGAACAAAGCATCGATTCTTAAATCGTCTTTCCATTCATCAGGATAATACGTTTAATATTCCTTTTATGTACAATTCTGGTAATTTTAACAAAACACCTGGAAAAACACAAGTTTTATAAATGTATATTTCAATTAGATTTAGTTTAAATTTTTATTTTACCCCACAATATAATATCCAAGTTCTTTTGTGAACTGGATTTTGTGTTGCCGTGATGGCTTTTTTAATATTCTTTTTATATACGATTCTGGTAGTTTTTCTGTAATTGTAAAAAAACACCTGGAAAAACACAAATATTATAAATGCATATTTCATTTGGATTTAGATTAAATTATTATTATTCGGCTTGAAAACTTACTAATGCAAACACAAATTTTAGAATGCATACAAAAATGAACTAAATGTCAAAATTTATATTGGAGTACTAGTTCTTACCACCAGAAGTTTCCTCCAATCGTCAATTGCTTTATTAGCCAAAAAGATAATAAAATTAACGTATTTTGAATCACTTATCTTATTTGTAGTTTCCAATTATTTAACAAACTATCCATTTGATAAAAGATTTTTTTCGATCTCGAAAAAATCGACATTCAAAATAAAAGAAACTTTTAACAATACTTTAAAATAGCAATTTCCTTAAATCTTTTATTTTTGATTTCTTTTACGTTTTTTAAAAGATTTTTATAAAAGAATAAAAGATTTTTGTTGAATCGGTCCCAATGATCTACGTTTGTTTCTAAGGGACGCTTTGGCAGCTTTCGAATACAAGTATTTTTATTATTTTTTTATTTGTATATCCTCAATAAAGTAATATATCAAAAACAAGTATTTTTGTTTTGATCTTACTATGGAAAAAGGGACGAACTTATTGATAACAAATTGGATGGTTTCTGTAAAGTTTTGAGCAGAATCACTTACATTGTCAGTATAAAAACAATAAGACAAAACAATAAAACAATAAGACAATAACAATAAGACAAAACAAAAAACAACAAGCGAAAGGGAAAACATGAAAAAAATTTTGAAGACCACTCTTATCCATTTTTGAGTAGTAAAATATTTTACGGGGTTTGGGAGCTGTAATTGTAAGTAAATCTGTTAAATAATTAAATAATGATCAGAATTTCCAATACTACCTTTTGCGACATCAACACTCGTAATATCTGACATTGTGGTAAGATAAAGATCTAAAAGAAAACTATTATCACCGCCATTACGGGGAGTTTAATTGATTTTTTCATTCAAATATTACTCTATTAAATATGCCGTATCTTCTTCACGATTATCAATTACTACAGCAATTTGCCGTATCTATCAATTACTAAGCTATTTCAGTCGTAACTTAGGATCTTACGATAGAATGCCTTAGTATTATGTATGACGCTCGACTTTATTAAGGCAAAATAGACGTATCTCACTATGCTACTAAAGCAAAATGACGTATCTCGTTATTAAATGCTAAATAATTAATTGCGATTATTTCATCATTTTCTGATGTATCTTTTCTTGCTGAATATAACCTTACTGTTTGAGCCATATTTGTCCGCCATTTCGAATTTTAGGAAAACTAGACAGCATGAGAATCCGTTCTAAAAAAGAAATCCTTTTTGGGAGTTTTTGTATAGGTTGTGGATTACGTGTGATACTTTTAGTTTATAAACAAGTTATATTCAGAAAATAAAAATATATACATCGCAGTGTGATTTAACATTTTTACCTTAAGTTGTGTAACCGTTACTCCAAAACACATTTTTTTTTAAAGTTTTTAAGGTTAGGAACAAACAAATAGGATTCTAACTCAGAAAAAATATTATATACATATTTAGCAAGCAAAGATATATCATATAAAATGGTTTCTATTAAATGATCTGATGAGTTATACAAGTACAACATCAGAAAAAATATGCTTTCACGATGAGGTAATTAATTGCAGCCGCCATATTTGTCCGCCATTTTAAATTTTAGGAAAATGCCAGAAAGCATAAGAAACTCCATAAACTAAGCTTCAATTTTGGCCATAAAAATTTTTTTTACAACTCGTACAATTTTGGGCACAGCTACAGATGTAAATTTACCGGTAAAATATATTTGTGGTAATTTTACCGTAAAATTACCGGTAAGATTGGTAAAATTGGTAAGATTGGTAAAATATAAAACCTTTTCAAAACATTTAAATATAGTTGCAATTTCATTATCGAGGGTAAATATTCTCACTCGTAGATTATTATAGACAGGGAGATACATATGCAACAACGGCAAATTCTTTTATGCCCATCCTTGAACATCTAGAAAATAGGCTGCCCGCCATTTTCACAGCTTCAAAAATGCAACAAATCCTGAACACACTGGCTTCAACGATAACTGCTTTCTTCACTGTTATGTAAAATTATGCGTTTTTGAAAACACTGCCGTATTCGAATATGTTTAGGTATAACACATCGAATAGAAGTAGAAATGCATTTCAATTGCTCAAATGCAAAGAGCAAATTGACAGATAACCAAGCATTTTTAATGAAACTTGCTTTATTTAGTCTGTACGCAATGGATCGCAATCAAGCTTTTCCTGCAATTGAGAATTGTCAACGGCGTTACACATGTCACTTTTCGCATACAACACTTGCCACGGCCGACACTGGGATAAATGTATTAATTACGTGTGCAACACGTCACATCAAAATCTTATTCATGCATTGTTTCTTTCTCGTTCATGGGAAAATATAAATCGCAAATTGCTGAAGATATTTGCCTTCAAAAACCCAAGGAATATTTAAATATGAACGTGCGCTTCACAGCAAAAATTTACAACGAAGCATTGATAATGGTTTGTTGCGTTGCGGTTCTGTTGCTGCTGATCGTACAATGTATAATTGGAAGGTGTACAAAATTACTACACGAGTGACCTTTGAGGGTGATTAACACGGATAATCAGGAAACTGTCAAAATCAGGGAAAAAACTCCTATTCCAACCCACCGATCGACACCAGTAGATAAAATAAATTTTTGCCTAAATTACTCTACTTTGTGGCAACACGTAGAGACGTTAAAATTATCTACATTTATGGGTATTCAGCTGAAAATCGATCGATCAGCTGAGATATTTTCACAACAATGTGCAAACAATTTTCAACTATAAAGGTCAACAAAAAAGCCCAAACTTTAATTTTTAGTAAATAAAGATTTAAAATTGTTTTTATTCGTTGTAGTCCAAAAAAATGTTTTAATTTCTTATAAATTATTCATTTTTATTTTATTGTGACGACGCGTTTCTGCTTTACTCCAAAGCTATCTTCAGGTCCAACAAAATAAAATACTAACATAACAAAAAATAACAAAAAATGGAAAATTATATAATTTAAAAATATTTTGAAAAAAACTTACAAAAATGAAAACACTGTTTCAAAAAAGAAAAACTGAGAATGAAAATTCACATATATTTTTTAAAAAATTCTAAAAAAACCAACAAACAGACTGAAACTTTAACTTCTATCTTTTCAATTATAAAAATTAAACAAAAACTGATACAAACTGAAATTTAAATCAAAGCTAGGTAGGAATCAAATATTTAAATGAAAGATAAGTAAACGTTGTCAAAATAGGTGTGATCCGATTGTATATTCATATTATTTTGGAATTTTTTAATATAAATAGCTTCAGAAATTTTGCGCTTGGTAGTATTTGACTCAAAATTTAAAATCTCAGGATTATCCCAATCAATTTTATGATTACTGGAAACAGCATCATCACACAAAGCACTGTGTGACTTGTTACCCTTAGCAATATGATACTTATGATCCTTCAGTCTAGAAACAAGATATTGTTTAGTTTCACCAATATATGTTAGACCACAATTAAGTTCAGCACAATTAACTTTGTAAACTAAATTAGAGAAATATTGTTTGGGAACAGGATCTTTAAGAGGTGTGAAAATACGCTTTCGTAGAGTATTGCATGGTTTACCAACAGCTTTAATATTATAGCCATGCAAAACGCGATTTAAGTTCTCAAACAAAACTTTAGTATAAGGAAGGGAAACAAATTTAAAGGTGCTATCTTGATTATTAATAGTAGAAATGCCAAAATTTAAATTATTAAGTTTATTGATGGTATGATTAACGTGATAATCAATAAATTTAACAGGATAGTAGTTTTCTAAAAGAGTAGTTTTTAAAAATTTGAAATTTTTTTGATGAAAAATGGGATTTGATAATTTTAAAATTTTTTCTATCAAAATAGATACAGTATTTTTTTATAAGAAATAGGAAGAGAAGAGTTAAAATTCAAATACCGGCCAGACCAAGTAGGTTTTAGATACCAATCTGTAATTAACACACCAAAACTATTTTTTATAACTAAAGTGTCAAGAAATGCAATTTTATTTTCATTTTCAATTTCAACAGTGAATTTAAGACGAGGATGGAAATCATTAAATTTAGCAAGAACAGAATCAATTAATATACTAGGAACAGAGGTAAGAATATCATCAACATAACGTATATAAAATGGAAGAGTAAAATCTAAAGATTCAATAATTTTTATTTCTATAAACTCCATAACTAAATTAGCTAATACTGGACTAGCTGGGGAACCCATAGGTGAACCAAAAATTTGTTGATAAAATATATTTTTATAAGAAAAATAGCAATGGTTTAATACTAATAAGAGTCCTTCAATGAAAATGTCTTTTTCTAAAGTTTTATATTCAACATTATTTTTAGTTTTCCTAATATAATCAAAATTTTGTCGTCGAATATTACTAATTATAAATTCTTGAGAAGCAAACTCTTGAATAACTATTTCAATTTCATCCCATTTTCTATCTATACACTCAAGAACTAATGCATTTGGAATATTTGTGAAAAGTGATATAACATCTAAAGAAATCAAAGAATAATTTGTAGGAATAATTACATCTTTTAATTTATCAATAAAATCATAAGAATTTTTAACATGACTAAAGGTTTTTCCAACAACTCTTGATAAAATATCAGAATAAAATTTTGAAAGATTATATAAAGGAGAATTAATGTAAGAGACAATAGGACGTAATGGTTCACCAGACTTATGAACCTTTACCAATCCATATATCCGTGGAAAAGAACTATTATACTTCCGCATAAGAGTTGCACGTTCATTTGTTATATTACTTTTAAGTTCTAGTAATCATAAAATTGATTGGGATAATCCTGAGATTTTAAATTTTGAGTCAAATACTACCAAGCGCAAAATTTCTGAAGCTATTTATATTAAAAAATTCCAAAATAATATGAATATACAATCGGATCACACCTATTTTGACAACGTTTACTTATCTTTCATTTAAATATTTGATTCCTACCTAGCTTTGATTTAAATTTCAGTTTGTATCAGTTTTTGTTTAATTTTTATAATTGAAAAGATAGAAGTTAAAGTTTCAGTCTGTTTGTTGGTTTTTTTAGAATTTTTTAAAAAATATATGTGAATTTTCATTCTCAGTTTTTCTTTTTTGAAACAGTGTTTTCATTTTTGTAAGTTTTTTTCAAAATATTTTTAAATTATATAATTTTCCATTTTTTGTTATTTTTTGTTATGTTAGTATTTTATTTTGTTGGACCTGAAGATAGCTTTGGAGTAAAGCAGAAACGCGTCGTCACAATAAAATAAAAATGAATAATTTATAAGAAATTAAAACATTTTTTTGGACTACAACGAATAAAAACAATTTTATATTATTTCGTCCAATGAATTAATAATCATATTAAATAAAGATTATTCAAATTTTATTCCAATTTTACCAATTTTACCAAGCCTAAGTAATATTACGTAATATTACCAACTTTACCGGTAATTTTACCATGGGTAATATTACTTTTACATCTGTAGGCACAGCATTGATCCATTTGAAGTGGAACGTCACTTCGTATACTCCACCTGTACTGTGGAATTGAGGTTTTGTAATTATTTACAAAATCAATTATGGCCCTAGTTAAAAATTGATTTACGACTATTAAAAAAATCAAAAATAGCCTGAGAAATAGGTAAAATGTACATAATGGTACATTATGTAAAACATATATTGGACTATGAAAACAGCTTGTATTAAAAAAACAAATCCTTGCCCCATAGGGTTTAAGCTTGGACCTTAAACTACACAATATGAAGTATAATTAGAGATGTGTCTCAAACTTTTTGACTGATGGCTACTAGAGTTATTGACCTTGAACTTTGACCTTTTTTGAAAAATGATCAACTTTGAGACCGTTTTACTACTAAAGGCAAGAGTAACCCATGCTGTTTAAATTTTTCTAAGTACTTCCATGTTATGTAATTAATCCAATAGCTATTGCTGAGGCTCAGCTATGGGCTTAGCAGATATTTAGCCACATAGCAAGGTAAAAAATGCAACGAAAGCAACATTTTCGAATAACCTTGGCCTTCAAAGCCATGATAAAACCTACCTAACCTAGTAACAAGTAGAATCTATATTAAAAAAAATTATGGATTACTCATGGTTTTATGAATTAAAATGATCATATAATTAATACGATTTACCCGTGATCTTAAACTTTAACCTCTATTCAAGGACAAACGCGCCAGATTTAATAGGTGGTAAACTGCAATTTTTCTTATCACAGTATTGCTAACATATCCTGAAAATTTAAGGAAAATCGAAGGTATCAACTATAACTCCCTCATACAAAGTATCCCAACTTTAAAAAAAAATTCTCTTAAAATATTAAAGAAAAGCAAACCGAATTCAAAACAATTCGTGCACAAAAGAGTAATATTTTATTTTAGAAAAAAGATTTAGAAACAAGATTAACTGCTTATACGTTTTCAAAACTATATTGCATGTAGGAATTTTTTAAATACATTCTAAGTTTCAGCATAGTTTAAGAATAGTAGATTCTTGTATGAGCTTAGAATGAAGGCAATTCTTCACGAGGATGAAGTTTCCCGAAACGAGCGTAGCGAGTGGAGGGAATCATCCCAGTGAAGAATTGCCATCATCCTAAGCGAATACAGGATGCTATTTTACCAACGACTGTAAAATATTTCGTTTAAGTTCCAGTTTTCATGCAAAAATTCATATCGCCATATTGAAATAAATACATCAAAGATAGCGAAAAACAAAACAAGTTTGTTGTTTAATTTGTTAGGGGAATATTTAATAAACTGTAGAACTGTTAAAGAATTTTAATCAAATTCACTAGTGGTGGAATGAATACAATTACAATGGAAGACATACGCATGGAAAGCATATATTCTTTAGTAGTCGTGGATAAAATTTAATATAAGAAAAAACATACTTAAATACGAATTAAATATTTTTGTTTCCAAATATTAAATTCTTTTTGATAAATGTTGTTTTCCTAAATAGCAAAACTATTAAATATATAAAAATTACTTTATTTAATTTCAAAATTTAGAAAAACTTTAATTTTATTTGTGATATTTCTTCAAGCGTTCAAAATTTTAATACTTTTTCCTACTAGTTTAGGAGAATTTTTCAATTATAAAACTTTTTCTAATTCTGTTAAAAACAAACTCAAAAACTTTGGTCAAAAATATTTCGAAAGCTGGACACTTTTATTATTAGTAAAATAAATTAAAGTATATAGCTTTTATTTTGATATTGTTTCTACAATTTTGCTATAATTATTTTTATATTTCAATTTAAAATTGTTACGGTGGTAAAATTTTCCACTCTAGTTCACACGAATTTCAATAAATTTTCCTGTACCAGTAATAATTTTTATTATTTTACAATATTACAATTACAATTCAATTTTACTTGTCATATTTTAGCTTAACTTAACAAATTGATCCTTTGGTACTTGTCTGATTACAAGTATGAACATAATGATTTATATACTTCTTTATATATTTAGATGTAC
>OY856188.1:155530817-155569544 GCA_963693315.1 Diogma glabrata | reverse complement strand
TATATATATATATATATATATATATATATATATATATATATATATATATATATATATATATATATATATATATATATATATATATATATATATATATATATATATATATATATATATATATATATATATATATATATATATATATATATATATATATATATATATATATATATATATATATATATATATATATATATATATATATATATATATATATATATATATATATATATATATATATATATATATATATATATATATATATATATATATATATATATATATATATATATATATATATATATATATATATATATATATATATATATATATATATATATATATATATATATATATATATATATATATATATATATATATATATATATATATATATATATATATATATATATATATATATATATATATATATATATATATATATATATATATATATATATATATATATATATATATATATATATATATATATATATATATATATATATATATATATATATATATATATATATATATATATATATATATATATGTGTGTATTGGATTTCTTTTTCTTATATGGGAATTCTTACATCTAATGATGAAACTTTTTTTAGTGTCAAATGGAATCTCTAAACGTTTAACTGTTTCTAAATATTTGTCAAGTTTGTATATATTTTCTCGAACACGCCTGTTGGTTTTCTGTAATTTCTTGACTTATAACTGCAAAAATGAGTTTATTTTGTAATCTTTGAAAAAGAACTTCATCGATTTTCTTAATTTTTCATTTTTCCGTTTTTACATCATCGTTTTTAAAAAATTCAGAAGAATTCATCGGCAAAATTAAATCAGCAGTTTTACCACCAGACTATGTATTACTATCACTAGACGTAGTGTCACGGTTTACTAACATAGATAGTAAACTTATCATTGAACTAATCAACAAAGACTGGAGATTTATTAAAACAAAATTAAAAACCAAACTATTAAAAGCTCAGTTCATGGAAAGTTTAGAATTGGTTCTAAAAAACTGTATTTTTACTTTTAACGTGAAAACTTATTTACAAAAGTTTGGTTCTCTAATGGGTTCTCCGATTAGTCCCGTTTTGGCTAATTTAGTGATGGAATACATTGAAATATCTATACTGTCGTCCCTAACATTTTCTCCAGCCTTCTACTATAGATATGTAGACGACATTATTACCGCAATTCCTGCACAAGAAACTGACAATTTTATAAAAGCGTTTAACGATTTCAATGAGCACATAAAATTCACACTGGAATTAGAAAGTAACAGTTGTTTGTCTTTTCTGGACACAAAAGTGATGAGAAACATCGATGAAACATTATCAACAAACAAGTACCACAAAGACACCTGGTCAGGCCGATATTTAAACTATAAATCTTTTTTTATAACATAACTACAAAATTAACATTCTGTGCGACAAATTAATTAAACTGTCTGATCCATGACATTCCTGACTCAACATCAAAGAAATTTGGGTACGGTGATGATTGGACCCTGGCCACTCAAAACAAAGACATGGGTTTCTTGGAAGATTTGCTCTCAACTGACCTGGTGATAATGAATGACTGTTTTCGAACGTGGAGCTTATTTCCTAATCTATGTAAAACCGAGAGTTCTTGTTTCCACTTAAACAACAAACTGGCAAAACACGAACCATCAGTGTTATTTAACAGCACTGTCATTAAATACAATCAACAGCCAAAGCTCCTGGGTATTACACTCTATAGAACTCTTTCTTTTAAGCTCCACCTAGAGAATACGTCAAAAAACTTAAAACGAGAAACAATCTATTGCATAAACTGGCAGGCTCGACATGGGGTGCTACTCCAGCCACCCACCGCACAACTGCTCTAAGTCTGGTTTACTCAGTGGCTGAGTACGGCGCACCAGTCTAGCTAAATAGCACACATACTCAAAAAGTTGATTGCCAGCTGCATGCCGCGATGCGTACCATAAGTGGTACTATCAGGTCCACTCCGTTACCTTGGCTCCCTGTGTTAAACAATATCACTCCACCTGCACTCAGATGCTCGCATGCTTTCATACCGGAACACAAAAAGGTAACCAACAACATCACGTTACCCTTGCACGAATATTACGGTGACCACACTAGTTGTCGATTGAAGTCAAGAAAGCCTCCACATAAAACTGCCAGCATCCTGCTGGCAACTAATTTTAATATCTTGGATGCCTGGGACACCTCCTAGCATCATTACAACACAACTGGCGTTTTTATTACTAACCCGACTTCTGCCCAACCTGGTTTCGATCTACCACGTCATACATGGGCTACACTAAACCGAATAAGACCGAATCATGGACGTTGTGCTGATTTTTCTACAAGTCGGGCATCTCAGAGTTCCCTCAATGTGACTGCAGAGCTCCACAACAAACCATAAAACACATTGCAACTATATGTCCTATTCGACGATACAATGGCGACATCTCAGACATCCAATTGGCAACTCCCGATGTAGTAGCGTGGATAGACTCACTCGATGTAAACATCTAATGTTCAAATATTTTGATATTTTACTTTTTAATTTTTAACTAAAAGACGCGCTCAAATCTTATTTTTGTTTTATTTTTGTTTTTAATGTGTCACAATAAAAACCATATGGTGAAAAACACGTGAAACCAGCAAGGTCTGGAAATGAGGTTTTAATTTTGTATATATAGGTATTGGAATTCGTTGACATCAATAAAAAAAAAAATTCTGCGTTTTCATTTTTTTTTTAACCCTGTATCTAGACAGGGTGATGAAAAATCAAGAAATTGCTCGGCCTTGGTGTATTAAAATAGCTCTACTGTAAAAACTACTGAACTGATTTTAATGTTTTATTGCCCAAAATGTAGGTATTAAACACAGCTATTCCAAATAGTAATTCACGTTACAAGACCTTGAACACTTTCTTTTAGAAAAATAACGGTAAAAATTCAAATTCGATTTTCTAGAAATTTTTTAAATTTTTGATTTTTTAACATATGAAAGGTACACATGTTACTAACATTTTATAAAATTTTCAGGAGGGGAAAATTGTTTGTTTTTTTTATTAATTTTATTGCAACACCCCTTAAAATTTTTTATCATTAGAAAAAGTGAAGATAAAAAAACGAACAATTTTTTTAGATATACATACATATTAAATTTTGAATTTTAACTCAAAATACATATTTTACAAATTTTTTATCATGTATTTAACTTTACATTACTAAATTCCTTAGAGTTAAAATAACGTCTAGCTAAGACCATTTATAGGAATGTATGAGTGATATCCTCGTGTTCCAGGAATTGTTTTTAAATTGGCGTATCTATCAGTTAGTTGATTTCGTTTTTCAATGTATCCTGCGTCCGTTACATAGCAAAAATGAATGTTATCTTGAAAAATGCCTGGGACAGCTGCCCAATTATACTCCAGAGGTGGAGGGTTCAGTTGTTTGAAATTCAAATTGTCCCGAAACGGGTAAAATAGGACATTTTGTTGTAAATTATTTTAAGAACAAATACGGTTTGATACAGCTTTAAGAAAAAAGAAGATTTACAAAACCAGCGGGCTGCAATTTCTCGTGGACGCCACCATTTTAAACTGCCATCTTAAAGTAAAACTTTGACACAAGTCAAAAAGATTTGAACCAATTTGCCGTATATCTATCTATCAACGCATCTCTACTTCTTGTTATGAATTTGATTCAAAAGCTTTATGATATTTTTTTCAGTTCAATGGTTGTTCCACTTTAATAATCGAATTTAAACGATGTATGATAAAGAAATAATGTTTTTTTCTTCTTCATTTCGAACATCCGAGAATATTCGATTTTCCTTAAACTCAATTTTAAGTTACCATGAAAAGCAAAAATAAATCAAAAATTGTAAGAAACAATTTTCAAGACAATTTTGGTTTTATTACAAATAAAAATTTACAGATTTTTATTATATATATTTGTATTTATTTTTTTTTAACATCAAAAATTTACTTTTTATTTCGTTCCATGATTTATGGAACGATTTTGATAATACATTTATATCAAAAAAAATTTGATGTTTTTGTAATACTGTCTTTTTTTAAGAAAACGCTTCTTAAAAATAATAACATAAGTTTAAGTTAGGTTTTTGGTAATAAATAATTCTTTTGTAATAATTTTAACAGTTATATTTTAATTTTTTTTTATATTTGTCATAATTATACTTGCTAAATCTGATAATTTTGACATTTTGTATTTTACATTTGCTAGTTTAACGAAAAAACATAACCAACCCTAAAAATTCTAAAAAAACAAGATAAGTGCGTTTTATTGGCAGTTTAATTTAACGAAGAAGTCGCAACCTTGCGCATTCTTTGTTAATAGATAAAATATGAAGGGACTGAAATCTCAAGGCTCTGAGATATTAAGACTTTGGTCTGGGTTAAGGATTTTGATATAGTTTTCGGCAAAACACTTTTATGATAGTACGAGATCCGGCTGCAGGATTAGTGCGCTCATCGATTTTTTGCTAAAACCAAATTTTTATGTATATTTATAATTAGGAGAATATATATCTACCAGGTTGCCTATCAAAATTTGGCCGCGAGCATTTTTAATTAAATTATTTTTAATTGATTTTTGGGAAAAAATTTCGTTCACTTGTTTTTTAAATAAAATGTCGTCTACATCACGGCAATTTATATAAGAATTCTAAAAATTTACGGTTGCCGTTGTGCACCTGGCCGCACCTCTTCGCAGCCAGGCGTAAACAGGTATGATTTCGATACATTTATACGTTCATAACGTACATTGATTAATTCCATAAGAAAAGAAAGATTAGGTCCTCTGCATCCTAATTATGAAAAAAAAAATTTGCGGAAATGAAGGGATCAAAAGTTATAAATGATCAAACTTTCAATTTTACCTTGGTCCCCCTCGAAGTTGTGCAAGGTCGCAGAAGCGAGTCAAAAAAAAAATCAAAAATCAAATCAAGTTACTTCTAAAAACTCAAAAGGGGGACCAAGGTATTTTTTTAAATTTTAATATTTTAGTGTGTGATAAAATATAAATGAATAATAAATAAAAATAAGGAAAACAAGAAAAAAAAAAAAAAAAAAAACCAAAGGGGGGACCAAGGTAAAATTGAAAGTTTGATCCTTTATAACTTTTGACCCCCTCATTTCCGCAAATTTTTTTTTTCATAATTAGGATGCAGAGGACCTAATCTTTCTATTTATCTGAAAAAAAACGCAAATTTATTTGGGGGGATAAACTAGGATTCTACCATTTTTTGTTGTAATTTTTAAATTTGTCATTTTGAAAAGGAACACAATTTTTTGGGAGTATTTATTAAGTCGTCTCTATTACTCCCCGGTGGTTGAGAACACTAACATTCGACTTATGCGCAGTGGCTCAAGAGCGTCGCACAGCTGGCAATCGCTATCCTCGTCTGACAAATGATGTTACGCGCTAACTCTCTTTCACTCTACCTTAAATATTTATCATCTTTAACAGCCAACAACCCTTATTTGCGGCCGGATTTAATTAGGCAACCATATTCGTCGCTTTAATAATGAAATGACGTATACGCAAAAGTATAGTTTCGAGATATTTGAGTTTAAAGTTTGATGTGCGCATGCATTTGCATGGACGTTAATTTATAATTTATTAATTCTTACCCCCAGTCATAAAATAATTCGAAAATGTAAAAACGCCAATTCAAAGATGCCCTTATGGGGAATGCAGCGCACCTATTATATAAAAACAACGTATAAATAGCATACGTTGTTTCATTATTAAAGCGACGATATGATAATAAATAGAAAAAATTAGCTTTAATTTGATATAGAATAAATCAATGTACGTTATGAACGTATAAATGTATCGAAATCATACCTGTTTACGCCTGGCTGCGAAGAGGTGCGGCCAGGTGCACAACGGCAACAGGGAATTTTTAGAATCTTTATATAAATTGCCGTGATGTAGACGACATTTTATTTAAAAAACAAGTGAACGAAATTTTTTCCCAAAAATAAATTAAAAATAATTTAATTAAAAATAATTTAATTAAAAATACTAGCGGCCAAATTTTGATAGGCAACCTGGTAGATATATATTCTCCTAATTATAAATATACATAAAAATTTGGTTTTAGCAAAAAATCGATGAGCGCACTAATCCTGCAGCCGGATCCTAGACTATGAGGACATTGTTTTTAGTTCTGGTCAGCGATGTATATCAAACATAAAACTCTTTGTTAAAGTACATGTATTTTTTTATCTCTGTTTAGAAATTCATTACAAAACTAACTGAAAACACCAATACGTTGCCGGAAAATTATAACAGATCATAAATTAACATAATTTAGTGAAGAGATGGTTCAATCAGCAAACTACTCAAAAACCTCTCCATTTAGCGTTTCGAGAAAATACTACAAAATCACAAATTCATATTTCTTTCAAAATACCAAAAATATTGTAAATATTAAATAAAATCAAAAATTCAAACTTGTTTCAAACAAAATTCTAAAAATATTTCAAAAATTATTACAAAATCAAAGATTAAAACTTTTTTCTCCGATAGACAGCAAATATAAATTTTGCAGACTTATTTCAGTCAGCAAAGTGGCACTTTTCCTGCCTGGGCAGCAAAGCAAGTACTTTGCTGCCTAGGCAGCAAAATAATTAGACTTCATAGAAATAAACAGATATTGCGATTAAAAAAAAAATTTTTTTAATCGATTTTTTTTTTCATTTTTAAAATTTTGCTTTATTTTTAAAGTAATAATTATTAAATTACATATCATTGTAATTAATCGGAGAAAAAATTATATGTTCAACTCGGCAGCAAGGTAGATTGACTGCCTTGGCTGAATTCCTAGCCTCGCTCGCTCGGCTATGAACTATCAGCCGCGGCAGTCAATCTACTACTTTGCTGCCTAGTTAAACAAATAACTATTTTCAAAAATTCTAAAAATAGTGCAAAAATTATAACAAAATCAATATTTGTAATTTTTTCAAAATTCCAAAAATATTCCATAAATTAGAATAAAATCAAATATTTAAACTTTTTCTAAATTCTAATTATATTCCAAAAATTCTTAAAAATTCAAAATTTCAAACTTTTTCCAAAATTCTAAAAATATTGCAAAAATGATTACAAAATCAAAAATACAAACTTTTTTCAAAATTCCAAAAATATTTCAAACACTATAACCAATTCAAAAATGTCCATGTCACATTTCACGTTCAATTATATTTACCCCAACCATTTTTCCAAAAAATTGTCTAAAAAAATAAATGAAATCGTTTTTTGACACACTTGACAATATTTTTTGACAAACTTATAATGGAATAAAATTCTCAATAATAATAATTTCATGTTCATTACACATTTAATTTCATACAAATAACTAATTTTATTTTTATAATTCTCAATAATAATAATAAAATTTCATGTCATACAAATAATTAATTTAATTTTTTTCCAAAAATTGGGTAAAAAAATAAATAAAAATCTTTCTTTTGACACACTTTACATTATTTTTTTGACAAACTTATAATGCCATAATTCTCAATAATAATAATAAAATTTCATACAAATAATTAATTTTAAAATGCAATATTTAAAAATATATGTTGTTGGTGTTTATGATAATTTTAGGTATCATAAAACTGATCTGTTCTTGTATTATTTATACTGTCAGTTGATTGTTTTTATTATAAATAAAAACAATCACAAGCATTAGATCAAGAAAACAATTCTGTAATGATAGTTTATTTTATCCAGATATTTCTCCTCTTCAGTGGTCTATAATCATTTTCCAATAAATATATACTTAAATATGATATTACTTACTATAACTATATTAATGGTTCTAATAGGCACAAATAAATTTGTACACATACAGATACTTAAGTCACTTGATTTGATGTTAAACAATTTAAAATAATTATTCCTAATATAAACTAAATAAAATATTAAATGACAATAAAAGTATTGTTTTAGAATATATTAAATGTATATAATATAAAAGTATTGTGTTGTATGTGTTGATGTTGTATTTTAGTCTCGAAATTGATTGTAATTTATGTTAATTAAGCTATCGTCTGTTCGTTTTAAAACTTTAAATTGTATCGCTGGTTGGGGTCATGGCTGTACTGGTTGTACAGCCATGATCTCATCCAACGATACTATGGTATGGTATATTTTATATGTAAATGTCTCATTCGTTTGAGGCTTGTAGTTAGTTCTTGTATGTTATTGGGTTATAGTTTCTTTCTTATGTGTTCTTCTTTCTTGTATGTTTTTGTATATGTATATGTTGGGTAGAGTGAATCTATGTCTGATTTTAAATTTATTGCTTTGTTCTTATTTATGTGGATGGCTAAAGATTCTAGTGTTAGGCGCTTCTTTCAATTTTCTTCTTTGGTTATAATTGTGGTGTTGTCGTAATCAAACTTGTGTCCTAGTTCCTTCGTATGTTTGTAGGCTGCTGTGTTGTTTGTTCTTATTGTATTTGTTTTGACATTATTCTTGTGTTGTTTAACCTATTCCCAAGTTTCTCTCCTGTTTGTCCAAAATATCTGCCACCACAGTCGTTACATTCAAATGCGTATATTACTCCATATTGGTCCACAGTTTTTGTTTTTTCGTAAGTGGTTGTAATGATTCTATTGATCGTTGTGCTGGGTTTGTGTGCTATCCTAATTCTATTGTGATTGTGTGTGAATAACCTAGATAAATTCTCCGGTAATTCTTTGGAATATGTTAGACTTTTATATTTTATATCTGATGTTGTAGGATTCTCATTGGTGGTCTTCATATTTTCGTATTTTTGTTTCATCTTTTTGATGGTCTTCTTAGGATATTCATTCATGTGTAGTATCTTATATATTTCTTCAATAATTTCTGTTCTGTAATGGTTTGACGTTATGGATAGCATGCGATAAATTGTACCATATGCCATGCTGTGTTTTGGTTGTTCGGGTGTTCAGAATGAAAGTGTAGTAATCAGTTTTTCGCAGTTGATTTTTGATAGTGTCTAGTTTGTACCATTCTTTCTTGGTTTCTTATTATTAACATATCAACGTAAGCAATTTCATTCCTGTTTTCCATTTCGTATTTAAACTTTATGTCATTATGTTATCCATTTAGAATATTATAAAAATTCTCCATTTCTTCTCTTGGTATTATCGCCAACATGTCATCTACATATTCCACCATGAGAGTTGGCATAAACCCTGCTTCGTTTATTGCATTGCTAAGTAGATCTGTGATAACAAAATCGGCTAAAGTTCCTGAAACTGCCCCCCCCCCCCCCCATACCCCTATTGTTAACCCATTCCTCTGTCTGTAGTATTTCTGTTGGAACATAAAATAGTTTCCAATAAGTTATACATAATGATATCATCTCGTTAAAAATGTTACGTGGTATAGTTGTGACTTTTTGTATATCTATCCATTTATTCTCAATCGCTTTATGAACTGATTCAATTGGTATCTTTTCATACATCGTAACAACGTCAAATGATACCATTATGTCATCTGTTGTTATGATGATGGTATCCAGTTTTCTTTTTAGTTTGAATGCGTTACAAATGTTGTATTTGTTCTCTGGTATCGCTTTTATTAAGATCTTATTGAGATATTTTGCCATGTTGTATGTTGGACTGTCCCGTGAATTTACGATTATCCTTGTTCTCGGTTTATGAATTTTCGGTGTGGTACGCGGTCTCGGTGCTATGGCTGTATATGTTAATAATTGCTTTTTTATTTTGTTGTCAATATATCCTTGTTTTACCAAATTTGTAACTAAACCATTGTTTCTGGTTTGTATAATCATTGTTGGATCCTTTGTCAATTTTCGGTATTTTTTGTTATTTTCTTAATGGTTACGTAACATGTCGTTGTATGTATTTGTATCCATCGCTATTGTAACATTACCTTTGTCTGCAGAAGTTATAGTTATTTCTTGGTGATTTTTTAAAAAAATCTTTGTGGAATGGTATGCATTGTGTATTACTTTTTGTCGACGATTTATGTATCTATTTTTGTGTATGTGCTTTGATATAATATTGGTCGCTTGGCTTCTAACGACATTGCGATTTTCCGGAGGTTCATGGTCGTAATTATGTCTTCTACGTCTGTGATAATTCTGCTCAATGGTATTTTATTATTTGTTTGTGTTATTGCAAATTTCGGGCTCAATGCCAGAACCATTTGTACTTCATCTGGTAAATGTATCTAGTATAGAGCAATTCCACGTCACCGCAACATTAATGTTTCCGACCCCCTCTGATTTCGATAAAATTTCATATACAGATAGCCAATGACAAAATAAAAATAACTTTTCTTTCAAAAAATTAAATATCGCTCTAGGGATGACACAGGGTGGCGGCAAAGTCTTAGGGGTTTGCGAAACATGAGTATCTTTGAATATCGATTGCTAACGACTGACTAAACCGATTTAAGTCATTTATAGCTCATTGGAAAGGTAATGGATAGGACTTATAAAGAAAAATCCATAAAATGTTTTAATAATTCTTTAAAAGTGTATTAAATTTTAAAAAAAAATTCGAAGAATAGCGCTGTTAGGGGAACTCTCACTTTCACTTTTTTTTTCTTCCAGAAAAAAATGTTTAATTAGTTCGTAATCTAAAACGCAGCTTTCCCAGGTACATAATTTCTCGTTTTAAAAATAAAATTTTTACAAAATTTTCATTTCCGTTTTTTTTTTCAATTTTTTTTTAACCAATGCAGTGAATCATCTATTTAACTCAACCCACCGGAATTCTTGTTTTATAATAATTTAATGACCATTTAACTAGTTTTAGGATACAAATTAAGTATTTGAGGGTGTGAATGCTTTTTACATAATTTATCTTTTCATCCATTTATACCTGTCCGAAATTAATTTTAAAGGCATGGACAAATCAAGTACCGTACTTTATTATCTGTTAATGATAATACCTGTCATAAAATGAGAGCGCAGTAATGAAAATAAGAGTCTATAGAGATATTTTGAGTGTATAGCATCATTACTAAATTCATTTGTCGATCTTGTTAAAAAATATTTGTGTTGTGTTAGCAAAGAAGCTTCAAAGTGTTTTAATAGTTAAAATAAATTTTTTTAAAACATGAGTAAATGTCATTGTTTAAAACCATGTGGTATCAGCAACTAATTTTACGTGCTAATTTTACGCATTCATCAGGCCGAAGACTTGCAAATTTTAAAAATCCTACTTTTAATTCTGGAAACTTGCTCTTAAACTCAACGTATGCTTCATTTAACGCGCATAGCAGTAGCCGTTTTTGGAAAAATATTCGTTCACTACCACGTTTTACAGATATCGTATCCGTTTACCTGGCATTAATCTGCTAATGGAATCATTCGTATAAAAAATTTTCATTTCATTAATAGTTTCTTCTGGTAGTTTTTTACCGGCATTTGGAAATGATGACAGCGTTGTGGATTGGTTTATTTGATCCTTCTTGCTATTTTCAATTAGGTGACGCGTTGCTTCTGTTCCAAATAAGCTTTGTATTTCTTGCACTTTCATATCCATTGGTAGTAGAGTTAATATTTTTAGCTGCACAAAAAATGTGGATTCGAAATGAAATTAAATTTCTTTATTCTAAAAAAGTTTTATTAAATAAATTATTATATAAAATACATTTGGAAATGCTAAATTCAATACATCCCGTTTTAATTGATGATATTTTAGAAAATATTAATGAACAAATCACAGATATTATCAGTAAAATAGTTTCAACTCAAAATTCTAAAATTCAAAAACTTTTTGAACAACAACATGTTCCTGTTGAAATAGAAAACAAACACATATTTTGACAAAAAATTATGAATTATACAGATATTATTTTAAATGATTCAGAAAAAAGTTTATTATGCACAGGACTAAAATATAACTTACCCCAGTTTAGCAAATATAGTTTGACTTCTGAAATTATTAATGCTGAAACTGCAATCAAAATTTTACCTACTCCAGAAATTCGTAATGAAGCAAGAAGTGTAATTACCAGAAAATTCAACAATTTAATAGAAAATGGTAATTATAATATTTTTCTAAAAAATTTCTATCAAAATGAATTAAAAACCATTAATAGTATCAAAACTAAATTAACTAGCCATAATGCTTTAATTACACAATGTGACAAAGGTAACACCATAGTTATACTATTTAAACAAGAATATTTAGAGAAAACATATGAATTTATAAATAATAATAACATTCAAATTTTACAAAAAAATCCAACTAAATCTTATGTCAAGCTTATTAATAATATTATAAATTTATCTACCAATTTATTTGATCAACATACACGAATTTATTTAAAACAAGTTCATGCAAGAGCTCCAGAATTTCAAGGTTTACCGAAAATCCATAAACCAAATGTGCCAATCAGACCTCTTTTAAATTATAAAACAGCAGCTTCTTACAAAGTAACAAAAATTTTAGTGAACATTACTAATAATTAAAATTTTTTTTTTTTTCTAAAGGAATTTTAGAGAAAATGAAAAGTTATTTCGAATTGCAAAATTCAAGTGATTTCCAATATATACTTAAACTTAGTTGTTCACAAAAACCAATCCGAAATTAAAATTCCCCTAAAGTTGTCTATATTTCCTAACCAAAAATATAACAACATATTGACAAGTTTCGCATTGATTGGCAACAATCAATAATGACTTTAAACTCGTGACTTAGGATGTTGATTAGAATGTTGACTTAGATGTTGACGAAATAATCTCTCATCCTATGAATTCACACATCGTAATATCTAGAAATTTAATACAAAAAATACCAAAAAATACCAAATTAATAATAATATTGTATTAATGAATAATCAATCAATTAAAAATAATTTGAATTTTATTGAGAAAATTAGGAAGATCAAATAATGTTCACAATACAAAATGTTATCTTTAGACATAACAAATATGTATACAAATATACCTATTGATGAAACAATTAATATTTTAGAAGAAAATTTAATTAATACTGGCACTTTAGATAATTTAAAAATTAAAGATTTAATCAACTTAATGCGAGCTATTTTAAAACAAAATTATTTTACCATTGATGATAAGTTTTTTATTCAAGATAAAGGTCTTGCAATGGGTTCTCCTTTAAGTGGATTACTAGCTGATATATTCTTAAATAATTTTGAGAACCAATTCATATTTTCAAATTTAAACATACAACAAAATTTATTAATTTCATATTCAAGATATGTAGATGATACCTTCTTTTTGTTTAATGGAACTTCTCGACAAATACAAAATTTTAATAATTACATGAATAGTATCCATCCAAATATAAAATTTACCCTTGAAATTGAAGACAATAATTCAATAAATTTTTTAGATTTAACCATTTTAAAAATTAATAATCAATTTGAAAATAAAATTTTTCGAAAACCAACTACTACTAGTATAACAATACATAATACATCACATCATCCAGAGTCACAAAGAGCTGCAGCATATAATTCTCTCATTTATCGCCTTCTAAATATACCACTAAATATTTCAAATTTTCAAGATGAATAAATTACAATCAAATTTATTGCTTCAGATAATGGTTACGATTCAAAATTTATTGATAAGTTATTTTCTAAATGTTTAAATAAGTTAAGAAGTTCAAATAATAATGATACAAACATCAAATATATTTCAATAGAATATACTAACTTATTACCAAACATCATAAGAAATCATTTCAAAAAACACAATTATTCGATATCATTTAGAACCAAAAATAATTTATATAAAACTTTAAAATCTAACATCAATTTGAAGTCATGTTCTGGAATTTATAAAATCAAATGTGATATCTGTGACAAATTTTATATAGGGCAAACAGGAAGAAGTTTTTTAGAAAGATTCAAAGAAAATATTCCAATGAACAAAAATAAACAAAATTTAAAGTCACTTTTTGCAAATCATTTAAATGATAATAACCATATAGCTACACCAGTTTCGACCAAAATTTAGAACCTTTGCATTTATGTAACAAAGGTTTTTTAATGGACTCTTTAGGAGAGTTTGAAATTTATAAAGCTTTCAAAAAATTTCCAAATTCAATTTTAAACGACCAACTATCATTTAATTCAAATATCTTGTATAATTCAATTTTGTAAATTTCCATTCAAAAAACTCAATTCATTTATATCTCATTCATAATATTTTGATCAACATATCATATTTTTCCTAATAACAAGTAAATTTTATATGTATACAAATTATTAATAATTATGCAAATGATTATTCATAAAATGTTAGTATGCCATTTTTCATTCAAAATTTTTAATATGACAATTCAACTCACTAAATAAAGTTTCGATAAGGTCCAATAAAAACGCTTCATTTACTATTTTTTAACAAATCAAAACGAATTGTTTCGATTATTTTTCTCTGTAGGGAAGGAACAGCGAATATTTTCAAATATTTTCCACCTACTTAATATATTAATTTAAAACAAAAATTCACTTACAGAATTATGTGAAAATGCAATTTGCAAATGGTAAAAATGTCCGTTTTCGTACATAAATGATTGCATGTTTATGTTTATTTGTCAAAAATAAATTACAAATTTATAACATTTATGCGCCTACTAAGATGAAATAAAATTTTATTACGTATGATTATGTTGTATGAAATAATGTTACTATTTCTGTTCGTTAAATTGTCTGCTAAATACAACTCATCACCAAATTATTAGTCGATTATTTTTCAACATTACCATGCCATTTGAGGTTAAAAATTTCCTCAAATGTTATTCGTAATAATGAATATGAAAAATAATCGACTATTATTTGACGACTCGTGATATTATATATGAATATTTGTTTTTATTTATAATTAGTTACATATTTTTTGTACCCGTAGATGAATGTATAACATTCGAAACGCGTCGAATAAATACTATATACTTATTAAAGATTGTTTTGTGGAATTATTTTACAATAATTTACCAACATAAATTATTTTCGTTTCTCCATATAATCGCCATTTTTATAGGACAACTTTAGGTTTTCTATAATATCTCGATAATATTTTAATTGCACTTTTATTTCATCAGAAGAATCAAGATTTTCCCCAATTAAAACATTTTGTATGTTTCTACGCAGTTGCTCTGATTTATTAAAACTGCGACATAACCGTTTTCTATTAATAGGTGAAATTTGATTAGATACAAATGGCACAATATGTTCATTTATCTGGTTAATTAGCTCATCACGTTCCATATTGACTATCGTTGGTGATGAAATAAAATCTCGTATAACGCTTGGTCCGCTGATAGGCTGTGGCTGTTCCTCCAATATTTCATCACTCGCAATTGATTCTGTATCACCTGTATTTTCAGTTCTAATACCTCCAGTGGAACTGATCATTAAGAGACGAATTCTACAAGACGAACAAATTCGCTTTTGCGTACCTAAATTAAACACAAGGTTCATCGAACGTAATTTATTCTGAACTTCAGGTGTAACATTTTTTAAAGTTTTTGAACACTTGCCGATACCACATGGTTTTAAACAATAACATTTACTCTTGTTTTAAAAAAACTTATTTTAACTATTAAAACACTTTGAAGCTTCTTTGCTAACACAACACAAATATTTTTTTTAACAAAATTGACAACTGAATTTAGTAATGATGCTATAGGCTCAAAATATCTCTATAGACTATTATTTTCATTACTGCGCTCTCATTTTATGACAGGTATTATCATTAACAGGTAACAAAGTACGGTGCTTGATTTGTCCATGCCTTTAAAATTAATTTCGGACAGGTATAAATGGATGAAAAGATAAATTATGTAAAAAGCATTCAAAACCTCAAATAGTTAAATGGTCATTAAATTATTATAAAACAAGAATTCCAGTGGGTTGAGCTAAATAGACGATTCACTGCATTGGTTAAAAAAAAAATTGAAAAAAAAAACGGAAATGAAAATTTTGTAAAAATTTTATTTTTAAAACGCGAAATTATGTACCTGGGAAAGTTTCGTTTTAGATTACGAACTAATTAAACATTTGTTTTCTGGAAAAAACAAGTGGTAAAAGTGAGAGTACCCCCAACAGCGCCATCTTTGAATTTTTTTTTAAGTTTAACACACTTTTAAAAAATAATTAAAAATTTTAAGTAATTTTTTTGATAAGTCCTATCAATTACCTTTCCAATGAGCTATAAATGACTTAAATCGGTTTAGTCAGTCGTTAGCAATCGATATTCAAAGATACTCATGTTTCGCAAACCCCTAAGACTTTGCCGCCACCCTGTGGCATCCCTAGAGCGAAATTTAATTTTTTGAAAGAAAAGTTATTTTTATTTTTTCATTGGCTATCTGTATAAGAAATCAACATGTTGTTATTGTTTTTATGTTTGTTGAAATGTTGTTATTATTTTTATGTTTATATATTTCTATTTCTTCCAATCTATCTAGATGTTGTCCTTTTCTTTTTTTATGTAATATGGTTGAGTTTGTGTTGATATTGGTGTATTTGATTAATTTCACTGGTGTGATGATTAATTTCACTGGTGTGTTCAATACACACCAGTGAAATTAATCACTTCTCTTTGATTAATTTCACTGGTGTGTTCAATAAATTTTTTTGGGAAGGGCTGCCCCGTTTGACCTATATAAAATTTTATTGCAGTCATGCAATTAATTGCATTTATTGCAGGTAATTTTATAAACGCCTGTGTCTAAGGTTTGGGTTTTTTAGAAGCTAACTTTAGAAATGACCATAATACTATTGCCTGCGTTCCTTTTAGGTAAACTTACTACCCGAACCAAATTTTAAATGGAGCGGCAATAATGTGAGATGTCTTAGATTATTTTTCTAAGACTGCAACCCAAATTTTGTCTTAGTATAACTTCTCGACATTTTTTTTGACAATACATATATATTTTTAAAAAATTATAAAATTAATATTGCTGAGTAAATTTTACTTTTTTTAATTTAAAACTAATTAAACATTGAAAGATTTCTAAAAACTGGATACGATATTCTTTTGCAAGAAAATAATGAAAAGAAATAAATTTGACATCTGGGCTGAAATCTGAAATTTTTATAAACATTTGGGTAAACATTTCAAATTAGGTTTCAAATTTTTCTCTTAACTGATAAAACTCTGGTGTTGAATGGAGGCGTAAGTTGGGTATGTAGCTTTACCACCTTTTTATATGGTTAACTTGAAAACAAAATTTAGTACAAAAGTAAAGGAAAAAGTGGTAAATGGAACACACTTATTGTAACCATTGCTAACAACAATGGTTATGAAAAAAGAGATGGTTTATTAAAATGGAAACAACGACAGAAAGAGTTAAATAGCATTTACCCAGTTGAAAAAGTTGTACGTTATAAGTGGAGATGTGTTGGTTAATGGTTACAGTCTTAGATTTTGTTTTAGGCTAGGTAATTTTGTTTTAAAACATTCAAAAGTTAGATTTGCTTTTTCAAACAAAAACAAAATTAAGAAATTGCTTTTTAATAATAGAGCCAAGACCGATAGATTATTTAAATCCAGTATGTACGAAATGAAGCGTAATAACTGCAATTTCAAATACACAGGCGAAACGGGAAGGGGAAGGAGCTTCAAGGTGAGAGTAAAAGCACATCTTGCCTCTTTGAAACTGAGTAAAACCGATTCTGCCATAGATAACCATGTTATCGACTCTAACCATAATAAATCTATGAATAATCTGTCAGTTTTACATGTTGAAGCAAAAGGTAAAATACTAAATATTTTGGAATCATATGAAATTAGGAAGACTTTGTTTTTAAAACAGAATATTTTGAATGAAGAAACAGAAATTCTGTTTTCCCCCTTAACCGATCCGTCTCTATTCCATTAAATAGTTGTGTTAGCCCTCTACCTCTACCTCAAAATTATTAATCTCTTGTTCCATTCATAAATTTTATTTTTTGCTGTGTTGATAAATGTTCGTCCTTTTATTTAGTGTTTTAATCCCAAATATCTTATTTGAACTTTAATTAATGACTGGATAAGATGCTGCATTTGAATTTTGTTTTCCTTCTTTATAGGTTTCATTAATGCAGATCGGATCTTCTTAACGATGAGGATTGTTGTTTAAGTTTAGTTTAAGTTGTATTAATTCTATGGTTATTATTCTTGGTTTGTTTCCACTTAGTAATTAAAAATATATGTTAATTTTAAGTTTATGTTCAATATGATATTGTTTTCTCTTTTTTAGTTTTTCTTTTTTTCATGTATAACTTTTCATGTATAACTTTGTTCATTTCGTGTTGTCTTTTTCTTGAATTTATTAGTTCTTGTTTTCATTGTTTAAATTATGCATATAAATGTAGAATATGTCTGGTACCAATACATACTCCTGAAGATGATCTAACAAACCGAAATATATATAGAGTATCTAAAAATTGGCTTTGTGCTTTTTTTATTAATTAACTTTAAAAGTTATTCTGCGTAAAGTAACAAGTGCTATATACATAATGTTAATAAATTTTATCCACGACTACTAAAGAATATATGCTTTCCATGCGTATGCAGTGGCGTAGCTAGCATGGGTGGCACCCGGGGCGGATATTGTGGTGTCACCCCAAAAATAAAAACTGTCAATAATAATAAAAAGCCGATAAACGTAATTTATAATTTTTTTTAATTAATACAAATGAGCATTATTATTATAAGCCCGCAAGTAATTTTTAACTAATTTTAATTTGCTGAAACTCCTCTCACACGAAGCCACTAATACGCAAATAGTCATAAATAACTTTAGTGCGACCGTAAGATTCGGAAGAAATTCTAAAAAATCCCATTCTACGATGAATTTCAAAAAGTCTAGGTACACCCAGTTAGAAACTGTAACATTGGCCGCTTTTAAATGCCTCCTCACCCTTTGTATCTCTATGAGGAGTTCTGTTGCCAATACCGCATCATAAAAACCAGTAAATTTTGATACCGATAATTTTAACTCTTCACTGTTTGCCAAAAGCTAAGTGTTTGTCTGCACAACCTCGAACAATGAAGCTAAATCTTGAACTGACTTCAGTCTAGTTCGGAGTTTAACACTGAATCGGTCAAGACATTCCAACATGTCCTTTTTAAGTTGAGCTCTCAGTGTCAGTCCAACATCAGGTGCAAACCCACCACCCGTTCGTTTTTTGCGTTTTTATGACGAATTCGGCTTTCCATTGGAATGTCATAGTCCTCCGATTTTTTCGCAGCAAGATCTATTGCCTCTTCTACAATGAGACTTCGTTATGAATTGACTCTATTTTTGTAGCTAATTGATCAATATTCAAGCCCGTGCTTTGCAATCCAATCTGAGCACAGATATTATTTCTCTTAGAATATCATTCCAAAACAAAAGATAGCAAAGAAACGAAAAATCACATGCTGTATTGATAAGGTTCTGTGCAGCGCCTCTAGTGTCTACATTTTCTTGTTGATCACTTAACTTCTCAATTGCAGCCACAATCCCATCAAAGTTTTCGGCCAATACTTTTACTGCAGCATAATGAGCACTCCAATGCGCTGTTAAGAGTATTTTAACAGTTGCTTTGTTGTGTTTAGCAAGTACTTCCCAGCGGCTAGTCGAAGCAAAAAAACATGTAAAAATGGCTTCCACTGACGAGTGTTGGCCGTATAAATTAATTGAATGATCTTTGCAGCCCACAAAAATTACTTTGTTATTTTTTGCTTTAATAATAGTTTGCACTTCTCTATGTATACTACTCATAACAGCTGCATTATCATAACCTTTGGGAGTGACAATTCATAACATCTATACCATCATTTTCAAGATTTTACACTGATAAAAACATGTCCTATTTCCAATCGAAATGCAGTTGTCTCAACCTCACCGTGCGGGCAGATATGGCGAATCGAAATACGAGATTGATTCAACAACCGTACAATGATAAGCCGATGCAGTTGAGACAATCACATGAAATATTTATGTGAAAATAAAATATAGTGTTCAATTAATCTCAAATATTTAAATTTTAAAATGAAAAATTCATGATATAAGGCCAAAGAAATATGTTTTCATGGAAATAGTTATTAACTTTATTCAACTTCTGTTATATTGGATAGCACTTTATATTTTAATTACACCTCATTCTGTTATCAGGAAAATGTTACTGAGTACTGAGTAGTTGTCCCAATCACGGTGAAATTGTTTGTAAATATCTTTTCTTTGCATGAATAATAAACTGCCATCTTCGAGATGAGGTTATCATTACTTCAATTTTTTTTTCAGTGTAAGAATTTCATCGCTTAAATCAGCGGCTTTTTTCCACGTAAAGGAAAAAATCCAAGGAATACTTCCTTGATTTCCACTTTGCTACCATCAATTTTCATATAACGAATCACTTCTGACATTTGATCAATATGTGAAATGTCAGGTGTGCTATCAAACATAATTCCAAAATATTTAACCGATTTAATTTCGTTGACAAGCTTAAACTTTACGTGGATCGCTAAAACATTTCGTGTATCTGAATCGCTCATTTTGTGTATCTGGTGACAAATATGATACTTTTGGTGATTTACCATGCTCCAAATTCAAAATGTGTTCTTTTAACACTACATCATACTTTGACAATAGTTTGGTTAGTTCTAAGAAATTGCCTTTATTTGAAGAACTTTCTCCTTCATCATGTCCACGAAATGCTGGGTTTTGTTTAGATAAAAACAAAGTTATATCCAATAATCTTGATAAAATATGTTTCCACTTCTGTTTTTTATTATATATTAATTGCAAGGCTGCGTCTCGTATCGTTTTATGAATTTTTAACCTCATTTCCAAAGTTTTCCACTTTTCAAAATTCTCCAGATGTTCATTTGAAGTTTCATGCTCGGCCACTTTGGGATTTAGTTTCCACCGCTTCTGATATCCAGTAGTAAATGTTGATTTTGTATTATTATTATTGGTGACAGCAAATACACGACAACAGAAGCAATACAGGACGCAAGTTATTATTTACAGGAGAATAAACAATCCATGGCCGTAGAATTTTTTCACCATTATTCATCATTTTATAAAACCATTCTTTAGAAAGATGGCGAACATCACCTTTTATGTCTAACCCGTGTCTAGATACAGTAACAAACGACCCTTCTCTATTTTGAAAATGTTCACTTTCTTTTTTTATGATTTCAATGCGAACATTACCAGAGACGAGTATATTCCAATGTGATACATCTCTTTAGTCCTGAAGTGATTCACCCATGCAAATACTGTCTTCGATAGTAGAAGCATTAGCGGCATTATCACTGTCATTTTCATTATTCCTTTCTAATTCGTCATCATAGGTTATCATTATTAATTCTGTATTGTTGCTGTTACTTTCCGAAGATGAGCCAATATTCTCTGAAACATTCGTTGCATCAACGTGATAATCAGTTTCTTTTGATGAACTTTGGATATCATCGGGTTTTGTAATATATTTATAGATTCGGTCTTTCTCTGCTGGAACCAACTTTTTCTTTAAAAAGTATTAACTCCTCGTGGCATATTTATTTTTTGGGATATTTGCTAAACGAAATCTAAAAAAATATTATTAATTATAGTATAGGTATCAGCAAAGCATTAATTCTAAATATATTTGTAGGATACATAATAGGTACATAGTTCATAATAAGTACACTGTGTTAACAACTAAATACACCGCCAAGAAAATTAATTTATTTAAATTTCCTTGCAACAACTTATATTAAATAATATTTGATAAAATGGAATATTCAAATCATAGCCTAATATTATAAGGAACTATTTAAAAAAATATAAGTATGAAATCCTAAAAGATATTTTATATAAAGAATTGAAACCAAAATTAAATATCCAATTAGAATCATGCTCAATAATTTACAAAATTGAATGTGATTTTTGTGAAAAATTTTACATCGGAAAAACCGGAAAATGTTTTACAGACTGATTTAAGGAATACCTGCCTAAGAAGAAAAATAAACAAAATTTAAAGTTTATTTTTGCAAACCATTTACATAGTTAATAACAATAGCTACACCACTTTTAAAAAAAAATTGAAAGCTTTACATTTATGTAGCCAAGGATCTTTAAAAGAATCACTTGATGAGTTTGAAATTTGCAAGGGATTTAAAACCCAACAAAATGTAATTTTAAATGATAAACTTTCATTTAATTCAAATATATAAATATATAAAACTGAAAACAAACAGTATGAGTATGTATCAACCTACAAAAATTTGCAAAACTGCAGTAATTGCATAACTGCCATTTTATTCTACAGTAATTATTTTTGTGTCCATTGAAAAACGATCTATTTCAATTTATTCTTTGAGTTTCAAGATAAAGGAAAACAAATTATTTTGAGATCATTTACAAACACGGTAATTTGATTGTTTGTTAGTTTCCTTAGGTATTTGCAATTAATTTGTTTGAAATGTAAAACATATATTAGTAGTAAGGTTAAGCGGATATTTTAGAAATAATTTTGTAATAGAGACATTGTAACTCAAAGGTGCCACCCTATCGACAAAGGGTGCCACATTATCGACGTAAACCACTTTTCCTATACATTATTCAGCATATGTGTTTTCAGACCTGGTCATTAAATAATCATGCTTGCATACTAAATAACATATCGTAAAAAACGGTCAATATGGTATCTATAGGAATATTCAAAGCTATTGAGTAATTGTGGTGATGGGATTCAATGCTCAACATGTTGATTCGATTAATATTGTTAAAATTTTATTTCACGTAATAACTCAAAAATTTTAAAAAGTAGAATAGATTCTTTTTGAACCAATAACACATTTATAGGACACATTTATAAGTTATCACAATTTATAAATTAAAATTATATGGATAACCTGGTTAAAATGGTTTCTAAGTGATTTATCGTTGGAAACATGTGATGGTTTGTTTAAGTTTTTTACGTTCGGGTGTCACCCCAAAACGGTTTCGAAGTGATTTATCATTGAAAACATTGTGATGGTTTGTTTAAGTTGTTTACGTTCGGGTGTCACCCCAAAACGGTTTCGAAGTGATTTATCGTTGAAAACATTGTGATGGTTTGTTTATGTTTTTTACGTTCGGGTGTCACCCCAAAACGGTTTCGAAGTGATTTATCATTGAAAACATTGTGATGGTTTGTTTAAGTTGTTTACGTTCGGGTGTCACCTCAAAACGGTTTCGAAGTGATTTATCGTTGATAACATTGTGATGGTTTGTTTAAGTTTTTTACGTTCGGGTGTCACCCCAAAACGGTTTCGAAGTGATTTATCATTGAAAACATTGTGATGGTTTGTTTAAGTTGTTTACGTTCGGGTGTCACCCCAAAACGGTTTCGAAGTGATTTATCGTTGAAAACATTGTGATGGTTTGTTTATGTTTTTTACGTTCGGGTGTCACCCCAAAACGGTTACAAAGTGATTTATCGTTGAAAACATTGTGATGGTTTGTTTAAGTTGTTTACGTTCGGGTGTCACCCCAAAACGGTTTCGAAGTGATTTATCGTTGAAAACATTGTGATGGTTTGTTTAAGTTTTTTACGTTCGGGTGTCACCCCAAAACGGGTGACACCCGGGGCGGACCGCCCCCCCCCCCCCCCCCCCCCCCCGCCCCCCCCCCTAGCTACGCCTCTGTGCGTATGTCTTCCATTGTAATTGTATTCATTCCACAAATAGTGAATTTGAATAAAATTCTTTAACAGTTCTATAGTTTATTGAATATTCCCCTAACAAATCAAACAACGAACTTGTTTTGTTTTTCGCTATCTTTGATGTATTTATTTCAATATGGCGATACAAATTTTTGCAAGAAAACTGGAAATTAAACGAAATAATTTACAGTCGTTGATAAAATAGCATCTTGTATTCGCTTAGGATGATGGCAATTCTTCACTCGGATGATTTCCTCCACTCGCTACGCTCGTTTCGGGAAACTTCATCCTCGTGAAGAATTGCCTTCATTCTACGCTCATACAAGAATCTACTATTACATCTTATATAATAATTTTAAGGTCGTTAGTAGAGATTGTGACGATATTTAGGTAGCAGTTACTTTTTCACTGTTACTCAAAAGTAGCAATCACTGCCTGTTACTAAATATTAAAAGTAACAGTTCCTATTATTTTGTTCGCTGTGAATTTTTGAAAATAAAATTCAATCAAACTGCTACTTGCTACTTTAGTATTTTTTTTCTTTTAAAATAAAAATACGAACAAGAGGAACGGAAAATAAAAAAATCACTGTGATTTCTAAAAATAACAGTTCCTATTATTTTGTCGCTGTGATTTTTGAAAATAAAATTCAGACTGCTACTTGCTACTTGCAGTAATTTTTTCCTTTAAAATAAAAATACAAGAACAAGAGGAACAGGAAAATTAAAAAATCCGCGTGATTTCTATGATATCACTAAGAACATTGATATTTAAGTAGCAGTGATTTTTTGTTTCTTGTTCCTATTTTTTTATTTGAAAAGAAAAAAATACTAAAGTGGCAGTGTGTCAAAATAATAGGAACTGTTACTTTTAATATTTGGGAACAGGCAGTGATATTATAATTAATTAAGGATCGTTTTTTCTGTGATGTGATTTATTATTTAAAACTGATGTTTATTATTTAAAACTGATGCTAGTATTGTACACCAAAACCTCGATTTGCGTCGGTAATTGGGACCAGAGGAAGACGACGCAAATCAAAACGACGCAAATCGAAATCATTTATCGTATATATTTATACGACTTTTTTGTTAATTGGTACCATAATAATATATTTCATGAAAAATTTCCAATTCATTATTAAAATATGTTATATTTATAAATATATATATATATTACAATACACAAAAACTTTAATTCAGAACAAGTTACATAAAAAACAAACAAACAATAAAGAAAAACATATAAATTCAACAAATTTCACAGCAAATATAATTTTTAGATATAATTTTTACTCCGAGCTTGAAGATTCTAAATCGATGATCATTTCTGTAGACTGATTTGAATGTCGTGCTGATTTTATTAAGAAATTGTCCAATGTTTGCTGAATTGTCACCGCTTTTCTCTCCAAATAAATTTCTTTGTAACAATTTATAGCGTCAGCCACAGATCTTGCGACTTTTACACTACGATTTTCATCAGGATCATTATCTGAAAAAATTTCCATTGCTTTTGAAATAAGTTGTATGGCTTCCGATATATGGCCAGACTTTAATTTTTTTTCTTCTGGAACAATATCAGGTGTATCATCATCGTCTTCCATGGCATGCTCAACATCCATCGCAATTAAATCTTCATTGTTCAGTTCTTCATCGTGAGATATCAATAGCTCATCAATATCGTTCTCCTCCATACCTTCAATGTTAGCTTGTCTGGCTAATGCCACAACTTCCCTCCGAATAATTGGTACAGCAGAAACTTCTTCTCTATCTTTACAAACGCATTCCGGCCATAATTCACGCCAAACGCCGTTCATGCATGAATTTTTCACTTCTTTCCATGATGCGTTGATATTTTCGATAGCCATTTTGATATTATAATTTTTCCAAAACTCTTTCATCGTTGGCTTATCCTCTCCATCCGTTGCTGCAATTAGCTGACTAAAAGTGCGTCGGAGATAATAACATTTAAAGTTGGATATAACTCCTTGATCCATTGGTTGTAGAATTGATGTAGTATTTGGAGGCATAACACAATTTTAATATTTTCCGAAAAATCATCAGCATAAATTGGATGTCCTGGAGCATTGTCTATTAATAACAACATTTTGAAATCAATATTTTGAGTACCACAATAAGCTTTTAATTCAGGAACAGCGCAATTTTCTAACCAATCTTTAAAAAGAGCTGCAGTCATCCATGCTTTTTTATTAGCTCGCCAATAAACCCGAAGATCATTTTTTTCACATTTTTGAAAGCTCTTGGATTTGCAAAGTGATAAACAAGAAGCGGCTTGAATTTAAAATCACCTTCTGCATTTCCCCCTAAAAGAAGTGTAAGCCGATCTTTACTGACCTTGTGTCCAGGGCAAGATTTTTCAGATTTGGAAATGTAAGTTCTCTCTGGTAGCCGTTTCCAAAAAAGACCAGTTTCATCGACATTTAGAACTTGTTTAGCAGAATATCCACCTTCTTCGACAATCGCTTTTAGTTCAACTTTAAATTTATTTGCAGCTGCAACATCTGCACAGGCTGATTCTCCTTTCAAGGCAACATTTTGCAATTTTGCTCGAATTTTTGAAACGTTCGAACCAACCCTGGCTGGCTTCAAATTTTTCTAAATTTTCACTGCTGCATGATGGTGAATTCTTGTGAATCTCATTAAAAATGCTTATAGCTTTATTTTGAATCACCATTTTGCTTAGTGGCATCCGCCGCTGATTTTGATTTTCAATCCAAATGCTAAGAAGAGACTCCATTTTTACCAAAGCTGAACTTCTTATTTTGGTAATTTGCTTTGATTGTAGTGGTGTAGCAGTTTTAGCAAACTCTTTTATTTGGTTAGCATCTCGATTACAAATTGTTCTAATTGTTGTAGGAGCTAAACCAAGATTTCTTCCAATTTCAACCGCTTTTTCACCAGATTTAAATCGTTTTAAAACTTCTAATTTTAGTTCCAAACTAATTTGTTTCCGTTTTTCACTCATTTCAATTTTTACAAAATAAATTTATTTGAACTTAACTGCAGCAATTAATTTTTGAAACCAACTTTTTATTAAACAAATTTAACTTACTGAAAATATTAGGCAATCCCCTTTTTTTAAAATTAAGCAACGCAAATAGATAGAAAAAGTTTAACAAAACAAATAACGACTCAACTCTAAAGCTGGGTTTTAACATGCGAATTGTGGATAGGACTATTTTATATTCACCACGTTCGGAGATGAAAGTACGAGAGATGGTTTTATTTTATCTTTTCTGTTGTATTCGCACAATTATGTACATAAAAATTTGTATGAAAAAAAGATTTTTTTTTTCAAAAAAAAATACAAAAAATTACGAAAATTACGAAAATTTATGAACGACGCAACTTCGAAAACGACGCAAATCGAAACGACGCAAATCGAGGTTTTGCTGTATTTGAATTAGTATACAAAAAGGCTATCTAAATTCTAAGTATAGTATAAGCATTTTCTTTAATATTTTTATTTTTTGGCTGAAAAAATGTAATAGTTGTAACTGTTTACTTGTTTTGTATGATTTCGCAATTAAAATTAATAGAATAATCAAATTAAAAATACATTAAATGTATATAATTTTTTTTTTTTTGAATAAAATGTGTTGTGTTATAGGGTTTACAATATGTGTCACAACAACACATAAATACCTTTTAAGACCTAGGTCTGGACCTAGGTCCCACAACAACTGGCGTTCTAAGGTCATGATGAACGCTTTTTTTATACCTCTGCGGGTTCTTCGGACAAAGAAATCTTTCTGCGATCTGCCAGTATGACAGCGTGGGATCTCAAAAGTTTGACTGGTTGCGGTAGCCGATTGTCGAGTGGAACGGGGGTAAGAAAAAATTTTAGGCATGATGCTGCTGATTTTATCTGAGCACTGTTGATGACGATATTTGTAAAAAACAACGAGGTCAGCAATAGTGCGACGATGTTGTAGGGAATCAAGTTTTGATGTCAAAGTTCGATCACCCACAATTCGTATAGCCCGCTTTTGAACAGAGTCCAAGAGGGCCAATATGGAAACAGAAGCAGCACCCCAAACTTGACAACAGTATATTTAAATACGTACAAAAACTTTATTTGATATTATTACATATTTGACTTTGGACCTTTTTTCTTTATTTTTTAAAAATCACAATTCACACCTGCTATTAAAGTCGCTGGTATTTTTCACAGTGATTTGAAAGTAGCAGTAACAGTGACTGAAAAGTAGCAGTTTTGCCCATTCTAGTCGTTAATTTTCAGAAATTCTCGAGTTTTCTCTGTAAAGAAACTTTGAGTTGACCTATAATAATCTAGAAATAAATTATAATTGAATTTATTTTAGTACATAATTCCTTTTGCAAAACGACAGACAGTTTAAATTGGAGTGCGATTGTATTAATTAAGCTCGCTAATTAATTCTCGAACATAAAATCGTTTAAATAAAAGTAGACTTTAAATGTAAAATATGGAGGGCTCAAATCTCAAGCTCTGAGATATCAAGACTTCGGTTTTGGTTAAGGATTTTGATATAGTTTTCGGCATAAAACTTTTATGAGGACATTGGTTTTAGTATTGGGCAGCTATGTATATCAAACATAACTCTTTGTTAAAGTACATGTATTTTTTTAGCTCTGTTTAGAAAATTTATTACAAAACTAACACGAAACATCAAAACGTTGCCGGAAAATCATACCAGATCATAAATTAACATAATTTAGTGAAAAGATGATACACTCAGCAAACTTCTCAAAAACCTCTCCATTTAGCGTTTCGAGAAAATATTACAAAATCATAAATTCATATTTCTTTCAAAATTCCAAAAATATTGTAAAAAATAAATAAAATCAGACTTTTTTCAAAAATTCTGAAAATATTGCAAAAATTATAACAAAATCATAAATTGAAATTTATTTCAAAATTCCAAAAATTATAATAGAATCGAAAATTTAAAATTTTCAAAATTCTAAAAATATTCCAAAATTTCTTACAAAATCAAAAATACAAACTTTTTCAAAATTCTAAAAATATTTCAAAAACTATAACAAATTCAAAAATTTCCATGTCACATTTACGTCATACAAACAGCTAAATTTTTTTTTCCAAAAAATTGTCAAAAAAAATAAATGAAATCATTTTTTTGACACACTTGACAATATATTTTTGACAAACTTATAATGCAATGAAATTCTGAATAATAATATCATGATCATCACATTTCATTTCATCCAAATAAATAATTTCATTATTTTCTATAAATAGAAATCAAAATCTTTCTTTTGACACACTTGGTAACATTTTTTTGACAAACTTATAATGTCGTAATTCTCTATAATAATAATAAAATTTCATGTCATACAAATAATTAATTTTATTTTTTCCAAAAAATTGGGTAAAAAAATCTTTCTTTTGACACACTTGACAACATTTTTTTGACAAACTTATAATGCCATAATTCTCAATAATAATAATAAAACTTCATGTCATACAAATAATTAATTTAATTTTTTCCAAAAAATTGGGTAAAAAAATAAATAAAAATCTTTCTTTTGATACACTTGGCAACATTTTTTTGTAAAATTTATAATGTAATAATTTAGTTTTTGGTCTCACATACCAATATAAACCATCAAAATTTCTTCAAATTTAATGTTTCTATATAAATCACTTAAAATGAACGTTTTTTAAGCAAAATATTTGCACATTTCCTTGTTTTGACACACTTGACGATTTTTTTGACACACTTCCGGTACAGTTATCGAACACATCATCCTTTCGGCTCTTTCTTTTGAGTAAACTTATTTTTAGAAACCAAAATTTTTGAAATCCGTTCTGCGGTTTTCTAGATTTCGTCGGTTGTGACTGCCGGCAGACAGACATACATTATTTTTTTTTGCTTTTTTAGAATCAGCTAAAACGTCGAGAAATGCCAAAAAAGTGGGGGTAAGAATTTCACTTTTGGCTCATGAATGCAATACTTGGGTTTTTCAAAACCGAAGTAATAAAGTTTTAAATTTTGAAATACATAATATTTTGTGTATTATTTTTAAGGCAGCATTTATAGTTGTAAATTTCTGCAATCGACCGCGTTTCTGAAGCTATGAAAAGAACATTGCAGTTTAAAAATATGTATTTTTTGCTGTGTTGTTGTGTTGAATACTAAATCAAGCAGATATTTTTGCGTACTAAGCACTGATCAAATCCAAAGGGAAATTTCGGAATAAGGTTTATTACCAATTTGAGAAAAGTGAAAAAGTAACAAGCTTAAAATGTTCACCCTCAAGAAAAACGCATTTGAATGTACACTAGCTCGAAATTGTTTTACTTCATGTTTTATACTAAATACAAGTTTAGTTCAACGTTTAGATTGCATACAACTTTGTAGGGCTCCGTACTTTAAAAAACTAAAAACGGTACCCTATTGGTGAGACTTCGGTTCTACATAATCAATTTACTCACAAACCATAAGTGCTATCAAGTTGAAATTTTCTACATTTTTTAAATATAACAAAAAAATAAAATATTTGTTTTCATCTAGATTTTATTAACGTAGATAAGGAGATAGTAAAACAAAAGGTTTTTGCAAGGAAGCGAGTTTGGTTTAGAAAAATCGAAAAAGATCAAAATATTTTAAAAAAAAATTTCATTGATTTTTCGAATGCTTAGTTTTTTTGATATTGCCTAAAATGAGTGTTGTTTTTCCTGTTACCCCCCCTCCCCCCCTCCTTAACTTCGAATATTACACAAAAAAAAATTGAAAAAATTCATGGTTATGGGTAATGTAAAGATTGAACGAAAACAATAGCGGTCGACTCATCATTTCAATTGTTATTTTGAGGGGGTTGAGGGTGGAAATTTAAAAAAAAAATATTTTTGACAGTAGTCATATGAAAAGTTAATTTTTTCTAGTCTAAAACCATTTTTTTTTGTGATTTTCAAAAGCGCAGTTTTTGAGTTATGTTAAAAAAAGTGAAAAAAATTTTAACTTCGAACATTAGAAAAGAAAAAAATTGGAAAAATTCATGGTTATGGGCAATGTTGTAAAGATTAAATGAAAACTATAGCGGTCATAATTTCAAATGTTATTTTGAGGGGGTTGAGAGTGGAAATTTTGAAAAAAAATTATTTTTGACTATGTCGAGTAGGGTGTCATATGAAAGGTGAATTTTTTTCTAGTCCAAAACAATTTTTCGTAGTTTTCGAAAACACCGTTTTTGATTCATTTGATTAAAATTCTAAAATTGTGTTTTTGTGAAAGACTATTCACGTAAAATAATCGTAGAAGAAGGTAAATTTTGCTACGTTGTAGGAAATGTGTATTATAGTAAAATATTGAGTGAAACGAAATATAGAAATAAACAAACAAGATCAGATTAGATCAAACAAGTTTAACAAGCCAGATGAACTCATGAGCTCAGGCTAAAGGCTTTAGGTTGAAAAATTATGCGATAACATACCTGTTTGCTATTCGATAAATTATCATTCAATATGGTTGCATTGCAAATGTTCTCTGAGAGGTTGATCACTAATTACAAATACTTTTGAAATTGTTGAACTATTGAACTACTGTTGAACTATAAAATTGTTACAGTCAAGTAAATCGAGGTTGGAGATCTGTTCTTTTCGTTAGGTCTGATACAGTATCACTAGTGCAGAAAAATAGTAGCCACCAACACTTCGATTTTAGCCCTACTGGCATTCATTGTGAATGTTCAACTAGCTGACGTTCAAATCTTGTTCGTATACCGATCTCCCCAATGTTAGTAGACAAATCACTCGACTGTGTTAACAATGCACTCGTTAGCAATAATTTGACGACACTTTTTCCTCCAACTATTGTGGTAGGTGACATTAATGTTGGCTTCAATAATAATCCTCAAAACTGGCTCTCGATCTATTTTCTACAAAAAAAATTAATGGTTTCAATTTTTATGATTTACAGACTCTAAAATAGGACATAGATGGCTATAATTAAACAAATATCTCCACCCTGGATAAAATGAGATAGCCAGTCATCTATATCGATAGGAAATTGTGCTGGATGCCTTTGTTCCTTCCGTGATTGCTCGCAGTAAAAAATGCGTGATGAAATTCAACTCGATAAATACATGGATGAAATTCAACAACATTTCTTTCATGGAACAATTTAAGGTAAGATCTCCGATAGGAGGGCCATATTTTCACTCCACCATAAGAGAATATGATAGCAATTAAACACAAATTTTCTTCATGTTCTTAGCTACTTCATTGGACAGGTTTATATAGATATGTATTTTGAGCGTAAAAAAGGGCGATCCAAACAATTTACATAGAAAATTGCACTATTATACAATGAAATTAACTAAAATTGCATTTTAAAATAATTAAAAAATGGTCAATAATTTCTGTCACATCGAACTGTTATATAAACCTAATTCGGTACTCAAAATTAAATTTGTGTCTACATTTATAAAATTCTTTTTTTGGCGTATATGTTCCATATAGGAACGTATGCTGTTAACAAGTGTCCCTCACTTGTATTAATTTTATCAATTCACTCAATTTTATGATCGAGTTTCACTTGACAACTTAAATTTAATCGATTCGTTTTATATGGGTGATCAGCCCATAGTGTTTACCTCAGCTATATTGGTTGACTATCGGTTAATTGGAAAACCGGTGTGTTGGTGGTTGTTAATGTTTTGCTTAAAAACACTTTGACCTAAATGGAATTCAAATCCTGCTCGTTCGAGTTCAAAGTCTATCGTGATACCACTAGGCCACTCAACACAAAACACGTGTATAGTAAAACAAATCATAAAACAAAGATCTGTAAGTTAACTTTAGGGATTGCTGAAGTCAGAAAATTGTTTTCGGCATTCCTGTGACGTAGTTAAGTGACGATTACGCTTGTGTTTTATTTGACATTTTAGAACGACATAAAAATTAAAAACCAACCTAAGTGATCAAACAATATTTAAAAGTATATTATGCCAAAAATTAACAATACAAAAAAGTATGTATATTACTTATAAACAGAAAATTAAGAAAATTAATCAATTTTAGTTCAATGTAATGTACAATGGAGGAGAAAAAATTAAAGTTAGAACAATTATCTGGTTCGTTTGAATACACCCGTACCACCTTTTGTTCTACAAAGAACCGATTTTTTTTATATTGGCAAACCAAATTTTAAATATTTTATTATATCACTGTATCTTTGTTTCCAAAAATTAAATTCCGTTCAGAATAAAGTAATGCTATAATGCCTTTCTATCGGTAATTGAACAAAGAAATTTAAATGTTCAAACAAATAATCTCAAAATTATAATCAAAAACTTGAACCCTTATTAACAAGAACAAAACATCAAACTTTGCTTATTTGTTAGTTTTGATCATATTAGAAACAACTTTTTCGTTACGTCGATCCTAATTTAAAGAATGCAAAAAACAAAATGACATAGGAAATATTATCAAGAAAATACTTTTAAGCTTTTATTTTTATATCTTTGCGTAAAACAAATACTTTTATATATTTTGGGAACAACTATTTACCATATTAAAATTAAAAATGTTTATATCCAAAATGCTAAAACATAGAAGAATAAGTAACATAATTAGGTTGTTTACTTTCCGATAGCAGTGGAAAAAATTAAAATATCATGCGCATTTTTATGGTTTTATATAACTAAATTCAGTGAAATGTGTTGAGAGGTTCCATTAAAAGCAAGTATTGTACATCTTCTTTTTAAACTCAAACAAAGGAATCGTTTTATTAATTATTAAAACAAAAATAACCCTAATCTCGCCTGAAGTATATTTTTTCAATTATTTGTTTATGATTTTGTTTTCCATATTAAAACGTTTTCAAGGAATTATATACAAAGTTATCCAAAAAAGGGAGAATTAAATTTACGTTTACCTTTTCCTGAGTTGTTAACAAGATTTAAAATATAGGAATAATTAAATAAAGGCTACGTCCCTGATTGGATCGAGTGTTCAAATTAAATATTGATTGCATGAAAACAAAGAAAACGTTATAGTTTCAACACATATCCTGCCTTTAATAATAAATGGCTCCAATTTCCTTGATTGATATATGTTGTCTTTAACTAGTAACATTCGCTACTTTTACAACCATTTTATATAATATGTTATAAAACTGCTTTTTGTCTGTACGTTTTTTTGACTGTACTGTTTGTGTAAAAAATTTGTTAAAGGATGAACTGTATGAAACATACTATTGATTGCATATTTTAGGTAGATTTGCGTCATCACGGAATTTCGGAAAAATTTTTGTGCCAAGAAAAAAAAATGTATATATAAATGTATATATAAATGTATATATAAATGTATATATATACATATATATATATATATATATATATATATATATATATATATATATATATATATATATATATATATATATATATATATATATATATATATATATATATATATATATATATATATATATATATATATATATATATTTATATATATATATATATATATATATATATATATATATATATATATATATATATATATATATATATATATATATATATATATATATATATATATATATATATATATATATATATATATGTAAATATATATATATATATATATATATATATATATATATATATATATATATATATATATATATATATATATATATATATATATATATATATATATATATATATATATATATATATATATAAATATATATATATATATATATATATATATATATATATATATATATATATATATATATATAGATATATATATATATATATATATATATATATATATATATTTATATATATATATATATATAATATATATATATATATATATATATATATATATATATATATATATATATATATATATATATATATATATATATGTATATATATATATATATATATATATATATATATATATATATATATATATATATATATATATATACTAGCGGGACCCGGCGTGCTTTGCTACGCCTATAAATTAAGTTTGTGTGTATACATTTTGTTGACGTAGTAGCAATAATTTCAAAGAGTTGTAATGAGAAATGATCTATTTTTTTTTTTAAATATGAATGTAAAAGGATCAGTACTCTAGTTGATCAGTAAAATATAAAAAAAATAGTATTATATATACAACAAAGGATATATAAAAAAATACGCGATCAAATAAGTTTTCAGGTGTGTCTCTATATAGAACATTAGAACATACGGAACATAAATGGATTCACAAATTTTTACAGTGCTCATGCGGTTTAATATACGCTTTCTTTACCTGTGGTAGGTTACTAAAAACGTTGCAAACACTTTTGATCGTTATAACATTTTATGGTCAGCAAGGGCAGTAAGAATAGTGACAATATATTCAATGAAGGTATAGAAGAAGTGATGCAAAAAAGGAATAGAAGAAGTGATGCCAAAAAAATCAAAATTATTTGGATGTTTTTGTATTAGAATTCATAGGATGTGAATTCATAGGGTGAGAAATATTTCTATTTAGTCAACATCCTAAGTCATTTTAAAGTCATTATTGATTGTTGCAAATCAATGCGAAACTAATATCTTATACACGGTCAATATATTGGCATATATGTGCAGGAGGGATCGATTTTGATCGATTATGATCAATGTTGATCTACGGGTCTGACTACCCTGCGTACTCCAGTCCCTGCCATTGACATATGAGTTAGCGTGAGATATCACATACCACTGGCAATGGCAGGAGATGTCATTAGCCAAGATGATATCTTAGGGTGCTGGCGGACGAACTTTAATTAGTCAACGGCAGCACTTCCAGTCTTAGCTGGGCAGCGTTCCGTAGCGGTACCGCTCACTAGCTCTTCCGAGGAATCGAACCAACACGTAGTTATGTGTGGGCTTTGTGCCTCGATTGAAGTGTGGGCGGTGCGTCTGGGGTGCGCTGCATCAGCTGGATTATTGGCATTTAGTTTTTGTTTTGTTTTCTGCAAATTTCTCACAATTTGTTTTTCACTTATTATTTTGTTATTATTTCTTCATCTTATCATGAAATATTGGCATATGTCATATTTTGTAGTATGATAGGATTTTTTACTTAGTTATGCATTTTAAAATAAAACACAAAAAAATAAAATAAACATTTTGATATATATATGGCAGTACCAACCGAAAAAAAATAAGTCTGCAAGTGGTAAAGCAAATTTGCGCAATCCACCCGCCCATAAAGCGGCATGTCCACGGAATTTGCAGGGACAAAACATATATGAATCAATAAAAAATTTTAAAATACATGTTCAAAACATCTGCGGATTGAACGCTAACCATGACCACGTGCAACATCATCTTGAGCACGACAAACCGAACATTCTATTCCTTACAGAAACACAAGTTTCTGAAAATTTTCTTTTTATAGAATCGCTTAATTCCAAATATAGGCTCGAATCAGCTTTCAAACTCCATCAGGGCGTATGCGCATTCATTCATGAGAGTGTTGCGTACACGCGCTTTCCAAATTTTGAACTACACGGTGACGGCTTCAATACAATGGTTTTAAAGATTTGTCTTCCAGAAATGACTTTTTTTACAATAGCTTTATACCGGTCCCCCAACAAACGTAACCCAAACTTTTTTAATATACTGACAAAAATTATGGACGAGATTAGAGCAAAGTCCCCTAATTGTGAAGTTATCGTTACCGGTGACTTCAACGTCCACAACAAATCATGGTTGGAATTCTCCAAATCGACCGACGATGTTGACAATAGTGGAAAACTGGCAGAAATTTTTGCCGCGTCTCAGGGCCTATTCCAAATTGTAAAAAGCCCGACTTTCACTCCCCGTAATGGCGGTGATAATAGTTTTCTACTAGATCTCTATCTTACCACAATGCCAGATATTACGAGTGTCGATGTTGCGAAAGGTAGTATTGGAAATTCTGATCATTATTTAATCTCATCAGTTATCAAAACTGATTTACTTAAAACTACAGCTCCCAAACCCCGTAAAATATTTCACTACTCAAAAATGGATAAGAGTGGTCTTCAAAATTTTTTCCATGGTTTCCCTTTCGACCGTCATTGTTTTTACACTGACAATGTAAATGTTTCTGCTCAAAACTTTACAGAAACCATCCAATTTGCTATAAATAAATTTGTCCCTTTCTCCATAGTAAAACCCAAACAAAAATACTTGTATTCGAAAGCTGCCAAAACGGCACTTAGAAACAAACGTAGATCATTTAATATTTGGATTCATAACAAAACTCCCACTAATCGATCCCAATATCTAAAGGCCAACAAAATATCTAATCAGATTATCTCAAACGAAAAGTCCGAAATTGACAGAGCGAAAGCCTCAAAACTTACGTCTATGTCTGTTTCTGACAAGAGTTTCTACAGTGCCATTAATTCTTTAAATTCTGGTACAAAATTTTCTATTCCCCCTATTATTGATGGTGATTTAATCGTCAATGATCCCGCAAGAAAAGCTAACTTGTTCGCTGAACGCTTTGCTCTGAACTCCACTGTTTTGGAAACTCCTAAAGAAATACCCCAAATCCAGTCTTCAGGAGTTAATATGAATGAACTTCACTTCAAACCCAAAATAGTCGCTAAACTTTTAAAGGGGTTAAACATCAACAAAGCATCAGGAATGGACAATATTCCACCCATTATTTTAAAAACCTTTTCCAAAGAACTTGCACCAACTTTAACTAAAATATTCTACCAATCCTACAAATCTGGTATATTTCCCTCGTGCTGGAAGTTGGCAAATGTCCAGCCCGTCCCCAAAAAGGGACCAAAATCCGATATCTCAAATTATAGGCCAATAGCTTTACTATCGGTCCTATCCAAAGTCTATGAGCATTATATTAATACACATATTTCAAAATTTCTGGAAGAAAATCATTTAATATCCGACAGCCAATACGGTTTTCGAAACAAAAGATCAACTACCGATCTATTAAACTATGTAGCGCATTGTTGGAACAGCATACTTGATAAAGGTGGTGAAACATACGTTATCGCTTTAGACATCTCCAAGGCATTCGATCGAGTCTGGCATGCCAACTTAATCAACAAGCTCGTTGCGTACGGTTTTCATCCCAATGTTGTGAAGCTGATTCAAAATTTTCTATCCGACCGATACATTTCGGTAACCTTAGACGGATATTCTTCTGAGTCTAAACTAATTAACGCTGGTGTACCCCAAGGCTCAGTATTGTCCCCAACCCTATTTTTGATTTATATCAACGAATTGTTGAAAATCACCAGCAACCCAATAAATAGTTTTGCAGATGATAGTACTCTGCACAAGTCGTTCGAGCCCCTTCCTTCAAAAGGTAAAATGCACGAACGAATTAATCCTGCCCGGAGAGACGCTGCCATAAACGTGAACAAAGACCTGAATAAAGTCGCCGACTGGGGTGACCAAAACCTTGTCAATTTCAACTCCACCAAAACACAGCTGTTGATTGTTTCCAGATTAAAGACCGAGTTCCCCAAAGATATTTTATTTAGTATGTGTGATGAACCAATAGGTGAATGTAAAAACATTCGTTTATTGGGTGTCACAGTTTCAAATGACCTACTCTGGAACGATCATGTAATGGCGATGGCAAAAAGCGCGTCTAAAAAACTCGGCCTCCTAAATAGATGCAAAAAATTTTTCACTCCATACCAATTGCTCCATGTTTATAAGTCCTATATTCGTCCCTGTATGGAGTACTGCTGTCAAGTTTGGGGTGCTGCCTCTGTTTCCATCTTGGCCCTCTTGGACTCTGTTCAAAAGCGAGCTATACGAATTGTAGGTGATCGAACTTTGACATCACAACTTGATTCCCTACAACATCGTCGCACTGTTGCTGACCTCGTTGTTTTTTACAAATATCGTCATCAGCAGTGCTCAGATGAAATCAGCGGCATCATGCCTCAAACTTATTCTTACCCCCGTTCCACTCGGCAATCGGCTGCCGCAACCAGTGAAACGGTAAAGATCCCGCGCTGTCATACTGGCAGATCGCAGAGAGACTTCTTTGTCCGAACTGCGTACAAATGGAATAGTTTG